>OZ024915.1:57459507-58675346 GCA_964017125.1 Flabesymbios commensalis
ATCAACCGTCATAATATGGTAATGGTATGAATATTTCTTCATAAGCTTTGTGGCAACCATGTTTTCTTTGTAATGGACGCCATCTTAGATTTTATTACCAATGCAATGACTAAAAATATATTTAGAAGCACCACCATGTTTGGTATGCTGCATTAATTATGCTAATAGGTACTAAAGTTTTTTGTCATAATTATTTGGTAGCCATTTTGTTTTTGCTTATGATTTAACATTACAAATGTATTGTCTGCATGTGTCTTAAAGATGCTACCGATTATGTGGAGATCATCTCACAAAATCTGTTACTCTTGTATTACATACTACCTTTTAAGCCACATTCAAACTGATATAGCGTTTTTGCCGCTTCTTCAATCAATAGGCTCCCTAATAATTTAGCAGAAAGGAGAATAACAATATCAAATAAATATGTTGCAATTTCTACGTGGAAATGATACTAATTTATTCTGTAATTATTTTTAAATAAAAAAACTAAACAAATTATTTTCTTCTGAGATTTTTTTGTTTGTTTTTTTATTGATTAAAATGTACAATACAAATACAAATTATGTATTATCAGTAAATAAATTGTTCATTTAAAAGCACATTCATTGAAGCCGTTGCCGACTCATTGTAAAAGAACAAAGAATCGACATCGGCCCAATGCGAGTTACTGACACAGTCATGTTCAAAGAAAAAACTATTACTCAGTGAACGCGAGACACTGTCACAATACTAGATCAATGTCGGGCCATAAACGCTGGCCCGGTGTCAAGCTGAAATTAGGCATGGGGTAGATATTAGGCATGGCCTAAATTCCTACTCATTGCGCATGACAGTGTGTAACGCCTACGGATGATCATGCAGCGATTTTTTTACATTAATGTAATTTTAAATTACCATTAAATATGTTGTCAAGGATGCAGTAAGCTCAAATATCTATTAATGTTGTATAATAGAGATAATATGCTAATCACGGGGTTTTAGTATATGTAATTTAACTGTGCAATCTTATAATAATACTAGTGATAGCAAATTAATAATAATTTCGCAAACCATGGAGATCAACATTTTATAATCAATGATAATATCAGTATATCACAAAATATAAATCAATGTGCGTCAAACGGGTTTTTTTCTGGAAAATCTCACTGAAGTATGATGTTATATTATAAACCAGTAATGAAAAGAAATCCTGTGTGCTTTAATAAAATGCAGAACCCATATATATATAAACTTTTTAAATAAATACAGATATTTATGTATATATAACTTGAAGTTATATCGGGGTGAAAAACAATTTTAAGTAGGCTGTATCAAGGACATTACGTTATAGCATTACTAATTTGATCAACTGTGTGGCTTGACAAACACCTGGTCAGAGGCAAAATTAGGCATCACCTTGCTGACACCCAGCTGTGCACGCATAGGCCTTGGTGTGTCAGCAAGGTGATGCTTAATTTTGTGGATGTCGGCGGTATTGACACACAATGGAACAAAATCACTTATTTCAGTTTTTTTTATATCACATCTATCGATTTTAGAAATAGCTGTAAATTGAAAAAGTAACACAACATATTCATATAAAACATTTGTTTATTTTCATCAGATATATAAGATGATTATTAACTGTCAAGTTCACAATTTTAGCATTATACCTATAATTTAAATTAATCACATGTGGAAAACACAAAACGATACAATCATAGTGAAAAATCTGTAATAAAACCTAATTAAAACATTATATTAATACCGTCATGAAGCTGTAAACTGTAAGAGATTAATAGATTAAACTAAATCTTGAACCGTCTGCAGAAAACAACATGAAACATTATGATAATAATGAAAAAAATGACTAGTTCTGTGGTGCAAATTTAAAAATAACCATTTAAAACCCATTGTAATGAAGTGAAATTCTTGTAAATGAACATTCAGCACTCCTCTTAGGCATTTAACATTGAAATAAAAAACCTTTACATCATTTTGGGTTACTTGTAAAATATATTTTAAATTTAACCTAATATGCTGCAAAAGTTGATCTAGCGCTAAGGTATACCAAGAGTTAAAATTGTCATTTAGGTGTATTATTAAAACAGTAGATGATCCGGAATTACGAATCTACTGATTTCGTTCCTTCTCCTTGACTTATGGTTGAACCAGGCCCAATAGAATGTCTTTGTAATCTTACGCTGAACTCTCTGACCACCCTGGCTGGCGGCTGGCTGGTGGCTGGCTGGCTGGCCGCTGGCTTGCTGGCTTGTAGTGGATGCCGATTTTAATGTTAAATTTTAGGGTCTTAAATACAAATGCTTGATGATAAAAAAGCTAACTAATAGTCTCTTTTCTTTTTGGAATTATTCAAAGCATTATTCTACAATACCAGAAGTTTGTTCAGCTTTATTTTTCGATTAAGCAATTACAGCCTTTTTGCTTTAGAAAGCCAAAAGTTAATCAAGGCTTACTATTCGATTAAGCAATGACTGCTTTTTTTCTCTACAAATCAAGCTGGCTGGCTGGCGGTTGGCTGGCAGGTTGCTGGCGGCTGGCTTGCGGCCGGCTGGCGGCTGGCTGGTGGCTGGCTGGCGGCTGGCTGGCTTGTAATGGATGCTGATTTTATTGTTAAATTTTAGGGTCTTAAATACAAAATGCTTGATGATAAAAAAGCTAACTAATATTCTCTTTTCTTTTTGGAATTATTCAAAGCATTATTCTACAAAACCAGAAGCTTGTTCAGCCTTATTTTTTTATTAAACAATTACTGCTTTTTGGCTTTAGAAAGCCAGAAGTTAATCAAGGCTTACTATTCGATTAAGCAATGACTGCCTTTTTTCTCTACAAATCAAGCTGGCTGGCTGGCGATTGGCTGGCAGCTTGCTGGCGGCTGGCTTGCGGGCGATTGGCGGCTGGTGGCTGGCTGGCGGCTGTCTGGCTTGTAGTGGATGCCGATTTTAATGTTAAATTTTAGGGTCTTAAATACAAAATGCTTGATGATAAAAAAGCTAACTAATAGTCTATTTTCTTTTTGGAATTATTCAAAGCATTATTCTACAAAACCAGAAGTTTGTTCACCCTTATTTTTCGATTAAGCAATTACTGCCTTTTTGCTTTAGAAAGCCAGAAGTTAATCAAAGCTCACTATTCGATTAAGCAATGACTGCCTTTTTTCTCTACAAATCAAGCTTTCTGGCTGGCAGTTGGCTGGCAGCTTGCTGGTGGCTGGCTTGCAGCCGGCTGGCGGCTGGCTGGTGGCTGGTTGGCGGCTGGATGGCTTGTAGTGGATGCCGATTTTAATGTTAAATTTTAGGGTCTTAAATACAAAATGCTTGATGATAAAAAGGCTAACTAATAGTCGCTTTTCTTTTTGGAATTATTCAAAGCATTATTCTACAAAACCAGAAGTTTGTTCAGCCTTATTTTTCGATTAAGCAGTTACTGCCTTTTTGCTTTAGAAAGCCAGAAGTTAATTAAGGCTTACTATTCGATTAAGCAATGACTGCCTTTTTTCTCTACAAATCAAGCTGGCTGGCTGGCGGTTGGCTGGCAGCTTGCTGGCGGCTGGCTTGCGGCCGGCTGGCGGCTGGCTGGTGGCTGGCTGGTGGCTGGCTGGCGGCTGGCTGGCTTGCAGTGGATGCCGATTTTAATGTTAAATTTTAGGGTCTTAAATACAAAATGCTTGATGATAAAAATGCTAACTAATAGTCGCTTTTCTTTTTGGAATTATTCAAAGCATTATTCTACAAAACCAGAAGTTTGTTCTGCCTGATTTTTCGATTAAGCAATTACTGCCTTTTTGCTTTAGAAAGCCAGAAGTTAATCAAGGCTTCCTATCCGATTAAGCAATGACTGCCTTTTTTCTCTACAAATCAAGCTGGCTGGCTGGCGGTTGGCTGGCAGCTTGCTTGCGGCTGGCTTGCGGACGGCTGGCGGCTGGCTAGTGGCTGGCTGGCGGCTGGCTGGCTTGTAGTGGATGCCGATTTTAATGTTAAATTTTAGGGTCTTAAATACAAAATGCTTGATGATAAAAAAGCTAACTAATATTCGCTTTTCTTTTTTGAATTATTCAAAGCATTATTCTACAAAACCAGAAGTTTGTTCAGCCTTATTTTTTTATTAAGCAATTACTGTTTTTTTGCTTTAGAAAGCCAGAAGTTAATCAAGGCTTACTATTCGATTAAGCAATGACTGCCTTTTTTCTCTACAAATCAAGCTGGCTGGCTGGCGGTTGGCTGGCAGTTTGCTGGCGGCTGGCTTGCGGCCGACTGGTGGCTGGCTGGCGGCTGGCTGGCTTGTAGTGGATGCCGATTTTAATGTTAAATTTTAGGGTCTTAAATACAAAATGCTTGATGATAAAAAAGCTAACTAATAGTCTCTTTTCTTTTTGCAATTATTCAAAGCAATGTTCTACAAAACCAGAAGTTTGTTTAACCTTATTTTTCGATTAAGCAATTACTGCCTTTTTGCTTTAGAAAGCCAGAAGTTAATCAAGGCTTACTATTCGATTAAGCAATGACTGCCTTTTTTCTCTACAAATCAAGCTTTCTGGCTGGCAGTTGGCTGGCAGCTTGCTGGCGGCTGCCTTGCAGCCGGCTGGCGGCTGGCTGGTGGCTGGTTGGCGGCTGGATGGCTTGTAGTGGATTCCGATTTTAATGTTAAATTTTAGGGTCTTAAATACAAAATGCTTGATGATAAAAATGCTAACTAATAGTCGCTTTTCTTTTTGGAATTATTCAAAGCATTATACTACAAAACCAGAAGTTTGTTCAGCCTTATTTTTCGATTAAGCAGTTACTGCCTTTTTGCTTTAGAAAGCCAGAAGTTAATCAAGGCTTACTATTCGATTAAGCAATGACTGCCTTTTTTCTCTACAAATCAAGCTGGCTGGCTGGCGGTTGGCTGGCAGGTGGCTGGCTGGCGGCTGTCTGGCTTGTAGTGGATGCAGATTTTAATGTTAAATTTTAGGGTCTTAAATACAAAATGCTTGATGATGAAAAAGCTAACTAATATTCGCTTTTCTTTTTGGAATTATTCAAAGCATCATTCTACAAAACCAGAATTTTGTTCAGCCTTATTTTTTTATTAAGCAATTACTGTTTTTTTTGCTTTAGAAAGCCAGAAGTTAATCAAGGCTTACTATTCGATTAAGCAATGACTGCCTTTTTTCTCTACAAATCAAGCTGGCTGGCTGGCGGTTGGCTGGCAGCTTGCTGGCGGCTGGCTTGCGGCCGGCTGGCGGCTGGTGGCTGGCTGGCGGCTGTCTTTTGGAATTATTCAAAGCATTATTCTACAAAATCAGAAGTTTGTTCAGCCTTATTTTTCGATTAAGCAATTACTGCCTTTTTGCTTTCGAAAGCCAGAAGTTAATCAAGGCTTACTATTTGATAAGGCAATGACTGCCTTTTTTCTCTACAAATCAAGCTGGCTGGCTGGTGGTTGGCTGGCAGCTTGCTGGCGGCTGGCTTGAGGCATTCGGCGGGCTTGCGGCCGGCTGGCTTGTGGCTGGATGACTGCCTTTTTTCTCTATAAATCAAGCTGGCTGTGGCTGGCGGTTTGCTGACAGCTTGCTGGCGGCTGACTTGCGGCCGGCTGGCGGCTGGCTGGTGGCTGGATGGCGGCAGGCTGGCTTGTAGTGGATGCCGATTTTAATGTTAAATTTTAGGGTCTTAAATACAAAATGCTTGATGATAAAAAAGCTAACTAATAGTCGCTTTTCTTTTTGGAATTATTCAAAGCATTATTCTACAAAACCAGAAGTTTGTTCTGCCTTATTTTTCGATTAAGCAATTACTTCCTTTTTGCTTTAGAAAGCCAGAAGTTAATCAAGGCTTACTATTGGATTAAGCAATGACTGTCTTTTTCCTCTACAAATCAAGCTGGCTGGCTGGCGGTAGGCTTGCTGGCATGCTGGCTTGCGGCCGGCTGGCGCCTGGCTGGTGGCTAACTGGCTGGCGGCTGGCTGGCTGGCTTGTAGTGGATGCCGATTTTAAAGTTAAATTTTAGGGTCTTAAATACAAAATGCTTGTTGATAAAAAAGTTAACTAAGGGTTGCTTTTCTTTTTGGAATTATTCAAGGCATTATACTACAAAACCAGAAGTTTGTTCAGCCTTATTTTTCGATTAAGCAGTTACTGCCTTTTTGCTTTAGAAAGCCAGAAGTTAATCAAGGCTTACTATTCGATTAAGCAATGACTGCCTTTTTTCTCTACAAATCAAGCTGGCTGGCTGGCGGTTGGCTGGCAGGTTGCTGGCGGCTGGCTTGCGGCCGGCTGGCGGCTGGCTGGCTGGTGGCTGGCTGGCGGCTGGCTGGCTTGTAGTGGATGCCGATTTTAATGTTAAATTTTAGGGTCTTAAATACAAAATGCTTGATGATAAAAATGCTAACTAATAGTCGCTTTTCTTTTTGGAATTATTCAAAGCATTATTCTACAAAACCAGAAGTTTGTTCAGCCTCATTTTTCGATTAAGCAATTACTGCCTATTTGCTTTAGAAAGCCAGTTAATCAAGGCTTCCTATTCGATTAAGCAATGACTGCCTTTTTTCTCTACAAATCAAGCTGGCTGGCTGGCGGTTGGCTGGCAGCTTGCTGGCGGCTGGCTTGCGGCCGGCTGGCGGCTGGTGGCTGGCTGGCGGCTGTCTTTTGGAATTATTCAAAGCATTATTCTACAAAATCAGAAGTTTGTTCAGCCTTATTTTTCGATTAAGCAATTACTGCCTTTTTGCTTTCGAAAGCCAGAAGTTAATCAAGGCTTACTATTTGATAAGGCAATGACTGCCTTTTTTCTCTACAAATCAAGCTGGCTGGCTGGTGGTTGGCTGGCAGCTTGCTGGCGGCTGGCTTGAGGCATTCGGCGGGCTTGCGGCCGGCTGGCTTGTGGCTGGATGACTGCCTTTTTTCTCTATAAATCAAGCTGGCTGTGGCTGGCGGTTTGCTGACAGCTTGCTGGCGGCTGACTTGCGGCCGGCTGGCGGCTGGCTGGTGGCTGGATGGCGGCAGGCTGGCTTGTAGTGGATGCCGATTTTAATGTTAAATTTTAGGGTCTTAAATACAAAATGCTTGATGATAAAAAAGCTAACTAATAGTCGCTTTTCTTTTTGGAATTATTCAAAGCATTATTCTAAAAAACCAGAAGTTTGTTCTGCCTTATTTTTCGATTAAGCAATTACTTCCTTTTTGCTTTAGAAAGCCAGAAGTTAATCAAGGCTTACTATTGGATTAAGCAATGACTGTCTTTTTCCACTACAAATCAAGCTGGCTGGCTGGCGGTAGGCTTGCTGGCATGCTGGCTTGCAGCCGGCTGGCGCCTGGCTGGTGGCTAACTGGCTGGCGGCTGGCTGGCTGGCTTGTAGTGGATGCCGATTTTAAAGTTAAATTTTAGGGTCTTATATACAAAATGCTTGTTGATAAAAAAGTTAACTAAGGGTTGCTTTTCTTTTTGGAATTATTCAAGGCATTATTCTACAAAACCAGAAGTTTGTTCAGCCTTATTTTTCGATTAGGCAATTACTGCCTTTTTGCTTTAGAAAGCCAGAAGTTAATCAAGGCTTACTATTCGATTAAGCAATGACTGCCTTTTTTCTCTACAAATCAAGCTGGCTGGCTGGCGGTTGGCTGGCAGCTTGCTGGCGGCTGGCTTGCAGCCGGCTGGTGGCTGGCTAGTGGCTGGCTGGCGGCTGGCTGGCTTGTAGTGGATGCTGATTTTAATGTTAAATTTTAGGGTCTTAAATACAAAATGCTTGATGATAGAAAAGCTAACTAATAGTCGCTTTTCTTTTTGGAAAAATTCAAAGCATTACTCTACAAAACCAGAAGTTTGTTCAGCCTTATTTTTCGATTAAGCAATTACTGCCTTTTTGCTTTAGAAAGCCAGAAGTCAATCAAGGCTTACTATTCGATTAAGCAATGACTGCCTTTTTTCTCTACACATCAAGTTTGCTGCCTGGCAGTTGGCTGGCAGTTGGCTGGCAGCTTGCTGGCGGCTGGCTGGCTGGTGGCTGGCTGGCGGCTGGTTGGCTTGTAGCGGATGCCGATTTTAATTTTAAATTTTGAGGGTCTTAAATACAAAATACTTGATGATAAAAAAGCTAACTAATGCTCGCTTTTCTTCTTGGAATTATTCAAAGCATTATTCTACAAAACCAGAAGTTTTTCTAGCCTTATTTTTCGATTTGGCAATTACTGCCTTTTTGCTTTAGAAAGCCAGAAGTTAATCAAGGCTTACTATTCGATTATGCAATGACTGCCTTTTTTCTCTACAAATCAAGCTGGCTGGCTGGCGGTTGGCTGGCAGCCTGCTGGCGGCTGGCTTGCGGCCGGCTGATGGCTGGCTGGTGGCTGGCTGGCGGCTGGCTGGCTTGTAGTGGATGCCTATTTTAATGTTAAATTTTAGGGTCTTAAATACAAAATGCTTGGTGATAAAAAATCTAACTAATAGTCGCTTTCTTTTCGGAATTATTCAAAGCATTATTCTACAAAACCAGAAGTTTGTTCAGCCTTATTTTTCGATTAATAAATTACTGCCTTTGTGCTTTAGAAAGCCAGAAGTTAATCAAGGCTTACTATTCGATTAAGCAATGACTGCCTTTTTTCTCTACAAATCAAGCTGGCTGGCTGGCGGTTGGCTGGCAGCTTGCTGGCGGCTGGCTTGAGGCCGGCTGACGGCTGGCTGGTGGCTGGCTGGCGGCTGGCTGGCTCGTAGTGGATGCCGATTTTAATGTTAAATTTCAGGGTCTTAAATACAAAATGCTTGATGATAAAAAAGCTAACTAATAGTCGCTTTTCATTTTGGAATTATTCAAAGCATCATTCTATAAGACCAGAAGTTTGCTCAGCTTTATTTTTCGATTAACCAATTACTGCCTTTTTTCTCTACAAAGCAAGCTGGCTGGCTGGCGGTAGGCTTGCTGGCGGCTGGCTTGCGGCCGGCTGGCAGCTGGCTGGTGGCTGGCTGGCTGGCGGCTGGCTGGTTGGTTTGTAGTGGATGCCGATTTTAATGTTAAATTTATAGGGTCTTAAATACAAAATGCTTGATGATAAAAAAGCTAACTAAGGGTTTTTTTTTTTTTTGAATTATTCAAAGCATTATTCTACAAAACCAGAAGTTTGTTCAGCCTTATTTTTCGATTAAGCAATTACTGCCTTTTTGCTTTAGAAGGCCAGAAGTTAATCAAGGCTTACTATTCAATTAAGCAATGACTGCCTTTTTTCTCTACAAATCAAGCTGGCTGGCTGGCGGTTGGCTAGCAGCTTGCTTGCGGCTGGCTTGCGGCCGGCTGGCGGCTGGCTAGTGGCTGGCTGGCGGCTGGCTGGCTTGTAGTGGATGCCGATTTTAATGTTAAATTTTAGGGTCTTAAATACAAAATGCTTGATGATAAAAAAGCTAACTAATATTCGCTTTTCTTTTCGGAATTATTCAAAGCATTATTCTACAAAACCAGAAGTTTGTTCAGCCTTTTTTTTTATTTAGCAATTACTGCCTTTTTGCTTTAGAAAGCCAGAAGTTAATCAAGGCTTTCTATTCGATTAAGCAATGACTGCCTTTTTTCTCTACAAATCAAGCTAACTGGCTGACGGTTGGCTGGCAGCTTGCTGGCGGCTGGCTTGCGGCCGTCTGGCGGCTGGTGGCATGCTGGCGGTTGGCTCGCTTGTAGTGGATGCCAATTTTAATAATAAATTTTAGGGTCTTAAATACAAAATGCTTGATGATAAAAAAGCTAACTAATAGTCTATTTTCTTTTTGGAATTTTTCAAAGCATTATTCTACAAAACCAGAAGTTTGTTCAACCTTATTTTTCGATTAAGCAATTACTGCCTTTTTGCTTTAGAAAGCCAGAAGTTAATCAAGGCTTACTGTTCGATTAAGCGATGACTGCCTTTTTTCTCTACAAATCAAGCTTGCTGGCTGGCAGTTGGCTGGCAGCCTGCTAGCGGCTGGCTTGCAGCCGGCTGGCGGCTGGCTGGTGGCTGGTTGGCGGCTGGTTGGCTTGTAGTGGATGCCGATTTTGATGTTAAATTTTAGGGTCTTAAATACAAAATGCTTGATGATAAAAAAGCTAACTAATAGTCGCTTTTCTTTTTGGAATTATTCAAAGCATCATTCTACAAAACCAGAAGTTTGTTCAGCCTTATTTTTCGATTGAGCAATTACTGCCTTTTTGCTTTAGAAACCCAGAAGGTAATCAAGGCTTAATATTCGATTAAGCAATGACTGCCTTTTTTCTCTACAAATCAAGCTGGCTGGCTGGCGGTTGGCTGGCAGCTAGCTGGCGGCTTGCTTGCGGCCGGCTGACGGCTGGCTGGTGGCTGGCTGGCGGCTGGCTGGCTTGTAGTGGATGCCGATTTTAAAGTTAAATTTTAGGGTCTTAAATACAAAATGCTTGATGATAAAAAATCTAACTAATAGTCGCTTTTCTTTTTGGAATTATTCAAAGCAATATTCTACAAAACCAGAAGTTTGTTCAACCTTATTTTTTGATTAAGCAATTACTGCCTTTTTGCTTCAGAAAGCCAGAAGTTAATCAAGGCTTACTATTCGATTAAGCAATGACTGCCTTTTTTCTCTACAAATCAAGCTGGCTGGCTGGCGGTTGGCTGGCAGCTTGCTGGCGGCTGGCTTGCGGCCGGCTGACGGCTGGCTGGTGGCTGGCTAGCGGCTGGCTGGCTCGTAGTGGATGCCGATTTTAATGTTAAATTTTAGGGTCCTTAATACAAAATGATTGATGATAAAAAAGCTAACTAATTGTCCCTTTTCTTTTTGGAATTATTCAAATATTATTCTACAAAACCAGAAGTTTGTTCAGCCTTATTTTTCGATTAAGCAATTACTGCCTTTTTGCTTTAGAAAGCCAGAAGTTAATCAAGGCTTACTATTCGATTAAGCAATGACTGCCTTTTTTCTCTACAAATCAAGCTGGCTGGCTGGCGGTTGGCTGGCAGCTTGCTGGCGGCTGGATTGCGGCCGGCTGACGGCTGGCTGGAGGCTGGCTGGCGGCTAGCTGGCTTGTAGTGGATGCCGATTTTAAAGTTAAATTTTAGGGTCTTAAATACAAAATGCTTGATGATAAAAAATCTAACTAATAGTCGCTTTTCTTTTTGGAATTATTCAAAGCAATATTCTACAAAACCAGAAGTTTGTTCAACCTTATTTTTTGATTAAGCAATTACTGCCTTTTTGCTTCAGAAAGCCAGAAGTTAATCAAGGCTTACTATTCGATTAAGCAATGACTGCCTTTTTTCTCTACAAATCAAGCTGGCTGGCTGGCGGTTGGCTGGCAGCTTGCTGGCGGCTGGCTTGCGGCCGGCTGACGGCTGGCTGGTGGCTGGCTAGCGGCTGGCTGGCTCGTAGTGGATGCCGATTTTAATGTTAAATTTTAGGGTCCTTAATACAAAATGATTGATGATAAAAAAGCTAACTAATTGTCCCTTTTCTTTTTGGAATTATTCAAATATTATTCTACAAAACCAGAAGTTTGTTCAGCCTTATTTTTCGATTAAGCAATTACTGCCTTTTTGCTTTAGAAAGCCAGAAGTTAATCAAGGCTTACTATTCGATTAAGCAATGACTGCCTTTTTTCTCTACAAATCAAGCTGGCTGGCTGGCGGTTGGCTGGCAGCTTGCTGGCGGCTGGATTGCGGCCGGCTGACGGCTGGCTGGAGGCTGGCTGGCGGCTAGCTGGCTTGTAGTGGATGCCGATTTTAATGTTAAATTTTTTAGAGTCTTAAATACAAAATGCTTGATGATAAAAAAACTAACTAATAATTGCTTTTCTTTTTGAAATTATTCAAAGCATTATTCTACAAAACCAGAATTTTGTTCAGCCTTATTTTTCGATTGAGCAATTACTGCCTTTTTGCTTTAGAAAGCCAGAAGTTAATCAAGGCTTACTATCCGATTAAGCAATGACTGCCTCTTTTCTCTACAAAACAAGTTGGCTGGCTGGCGGTTGGCTGGCAGCTTGCTGTCGGCTGGCTTGCAGCCGGCTGGCGGCTGGCTGGTGGCTGGCTGGCGGCTGGCTGGCTTGTAGTGGATGCCGATTTTAATTTTAAATTTTAGGGTCTTAAATACAAAATGCTTGATGATAAAAAAGCTTACTAATAGCCGTTTTTCTTTTTGGAATTATTCAAAGCATTATTCTACAAAACCAGAAGTTTGTTCAGCCTTATTTTTCGATTAAGCAATTATTGCCTTTTTGCTTTAGAAAGCCAGAAGTTATTCAAGGCTTACTATTCGATTAAGCAATGACTGCCTTTTTTCTCTACAAATCAAGCTGGCTGGCTGGCGGTTGGCTGGCAGCTTGCTGATGGCTGGCTTGTGGCCGGCTGGCGGCTGGCTGGTGGCTGGCTGGCGGCTGGCTGGCTTGTAGTGGATGCCGATTCTAATGTTAAATTTTTAGGGTCTTAAATACAAAATGCCTGATGTTAAAAAAGCTAACTAATAGTCGATTTTCTTTTTGGAATTATTCAAAGCATTATTCTACAAAACCAGAAGTTTGTTCAGCCTTATTTTTCGACTAAGCAACTACTGCCTTTTTGCTTTAGAAAGCCAGAAGCTAATCAAGGCTTACTATTCGATTAAGCAATGACTGCCTTTTTTTTCTACAAATCAAGCTGGCTGGTTGGCGGTTGGCTAGCAGCTTGCTGGCGGCTGGCTTGCGGCCGGCTGGCTGGCGTCTGGATGGTGGCTGGCTGGCGGCTAGCTGGCTTGTAGTGGATGCCGATTTAATGTTGAAAATTTTAGGGTCCTAAATACAAAATGCTTGATGATAAAAAAGCTGACTAATAGTCGCTTTTCTTTTTGGAGTTATTCGAAGCATTATCCTACAAAACCGGAAGTTTTTTCAGCCTTATTTTTCGATTAAGCAATTACTGCCTTTTTACTCTACAAATCAATCTGGCTGGCTGGCGGCTGGCTGGCAGCTTGCTGGCGACTGGCTTGTTGCCGGCTGGCGGCTGGCTGGTGGCTGGCTGGCGGCTGGCTGGCTTGTAGTGGATGCCGATTTTAATGTTAAATTTTAGGGTCTTAAATACAAAATGCTTGATGATAAAAAAAGTAACTAATAGTTGCTTTTCTTTTTGGAATTATTCAAAGCATTATTCTACAAAACCAGAAGTTTGTTCAGCCTTATTTTTCGATTAAGCAATTACTGCCTATTTGCTTTAGAAAGCCAGAAGTTAATCAAGGCTTACTATCCGATTAAGCAATGACTGCCTCTTTTCTCTACAAAACAAGCTGGCTGGCTAACGGTTGGCTGGCAGCTTGCTGTCGGCTGGCTTGCAGCCGGCTGGCGGCTGGCTGGTGGCTGGCTGGCGGCTGGCTGGCTTGTAGTGGATGCCGATTTTAATGTTAAATTTTAGGGTCTTAAATACAAAATGCTTGATGATAAAAAAGCTTACTAATAGTCGTTTTTATTTTTGGAATTATTCAAAGCATTATTCTACAAAACCAGAAGTTTGTTCAGCCTTATTTTTCGATTAAGCAATTACTGCCTTTTTGCTTTAGAAAGCCAGAAGTTAATCAAGGCTTACTATTCGATTAAGCAATGACTGCCTTTTTTCTCCACAAATCAAGCAGGCTGGCTGGCGGTTGGCTGGCTGGCAGCTTGCTGGTGGCTGGCTTGCGGCCGGTTGACGGCTGGCTGTTAGCTGGCTGGCGGCTGGCTGGCTTGTAGTGAATGCCGATTTTAATGTTAAATTTTAGGGTCTTAAATACAAAATGCTTGATGATAAAAAAGCTAACTAATAGTCGCTTTTCTTTTTGGAATTATTCAAAGCATTATTCTACAATACCAGAAGTTTGTTCAGCCTTATTTTTCGATTAAGCAATTACTGCCTTTTTGCTTTAGAAAGCCAGAAGTTAATCAAGGCTTACTATTCGATTAAGCAATGACTGCCTTTTTTCTCTACAAATCAAGCTGGCTGGCTGGCGGTTGGCTGGCAGCTTGCTGGCGGCTGGCTTGCGGCCGGCTGGCGGCTGGCTGGCGGCTGGCTGGCGGCTGGCTGGCTTGTAGTGGATGCCGATTTTAATGTTAAATTTTAGGGTCTTAAATACAAAATGCTTGATGATAAAAATGCTTACTAATAGTCGTTTTTCTTTTTGGAATTATTCAAAGCATTATTCTACAAAACCAGAAGTTTGTTCAGCCTTATTTTTCGATTAAGCAATTACTGCCTTTTTGCTTTAGAAAGCCAGAAGTTATTCAAGGCTTACTATTCGATTAAGCAATAACTACCTTTTTTCTCTACAAATCAAGCTGGCTGGCTGGCGGTTGGCTGGCAGCTTGCTGACGGCTGGCTTGTGGCCGGCTGGCGGCTGGCTGGTGGCTGGCTGGCGGCTGGCTGGCTGGCGTCTGGATGGTGGCTGGCTGGCGGCTGGCTGGCTTGTAGTGGATGCCGATTTAATGTTGAAAATTTTAGGGTCCTAATACAAAATGCTTGATGATAAAAAACTGACTAATAGTCGCTTTTCTTTTTGGAGTTATTCGAAGCATTATCCTACAAAACCAGAAGTTTTTTCAGCCTTATTTTTCGATTAAGCAATTACTGCCTTTTTACTCTACAAATCAATCTGGCTGGCTGGCGGCTGGCTGGCAGCTTGCTGGCGGCTGGCTTGTTGCCGGCTGGCGGCTGGCTGGTGGCTGGCTGGCGGCTGGCTGGCTTGTAGTGGATGCCGATTTTAATGTTAAATTTTTAGGGTCTTAAATACAAAATGCCTGATGTTAAAAAAGCTGACTAATAGTCGATTTTCTTTTTAGAATTATTCAAAGCATTATTCTACAAAACCACAAGTTTGTTCAGCCTTATTTTTCGATTAAGCAATGACTGCCTTTTTTCTCTACAAATCAAGCTGGCTGGCTGGCAGTTAGCTGGCAGCTTGCTGGCGGCTGGCTTGCGGCCGGCTGGCTGGCGGCTGGCTGGTGGCTGGCTGGCGGCTGGCTGGCTTGTAGTGGATGCCGATTTTATTGTTGAAAGTTTTAGGGTCTTAAATACAAAATGCTTGATGATAAAAAAAGTAACTAATAGTTGCTTTTCTTTTTGGAATTATTCAAAGCATTATTCTACAAAACCAGAAGTTTGTTCAGCCTTATTTTTCGATTAAGCAATTACTGCCTTTTTGCTTTAGAAAGCCAGAAGTTAATCAAGGCTTACTATCCGATTAAGCAATGACTGCCTCTTTTCTCTACAAAACAAGCTGGCTGGCTAACGGTTGGCTGGCAGCTTGCTGTCGGCTGGCTTGCAGCCGGCTGGCGGCTGGCTGGTGGCTGGCTGGCGGCTGGCTGGCTTGTAGTGGATGCCGATTTTAATGTTAAATTTTAGGGTCTTAAATACAAAATGCTTGATGATAAAAAAGCTTACTAATAGTCGTTTTTATTTTTGGAATTATTCAAAGCATTATTCTACAAAACCAGAAGTTTGTTCAGCCTTATTTTTCGATTAAGCAATTACTGCCTTTTTGCTTTAGAAAGCCAGAAGTTAATCAAGGCTTACTATTCGATTAAGCAATGACTGCCTTTTTTCTCCACAAATCAAGCAGGCTGGCTGGCGGTTGGCTGGCTGGCAGCTTGCTGGTGGCTGGCTTGCGGCCGGTTGACGGCTGGCTGTTAGCTGGCTGGCGGCTGGCTGGCTTGTAGTGAATGCCGATTTTAATGTTAAATTTTAGGGTCTTAAATACAAAATGCTTGATGATAAAAAAGCTAACTAATAGTCGCTTTTCTTTTTGGAATTATTCAAAGCATTATTCTACAATACCAGAAGTTTGTTCAGCCTTATTTTTCGATTAAGCAATTACTGCCTTTTTGCTTTAGAAAGCCAGAAGTTAATCAAGGCTTACTATTCGATTAAGCAATGACTGCCTTTTTTCTCTACAAATCAAGCTGGCTGGCTGGCGGTTGGCTGGCAGCTTGCTGGCGGCTGGCTTGCGGCCGGCTGGCGGCTGGCTGGTGGCTGGCTGGCGGCTGGCTGGCTTGTAGTGGATGCCGATTTTAATGTTAAATTTTAGGGTCTTAAATACAAAATGCTTGATGATAAAAATGCTTACTAATAGTCGTTTTTCTTTTTGGAATTATTCAAAGCATTATTCTACAAAACCAGAAGTTTGTTCAGCCTTATTTTTCGATTAAGCAATTACTGTCTTTTTGCTTTAGAAAGCCAGAAGTTATTCAAGGCTTACTATTCGATTAAGCAATAACTGCCTTTTTTCTCTACAAATCAAGCTGGCTGGCTGGCGGTTGGCTGGCAGCTTGCTGACGGCTGGCTTGTGGCCGGCTGGCGGCTGGCTGGTGGCTGGCTGGCGGCTGGCTGGCTGGCGTCTGGATGGTGGCTGGCTGGCGGCTGGCTGGCTTGTAGTGGATGCCGATTTAATGTTGAAAATTTTAGGGTCCTAAATACAAAATGCTTGATGATAAAAAACTGACTAATAGTCGCTTTTCTTTTTGGAGTTATTCGAAGCATTATCCTACAAAACCAGAAGTTTTTTCAGCCTTATTTTTCGATTAAGCAATTACTGCCTTTTTACTCTACAAATCAATCTGGCTGGCTGGCGGCTGGCTGGCAGCTTGCTGGCGGCTGGCTTGTTGCCGGCTGGCGGCTGGCTGGTGGCTGGCTGGCGGCTGGCTGGCTTGTAGTGGATGCCGATTTTAATGTTAAATTTTTAGGGTCTTAAATACAAAATGCCTGATGTTAAAAAAGCTGACTAATAGTCGATTTTCTTTTTAGAATTATTCAAAGCATTATTCTACAAAACCACAAGTTTGTTCAGCCTTATTTTTCGATTAAGCAATGACTGCCTTTTTTCTCTACAAATCAAGCTGGCTGGCTGGCAGTTAGCTGGCAGCTTGCTGGCGGCTGGCTTGCGGCCGGCTGGCTGGCGGCTGGCTGGTGGCTGGCTGGCGGCTGGCTGGCTTGTAGTGGATGCCGATTTTATTGTTGAAAGTTTTAGGGTGCTAAATACAAAATGCTTGATGATAAAAAAGTTAACTAATAGTCGCTTTTCTTTTTGGAATTATTCAAAGCATTATTCTACAAAACCAGAAGTTTGTTCTGCCTTTTTTTTCGATTAAGCAATTACTGCCTTTTTGCTTTAGAAAGCCAGAAGTTAATCAAGGCTTACTATTCGATTAAGCAATGACTGCCTTTTTTCTCTACAAATCAAGCTGGCTGGCTGGCGGTTGGCTGGCAGCTTGCTGGCGGCTGGCTTGCGGCTGGCTGGCTGGCGGCTGGCTGGTGGCCGGCTGGCGGCTGGCTGGCATGAGTGAATGCCGATTTTAATGTTAAATTTTAGGGTCTTAAATACAAAATGCTTGATGATAAAAAAGCTAACTAATAGTCGCTTTTCTTTTTAGAATTATTCAAAGCATTATTCTACAAAACCAGAAGTTTGTTCAGCCTTATTTTTCGATTAAGCAATTACTGCCTTTTTGCTTTAGAAAGCCAGAAGCTAATCAAGGCTTAGTATTCGATTAAGCAATGACTGCCTTTTTTCTCTACAAATCAAGCTTGCTGGCTGGCGGTTGGCTGGCAGCTTGCTGGCGGCTGGCTTGCGGCCGGCTGGCTTGCGGCTGGCTGGTGGCTGGCTGGCGGCTGGCTGGCTTGTAGTGGATGCCGATTTTAATGTTGAAAATTTTGGGGTCCTAATACAAAATGCTTGATGATAAAAAAGCTAACTAATAGTCCCTTTTCTTTTTGGAATTATTCAAAGCATTATTCTACAAAACCATAAGTTTGTTCAGCCTTATTTTTCGATTAAGCAATTACTGCCTTTTTGCTTTAGAAGGCCAGAAGTTAATTAAGGCTTACTATTCGATTAAGCAATGACTGCCTTTTTACTCTACAAATCATTCTGGCTGGCTGGCGGTTGGCTGGCAGCTTGCTGGCGGCTGGCTTGCGGCCGGCTGGCTGGCGGCTGGCTGGTGGCTGGCTGGCGGCTGGCTGGCTTGTAGTGGATGCCGATTTTAATGTTGAAAATTTTAGGGTCCTAAATACAAAATGCTTGATGATAAAAAAGCTAACTAGTAATTGCTTCTCTTTTTGGAATTATTCAAAGCATTATTCTACAAAACCAGAAGTTTGTTCAGCCTTATTTTTCGATTAAGCAATTACTGCCTTTTTGCTTTAGAAAGCCAGAAGTTAATCAAGGCTTACTATTCGATTAAGCAATGACTGCCTTTTAACTCTACAAATTAATCTGGCTGGCTGGCGGTTGGCTGGCAGCTTGCTGGCGGCTGGCTTGCGGCCGGCTGGCGACTGGCTGATGGCTGGCTGGCGGCTGGCTGGCTTGTAGTGGATGCCAATTTTAATGTTAATTTTTAGGGTCTTAAATACAAAATGCCTGATGTTAAAAAGCTAACTAATAGTCGATTTTCTATTTGGAATTATTCAAAGCATTATTCCACAAAACCAGAAGTGTGTTCAGCCTTATTTTTCGATTAAGCAATTACTGCCTTTTTGCTTTAGAAAGCCAGAAGTAAATCAAGGCTTACTATTCGATTAAGCAATGACTGCCTTTTTTCTCTACAAATCAAACTGGCTGGCTGGCGATTGGCTGGCAGCTTGCTGGCGGCTGGCTTGCGGCGGGCTGGCGGCTGGCTGGCGGCTGGCTGGCGGCTGGCTGGCGGCTGGCTGGCTTGTAGTGGATGCCGATTTTAATGTTTAAAATTTTGGGGTCCTAATACAAAATGCTTGATGATAAAAAAGCTAACTAATAGTCGCTTTTCTTCTTGGAATTATTCAAAGCATTATTCTACAAAACCAGAAGTTTGTTCAGCCTTATTTTCCGATTAAGCAATTACTGCCTTTTTGCTTCAGAAAGCCAGAAGTTAATCAAGGCTTACTATTCGATTAAGCAATGACTGCCTTTTTTCTGTGCAAATCAAGCTGGCTGTCTGGCGGTTGGCTGGCAGCTTGCTGGCGGCTGGCTTACGGCCGGCTGGCTGGCGTCTGGCTGGTGGCCGGCTGGCGGCTGGCTGGCTTGTAGTGGATGCCGATTTTAATGTTGAAAATTTTAGGGTCTCAAATACAAAATGTTTGATGATAAAAAAGCTAACTAATAGTTGCTTTACTTTTTGAAATTATTCAAAGCATTATTCTACAAAACCAGAAGTTTGTTCAGCCTTATTTTTCGATTAAGCAACTACTGCCTTTTTGCTTTAAAAAGCCAGAAGTTAGTCAAGGCTTACTATTCGATTAAGCAATGACTGCCTTTTTTCTCTACAAATCAAGCTGGCTGGCTGGCGGTTGGCTGGCAGCTTGCTGGCGGCTGGCTTGCGGCCGGCTGGCTGGCGGCTGGCTGGTGGCCGGCTGGCGGCTGGCTGGCTTGTAGTGGATGCCGATTTTAATGTTGAAAATTTTAGGGTCTTAAATACAAAACGCTTTATGATAAAAAAGCTAACTAATAGTTGCTTTACTTTTTGAAATTATTCAAAGCATTATTCTACAAAACCAGAAGTTTGTTCAGCCTTATTTTTCGATTAAGCAACTACTGCCTTTTTGCTTTAGAAAGCCAGAAGTTAATCAAGGCTTACTATTTGATTAAGCAATGACTGCCTTTTTTCTCTACAAATCAAGCTGGATGGCTGGCGATTGGCTGGCAGCTTGCTGGCGGCTGGCTTGCGGCCGGCTGGCTGGTGGCTGGCTGGTGGCTGGCTGGCTGGCTTGTAGTGGATGCCGATTTTAATGTTTAAAGTTTTAGGGTCCTAAATACAAAATTCATGATGATAAAAAAGTTAACTAATAGTCGCTTTTCTTTTTGGAATTATTCAAAGCATTATTCTACAAAACCAGAAGTTTGTTCAGCCTTATTTTTCGATTAAGCAATTACTACCTTTTTACTTTAGAAAGCCAGAAGTTAATCAAGGCTTACTATTTGATTAAGCAATGACTGCCTTTTTTATCTACAAATCAAGCTGGATGGCTGGCGGTTGGCTGGCAGCTTGCTGGCGGCTGGCTTGCGGCCGGCTGGCGGCTGGCTGGTGGCTGGCTGGCGGCTGGCTGGCTTGTAGTGGATGCCGATTTTAATGTTAAATTTTAGGTTCTTAAATATAAAATGCTTGATGATAAAAAAGCTAACTAACAGTCGCTTTTCTTTTTGGAATAATTCAAAGCATTATTCTACAAAACCAGAAGTTTGTTCAGCCTTATTTTTTGATTAAGCAATTACTGCCTTTTTGCTTTAGAAAGCCAGAAGTTAATCAAGGCTTACCATTCGATTAAGCAATGACTGCCTTTTTTCTCTGATGGCTGGCTGGCGGCTGGCTGGCTTGTAGTGGATGCCGATTTTAATGTTAAATTTTAGGTTCTTAAATATAAAATGCTTGATGATAAAAAAGCTAACTAATAGTCGCTTTTCTTTTTGGAATTATTCAAAGCATTATTCTACAAAACCAGAAGTTTGTTCAGCCTTATTTTTCGATTAAGCAATTACTGCCTTTTTGATTTAAAAAGCCAGAAGTTAATTAAGTCTTACTATTCGATTAAGCAATGACTGCCTTTTTTCTCTACAAATCAAGCTGGCTGGCTGGCGGTTGGCTGGCAGCTTGCTGGCGGCTGGCTTGCGGCCGGCTGGCGGATGGCTGGTGGCTGGCTGGCGGATGGCTGGCTTGTAGTGGATGCCTATTTTAATGTTAAATTTTAGGTTCTTAAAAATAAAATGCTTGATGATAAAAAAGCTAACTAATAGTCGCTTTTCTTTTTGGAATTATTCAAAGCATTATTCTACAAAACCAGAAGTTTGTTCAGCCTTATTTTTCGATTAAGCAATTACTGCCTTTTTGCTTTAGAAAGCCAGAAGTTAATCAAGGCTTACTATTCGATTAAGCAATGACTGCCTTTTTTCTCTACAAATCAAGCTGGCTGGCTGGCGGTTGGCTGGCAGCTTGCTGGCGGCTGGCTTGCAGCCGGCTGGCTGGCGGCTGACTGGTGGCCGGCTGGCGGCTGGCTGGCTTGTAGTGGATGCCGATTTTAATTTTGAAAATTTTAGGGTCTTAAGTACAAAACGCTTGATGATAAAAAAGCTAACTAATAGTCGCTTTTCTTTTTGGAATTATTCAAAGCATTATTCTACAAAACCAGAAGTTTGTTCAGCCTTATTTTTCGATTAAGCAACTACTGCCTTTTTGCTTTAGAAAGCCAGAAGTTAATCAAGGCTTACTATTCGATTAAGCAATGACTGCCTTTTTTCTCTACAAATCAAGCTGGCTGGCTGGCAGTTAGCTGGCAGCTTGCTGGCGGCTGGCTTACGGCCGGCTGGCTGGCGGCTGGCTGGTGGCTGGCTGGCGGCTGGCTGGCTTGTAGTGGATGCCGATTTTAATGTTGAAAGTTTTAGGGTCCTAAATACAAAATGCTTGATGATAAAAAAGGTAACTAATAGTCGCTTTTCTTTTTGGAATTATTCAAAGCATTATTCTACAAAACCAGAAGTTTGTTAAGCCTTATTTTTCGATTAAGCAATTACTGCCCTTTTGCTTTAGAAAGCCAGAAGTTAATCAAGGCTTACTATTCGATTAAGCAATGACTGCCTTTTTTCTCTACAAATCATGCTGGCTGGCTGGCGGTTGGCTGGCAGCTTGCTGGCGGCTGGCTTGCGGCCGGCTGGCGGCTGGCTGGTTGCTGGCTGGCGGCTGGCTGGCTTGTAGTGGATGCTGATTTTAATGTTAAATATTAGGTTCTTAAATATAAAATGCTTGATGATAAAAAAGCTAACTAATAGTCGCTTTTCTTTTTAGAATTATTCAAAGCATTATTCTACAAAACCAGAAGTTTGTTCAGCCTTATTTTTCGATTAAGCAATTACTGCCTTTTTGCTTTAGAAAGCCAGAAGTTAATCAAGGCTTACTATTCGATTAAGCAATGACTGCCTTTTTTCTCTACAAATCAAGCTGGCTGGCTGGCGGTTAGCTGGCAGCTTGCTGGCGGCTGGCTTGCGGCCGGCTGGCTGGCGGCTGGCTGGTGGCCGGCTGGCGGCTGGCTGGCTTGTAGTGGATGCCGATTTTAATGTTGAAAATTTTAGGGTCTTAAATACAAAACGCTTTATGATAAAAAAGCTAACTAATAGTTGCTTTTCTTTTTGAAATTATTCAAAGCATTATTCTACAAAACCAGAAGTAGTTTGTTCAACCATATTTTTCGATTAAGCAACTACTGCCTTTTCGCTTTAGAAAGCCAGAAGTTAATCAAGGCTTACTATTCGATTAAGCAATGACTGCCTTTTTTCTCTACAAATCAAGCTGGCTGGCTGGCAGTTAGCTGGCAGCTTGCTGGCGGCTGGCTTGCGGCCGGCTGGCTGGTGGCTGGCTGGTGGCTGGCTGGCTGGCTTGTAGTGGATGCCGATTTTAATGTTGAAAGTTTTAGGGTCCTAAATACAAAATTCTTGATGATAAAAAAGTTAACTAATAGTCGCTTTTCTTTTTGGAATTATTCAAAGCATTATTCTACAAAACCAGAAGTTTGTTCAGCCTTATTTTTCGATTAAGCAATTACTGCCTTTTTGCTTTAGAAAGCCAGAAGTTAATCAAGGCTTACTATTTGATTAAGCAATGACTGCCTTTTTTCTCTACAAATCAAGCTGGCTGGCTGGCGGTTGGCTAGCAGCTTGCTGGCGGCTGGCTTGCGGCCGGCTGGCTGGCGTCTGGATGGTGGCTGGCTGGCGGCTGGCTGGCTTGTAGTGGATGCCGATTTAATGTTGAAAATTTTAGGGTCCTAAATACAAAATGCTTGATGATAAAAAAGCTGACTAATAGTCGCTTTTCTTTTTGGAGTTATTCGAAGCATTATCCTACAAAACCAGAAGTTTTTTCAGCCTTATTTTTCGATTAAGCAATTACTGCCTTTTTACTCTACAAATCAATCTGGCTGGCTGGCGGCTGGCTTTAAAAAGCGATTTTTTTTTCCTTTCGGACACATTCTTAGAGGGGTAATGTTTTGAAACTAGTTACATACATACCAAATGAAGAAAAAAAAGTGAGAAACCTATGTTCTTTGAGGGGGTGCAGCAAACTCTGGATTTAGACTAGTTCTCAGAATCAGCCCCAGGACTATATACAGAGATGCCTTGTTCTCTTCACCCTGATTTCAACTAGCCCTGGTCTCCCCTAACGTAATCATGGAGGCCAAATTGACCATACTGTCTAGTCCTTTGAAGCCAGGCGCCAAATCATAGGTGACGAGATGATGATACAGAATGCGACCTCTGGAGAGTGTCAGTATCCCACTCCTACATTGCTGACGACGATTTAAAGCACTTGTTTAAACACTCATTTAGCACTATTAAACTGCCCGAAATTAATTGATTCTTGTGAAATATGACAATAAGTTCTTGCACTTTTGCATACAAATTTGGGTTTGGATGATATGCTTCCATAACTTTTAATATGTAAAGGGGGAGTTTCATCTTTGTTTCATAACAATTTTGGTTTCATTCAGGTGAAAAAGTGTTAACTTGTTGTGATTCGCTGAGTAAACACTGTGACATGGCGTTCACTTTAATGCAGGAGACAATATTATCATTCCTTTTTTTTTTTTTTTTTTTTAACAACGATAATTGTCTCAGAGAATTTGTTTAACAAGGATTGATCAACTCTGGAGGCGATACCCACTTTGGCTGCTTGTATGCCAATTTGTGGTTGACTCACTGATTCCTTTCAGGAACTGTTTTTCCTGTGGGCCATTCTCTGGCGTTGCCAGTGCGGCCTTATCGGGTTTCAGATAGTTCTTGTTGAACATATGTTTTTGGCCTTTTTCCTCATTGTTGGGAGTTTCATCTTTGTTACTTAAATTTTGTGGGTACATTTTATCGTGCGATTTTCAGGGCAAAAATTTCAAAATAATATAACTCAATAAGAGGAGCGATTGTTGTTTCTAGGATTCTATTTAGCAAGAATTGATAAACTCTAGAGGCGATAATCACATTGGCTGATGCCAATTTGTGGTTGACCCACTAATTCCTGTCAGGATTTATTTCCTGTGGGCTATTTTCTGGCCTCGCCTGTACAACTTTCGGTTTCATATAGGTCTTTGTCAAAACTATCTTTTTTGGCACCTTCCTCTTTGATAGGAGTTTTCTTTTTTTGTTACTTTTGGTTCAATGAAGCATAGATACCAGCTACTCTTAAAGAAAAAAATAATAATAATTTAAATATACAATATTAGTGCTCATAAAGGTTTTTAAACAGGTCGGATTTTCAGTTATTTATTGGCCGGCTGCACTTTAAATGTAGGTTTAAAATAATTCATGTTAGGAAGTTAAGATTTAACGTTCTCATTAGTAATACTTTAAATTAATAAGAAGAGCTCTAGTTGATAATCTCTTGGTTTCATTTTATGTAATTAATGCAATTATGCCAATTTGTGATGACTCTGGAATAATCCCAGGGGCTGGTTTTCCTGTAGGCCATTCTCTGTCTTTGCCAAAGTGACTTTGGGGTTCAAGTGGATCCTATTCAATTATGTTTGGGTCACCATTTTTATTCAAAGTTTTCATCTTTGTTTGTTTTCGTAAAGCTTAGTGATCCAGCTGCTTTGAAATTAAATGGCCATAAGAATTAAATCTTTCATCATTCATACTTATATATATATATAATAAATAATTTGTAAATTTAAATAATTTGGGAGAGTATCCAAGCGTAGGAGTCACTACAGCCCTGATGCCTCCCAGTGTAAGGTAAAAGCAATATAATTATTCAATTAAACTTCTGCAAGAACATAATCTTGCATGAGTCGACGCGAACAAAAATAGAACAGAATGACAGAAACAAAAATAATAATAATAATGAAATATATATATATATATATATATATATATATATATATATATATATATATATATATATATAATTAAAAAAAGCCAATAAATACGAGATCAGTTACAACAGGACTTGGCCAGTTGTTACAGGCCGCAGTAATTATTGCATGCCTTATACGCCATTTACGTGATGCTCTATGTCTAGCTCGATTAATCTAGCATCAGGACTTGCGCCAGTTGCTGTAATCAGTGATAGTAATGATGGGCAGGATGCATCCGGACTTGCGCCAGATGCAATAAACTTCGTGAAGAACCAAACATGATTATTCATTTGTTAGTTCGGCAGGACTTGCGCCAGCCGTTCTAACTTTTGCAAACATGATGGGGAGTGATTTGCCACCGGTTGGCCAGTTGGTTTTGATACAATATCCACAAGCTCATTCTTACAGATGGAATTAGTTCAATCTAGCATCAGGACTTGCGCCAGCTGCTGAAATCAGTGCTAGTAGTGATGGGCAGGATGCATCCGGACTTGCGCCAGATGCAATAAACTTCGTGAAGAACCCAACTTTGATTATTCATTTGTTAGTTCGGCAGGACTTGCGCCAGTTGTTCTAACTTTAGAAAACATGATGGGGAGTAATTTGCCAACCCGATTTGGGCCAGTTGGTTTTTGATACAATATCAACAAGCTCATTCTTACAGGTGGAATTAGTTTAAATGTGAATGATTTATATCCTTTTTCTTCTCTCGTAGAAGAGAAGAAAAAGTTAAAATTTGCTTTTTCGCCAATACCTGCGCGAGTAGGAAATTATTAATATTTTTTTTTAGAATTCTTTAGATCCTGCTCTTGAATATGTAAACAAGAATTTTAGTGAATACAGCAATACTCAAGATGTGGTTCATTTCCTCATGTTCCTAATTTGCTTCACATCCTTTTAAATCTATGTTTTGTGGTCTTTTTATGTTTTCAAAGTGTGTCTGCAATACCTAAAGTCAGCTCAAAATGAGGTCTGTATACTTCTGTGGTCAGATTTTACACTTACAGAAAATAAAATTCCACTGACATTTAAATTCAGCCAGTAAAAACACTACTCAGACTTGCTTCATGAATTATAAAAACAACAGATGTTATGATAATGTGTCCATTATTATCTACAGTTGGAAATTTTAATTATTTGGTTATCTATTCATTACATGTAAATTTCAAATTTCACTTTTGTAGAAATCCTAATTTCAATTTAAAAAATCATTTTCAGACTATATAGCACTTGACCATTTAGAATTAGTGTTGTTTCTGATGCCGCAAGTAATGATGGATTAGACAGATGAGAGGTTGGAATTCATATGTGCTCTTACGATGCATTCGTAAGTTTGTGTCGTGGGGGTCAGACACTTCGTGTCTGTGTGCCGTTTTCATACCCTCCTCAACAACGGATAATCTTGTTTAATAATGGTATTGATAGATTTTGTCAATATTATGTAATTTGTATGTAATGATACAAGAGTCAAAGTTCACTTTAATATATTATTGTGAACAATTAGTATATTGTTATTTATAGGTTTTGTTTTGTGTGAACAATTACTAGTTTGGTATTGGTAGTTTTTGTTAATAATATTTTATGTAATTTGTTTGTAATGATACAAGAGTCAAAGTTCACATTTAAATAGTAGATTAGATCAATTACAGACATGTATAAATATTCATAGTAGATTAGATCAATTACAGACATGTATAAATATTCATAGTAAATTTGATCAATTAGAGACAGTAGATAAGATCAACTAGAGATATGTATAAATATTTACTGGTTAATCCTGTTAACCGACTGTCAAGTAAATTTATACCTATTTTGGTATTAGGGCTTCACTCTGTTACAACCACGTTTACATTACCAACATTTGAAGTGAAGCCCTTTTTATTTGTAGTTGTTTATTTTGATGTTTAATTTTAATAAACAAAATTTCCCCATTTTATGTGTCTGTTTTTTGTGTGATAAATGACACAGTTAGTCTGCAACCAAGTCACACTGCTCTGTTCATTTATATTAATGATGATTCAATCTAAGATCACCTTTCATGTGGGAGTGTTCTATTGTGTAGGCCTACAATGGCAGGCCTATCTGAACATGATATTTTTTTAAGATGTATTGGAATGAGAGAAATGCGTTCACGAAATATAACAAGATATTGGTCACTGATCATATTTCCTATATGACTAATTTTATACGTGTAGGCCTCAGAATGTCCATATTGCTGGGATAGCATTAACGCCTACCGCTGTTGTCGCTGTGTAGCATGTGCCCTATCAGTGGTTATTACACCCTGACACCTTATACAGTCACACACTTCTTGTGTCTAGACAATGCGGCTAGTCTGCAAATAATTTACGGAATGTTCTTATTTGAGCACGACGATATCAAAATATGGTATTTCTAATAGATGAATTAAACTAATATAAATTTGTAGGTGAAATATAAATATTTTAAAATCTGACTGAATACATTTCATACAGTGTATATGTAGCCTATGCAGGCCTGCCAAAAAACTGTTGCCGCCATTGAGTATCGTGTATGCAGATGTCTGTCCTGTGTTGTGTTACGGCGCTATAGTATTAGTAGAACAAGGTAATATCTATAGGCCTACATCATATTATCACAGAACTGAATTCCAGTTCTGTGATATTATGATGGCCCATGGACACTGCCGACATCCAAAATTTGGGGGCGTATTATCACTGGTTATGGGTGGACGTTTTTCCCGTCATCAGCGGCCTCATATCTTATCTTGTATTATACGGCTTACTGTATATTGCGCAACGCAAGGCAACGCAACGCAACAGAATTTTCAGGGGTCGTTACAAAAAACCCAGAATAATTGAAATCTCTCACAGGATACTTACAAATGATTTCTGGGTAATTGAAAATCTGCTAAATTGTAATAATTACGATAAATACATCCTTAACACATCCCAATTTATTTCCAAACAATTAAAACAATTTATTTTGCGTCGCGCAAATTACAGTTACCCCCCCCCCCCCTGGGTAACTGTATTTTGCGCAACGCAACGCAACTAATGCTAAATCATCATTGTACATGCAAAAAAACACACACAACGTTGCTAAGCTACTCGTATGATACATCCTAAAAACATCCAAAGAGAAATGAAGATTTCCTACATCAGACTTCTGGTCAAGAATAGTCTCTCCAATGAACGATAGGGATCACAGGGTGCTTGATGAAAATGGTTGGGGATGTCACCAAGGTAAATAATATGTATAACCCTTCAAGAATACTTCAAAATGTTTTTTTTAGCAAATTATCAATTTTGTTGCGTTGCGTTGCGCAATTTACAGTTACCCCCCTGGGTAACTGTATTTTGCGCAACGCATCGCAACAAATTTTAAATCTTTATTCTAGGCCTACACCCAAAAACACACACACATAATTGCTAAGCTATTATAATGATGGGCTATACTGTATCTGAACACCCCAGACAGGAATGAAGATGTCCTGCATAAGGCTGTCTGATCAAACAGAATATCTTCAATGAACGATAGGATAACAAGTTGCTTGATGGAGGTCGGTGGAGCTGTCACCAAGCTAAATAATACATCTAATCCCTTCCAGAAAATTTGAAAATGTTTTTTAGTTAATTCAAAAACATCAATGCAACAAATCCCATTTTTTTATTCTACATTCAAAAAGACAAACAGCATTGCTTAGCTATTAGGCCCCCTATAATGATGCATTCTGAACGCCTCCAGACAGAAATGAAAATTTCTTGCATAGGGAACTTTATGAAGGTGGGTGGAGATGTCACCAAGCTAAATAATACGACCAATCCCCACGAGAATACTTGAAAATGTTTATTTTTTTCAAATCAAGTTTGTTGCGTTGCGCTGCGCAATTTACAGTTACCCCCTGGGTAACTGTATTTTGCGCAACGCAACGCAACAAATCCTAAAACTGTATTCTACATTCAAAAGACAAAAATAACATTGCTAAGCTGCCATAATGGTTTAAAAATGAATTATTTTTTCAAAAGGATTACAAACAGCTCACATTTCCACTTGTTGTTGTCCTTGACATAACAGAAGGTACAATATACAAAATATAAAATGGAAACGTCTGAGAAAAATAAATGTTACAAGATGAGATAAAATTAGTAATGGGATGAGTAATGAGTTGCTACTGCAAACAAGTTGTGATGATGATGATTTGAAGTTAGTTATTGAAATCTGCCACAAGAGTATATGAAAACATGCAATATTTGAAATAATATGTGTTGTGTATGGTGCTATAATGATAGGCCTACATCTAAACACCTCCGGACAGAAATGAATATTTCCTACATAAGGCTCTGATCAAGCAGAATCTCTTCAATAAAGATAGGGATAACAGGGCTAAATCATATTATAATCCCTTCCAGAATACGTGAAAATGTGTTTTAGTCAATTAAAAAAATCAAGCTTGTTGCGTTGCGTTGCGCAATTTACAGTTATCCCGCTGGGTAACTGTATTTTGCGCAACGCAACAAATTCTAAATCTGTATTCTACACCCAAAAACACACACACATCATTGCTAAGCTATTATAATGATGGGCTATACATCTAAACACCTCCAGATAAGAATGAAGATGTCCTACATAAGGCTATCTGATCACACAGAATATCCTCAATAAACGATAGGGATAACAAGGTGCTTGATGGAGGTGGGTGGGTTTGTCACCAAGCTAAATAATACATCTAATCCCTTTCAGAAAACTTGAAAATGTTTTTTAGTCAATTCAAAAACAACAATGCAACATCTTTATTCTACATTCAAATAGACAAACAGCATTGCTTAGCTATTATAATGATGCATCCTGAACACCATCATGCAAACAGAAATGAAAATTTCTTATATAGGGATCACATGGTGCTTAATGGAGGTGGCTGGAGATGTCACCAAGCTAAATAATGTTTTTTAAATCAAGTTTGTTGCGTTGCGTTGCGCAATTTACAGTTACCCCCTGGGTAACTGTATTTTGCGCAACGCAACGCAACAAATCCTAAAACTGTATTCTACATTCAAAAGGCACAAATAACATTGCTAAGCTGCCATAATGGTTTAAAAGTAAATTATTTTTCAAAAGGATTACAAACAGCTCACATTTTCACTAGTTGTTCTCTTTGACATAACAGAAAGTACAATATACAAAATATAAAATGGAAAATTTGGAGAAAAATACAGGTTACAATATGAGATAAAATGAGTAATGAGATGAGTAATGAGTTGCTACTGCAAACAAGCTGTGATGATGATGATTTGAAGTTAGTTATTGAAATCTGCCACAAGAGTATATGAAAACATGCAATATTTGCAATAATATGTGTTTTGTATGGTGCTTTAATGATAGGCCTACATCTAAACACTTTATGGAAGTGGCTGGAGATGTCACCAAGCTAAATAATACGACCAATCCCCACGAAAATACTTGAAAATGTTTTGTTTTTTAAATCAAGTTTGTTGCGTTGCGTTGCGCAATTTACAGTTACCCCCTGGGTAACTGTATTTTGCGCAACGCAACGCAACAAATCCTAAAACTGTATTCTACATTCAAAAGACAAAAATAACATTGCTAAGCTGCCATAATGGTTTAAATGTAAATTATTTTTCAAAAGGATTACAAACAGCTCACATTTTCACTAGTTGTTCTCTTTGACATAACAGAAAGTACAATATACAAAATATAAAATGGAAAATTTGAAGAAAAATACAGGTTACAATATGAGATAAAATGAGTAATAAGATGAGTAATGAGTTGCTACTGCAAACAAGTTGTGATGATGATGATTTGAAGTTAGTTATTGAAATCTGCCACAAGAGTATATGAAAACAGGCAATATTTGCAATAATATGTGTTTTGTATGGTGCTTTAATGATAGGCCTACATCTAAACACCTCCGGACAGAAATGAAGATTTCTTACATAAGGCTCTGATCAAGCAGAATCTCGTCAATAAACAATAGGGATAACAGACTAAGTAATAATCTAATCCCTTCCAGAATACGTGAAAATGTGTTTTAGCCAATTAAAAATATCAAGCTTGTTGCGTTGCGTTGCGTTGCGCGATTTACAGTTATCCCCCTGGGTAACTGTATTTTGCGCAACGCAACGCAACAAATCCTAAATCATCATTACACATGCAAAAAACACACCAGGTCATGCGTAATAAAATAAATAAGTAGAATTTAAAAAAAAATTAGAAACGTCATGAACATGACAAATAAATAAATAAAGAATAATAGGTTTAATAAGTAGCCTATATGAGTCACTGCTATATGCTCACATAATACATATTAAACATGTTATACAGACCTATACATGTATATTTATCCAAATATGGATACATGATAATGTGTATGTAGGTAACCTATCGACTGTCATAAGACATTATAATAATAGAATGTGTTAGCATTTATTTCATCTTATTATCCAATATTTATATTTAAAAAACTCAGTTTTTTGTTATAGGCCTATAATATTATATACATATCATTTATTTTAGGTAGGCCCCTATGTGCTAGTCAAAGATGAAGTATTGGCGAAAAACACCTACCAGAAAACACATTGCATTGACCCAGTGTTGGCTTAATGTTGGGCTTGCGTCGTAGACAGTAGACCAACATTAGACCAGCTCGGGTACAATGTGTGGTGTTTGCTGGGTTTACACAACGTTTAAAAAATGTGCTACATTAAGGTAGAGAGGCAGATCCAGAAATAACTGGGCTCTTTGTTTTGATACGTATCACTTAAAAAAATCTTGGGCCTAAATTTAGGCTTTGTAATGGCATTTACAATTAAGAAAAAGCTAGATTTTTTTTTGAGGGGGGGGGGGGCAGTAAGAAGAAATGCGGAGAGTGGTGGCTCCCTAGCCCCACGCTGGATTCGACTGGATATTTAGTTTTACCAGATAATCTAATGTCTCTACAAACATAGGACGTTGACCGAATGTTGGGCCAACGTCGTAGACAATGGGCTAATATTTAACCAATGTTGAGCTATATCGATGCCACCATTGACGGTGATCCTCACCCCTAAGTTTTATTGGTCATGGTCCCCTCCTCAAACGGGACGGTCCAGCATAAACCTGATAAAATCTCGTGTATCCCAGCGCGGTACACAGCGAACACGAGACGTTCAACCACGGCCAGTGTCGTAGACGTTTAACCAACATTGAATCGGTGCTCGGTCAACGTATCGTGCTTGTTAGGTACAGCAGATCAACGCCATCTCTTACATGATTATTTTAAAACGTATTTCGCTTCCGAAATAAACTGATAAATGCAGTAGTAACGTTATAGCCTCTCCAGCTTATCTGTAATCTGTGATGTGTGGTAATAGCGGGGGTAATAGGCCTACTTTAAGTCATAAGGCTTTTTTCAGTCAGGCGCGTAATTCGTTTAGAAGTTTTTCGGGAAAGGGGGTGTAATTAAAACACACTCGATAATTTGAACTTTTATTTTAAAGTGGTTCAATTGTTTCAGCTGTTTTAAAATGTGGGCATTTTGAAGGTGATAGGGGAACTTTTATAATAAATTACTCCAGTTGTTTTAAATTTAGGATGGAAGATTTCTTGGTGTTGGGTCTATTCTATTCAAATGTTCGGGATAAATAATAAAAGAAAACATTTAAGCCTATGCGAGGCCCTATTTTCATATTATTGCAATAACTTTCTCCAATTTTTTAAACAAATATTAGCCTAGAGGATCTTGGGATGGGATGTAAACTAGTTTATTAACAGTCGGACAATTCTCTGGAATTGAAAAAAATAATAATGAAAAATGGAGCTATTAAAGCATGATAAGTGCGGCGATAATAGGAATACCCCCCTGAAAACGTGTTATAAGACATGACAGTGGGGGGGGGGGGGTACAGGCATCAAAATGTCCGTCAACCCACATGGTCTCTCACTGTAATCAATGCGCAGGGATTCCCCCGTGACGACGAAATCGTGACGTTTGCGCATATTTAACCGGATTCCCCTTTTCCCTTAGTAGCCGGGCAGATGCAATTCTGATATCGGCCCTGAAGCCAGGGATGCGCAAAGAACATCGTCCCACGCGATTGGACACGCTCATATACGCCGCCTGAAACAAAGCGCCTCTACTGTACATCTCAATGGCTCTATTCATGCGTCCAACCACAATCCTTTGATCACAGTCTGAGGGCACAGTTGTTAATCCTGTGGAACTGTTATCATGCTTACAGATGTATATCCCATAAATCGTATTAGCCGTATTTTCATTTGATATGTGACACATTTATTACAGTAGTGGAAAGTGTAAATCCCAGCAAACAGTCGGCTTCAAGCTAATGTTGGTTTAAGGCTGGGCCAACGTTGTGGACGATAAATCGATGTTAACTCGACGCTTCATCGACGCCTCAATGTTCTAGAGGTGAGCATTGGTCTATTCATATCATTCACTGAGCATTACGCCTACATACGTTGCACGATCTAGATCTAAATAAGTTACGATATTAAGTTTAGCCTCTAGATTTTAAAGTTCACGTGATGGCAAATTTCATCATGCCAAAACCCCCTCCTGTTAGAAAAATGATCAAACTGACGAAAGTAAAGAAACGCCAGGACACTGATTTCGTTAAAAACTTTGCACCGCTTGTATTACACGTGTTTGAACGCGGGGACATAGAGCTTGGCTGCACGCTTGGAAAAGGAACTTATGGAATTGTGCACGTGGCAAATATTCGTCTCCCAACAGGTGGGTCGAGTGCTTAATTTACCATTATTATTGTATATGCCAGACAGACAAATATTTTAATGACAGACTTATTTGTCATAGAAATGTATATTATAGATAAATGTATATGTATATACAAGATTGTTAATTTGTTAAAATCATACGACAATAATATACATGGTACAACATACACAACTAAAATCATGTTAAGTGGCATTGCCAGAATAAAAACTGGGTATTTCGATAATATAAATGACTAAAATTATAAGGCATTGCCTAGATAACATAGAGGTCTATCATTTTGTTTCACGCACCAAAACCAGAGATAAAATAGCTACTATGTATGACATAGTAATTATATATAGTAGCAAAAAAGACAATCTGTAAAGCGTAGAAACCTAAAATATATACAAGTGTATAACTATGCTACAATAACTGGACTACGCAATAAGACAATGGTAAAAATTATATGGTATTTTTAAAAATTAAATATAATATTATACAAGTACAATAAATGTGGCAATCCGTGATTGTAATACCACACCGATGACACCATCACACCTCTATGGGGAAATCGACCACCGGTTATGTTGTTGTGTTTAGATGATAATAGAATTGTTCGGTCAGGTGTCAAATTATTAATCCCTTGATGTAGCAACACGCGGAAGCCATGTGTGAAAGACTTGTATTTAACTACATGTAGCTGCTGTATTTAATATATTATTTTTTAACAATTATCACGTGAGATATTTTTTCATTAATATTCTAGATGCTTGATTTTATTTCATGTTTGAAATGCTCAAACAGTATACATTTATTTTAAACTTATTAAGTACACTTACATCTCACATAATTATTATCATAACACGGTAATGTAACTATGTATTTACATGATATTTTCCAGATTATGTACGCTAATAAAAAAAACCTGATGACCAATATAAAACACAAATTACACGTAGCCGAACTTGCTTACAAAGGTATAAATTAAAGACGAGTATAATATAAATATTCGGGTGGGGTGTTTGTTGTGACTGCAAGCCCCCTCCCCCACTCGCACGTCCCCACCACTTGGGAACGCGAGGCAGGGGTGACACCTTTTCCAAACAAGGGTCGCTAGACGACGCGATTAGTCTGCAACTAACTCACATCTTTAATAATGATTTAATCCAAGTTCGCCTTTAATAAGGGGTGGTGTTTTTATTGGATACCAAACATGATAATACATTTTAAGATAGATAATGATAGAAATGCATCGACGATATATAGGCCTATAACATATTACATTTTTTATTGCAAATTCTGAACGTGTAGGCCTCAGAAAATCATAGTCCCAGAAAACACGAGACATTCACCCAATGTTGTGACAATGCGGTCCACTATCTACGACGCTGGACCAGCATTGAGACAACATTGGGTGAAGTCTCGTGTTTTGACAACTCCCAACAACACTGAGACAATGGTGATTTATTGTTGCGCGATGTCTGCAATGCTGGCCCAACATTAAAACAACATTGGCTCAGTGTCTAGAGTTTGCTGAGTTATAACCTGATAACAAGCGACTGCCGGACCCTAATGATGTTGGCCCGCAATCAGTAAATAGTTTTATTTATTTTTTCTGAGAGTGCGACCTTGACGTAGACCTACGGTTCATCACGTCACCAGAGAATTAAAATGTTAGTATTATTCATAGCTATGCATGGTATTATACATGTATATCTTCGCATTATACATGTAGAGGGGATATATATATATATATTTGATATAGTAATTAAATATAAATTTGATAATTACAAGATAATTGGTGAAAAATTTGAACTAGTTGTAATTATAATTGTAATTGACGAAAATAATCACAATTGTAATGTAATTGTAATAAATTGACCTTTTTATAAACAAATAATTGTAATTATAATTATAATAGATTTTTTTGCGCAAGTCATAATTATAATTATAATTGTAATTGACTATTTTTAGGAACTCGTAATTATAATTGTAATTGATGTTTGTTATTGACCCCAACCCTGCTGTGCATTATAAAGAACTATTGAAGTTATTCAATAAGAGTAGGGCACAGTCCCGACTTCGGGCTTTCTTCTGTCGCGATATTGTCCTGCGACGTAAAGCAATATTGATTCACTCACTCACTGTCTCACTCACAGTCACACCAAGCTATATAACCTCCTTGGTCACACCTCTTAAGCCCGGTACACACGGTGAGATTATCCTCTGAAATTTTTCTTAAAAGATAAGTTGGATGGTGAATCTCACCGTGTGTACCGCGCCTAAGACACAATTTTATGACCCAAAAGATGTTCAATTTCCCTGAGACAAGATCAGAGGCGCCGCTATCTTAATCGAATTCAGTTGGCACATGGAGCCCCCCACCTAACCTATATTGTACATGATGAGTACTGTATATGTCCATGTGTCCATCCCAGCAAACACATGACAATAAACAAATGGTGTTTTAATGTTGGTCCGATGTCTAAGATAACGGGCCAACAATAAAACAACGTTGGCTCGATGCATCGTGTTTTCCGGGATGTATCCTAGATTTATGCACGTGCTTTCAAGCTTTGTTCATTCACAACAAAATCCTGAATGACTCTGAGTCTTGGTTCTCAAGCTCTTTTTGTAACGCGTGGAAGGTACCGAGTTTACTCCCATTTTTAATCCATTCTCGAACCCAAATAGTTCGTTTTTTTTGCAGCTCATCTTGCACGTCGTTTCTTTACAATCGTAGACAACATAATGGATGTGCATGCCTTTAACAGTGCGACCTTGCTGTGTGCCACATTTTTTTAATTTTGAAAGTGTATATGTCCAGAGTCTGGAAAACCCCAGAATGCACATGTCTTACAGCTAGTGTGTGTACCGGGCTTTATCTAGACTAGGCCACTCAGGGTCATGACCTCAGTACTGAACCAATATGTGTCCCAATCACACCTTGTTTCAACTTGTAGGCCTATGTAGGCATTTTTAAACTGTGTTTGAAATTATTTTTTGATATACTTTGATAATGAGCAGCCGGATCTACTTACGGGGGAGGTAAAGAAGTTCACCACCCCCGTTTGGCCCCGCCAATTTTCAAATTTTAGGGATCAGCATCAATTGAATTTTGTAAGCATCTACCAGGGAAAAACGTGTAGCATATGTTTTGTATCGTAGGCCCCCCTAATTTATTCAATTTTTATCACAATTATCAAATAATGTCTCCGTCCACTTCAAGTCAGCACGATACTAACCCAATGCCGGGCCATAGCTGGACCACAGTCTGCAGCGCCGGCCAACATTCACTGGGCAGTGCATTTTGCTGGCTATGTCCGCGTGGTGTGCGGACAGAAAGTAACAGGGATAAAAGGCAATGAACAGAAAGAAACAGTTTTCAACAGGACAAAAAGTAACAGGGATAAGAAGTAACAGTTGATAATTAATGCTAAAATAAGATGTTTAATTAATCGATTTCTCCTTTATTGTCGACTGTTTAATAGTGATTAATAAGATAAAATATAAAAATGTCAAAATTGAAAAAAAACGGTTTTATACTTTTATTATTGTTGCATTATTATAAGGCCGGTGTTTGCTACTTGGTGTAACCAACTATTTCTATAAGTGGAAATAATTGAGGATTATTATATCTTTACGATTTATTTGACTCTATCTAGTACATACGCGGTTATTTGTGATGTAAAAATGACCCAATTGAACTAATGTATTGTGGCTACCGTATAGATGAATCGGCCTGCGAAATAGCTATTAACGAGATCACTAAGTAACGCTTGTTAAAAGTATCATTTTTTCGGAGTTAGCAGTATTGGCAAGATCACAAAGTAACACTTTTTCAAAGTTAACAGTACTGACGGGATCGCAAAAAAACCCCACTTTTCCAGGTAGAGCCGTAAAGGATGTAAATTGGTTAGTAATAACATGATCTATTAAGAATAGAACAGTTTAAGCACTTTGCGTTTGCTACGGGAAATTATACACACATTTAAAGGAAAAAACATGGCATTTTTATGTCCCATGTACTTATACCATGCTAATGCTGTACGGTTTTTGACGTTATTTAAAATAGTTATGATGAGTATTTTAAATACCCTAAGTTTGTTTAAATGTGTAAATGGCAAGCCGGAATGTAAGTGTACATACCATGTCAATATATGTGATTCACAGAACTAACCATTCTAACCCTGCTGTACATATCATGCATATTGTATATATATATATAGGGCCTATATATATATTGCTATGACAAATAAGTCAGCATGATTTGAATTTTTGTCGATAAAACATCTATCTATTAGCTTGATGCGCTATAAAAGCGTCCTTTGATGATGTAGCAATATAGTAACGCTTTCTTTTTGTCGGGGGATATTCAGCTGAAATAAATTTAATTATATAAAGCCTGTTACCTGGAGCTTACACTTAGAGCGTCCTCTGACTATATGGTTCACATTATTTGGCTTCATTGTTTCAGTTCAAAGCTACGGTGAATCAACAGCTGAAATCTAGTTGTTTTGATGGTTTAACACCTTTTTAATGGAGTTAATCACGAAGAGTCAAGGTTAAAAAGCTTATCCAACATAAAATATATATTGTTTATTTTTAGAACGATCTGAGAGAAATTATATAAATAAATGCTTTTGTTAAATTCATATATATTAAAGTTAGTATTAGTCATGAAACGAACCTGTTTCCCAAATTTTGCAAAGAAATGTGAAATAAATACACCTCCCGTTAATAACAGATTTATATTTTTTCGTTTAGTTAAATACACTTCGATTATACGTTCAGGAATATATTATTTACTATTACAATTGAACTATATCATTGAACATGTTGACGCGACTGTTACCTTTTTAAAACAAAATGTATAATATGCATTTAAATTTTCTCATATTTGTATATTTTAAATTTTATTCACATGCATCACTTTTAGTCAGGGTGTCAAACTAGAAAATTATGATGTCGCTAAACATTTTTAGTACAAGCAAGAGACCACTTTAAATATTATCTTTAGCATTCCTAGATACCATATCGAGGTGTCTCCAAACTGAAATTTAGCTTTTTATGTATTTTAAATGACCGATTATCGGCCATTATTTTTTTCATATGCGTAATATCTGGAAAACCCGACCCGATAGCTAGACCATTACTGTAAAACAAAATGTGCGGTTTCAGGTAGGGATCTGCTCTGAAAATTTTCAACTTGATCAAATTCAAAATGGTTGATTTATCGGCCATAATTAACTTTAATATGCCTGATACCGGGCAAACCGTGCCAGATAGTTAGATGCTCTAGCCTTCAAAATTGGCATAATTTGGAATATCATTTGTACACTTCTTTAACTTTTCTGATTCGAAAAATAATATGATCTCGACTTTTTTAAGTACCGGCCATTCGGTCCATATTTGCATAAATTCAAGATGGCGGGCAAAAAACACAAACGTGCACAGGAGAAGCAAAGTGAGTCATTGTCTCAACCGTGTGCCATCACCGTTTACGGCGAAGGTTTCGAAACCCCAAGAATATAGTTTTAAAGCAGCCGCGCGCGAACAATGGGTCACTTTTTAGGGTAAAGAAAAACACATAAAATTCAAATAGCCAACAAAATTCGACATGGATAATTCACTAAATCTATTCGCAGCATTCCTACATCAGCCCTTGGAACAAAATTCCATTATATACCAGTCCAATAAATACTATAAAAAGAAATGTATGGTTTCAGTGAGGGATATATAGATATACCCTCTTAATGGCAAATTCCTGAAATAAAAAAAAATGCTGACTTGCGACCATTATTGACTACAATATCTGTAATATACACAGTAATCTGTGCTAGATTGGTGGATCATTGAAAATCAAAAAAAAATTCAAAATGACCGATTTATTACGAATCTCACATTTGACGTTAATAATCTTGCTTTGTGGGCGCGATAACTTCAAAGGTTTCCCATGTATCCTGCTCAAATTTGTAATATGCATGTTACTCATAACCAGTTCTTGGACAATTTCAATAATGTTTTTCACTTTTAAACGATGATTAGAGACTGAGGCCTATTTCCGTCGCCAACGGGCCTTGTTTTAATATAGATTAGTCATATTATAATGCATCTTCCAGGAGGCAGGTATGTGTTCAGAATACAGTCGCTGCGCCGTCACTGTAGCTCTCAAAGATGTGTGAGCCGCTCAAGCAAATCACACGTAATTTTGCATAAAGGAACTCCACCGTACGATCGCAAAACAAAGGGATGGTAATTGCCGTTCAGTATTTTTTACGAAATGATAGCTTTTAATTTTTTTGATTATTTGTCAACGCAATATCCAAAAAATCTCTAATCCGAGGTGATTATGTAGGGATTGTTTATCTGGTTTTTCCAGAGGTTTTGGTCGCGTTTCAGCAATTTTCATAAAATGGTGGTCATTTGAATGTTGTAATATCGTTATTTCAAGAAGCGCTTCTCAGCATTAGTTGTGATTGACAAGAAAATATACTTAACTGCACGACTGCAAATGAAAAAGGTTTGGCCGCAGTTCAGTGATTTTCAAGAAAATTATAGTTATTAATCATTGTTATGATACCTTTTTGCTGTAATCTAGTCATTTTGACTGACAACAATAACTAAGTATGATGACAGTAATATTCTAACCAAGTAGCCTACTTCTTTTGAGCCATAGCCGAACTTAGCGACCCATCGTTTGTGGACCAACCGGAATAAGACAAGAACAGGATTCCTACTCCGGGATGCTTGACATGTGGGGTATTGCCAATGTTTCATTTAGGTTTTCATTCCTGTTATACTACAATAATAGAACATGTATGTATGTCATTGTTAGGCATCTTTCCATTGATGGGTCAACTTCATATTTTGCACAACCATAGACCGATGGTTGCCTGCAACAAGGTGAAATGACACTCTCCTCTGTTTTCAAATGTTTTAATAACGTGACAACTGCGCTGGAGACGTTCTGAGACAATTCGCCCATATCAGAGGTTTAGTTGTGGTCAATTAGACTTGTCAGATTGTTATTTGCAATAACTCAATGAGGATTTGTCTATGGTTAATTGCACTTGTCCCTTTGTTGTTTGTTATGTTTAAAACGTGTGTATTATTATATGTAATGATATTTCAATTACCACTGCCTTTTGACACAGCAGTGCGACAACTTCACTTATAGGCTGCAGGAGGTTTATTTCACCTTGTTGCCGGCACACATCGAGATATTGACGAAGAATGTGGCCAATTGGCATTTAAAATGTAAATAAACCTTATTAATTCTCCATAATTAATCTGATTGATTTCCTCGAGTAGGGCTACCAAGTCTTCTCTACTGTAAAAGCACTATATGGGCCAACGTGATAAATAGCCAAGTAGGAACACACCGAACGGTCTTTAGAGCGAACATATTGTGAGCGACAGGTTATCTAGTATAAATAAATGGAATGATACATGTGTGTGATCCTGTGACATATTTTGAATGTGATGTGAAAATTTCAGAAGAATTTGTGTATCCATTCCAAAGTTATGAAACATTGAATTGGGCTTCAGTTTCAAAAGCAACAAAAATACCTTAAAAATCATATTTCAGCTTGGAGACACTTGGTTTGGGTATTTAGAGATGTTAGAGAATGTCCTGGCATTGGTCTCCATCTTGTACTAAAAATGTTTAGCGAAAGTGTTATCATCTAGGCACATATCGCAGTTTGACGCCCTGACTATTTTAGCGCATGTTCTGGAATATAATATACAGTAATAATTAAATTTAACATTTTTTTTAGTACTTTAAAGCAACTGTTACCTTTCTGAAAGCAGAATATATCAATATAGGTAAATGTTCCCGTAATATAGTTATTTTTAAATTTTAATAACATTATCACTTGTATTCGATGTTCAGGGACATAATATATAATATTCGAACAGAAATATGCCCTTATTAAAGGGACCCCTTGGGATAAGACATTTTCAATGTTGTCAATTTTGAAAATTTAATTTACATGAAGCTATATAGCCTACTGATCTTAGCTAAAAATACGAAAAAGTCAAAAAACAATTTTAAAGCACAGAAAAAGAGCAATATAGTTGTATTTCAAGGTCGTATATTGCCATGTAAACAAAACAAGTCAGCAATATTGAGCACTTTCCATCACATATTCCCACGTATCAGACGGTAAGATCAGAGCAGTCGCCGCTAATTGGTGTCTCATAGTCAGGACACGGAGGACACACCTGCAGCACTGATTGTCTACCCAACGCTGGGCCGATGCCATCAGCATATGGCCCAATGCTGTGAAAACATTCAATCGTCCTTCAGGTATGCAAATAGTTTGTTTGGGTTACTTCTGGTTTCATAGAAATGCTGATTAAAAATATTTATAAAAATATAAAAATTCTGAAAAAAACAAGACTACATAAGTCCAGGAGCTCCCGCTCCGAATTAGAATTTGATTTCAGCAATTTTGTATAGGGTTATTAATGTAGTCCTAGTCTAGGTCAAAAATCAAGACGCAAGACAACTAGGTCTAAGAAGCCCAGTCTAAGAGTAAGATAAAAACTAGACAGTCTGTCAGTGATTGCAAACTTCCATTGAAATTAATGATCCTAATCAATATCCCAGTAATGGTCTACCTATCTGGCATGGTTTACCCGATATCAGGCCAATCGAGTTAACTAATAGCTGATTTACGGTCATTTTGAATTCGATATAAATTAGTTAAAAACTTAGGGTGCATCTTCCCCCGAAACCTCAAATTTTGTTTTATAGTAATGGACTAACATCTAACACAGTTTGCAAAATATTGGGTATGTGAAAGTAAATAATGGTCGATAGGGGGCCATTTTGAATTTGATCGAGTCAGAATTTTTCAAGATGCATCCTCAGCTGAAATCTCACATTTCATTCTATAGTAATGGTCTAGCCATCTAGCACGGCTTACCAAATATCGCCCATGTGAAAGTGAATAATGGCCGATAGGAGGCCATTTTGAATTTGATCAAGTCAAAATTTTTCAAGATGCATCCTCTCCTGAAATCTCACATTTTGTTTTATAGTAATGGTCTAGCCATCTAGTACGGTTACTAAAAACCGGCTATGTGAAAGTGAATAATGGCCGATAGGCGGCCATTTTGAATTTGATCAAGTCAATTTTTTTCAAGATGCATCCTCTCTTGTAATCTCACATTTTGTTTTATAGTAATGGTCCAGCTATCTAACACGGTTTACCAAATATCAGCAATTTGAAAGTAAATAGTGGCCGATAGGCGGCCATTTTGAATTCGATTGAGTCGAAAGTTTTTAAAAGGCATCCTCTCTCGAAACGTCACATTTTGTTTTATAGTAATGGTCTAGCTATCTAGCACGGTTTACCTGATATCAGGCCTATCGAGGTAAATAATGCTGATTGTCGGCCATTTTGAATTCGTAAGTTAAAAATTTTCAGGGTGCATCCTCCCCCGAAAACTCACACTTTGTTTTATAGTAATCAGGTAATGGTCTAGCCATCTAGCACGGTTTACCAAATATCAGCCATGTGAAAATGAATAATGGCCGAAAAGGCGGCCATTTTAAATTTGATCAAGTCAATTTTTTTCAAGATGCATCCTCATCTGAAATCTCACATTTCCTTTTACAGTAATGGTCTAGCCATTACAGTAATGGTCTAGCCATCTAGCACGGTTGACCAAATAACGGCCATGTGAAAGTGAATAATGGCCGATAAGCGGCCATTTTGAATTTTATCGAGTCGAATTTTTTCAAGATGCATCCTCTCCTGAAATCACACATTTTGTTTTATAGTAATGGTCTAGCCATCTAGCACGGTTTACCAAATAACGGCCATGTGAAAGTGAATAATGGCTGATTGGCGGCCATTTTGAACTTTGACAAAATGATTTTTTTTTAAATACATCCTCTCCTGAAGCCTTACAATTTGTTTTATAGTAATGGTGTAGATATCTTGAGCGGTTTTCATGATATTCCACAATATCAGGCCTGTCGAGGTGAATAATGGCTGATAAGCGGCCATTTTGAATTTTATCAACTTCAAATTTTTCAGGATGCATCCTCTCCTGAAACCTTACAATTTATTTGATATTAATGGTGTAGCTATCTTGAGCGGTTTTCATGATATTCCGCAATATCAGGCCTGTCGAGGTGAATAATGGCCGATAGGCGGCCATTTTTAATTTTATCGACTTGAAATTTTTCAAGATGCATCCTCTCCTGAAACCTCACAATTTGTTTTATAGTAATGGTGTAGCTATCTTGAGCGGTTTTCATGATATTCCGCAAAATCTTTCAGTCGCATTTACCGATGTTATAAATTAGGTCAAAGTGCTGGGTCAACTTCAAGGTCAAGGTCCAAAAACCTGAAAAGGCACAACTAGGGACCTTAGAGAACATGTATGTGCAATATGACTGTCATCGGCCCAGTACTTTTCGAGATCTGCTCCGGAAACGAAGTGCGCGTCAAAACGTCTAAATAGGTCATAGTTCTGAACCAGAAGTAGGTCAAAGTTCAAATACCCCAAAAGGCACAACTAGACCCCCTAGGGGTGTTGTGTGTAAAATTTGAAGACAATCGGACAAGTACTTTCAGAGATATGCTCCGGAAACGAATTGTTTACGGACGGCCCAACGGCCCAACGGCCCAACGCCGTCACATCATCATTTTCTCCTCTGCAACCTTGCGTATTGAATTCAGATTAAAAATATTTTAACCCGTCCAATAGCCACCTGGAAGTAACCCACATACCAAAAATTGTTATCCTAGCTTATTTTCTCACAAAGTTATAGGCAAAAGAAGAGGCCAAAAAAAAACGGAGGTAGAATCCATAGCTCCCTTCGCTCACCTACGGTGACGGCGGGAGCTAATAAAAACATGATCCGTGCGATACACTACTTCAGTGCGGAAGTAAAAACGAAAATTGATGTCATCCCAAGGGGCTGCTTTAAGCTACTTTGAATCAACTGTTACTTTTTATCCTTGCTTTTTTTGTCCGTGTTTTTTTTACTGCTACTTTTTATCCTGTTACTTTCTATCCTAGAATTGTGCCGCGTGACAACAATGCGCCGTGTACATACGGTACACCGACGCTGTACGCTTATTTAGATATTGTACATGTCAGTATATTAAACGAATACATACATACACAATCGTATATAGCGCGAAAATCTGGTCTAAGACCATTCGACGCGCTGCACATATTTTAAAAATTATTTTATTGTCAACAAATGTCTACTGTGCAATAAAAATAACAATAATGTTATATTTTACAACAGGTTCTACTTCCAAGGCTGCAGTGAAAGCAATTGTTGGCTGGGAAAATATGAATAGGCTTGAAAAAAAAGACTACCAGTCTCTTTTTGAAAAGGAAATAAAGATCCATTCTCCCTTGCAAGATCCCGATATTGTGCAGCTCCTTGGCATCTGCCAGCAACCTTCATTGTGCCCCATCATGGAGTACGCATTTTTGAACCTATCACACTTTGTTGAATTCGAAGATGATGTAAACCACACAGTTTATAATTTGAGACAACTCCTTACTCATTTGGATGACTATGGTGCATCCGAAAAAGTTCGATCTACATACTATCGCAGCCATTGACGTTGCAAGGGGTCTTCAATACCTTCATAGCAACGACATCGCTCACCGAGATTTGAAACCTCGTAACATTTTGGTCTCAGGTTGCAATGAGCGGATATGGTGCAAGCTCACAGATTTCGGGGAATCACGCTCGATTATGGTACAGACTGCTTCAATACTCACGAGAACAGCAGTTGTCAACCGTGGGACAGTAGTATTTAATGCCCCAAAAATACTGCTAAATACATTCCCCACTCCTGGAGCTGGCCTTGATGACTTCAAAAAGGCAGATGTTTGGTCTTATGGCATGGTGATCTTCTGTCTTCTGAACCCGGAGTTGCCGTATCCTTGGAGTAATGAGGTTGCCGGTAATGGCGCTAACTTCAAAAACATAATCATTGAGAAAATGCATGAAAAAGCTCTACCCTCTCACTCAAACGCGATACTGAACAAAGAACATTTGTTAAATTGTTTCAGTAATTGCTGTAAGTTTTTTGCGTCAAGCAGGCCAAATATGGAGACCATAGTACAAGCCCTCTCTCTCATTTTGAGAACAATTGTGACCAAACCCAGTGAGCAAAACGATGTGGGACCAGATTTATCAAATACACCCTCTCGATCAGACGATGTGCTTTTTTGCACCGATACAAGGATTGCACCTCCTGGGGCAGATATTGCCCTATCGTCAAAACCTCAGGTTACCGGGACTACACCCCCTGGCACTTATGCTAGGGCAAACATCTCCGAGACAGAAGAGGAATCTGCACTCATTAGTAAAAACGGCGGATCCACACTCACAGAGACAGAAAGAGGAGCTACACTTTCTAGCCACAACTCAGATACCACACCACCGGATCTACCTGCTCGGATCGCCGCCCCTGAGTCAGACGCTGGGAATGCACCCGCTGCGAAAGATGAAGGGACCCCAGGGATAACTTTATCCGATGGTTACCCAGCTGTGGCAGGTATGGATGGCTAAAATGTATGTTACAGCTGTTTTCTGCTGATACATGCATTTCGTGTTATTAAAGGTTTTAAGTCGTCTCATTCCGGCATGCGCAAGCGTTTTGTCAACAATAGGTTGTTGTTATTGTTTTATTTTGTGTTGTTGACTATCTATTTTTAGATCGAGGGAAGCCACAAAATGAATGAAAGGAATCAGTCAGCTAGACAGCCCCAATGTTTGTTTGTTTAGTTAGCCTTATAGCCGGGCTGCCCGGGCCTTCCGACAAGTGTCAATTGCTCTGAAACCTAGACACGATACCAAGAGCTACAAACATCAGATCCCTGAGTATCAGGCTAGACAACCACACTACAATTTTCCCGATCTCGCCCCAGCTCTCCTTCAGTTTTCCCTGACAACTACTCAAGGTAGCAAACCAATCTGGGCACAATGGTAATATCACGTGTTGGCATGAACACACCACACTGACATAACAAGAATGGTCTCAACAAAAGTAATGCAGTCAATGTGGAATTTTTTTATTAAATTATGGTAAACTGTTGCGGCATGTAGGCTATACCAGATAAAAAAGAATTGAAGCATCTTTACATTGGACAGCAGATAATTGCATGTTTAATACCGTAGGCCTAACGGTTTTGTAGGTGGGAGCTTAGGTTCAGCCCGGGGGTTGAGCCTATTAGTCGTACACACCATAACTAAATCGGAAATAGATGAGCCAGATGATATTATATTTATTAAAAGATAATAAACCTACTAGGCCTACTACTATTACCAAATGAAATAATGGCATTTTTCGGTTATTTTCAAACTGTCAAATTGATGTAAGATAAATAGATCTAACAGCTAGGTACCAATTCACAAAAGGAAAAGAAAAATATCTGCCACCATTAGCAGAAAACTAGTTAGAGCATAACCACCACCAGTACCGGTCACAGTTAAGGTAAGTAGGGGGGGGGGGGGCACCAAATCTTATTGGCTCAGGTATTTATCAACCCCTCTGCTTTGCAAAATGAATATTAACAAAACAAGTAAAATCATATAAACAATTTTTTTAATTTTCTTTCATAGCCCTGTAGGCCTATATTTCATATACTATATACAGTTTGCTACTTCTTCGGGGCAATCATTTTCAGCGGTACAATAAACTCAGCGATGAAAATAATTTAGATGTATTTGAAAAACAACATAAACATATTTGACTCCCCATCAAATGTAGGCTTATTTATAAATACAAATCTTATGTACTGTAGATCTGGTAATTTTCACGTTTAGATGTTCGCGAATTCGTGATTTTGGAACTTTTCGTGAAGTCTAGAATTTGCGAATTATCAATTTAGATGATAGTAGCGCTAGTATAATAATAATTTTCGCAAGATTCTTCAATTGTCCTCCTCGCGAAAAATAAAACCTTGCTAATATTGCCGGATCTACAGTAAACAGAACAAAAAATATTACAAATAGAATATTTTTTTCTAGCAAAAGTTATAACATTACTTAGCTAAATAAAGAAAATAGTGAATAGTGATACACATCCACCTGTTTTATAAATAACAAGAAATAACTGTTAACGTAACTAGTACATCGAAGAGGCCACTTTTTTTATGTCAGCATATAATTAATTTATACATGTGAATACCAAGTTACATTACATGTATCAAGCAAAAGCCTATATGGCAGACTTCTATACGGCTATATCTCAGACAAGCAGCTTTGAAGTAATCAGGGTGAGAATGTCATAATTTGACGAAAGAAGATTAATGATGACCCCCATGACCTTGAAATTTTTCTGATCTTTTCCAAAACATTATGCAATCTAGGAAATAATACTACCATCCAGTATGCAGAGATTCCAGTGGGTCATGGGAAAAAATCCGGATTTACTTTTTTTTAAGTCGAAAAAACCCGTTTTAGGTTAAAAAAACAAACATTTTTAGGTCATACAGTATCATAAAAATCTCAAAACTGTCATCTCTGGTATGTCAAATATTGGGTATTTATATATCATAATTGGCATTGCAGTTATCACGGTAACAAGGTCCAAGTTTGATGAAATAAGATTAAAGATGGCCACCATGACCCGTATATTTTTATGAACTTAATGAAAAATTGATGCAGTCTAGGAATTAATCCTAGTATCATATAAGTTGAATATTGAGTTTATTGCGTAAGAATTTTAGTTATCGGGGTGACAGTTTCTTAATTTAATTAAAAACAATTAAAGATGGCTACAATGCTCAGGATATTTTCCCTAGGGTTCTCCAGTATATATATATATATATATTGAACACTGGGTGAACAGGAGGCCTGAAGTCCTATAACATCCCCCGCCATAAATTAGGCTAACAGTTTTTGCGGTCACAAATATTAAAAAGTTCACTTGTGGTGGCCATTTTGAATTTCAGTAAAATCACCTGCACATTTTCAGATGGTGATTGTAAAAAGAGAATTATTTATGACTTAAATTTTTCGTTTTTGCGACCACAAAAAATTATGAAGTTCATCCACAGTAAAACCTTGAAAAAACACCTGCACATCTCTATACCGTGGGGAACGTGATTGCAAAATTTGAATAATTTTCACTTTAAAATTTTGGACCTTTGGACCATTTTGAATTTTAGTAGCATCTTTAAAAAATACTGTGCAGACACTCAAACACACTTGGCTGATGCACTGACTCGAAATGTCCACAAATCTGACACAACCGCTTCCAATATATGTTATGCCAATAATGGAAGATCAATGATAAAAGATGGCCGCTATATCAAGAGTTTGGATCGCACATGAAAAAGGACAATGCCAATAGACTCGCAGACCCTGAAAACCTATATACCGGTACCAGGTTTCAAGGGGATTCAGAGAAAAAATGGTGGCGGCCATTTTGATTATTGGTGGAGAGCTGAAAATATAATCATGTAATCTCCGTACTCATGGGTAACTTCACGTAAAAAATGGAGAGATCCATTTATTATTTTTCAAGTTATGGCGTTAACAACGGGGGATACTAAAGAAGCGCAGTTTTCTAGAAATCCGGGTGACAAGGTCTGAATTTAATGAAAAAAAGTTAGAGAAGGCAGCCATGACCCAGATATTTTTCAGATATTTTTTCCGAACTTTCTGAAAAAAATATGCAGCCTAGGAATTTATACTAGTATTTAGTAAGTTAAATACAGAGTAAATGAAAAAAAAAGTTCTGGAGATATCAGGGTGAGTGTCAGGGTATAGATGTTGTGGCCACATTGGAAGGCGGCGAGTTACCATGAAACATGACACTAAAGTGGTTGTTTTTGATGCCAAGTTGTTAGTGATGCAACATCGGTATCTGGAGCAAAATTGAATCAACACAGGCTATCTGCCACCGAGAGAGGGCTAAAGTATAGGGCTAAAAATTAGGGCACACACTAGTTGCTGATTGATTATTATCATCACTTCACCGTCCGTTTCCTATGCCATTTTGTTAGAATTAATTTTTGTTATAATTATTTGTAAATACAGTTCCGGGTGGCCACATAAATCAGACAGACAATTCAAAACATAAGCAAGTGAGTGCTCTGTTGGCATTCCTCTAAAATTGTAATTCCTAGCCCTGACCCAGATATTTTTCAGATATGACCCGTATATTTTTATGAACTTAAAAAATAAAACCTCGCTAATATTACCAGATCTACAGTGAACAAAACAAAAAAATATTACAAATGGACTATTTCTTTCTTAACAAAAGCAGTGATATTTCGGTACTCCGGGTCAATTGATATATTTTCAAACTGTTCGTAGATATATTTCCAACGTTACTCAAAATCATGAAATGGGTTCTCTGATCTCTTTCCTTGGTGGAATAACAATGTGTGGGATATTTGGTCTGCGTAGATAATCTTCTGACAGCTCAGCAGGCTGGTACATTGGTAGTTCACCCATCATTTTCCTTGGAATATCATATGGTGTATATCTCAGGTGTAATCACAATTTCTAGCAACCTTCTGAGGTAGCAGGACAGACTTCTCACTTATTGCTCTGTTGCATTCTGTAAGCAGAAAAAGATCCAATTATTTTTAATGAACCGACCATAAATATTTATTATTATTAGTTTGTCCATCCTAAAACTGTTCGTAGATATATTTCCAACGTTACTCAACATTATTTTTATTTCTAAGCCCTTTTTATCAGTTTGAAAAATATAGTCACAAAATTTATAATAAATTGCTAGTTTGAGGCTATTGTGCGACCATATCCAGTATTTGCAAGCGTGTGTGTAAACCCTTTGCGCTATGAATTATTTTTAAATTCAAGATCTGGTAGCATTTACATCAATTTGTAAGGAAGAGCCCAAGTGATCATGGTAATCAAGTTATATATATGCAAATTAGCAATTTTTCCAAACTTACCAGGATAATCCCCTAAAAAATTGACAACAACATTTTTTGAAGATTTTATAAATATTGACGTCTATCATGTCTACAGCGTCTCTGCTAGTAAGATGTCATGTTATAAAAAGAGCCAAATTAGCCACTCAAACCCAACCAGGGTAATCCATCAGAGAGTAAAGAAAAAAAATATGAAGATCAGATGAATAATGGGGACTGTACAGTGTTTATGTCGTTGAACTGATTAAGAATAATAATGATTAGATGACAAAAAATTCCACCTTCTACAATTTCAAAGTTTATAGCCAATATTAGTAGTGCCATGGTGGCCATATTGGATATGCGAATTAGCCTATTTTCAAATCAATAGTAACTAGATCTTACATTTGCATGGCAAATATGAAAGTCTCCACCGTCCAAAATTAAAAGTTTATTTCCAATGCTGTAACGATGGGGCTATATAACATAAGTGCCATGGCGGCCATCTTGGATATGCAAATTAGCTGATTTTCTAACTCAACCAGGGAAATCCATCAGAGGGTGTTCAGAAAAAAAATTGCGAAGATCTGATGAACATTGGCGACTTGAGAGCATTTACATCGATCTTGAATATACAAATTAGCCCATGGCGGCCATGTTGGATATGCAAATCAGCTGATTTTCGAACTCAGTCAGAATAATCTATCAGAGGGTGTTCAGGAAAAAATTGTGAAGATCGGATGAATGTTGGCGACTGGAGAGCGTTTACGTCGATCTTGAATATGCAAATTAGCCCATGGCGGCCATGTTGAATATGCAAATTAGCTGATTTTCGAACTTAGGCAGGATAATCAATCAGAGGGTGTTCAGGGAAAAATCGCAAAGATCGTATGAATATTAGCGACTGGAGAGCGTTTACGTCGATCATCGATATCGGATATGCAAATTAGCCCATGGCGGCCATCTTGAATATGCAAATTAGCTGATTTTCGAAATTTAACAGGATAATCCATCAGAGAGTGTTCAGAAAAAAAGTTGCGAAGATCGGGTGAATATTGGCGACTGGAGAGCGTTTACGTCGTCAAATTGTTGAATAATAATAATAATAATAATAATAATAATAACAACAATAGACAGCACTAAAACAATAAGTCTCCACCACATAGTGGGTGGAGACTTAATAAATCATATAATGCTCAAGAACACTTTGGTGAAAATCAGATCTTCGGCATACTGACTGCTCAGTGAATTATTTATATTTATATATAGAGAGGGAAACTAAATGTACATATTTATCATGTAAACACCCAAGAAGGCTCCCCCTCACGATTTTCAAATAAAAATTGTAAATGATTTATAATCTTACCAGATAATCAATTTGTACATGTAATTATCAAGTAATATATTTTGAGGCAGATGCTAGCAGCTTTAGGGCATGACAAGATGCTAAATTTTGAGTCAAAAAGAAAAAGGATAGCCGCCATGACCCAGATATTTCCCCAAACTTTGTGAAAAATTGACTTACTCTAGGAATTATTACTACTATGCAGTATGTTGAATATTGAGTTTATCGGATAAGCAGCTTTGAAGTTATCAGGGTGACAAGGTCCTACTTTGACGACAAAGAAGCAAAGATGGCCGACATGACCTGGAGATTTTTTTTAAAACTTCCTGCAAAACTTGATGCAGCTTAGGACAAAATTTTATCTGGAACACCGTATGAATCCGAGAAGCGGTTTTGTAGATCTATCTGGGTAAGAAATTACAGGTGCGGCCACACGTGGCGGCAGTGCCAGCAGCGACGGACAAAACCGTACAAAAACAAAAAGCGCCCCCCTCCCCCCCTGGCAGGGTTTGCATTGATATATATAAGGAAATGTAATTTAAAACCATCTTTGAAATGAAAATTAGCCCATTTTCAAATGTATTGAACCAGTGTTTCGAAAAAAGATATGAAGATTGGAGGAATGTTGGTGACTGTAGAGGGTGACAAATAAGAGAATGTTTATAAAAAATTGTGAAGAAAGGATGAATAATCATATTGTTATTTAATCCTTTATCCTGGATGTTATATTTGCGTGGCAAATATGAGAGTTGCCACCTTCCACTGCAGCCATCTTTGCTATCTTGCTAATTAGCCAATTTATTATTTCCAGAGATTACTAATAATAGTAATAATAACAATACACAAATTTAAAAAGAATACACTGAAAATGAAGGACTCACTAACAATACATTAGCGAAATTAAAACATATCAATTGAAAAAGGTGCATATTTAGAATGAATTTGCACGGCAACAAGAGCAGTGATATTTCGGTACTCCGGGTCAAGTCCAAGTCCTTTTTAGTTTTCTTTTTAATTCTTCCATCTTCTTGTTCTTTCTCTTCCAATTCCTCTTATGTATCCTCTTCCATTTTTCCTCTTCTTCATTCCTTCTCTTTCATCTTACTTCTACTCCTTCTCCTCCATTCTGCTTTTCCTCCCCATTCCTTCCTGCTCCAGCTTCTCCTTATCATGGATCCTTCTATATTTTACTTTCTTCTCTCTTCTTCTCGTTTTCCATCTTCTCTTTTCTTTCCATTTATCTCTCTATCCCATTCTTTCATTCTCCTTTTCATCTACCCACCCCTTCTCCTCCCTCATTCATCCTGCTTCTATTTACTTTCTTTCATTAGCATCACAGTATACTCCTCTTCTTTTTTCTCATCCTTCATCTAGTCTTCCTCTTTTCTTTCTCCTTTATTCTCTTCTTTCAATGTTTTTTTTTCAATGTCACGCCCTCTCCTCCTTATCCTTTTCTTCATATTTCTATTTTTCTTTCCCTCTTCATTCTTTCATGATCCTCCTCTTCATCCTCCTTCAATTCTCCTTTCCTCCTCTTCCTATAATTATCCTATCCTTATTTTTTATATTTTTTTGTACTTATTCTTCTTCTACTTTGTTTTCTCCTTCTCTCTCTCTGTCCTTCATTCCCTCTCTCTCATCTCCATCCTGCTGCTGATTTTCTTCATATCACCCTAGGCCTTTTGACCTACTTTTTTATCTACATCTATCCACAAAAATAGCCTAATTTTTTCAATGTTGTTGATACATGTATCTGGATGACTGTGCCAGATAGCTAGACTATTTTTACTGTATCTACATGCATACATACATGTATTTATATACATACATTACTGTATTTAATACTGATTTTTGTTTTAAAACAAAATGTGTGGTTTCAGGAATGCATATATAAGAATGCTCTGAGAAATTTAAACTCAATCAAATGCAAAATGACCAACTTGCGGTCATTATTAACCGTAGTCATGGTAGTATGCATAAAATCTGGAAAACCTTGCTAGATACATGTAGGTAGACCATTACTATAAAACAAAATGTGCGGCTTCAGAAGTGATATATGCCCTGAGAAAAAATGTCAACTCGAACAAAATCAGGGACTTGTGGCTATTATTGACTGTGATATATATTATTATGTTTCCATTTCAGCTAAAATAGGCCTGCTATTTTAAACAATACAATTTAAAATTCATTTGATTTTGAGTAAGTGAGAAGAATGTTTAATCTGTTAATTGCAGAAAACTTAACGCATGGATGGATCACGATGTCCTTGGTGATGGTTTAATAGTGCTCACCCCTAAGGATCAGTAAAGGTGGTTATATTCTTTAAACACATTTATAGTGTGGTTTGTGCAGCACTGGTTATTAATTTTTAGAAAAAAAACCACTAATGTCTAAAATAGGAGAAACAAATGTACACATGTGTACAGGAGGCACTGTCAGGGTATTTTACATTTGATATTTTGTGGCATTTCCAGGACTGATATTTATAATTAACAAAAGTATGAAAGTAGAGCTGGCTAAATTATAAGACATAATTGTACTTCAGTGGTGGCATGGCAATCCTAGAAGAAGATGCAGCAATGCAAAGTATTATTTAATTACCATAATTATCAAAAATAATTACATTATTTTAGCAATGTAGCCATGTGCACAATCAAAATCATTACATTGACAGGGTTCCCACTCAAAACTGAAAACAAAATTCCATGATTTTTCAATGATACCAGGTTTTTTTTCCAGGAAATAAAATAGTGCTCAATTCCGTTTTGGCTGCATGTGTAATTTACCTAAATTGTTATCATTTGCCTAAATTGTTTTTGTACGTCAAAAGATTTGGGCACATATATATGCAACCACCAGTAGTCAAATATCAGGCTATTAGAAAGGAACACTTGTACAAAGAATAAAATCTGCAAAATTTATCCTGATATTGAAAAAAATGGGGATAACTGAAGCAAAATTCCATGAAAATGTCCTTTTTTTAAAATTCCATGATTTTTCCATGCATGGAATTTTTTCCAGGTTTTTCAGGTGAGTGGGAACCCTGCATTGATATTGTGGAAAAGAAATTAGCAATATAGCATTCATCAGTTCATTTTTGTTAAAATTTATTTAGTTAAAAATATAATAATCAGACTTCAGCTATGTTTTGTCTGAGAAGTTGTCAGCTGCCAGTACAAATAACAAGAAATAACTGCACTACATTTAGGCCTACTCAACGGATTGCCTACATCCCATTTATAAGTTCAATTTCTCTCCCTGTTTCAGAAGCTTAATAGGTGGTTTCAGGAACTATGAAATACATTTTCAGGCTATATTTCCCACATTGTTCAGATGTCTTTAGTACACTGGAAAAATGAAAATGTCATAATTTGTAACAACAATACAAAAAATAAAAAAATATAGAGCTTGATAAAAAAATAAATGACGAAGAAAGAAGCTGATTATTATTTCAAAACTGGAATATACAATTTCACAAACAATAAACAAACAATGTCAGTTATTTAACACTTGCCCTGCTAAATTATTTAATTACATTGTCATCTTAAAATAATTAAGAATATTTTCATAGATTTATATTGCGAAAAAGCGAGCATCAATATGATCAATATTCAACTACCTATTTATCAGTACATGTATGTACATGTACACTGTACAGCATATTATTTTCAGTACATTTGAGTTAGTCAACCCTTAAAGCGCTTAAATACTGTTGTTTAAGCCATGGGGACCAAAGGGTTTTTTCAATTTAAAATCATCATAAATGTTTTAGTTAGCTCTTCCAGCTTCATTTTATATATGTTATGAGTCTACAGCCATTAAAAATATTTTTACCTTTACATTGCAGATCAAATGATTTTTTTACTCAAGATTACAGTGCTGGGATCAAATTTAGACTGCAGAATCTGATGTCTCAAATTGTTTCCCTTCCTTTAAGGGACTCACTAGGATTCACTTTAAATATCAATCAGAATTACATTATCTTATTTATTGTCATTCAAATTTCTTATATTGGCCTGTATGTATAGTTCAGATACTGCAGTGATTGTGGATGTAGCTTACAATGAACCTTTGCTCATGAATACACTATGTAGGCAGACAGACTGAATTTTATTCTAATTGTGTTAAATTGTCAGGGTTGTCAGGCTTAGGCCACTAGTTTTTATTTCTCTGTTTTAGATCACAAAAAATCCAAAATCTAAAGAGGGAGGGCGGTAAAAAAAAATTGAGAAAAAAAAACATTCCAACTATTTTCAGAAAAGTTATTGAGGGCGACCAAATAAAAAAAACATTGGACAAATTCTGGAAAAGGTAATGAGAGCGACAAAATAAATAAAAATTGACCTATTTTAAATAAAGTTAATGTTTTTGTTATCTACCAAAAATAAATGTTTTTTTTTCAAAAATCGGCAACAATTCAATGCGCGCCTGGGCAGAAAAAAACACTGTTTTTTTTTGGTAATGCGCGGCCTAAATCTAATGCGCGCGCTCATCTAAAACAGAGAAAAAAACATAGTGGCCTTATACTCAAAAAGATTTTAGGCCACATTTGCGCACATATACTATTTAAGCATGATAATTTAAAACCCTATTTTTTCAAGGATGAACACCCACACCCCTTTCGGAACCCCCACCCAAACGTTTCTGGAGGAAACTTGGTGTAGTAGGGCCTATATTTATGTAAACATCTTGCAAAATGGTTTAACTTCTGGGTTTCACACAGGGAGTGGGGGGGGGGGAGGATCATGAGTTCCCCCCTCCCCCCTCACTCAGCACGAAGGGGGTTGGCAAAGAAAAATACATGTACATCCAATATTATGCTGTCATTTCAGTTAAAATAGGCCACTGTTTTCAGCACAAACAATTTAAACTATTTATCCCTACTTTCGGACCCCAAGTGCCAAATGAAACATTTATGTCAGAGGATCAAAGCCTGAACATTTGAAATAACAGTGGGATCTATAGCCATGGGCCTATACTTCTAGATTGTATGTACATAGTCTATGTACAGTCAATTTTCTCAGCTGCTATTCAAAACTTTGGGTTGAAATTTTCTTGGAACATATTTTATTCTTCCCTCAACATCGGTGAAAATTGCCTATTTTTAGTTATATGCAGAATTACAAAAGTTAGCTAATTTGACATGTATAGCCCTAGTAAATTGAAAATATGACATGGATCCTCTGTGAACCCATTAATTACATTATCTATACCCGCCGTCAGATTAACTTGTATTGCATGTTTTTCGCCGATTTCTCAGTCAATTCTCAACCGATTTTGATGAAATTTAGCAAGGCCTATTTTCGAGTCACGCAGCGACTACCTTGAAATTTTCATCGGAAAATATTGTATAGCTCCATCTGGCATGTAATTCGAAAAACGAGCTTTATTTTAACCAGTTTAATGGGTTTATAGAGGGACGTCGTAATTACAAATTTACTACATGTCCAATGGTGACTGGGGTCTAACTTTTTAACTATGCAATTTTTTTTAATGAAAATTTTACGGTAGGAGGCCTAGTCGCCGCGTGACTCGAAAACATGTGGTCCTTGCAAAATTTCATCAAAATCGGTTGAGAATTGACTTAAAAATCGGCGAAAAACATGCGATACAAGTTATTCTGGCGGCAGGTATAACTAATTCTGGAATTTTATTACATGTCAAATGGTCTAACTTTTGAAATATTAAATCTAATTTCGCGAAATTTTTACCGATGTTACAGTTAGGACATACTCACATAGCCATAGGCCTAACTTGGAATGTCCTATGCAAGAAAATCGGTTCAGAAATGACAGAGAAATCGATAACCTTAATATAATTAATTGTGTCATACTCATACTATGTTAGGGGCCTAGAAATTATTAAAATTAATTTCATAGACTAAAAGTGAAAAAAAAAAAAAAAAAATTATGTGACGGTAGGGCCTAGATCTACTAGATCTATGTCTAGGCCTATGATCTGATCTGATCTTAGTCTTAGGGTAATGTTACTCAATAGGCCCATTTCTCACATTAGGCCTATAGGGTCTAGCGCCCATGTCCCCTGCATGAATGACACTGACAGAAACTTTTATTATCGCCCGGCCACAGTCTGAGTTTAGCCTTTTTTCAGGCCTAGATCTATTTCGTTGAAAATAAGACATGTTTATTGTTACTGTTAGACCTAGAAGTAGAATCTAGATTCTTTCGAAACAAAATAGTCAAAAGTTGTATTCATTGTCGTTAACTTACCTTCTATCGTAGCATACTGTCAAGAGAGATGTGACGACTATCGTCCTCGACGTCGTGTCGCCAAATCACAGCATCAATCATCATTCAAATGCACTGCGACCCTCTGTCAGTTTACCAAGGTCCAAGTGTCTTTTTCGTGTCATTGCAGCAGTCTATAACGGTACCGATCTAAACCTGACGACGTACTCGCCTATTTACATATACTTTTCTTCTTCTTTTACGCTCACTCGCAGAAAAACATGGCTTAATTCGAAATCTGTACAACTTGCCTCCAATGTCGTCCATTTTTTCCCCTGGATTCAAAGCTTGGTGTCGTCATAGTCACGTGACTTCAGATTTCCCTCCCAGTATTTACTTAGTAAATTACCAATTTATTATGACCGGCGCAGTCGTGACGACGTACTTCCTTTAAGTCTCATTTACACTCCAATCAGTGATATTTGTTTCTATTTACATGTTACCATACAAACAGTCGCTAATAAGTAGGAAAATATTGATACAGTGTAAGAATCTATACGATAAAAAACTATGGCATTTTCATATAAAATTTACAAACTGCTAGAATTATACCTGTATACGTTTATTTAAAAAAATGGGGTCGATTCAGATACCACACCACCGGATCTACCTGCTCGGATCGCCACCCCTGAGACTACCTTGAAATTTTCATCGGAAAATATTGTATAGCTCCATCTGGCATGTAATTCGAAAAACGAGCTTTATTTTAACCAGTTTAATGGGTTTATAGAGGGACGTCGTAATTACAAATTTACTACATGTCCAATGGTGACTGGGGTCTAACTTTTTAACTATGCAATTTTTTTTAATGAAAATTTTACGGTAGGAGGCCTAGTCGCCGCGTGACTCGAAAACATGTGGTCCTTGCAAAATTTCATCAAAATCGGTTGAGAATTGACTTAAAAATCGGCGAAAAACATGCGATACAAGTTATTCTGGCGGCAGGTATAACTAATTCTGGAATTTTATTACATGTCAAATGGTCTAACTTTTGAAATATTAAATCTAATTTCGCGAAATTTTTACCGATGTTACAGTTAGGACATACTCACATAGCCATAGGCCTAACTTGGAATGTCCTATGCAAGAAAATCGGTTCAGAAATGACAGAGAAATCGATAACCTTAATATAATTAATTGTGTCATACTCATACTATGTTAGGGGCCTAGAAATTATTAAAATTAATTTCATAGACTAAAAGTGAAAAAAAAAAAAAAAAAAATTATGTGACGGTAGGGCCTAGATCTACTAGATCTATGTCTAGGCCTATGATCTGATCTGATCTTAGTCTTAGGGTAATGTTACTCAATAGGCCCATTTCTCACATTAGGCCTATAGGGTCTAGCGCCCATGTCCCCTGCATGAATGACACTGACAGAAACTTTTATTATCGCCCGGCCACAGTCTGAGTTTAGCCTTTTTTCAGGCCTAGATCTATTTCGTTGAAAATAAGACATGTTTATTGTTACTGTTAGACCTAGAAGTAGAATCTAGATTCTTTCGAAACAAAATAGTCAAAAGTTGTATTCATTGTCGTTAACTTACCTTCTATCGTAGCATACTGTCAAGAGAGATGTGACGACTATCGTCCTCGACGTCGTGTCGCCAAATCACAGCATCAATCATCATTCAAATGCACTGCGACCCTCTGTCAGTTTACCAAGGTCCAAGTGTCTTTTTCGTGTCATTGCAGCAGTCTATAACGGTACCGATCTAAACCTGACGACGTACTCGCCTATTTACATATACTTTTCTTCTTCTTTTACGCTCACTCGCAGAAAAACATGGCTTAATTCGAAATCTGTACAACTTGCCTCCAATGTCGTCCATTTTTTCCCCTGGATTCAAAGCTTGGTGTCGTCATAGTCACGTGACTTCAGATTTCCCTCCCAGTATTTACTTAGTAAATTACCAATTTATTATGACCGGCGCAGTCGTGACGACGTACTTCCTTTAAGTCTCATTTACACTCCAATCAGTGATATTTGTTTCTATTTACATGTTACCATACAAACAGTCGCTAATAAGTAGGAAAATATTGATACAGTGTAAGAATCTATACGATAAAAAACTATGGCATTTTCATATAAAATTTACAAACTGCTAGAATTATACCTGTATACGTTTATTTAAAAAAATGGGGTCGATTCAGATACCACACCACCGGATCTACCTGCTCGGATCGCCACCCCTGAGTCAGATGCCGAGAATGCACCCGCTGCGGAAGATGAAGGGACCCCAGGGAAAACTTCACCCGATGGTTACCCAGCTGTGGCAGGTATGGAAGGCTAAAATGTATGCTACAGCAGTCTTCTGCTGATACATGCATTTCGTGTTATTATATTATGCATCATGCGGGATGCATATAAGCTTGTAATATAAATTATTTGTATTCATGAGCCACCACAACCGCCGTTCGCAGAGATTTGTGAACTTCATTTTTCAAGAGCCGCTAATCCAAATCGCTCATGATTTTGTTATGTAGCCACAACCTGTATAATCAGATATGTCACCCAAGCTGACAAAATGCGTCGTAAGTCGCAATTTGATACACCATGCTAGAGCACTTATAAGTGACCTAGCATCATTTTTTTACATTGTTTTTAATTCGCAAATATGATAATTAAATCAGCTAAAATGGCTTTGATTTGATGTTTTTTCCAATTTTTACATACATTGTTCTTCTTAATTTAAGTCTCATTTACACTCCAATCAGTGATATTTGTTTCTATTTACATGTCACCATACAAACAGTCACTAATAAGTAGGAAAATATTGATACAGTGTAAGAATCTATACGATAAAAAACTATGGCATTTTCATATAAAATTTACAAACTGCTAGAATTATACCTGTATACGTTTATTTAAAAAAATGGGGTCGATTCAGATACCACACCACCGGATCTACCTGCTCGGATCGCCACCCCTGAGTCAGACGCCGAGAATGCACCCGCTGCGGAAGATGAAGGGACCCCAGGGAAAACTTCACCAGATGGTTACCTAGCTGTGGCAGGTATGGAAGGCTAGAATGTATGCTACAGCAGTTTTCTGCTGATACATGCATTTCGTGTTATTATATTATGCATCTTGCGGGATGCATATAAGCTTGTAATATAAATTATTTGTATTCATGAGCCACCACAACCGCCGTTCGCAGAGATTTGTGAACTTCATTTTTCAAGAGCCGCTAATCCAAATCGCTCATGATTTTGTTATGGTTACCCAGCTGTGGCAGGTATGGATGGCTAAAATGTATGTTACAGCAGTTTTCTTCTGATACTTGCATTTCGTGTTTTTATATTATGCATCTTGCGGGGTGTATAGGCTTGTAATATATAATTATTTGTGTTTATGAGATAGCCACCACCACCGCCGTTCGCAGATATTTGTGAACTTCATTTCTCAAGAGCCGCTATTAAATCCAAATCTCTCATGATTTTTTTATGTAGGCACCACCTATATAATCCGTTATGTCACCCAAGCTGGCAAAATGCGTCGTAAGTCGCACTTTGACAAACCATACTAGGGCCTTGATTTGATGTATTTCCTATTTTTACACAAAATGTTCTTTTTAATTTTAAAATCAAGTACATTGCAATCAGTGATATTTGATTCTATTCACAGTCGCTCATACGAAAGAAATATTGATATGTCAGTGTAAGAATCCAGACGATAAACAATTATGGGATTTACTGAAGTTTACGAATTGTTAGAGCTATGCGTTTATTATTAAAAGATAGTGTCGAAGTAAATATATATTTCACATATTTTTATTGATAATCTAATGGTGTGTTCTTTTCAAAAACTGTGCAAATTTTAACTAACCATGTTACAGTGTTTTGTGATATAACATTTTAAATGTAATTTTGTGTAGATTCATGATCTGTTAATATCTCCGATATTTATAAACGACTGACGATTCAGTTCGCGAGATCGATTCACATGAAGAATGGTGAATATTCTTATAAATACAGTATCATTATTAGCTTCAAGCGATTACATAGTCCATTTAAGTATGGATAATATCAATGATTTACGTATCTTTAGGAAGTGTTGACCATTGATACCAGATAATTTAGCTGGTATAATTGAAATTGAAATATATATTATTGCGTTTTTCCTATGTGGCAGGGTGCTCAACTGGAGTAACGTCACATGTTCCAGAGAGAGATATGCTGACAATGATAGAGATGGGTTTCCATCCTATACGGGCGCACGAAGCTCTGTCGATAGGTGGAGATGTAGAAGCTGCCACAAACATCCTTTGCGAGCGCACACTGAGAAGTGAGTAGATACGTCACTAGGTATCATGTGGTTTTTTCATGGGTGACATTCCAAAAATTGTACTGGTAAATAAATTATAATGGGAGACAGGCTGGTAAATGCCTTGTATAGCTAATAAATGCCTTAATTATTGAGTATATGTAATAAACTAATGCAAGTATCACTTTATTTTTAGCTTCAAAAAAGGATCTCCCCTTTATATTATCTATTCAACTGCATATGTAGGCCTACTGTGTGTAAAATGTGACCCTTCATGTATTTATATTGTGTTTTGAATTTCCAGGTGGTGAGGAGAACCATCGAAATGTTGACAGGCAAGTGTACCCTGTGTTAACCAAGCAAACACAATATATTTCTGGGTTGATGTTAAAGGGACTAACTCGGGCTAAAATCATAAAAAATCGGTCATTTTATTTTGGCTTATTAATATGACCATATGATGTAAACATGTCCATAGACTAGAACTGCAAATTAAAAAAAAAAAAAAATTGTGCTGCGCATTTACCAGTTAGGCTAGATATAGAGACAAAATTTCCGTATTTCTTATTTTTGCCATGGTTGTCCAACTTTTGGCCTTTAACATAAACGACGATGATAAACAACAGTGCGAAACTAAGGCACATGGAGATTGGAGTGTTTCGAGACTTCGTGCTAAAAAAATGTATCGTTAGTTGAGATAGAGATGAAAGGGTCATTATGTGGAGATTATAGTGTTTCAAGACCTCGCGCTAACAATTTTACTCATTATTTGCCGTAGAGATCAAAGAGTTATGGAGTTTAAAATGATTGGATACTTTGTGCTAACATATTTTTCCCGCTTATTGTCCCAGAGATCAATGGGTTAGTCGTTATAGAGATTAAAGTGTCTCCAAAACATCCCACAATGCCATGTGATGAAAATAATAAAATGTGATGAGATGTAATAAAAAAAATGTCATCATTGACAGTTAAATGTTATAATTGAGGGAGTAATTTGAAACCAAAGTGGGTAACTTGGAACTAGTTTCAGATTACCCCCGGAGTTAGCCTGGATTTGTAACCTGGATTTGTAGCTCTGGCCAACTATTAAATTGGCTCAAACCAATAAATTTTGTGGATGATCCGGATCTGCCACTATGTAAATATTATGTGAAGCAAAACAACTTTATGTTCGAAAATTCGCTAAGTTGCATATCCAAGATAACAGTCAATACATTTCCTTCTGTTTTGACACACATGTTTCACATTTCTCAACATTAGTATTTATCGGATCGTCTAGAAACTATTAATATTTGCTCATATTCTTTGACCTAACCGTGGCCTATCTAATTTAAAAAAATGCATGATTTGCATATCAAAAATGGCTACTAATGTACCTCCAATATAATATAGCCCCATCATTGCATCAAACATTTTTTAATGGTGGAAATATAACATCTATATATCTTATTATACAGGGTGATGCCCCCTAATGACACGATGTTCTTAGAAAAGATACCCACACGAGCAGTGACACACATAGACCACATGGGACAATCATCTCCATCTATCGTCATTTCATCATCACGTGACAGAAATATTGACAACGACGAGATGAAAGTTTGCGATGATGGTGATCAAACAAGTGACAACCAGACAAGGTCAGGTAGTGACCAGAATGAAGATACGGACTCAACACATGAAGGTATTCACAATTTTTATACCCTGAATGTAAAACTTCATCAGACAGCATTCATTTGTGAATGACAACTTGTAAAATACTTATCGCGTATTGTTTTTGATCAAGTAGACATTTTTGATGGCATCTGCCTCACTGAAATAGGCAGGGCCGCTTTTCGAAATATCTAAACATACTCGGCATTTTCGAGTAGAATTTGTCATCCAATTGTTTTTTCATAATTTGGGTGTGCTGAATTCGAATCTGCCAGTTGACATTCTCTATTTTGTGTTCTTCACCTTCAAATTACTAAAAAAAAAAGCCGCCAAAATATAAATATACAGCAATTTTTCTAAGGTTCGTCGCACAGGAATGCACAATTTATGGTTTCTAGAATATTTGGAGTCGAAAAATTCATTTGTGATGTCTTTTTAATCCTGTGACCTATATTTGACTTTTAAATCCATGATAGTCACCGTTTTTTACATATTTTCAATTATAATTCAGTGCGCTTTTCGAAGTAACAAACACATCAAAACACTTTAGAATATGATGTGTCCTGAAACATCATTAACGTGTGCAGATTATCAAATGACCATTTTATCCATCTTCCCTACAGCAAGGCTAGGCTTCTCGAGGTCGCAGGTTGCTGAAGCAGCCATAAATCACCGATTGGGATTGGGAGGAAGGTCTGAAAATTTAGATATTGCATAAGGTCTATTCTTTTTAATTTTTTTAAAGAAAAAATATGAATACGTGTGCAATTAGGATAAAGTCAAAGAAAAGGCCTAGCTCTGCTACCTCGGGAGAAGCCTAGCGTTGCTGTAGGAAAGATGATTATATTTATTTCAGCCTGTTTAAGTTCTATTATGATTAAACAAAATTTTTGTTTGATCTAGGAATCTATAGACGTCGGATTATGACGTCTAAAGACGATCCCGATATCATAGGTATTCAAATGAAGCAGAAAGAGCTAACTGAGACATATATGATGCTTTCTAGTAAAAAAACACCCTTTGGTTTCCATGGTTTATACAAAATATGTCAGCGCTTTAAGGGCTATTAGTAGCAAAAGAGTATCCGACGTTGCCTGGAATGTGATTTTGTGAGTTCTCATGTTGTAGTCCTTACCGGCTCTGTAGAATACCGTCCCAGCAATCTATCTTTCAAGCTGAATAGCTAAGTGGACTAAGATGTATAGATGCATTTTTTTTGTTAATTTGAAGGTGATGGACACAAAATAGAGAATGTCATCCAGCAGATTCGAATTCAGCACACCCAAATCATGTAAAAACAAGTGCATGACAATTTATATTCTAAAATTCCGAGCGAAGTTTAACAAGAGCCTTTTTTCATATTTCTGCCCTGACTAAAACCACACATTTCGTTTTATAGTAATGATCTAGCTATCTGGCACACTTCTCCCGATATAAGCCATATTAAAGCGGCACAACCAGACTAAAAATCTTCCAAAAGCCAATATCTTATTTTGGTTCTTCGATATGTCCATAATATGTGAACATGTCCTTAAACTAAAATTGCGATTTTTTTTAAATTTGGGGTTGCTATGGCAAAGTAGCAAGTAGTCTGAAAATTATGTTTATCAGTTATTACTGTATTTCTTATTTTGGACATGCATGTCTGAAATTAAATCTCGTCCTTATTTCTCTTTTAACTTGTAAATGCGCTAAACAAAAATATTTTTTACACAATTCTAGTCTATGGACATGCTGACATATTATGGACATATCGAGGAGCCAAAATAAAATGATGATTTTGGCCTAATTGTGACCCTTTAATGTTATAATACATTTCCCACTGATAGGATTGTCGCATGATGTATGTTCCAATATTTTGTACAGCTCCCATAGATGGCTATGACTATAGATTAATTGTGTAGTAATGGAGAGGTCAGTGCACGAGCCAGTGCGTTAAATGTAATGTATTTATTTCTTCGCTTTGTTTGACAGATAGCTCAGATGATGCCATTATGACTGCAATCTGGAAGACGTCTGGTAGAATAAACATACAACAGGCTATTAGCATCTGCATACATGGCCAGATAGAAGATGAGAATGACATATGCACTTCACTTCCTGCAGCAGGGAAAAAAGGCCTGTACATTGTTGATCTTGCCCATGTAAAACCTTGTGATCTGAGTACTGATGATTCTGGGGCATATTCATCTCACTCTTGTAATACAGCAGCATATAGAGTTTACTCAGGAGACAAAGAAGCGGAGTGCTTACAGAGAGAACGCCTCAGCAAATCTGATCTGCATCATCTTAACCACCAGGATGATGGAAGCAAGATCATGTATTTAAAACGACAGTATAGTTATCGTCTGGAGCATAGCAGCCATGCAAGACAGATACTCAAATGTGAAGATGCTGTAACGGGGGATCCAGGACCCTATGCTATTATTCAGTACACAGATAACTTCTCATTTCCAGGCCCTCACGGGAATTCTAAAAATAGTGAGCATTGACACAGATAATGGAGGATCAATACACATAAATCCACCTTCTGACATCGTACGCAATAGACAGCAAGTTTACAACGCTTTTCGATCCATGAAAGGCAGACATAAAACAAGAGACACTGGGCAGACAAGAGAGGTTGATTTCAGCAAGCTGGTGTGTCTCATGAGCCAATACAAATTTTTGAAAGATGTGTCTTTTACAAAAAAAAAAAGACATTTACCCCAAGACATTTGCTGTCCATGACCCGGCATTGGTGTGGATGAAAAAGTATTGTACACCTTCCTCTATATTCCCACGATCACAAGTAGGAATTGACATGACCTACAAGGTTGGTCAATTCTATGTTACAATATTTAGTTTCCCACATCCTATGTTCACCTTGAAAGATGAAGAGAACAGAAACCCAACAATTCTTTTGGGAATGATGTCCACGACAACAAGAGATGTGGCTGACTATGAATATCTGGCCAGCAAGCTCCACTCCCTTGGAATACATTCTTTGATCTATGGCACAGATAGTGAATATGCTTTGGAAAGGGCAATGGAAAACGTTTTTCCAGTTGAAGGAGTGTCCCAATCGAAACAGAGCATTCATCTACGGTGTTTTAACCATGTTGTGGATGATTTAAAGGCGGAGCTGAGAAAGCTACAGGTTCCGAAAAAGCGTGCAACCGAAATAATCACGGAAATTCTCGGAAGGGAATATGATGGTATCCGAAAGAAGGGTCTTGTTGATTGCAGTGAGGCAGACTTTGAAGCCAAGTGGAATGAGCTGTCCAGCACTTGGCCACATGAGTTTGTGGAATATATGAGCAGCACTAAGCTCCGTGTACGACCATTGAAAGACACCTTGATGGTTTGCATGGCGAGATCAGTTAGAGTTGCAGCAGGGCTCGGGGATCCACCAAACAAATTTCATAACCAGAGAGCAGAGTCCATAAATAATGTTCTCAAAGAGGAAATGGGACATGTCAAAGTCGACCAAGTAGCCCTACATGAACTGGTTGAAGCAAATATGGTGGATCAACAGTACGAAGAATTAAGCAAGGCACTATATGGCATGGGTGAATATCGCCTGGCTCATGATTTCAAATATTTGCAGAAGCACCCAGTTCAATGGAGGACAATGAAACCAGAACAAAGGGAGAAGTTTATCAGCTCTGTTCTGGGGAAAGGTGTGATACGTCCCAGAAATGAAACGAGAGACGCACAATTGACCAAACTGTCTGTACAGGCAGGCGAATGTGCAGCTCTGGCTGATCTCCCGTTGGGAATGGTGCAAGAGATGTGGCAGAAGGCAGAGACCATAATCTCCTGCTATGACATACGAGAGTTGCCATCTGGTGATTTGTCCGTAACTGATTATGACTCAGCCACAGTAGTTCGTTTAAGTACCTCTGGGATGGAGTGCCAATGCAAAGAGTTTACAGTTGGTATATGTGCCCATGTACTTGTTGTCGCAGAACTGACGGGCCAACTGCAAGATACCCTGGCGAAATTCCATGTTGCTCCATCTAATATAATCAACAGAAAACGACCAAAGAGTGCAGTAGAGAAAGGGGGTAAAAAGCCAAGAAAAAGAAGAAACAATGTTGCATCAAAGCCCATAGAGGTAGAAATAGACCCCGGCATGATGCGAGTAGGTAATGATGACATCAGTAGACCTAGGCCTGTGGCGTTCACAGAGGTTTACCATAATGACGAACCTTTTGAGATAGTTTTTATTCCGAAAATGAAAAGGGAGAAACCAGCGATGTGCCAATCATGCAGGGTACAATTCCAAAAGAACCCTTTACCACCAGTAGATATTGCTGTAAAGCACAAGGAGCGGTATATATATCCCCATCGTAATAAAGATAGTAGTATAGATTACAGGCCAACCGTTAATAAACTGGCTACACGCTACTATTGTATGAAGAAGCAGTGCCTCTTGAACAGACACCCTTATTTTTGGGTTGGTCTGTTAAAAATAGCAGACGAAACAAACCTTCAGCAGTGCCATTATAGCTATATTAAAACTCAGGTTGGCTATGTCTCTGAGAGATCCTAGATCATTGAAAAAACAGTAGCTTTATCTTGACTTTGTCTTGTCGCAGGGATAGTAATTATCTTGTCACAGGAATGTGTATACTATTGATTAATTAATACCATGCAAAGGTAATCTGTAATCTCTCTCACACCTATCGACCTTTTCAGGGGGTAATTCATTTACCTACCAGCCTTTTCAGTTGTTTAGCAAATGATATATTAAGCTATAAGCTACATAATTGCGCATGATTGTATGGTTATTTGATTTTAGCTGTTATTTTATAAATGTGTTGGTCTTATAATTCTACAACAACAGCATATATAATTCACAAATATTTATAGTAGGCCTACCAGGTAGTTTTATATTTTTGACAACCATTACTAAAACTATGTTGTGTGCTAGTCCCTTTGAAGTAGGCCTACGACATAGTTATGATAATGCTAAAAGGCTTGTAAACAGGTTAACTTAATATAAGATACGTGTAGTCAACTGTCAAAATTCGCGGGACAAGGGTCCCCCAGAAGGCAATAGTGCCCGTGGGTAGGCCAAGGCCCTATTCCATAAGAATACTAAATATGCGTTTCATACCCAAAGCCTCATTAAGAGCAAGTTCTCAATTCACAGCAAGTTCATATATACTTGAGCGACATCTATGAGTAACAATTCCATCGAATCTCAAAGCCCTTTGTCCTGGATCTTAGCTGGGCCTTGCTTTGCAAACAAGCTGACTGTATTACTGTGGGTATTTCGAAACAGGTTGACCCCATGCGTGTACCGACACCCTGTGAACACAACACATTTGTATGACTTTGTACAATGTTGGACCAACGTCGAATAGAAATGTTTTGTGTTTGCTGGGAAGGAGGACTTTCTCTCAAACAGTGTACATTTGTGCAATGTTGGTTCAATGTTGGGCCAGCGTCGCAGACGTTGGCCTAACATTAAAACAACGTTGGGTGAGTGTTCGTTGGAGTAGTATCCAGTCTTATAATCAGGTTACTTCATCAACCACACTGTACTGTATACTGAGGGCTTACACGCATGCGAGTTTAGAACCTGACTCTATCTTTAACCCTTAAAACAATTAGGCCTTATATGCTCTTTGAAACTTGTTTTCATTTCATATTCAGTATTACTTGCTATGTAATAGTGATCATTGCTGCATTGTGGAATACAATCGTCAAAGTTTTAAATACATCACAAATAATGTTATTATATGAATTGACCACATCAATTATATGCTTAGACTGCAATGAAAAATCTATGTCGGTCACAACTCTATCAATCCTCCTTATCTATATTTGTATTGTGTAAGGAACCAGACCTATCATTTAGCTTGGTGGCATCCACAACCACCTTCACCGTGGAGATTCTCCTTCACCAGGTGACGTCATGTAGGAAATCTTAATTTCTGTCTGAAGCTGCATAGTATGCATCTTTATAGTAGTGTAGTAGATAAGGTAACCTATTGTGCATTTTATGATTAAAGCATGAAATTTCTACCACTTGTAGAACATATCCTAAGGGACATTTTTAGATGTGGAGGTAAACTGGATTTGACCTCTGATGACCTCTAAAGGTCATTGACCTCGAAAGGTCAAAATATTCACTGGCATAGCCAAAAGTAGTTAAAATTGTATATTACAATGTCTATGATTTGTTTCTGTGTCCCAAAAGTGTGTCAAATACTCGAAGAGACTGCTTTGAAGGATAAACATAACATCAAGGTCATGTCAAGGTTACACCAAGGTCATTTAAAGGTCAAACTGGTAGAAAATGCTCACTTTTTATCAATTTCCACGCTGTTGTTGTACAATCATTTATTACAAGGGACTGGTTTTGACATATCCTTCGTCCTATGTATTTCCCACACACATTTAGGATATTAAGGGCTGTATCAACCTTGGCAAGGAGGCTAGGTATTTCACTTATTACGCTCCTTCTTCAATATTTATTTGAACGGGCCAAATTACAATTATGCAGCATTGTAGAACATTAGCTTGGGCTCCCATAGCAAAATATTTACAAATAATTAGGTTATGAAGTTTGACACGGGGTGGGGTTGTATTTTACTGGAGTACCATCCGAAAGCAATTTGAAGGTCATGTCAAGGTCATTTAAAGGTCAAACAGGCAAAATCTGTTACCATGATTTTCAAATGTGTCCTCACTTAAAGGAGCCTGAGCTTCAGTCTCGTGGCATGTAGGCCCTATACACTTTTTCTAGAATCACATCTATATACATCAACCTAACTTAATATGCAGGTGAGCCATATCTGATAATTTAAACATTATTATCTATAGGCCTACTGCAGATAGATGCATGGTGTAAGCCATGTGAGCCATAGGTATATGGCGTTGATGCCATCACCTTTAACAAGTCTCTCCAGTCTAATGTTCCAGGTAGCTGGAAGTTGTTAGAATTGAGACCAAATAAATTGAGAGAAAATGAGGGCCATTTATACTGATTATAACTGCTCGGTTAGAACGTTAAATTGTATATTATGTTAGAGTGACCCTAATATCCTAATAGAAGTGGTGAGCAGGTTTTTATCACACGTCCGTAAGGGAAGGGGGGGGGGGGGTTAGTCGCGCCGGGATCTACCAGACAGCACTTAATTTTTATGGGTGCAATAACTGAAAAACTAGTGGTCATTTTTTCTGAAATTTTAAATCACATTCTCATCAACATGGGGAGGTGCAAGTGATTTTTTAAACATGCTACCAAAATGCCAAAATATCTCCCAGAGTTCAACTTCATAATTTGTTGTGGGCGCAAAAACTCAAAACCTTGATCAGAAATTATCCAAATCTTACAATCACATTCCCCACAATATGAAGATGTACAGGCAATTTGTTCAAGATTTCACAGAAATTTAAAATGGCCGCCACAAATCAACTTCATAATTTATTGTAACCACAAAACTCAAACTTTGTGAGAAAGTAGTCAAAATATACAATCAAATTATCCACGATATGGAGATGTGCAGGTGATTTTTTAAACATACCAGATACTAAAATTAATTTCGAGGCTACATCAATTTGTCAGATAGCTCGGCAAAATATCGATGTCATGACTGCCTAATTTTCTCGCTAAATTGAACAACATAATCAGGCTAAAATGATTGTGTCGCTTTAAGACCCCAGCTGTCACCATGATATAATAAAACCGATTATTCCATCGCTCGGTATTCATTTCATAATTCAATACTGGACCGCCATATCCATAACAAAATACTATACCGTTATAATGGAATAGTAGACCGTTATAACGGATTAGTTCGCCGTTATAACGGATTTGTAGGCCGTTATAACGTGATACTAGACCGCCATATAACGAAATACTAGACCGTTATAACGGGATAGTAGACCGTTATAATAAAATACTAAAAAGGTATAACGGAATAGTAGACCGTTATAACGGAAGACTAGACCGTTATAACGGAATAACAGACTGTTATAATGAAATACTAACAGACTGTTATAATGAAATACTAGACCGTTATAACGGAATAGTAGACCGTTAAATACCGGAATAGTAGACCATTATAACGTGATAACAGACCGTCATAACAATATACTAGACCGTTATAACGGGATAGTGGAGAGACTGTCTAGTAGACAGACTAATCCGTTATTATTGTCTGACAGTTATAACGGGTTAGTAGACCGTTATAACGAAATAGTAGACCGTTATAACAAGATACCAGACCGTTATAACGGAAGAGTATACCGTTATAACGGGATAGTAGACCGTTATAAAGTATTGGTGGACCGTTTTAACGGATTAGTAGACCGTTATAACGGATTAGTAAACAGTTATAACAGATTAGTAGACTGTTATAACGTGATACTAGACCGTCATAGCGAAATACTAAACCGTTATAACGGGATAGGAGACCGCTATGACGAAATACTAAACCGTTATAACGAGATAGTAGACCGTTATAACGAAAGACTAGACCGTTATAACGGGATAGTAGACAGTTATAATGAAATACTAGACCGTTATAACGGAATAGTGGACCGTTATACAGATTAGCAGACCGTTATGAAGAAATACTCAACCGTTATAACGGGATAGTAGACCGTTTTAACATATCAATAAGCCGTTATAACGGATGTGTAGGCCGTTATAGCGTGATACTAGACCGTCATAGCAAAATACTAGACCGTTATAACGGGATAATAGACAGTTATAACGGATAAGTAGACCGTTATAACGAAATAGTAGACCGTTATAAGGATATACTATACCTTTATAACGATATAATATACCGTTATAACGGAATACTTGATCGCTATAACGGAATAGTAGACCGTTATAACGGATGATTAGACCGTTATAACGGAATAGAAGACCATTATAACGGATTAGTGGACCGTCATAGCGAAATACTAGACCGTTATAACGGATAGTAGACCATTATAACGAAATACTAAACCGTTATAACGTAATAGAAGACCGTTATAAGGAAATACTAGACCGTTATAACGGAATAGTAGGCAGTTATAATTAAATAATAGACCGTTATAGCGGATTAGTAGACCGTTATAACGGAATAGTAGACCGTTATGACGTGATAACAGACCGCTATAAGGAAAAACTAGGCCGTTATAACGGGACAGTATACCGTTATAACGGATTAGCAGACCGTTATAAAGAAATACTAGACCGTTATACCGGAATTTTAGACCGTTTTAGCAGATTATTAAGCCTTTATAACGGATGTGTAGGCCGTTATAGCGTGATACTAGACCGTCATAGCGAAATACTAGACCGTTATAACGGGATAGTAAACAGTTATAACGGATAAGTAGACCGTTATAACGAAATGGTAGACCGTTATAACGAGATACTATACCGTTATAACGGAGTACTTGGTCGTTATAACAGAATAGTAGACAGTTATAACGGATTCTTAGCCCGTTATAACGGAATAGTAGATCATTATAGCGGATTAGTAGACCGTCATCACGAAATACTGAACCGTTATAACGGAATAGTATACCGTTATTACGAAATACTAGACCGTTATAACGGAATAGTAGGCAGTTATAATGAAATACTAGACCGTTATAACGGAATAATATACCGTTATAGCGGATTAGTATACCGTTATAACGTGATACTAGACCGTCATAACGAAATACGAGACCGTTATAACGGGATGGTAGACCGTTATAACGGGTTAGTAGACGGTTATAACGAAATACTCTACCCCTATAACGAAATACTAGACCGTTATAACGGAATATTATACCGCTAAAACGGATTAGTAGACCGTTATAACGGATTAGTAGATGTTATAAGGGATTGAAAAAAAATCGTATTGTAATAAAAACACTTTGTTTTTGCTGATATAGTTTTTGCTCTTTGAATTATCCACGCCTGTATTGATATCTGGGCGGATGTAGAGCTCTCATCTTTGAGAATTTAAAAAAAATCAAAATGGCTGCCAAGAAATCACAGAAATTATTATGCTTTTGCCAATTCTTCTTATTAAAAATCCCTCTCTCAGAGTATTACACGCCGTGATAATTACATAATTGCACCTTCTATTCATTACGCATATGAGACAATGATCAGTAATATTCTACTTGTTCACTTGTATCCTACACAAGGGGAGGCACATTCAATTACAAGGGAGGGGCGGAGTATTTTTATCTTGTATTATATAAACCAATCGATGTACATGGCGGTTACAGTTGACATCGGCTTCATAAAATTGTGCTTTTAAGGTCAAGTTAAGATCATTTCAAAGTTGTGTATTTTAATATAATATATTGGGACATATTATCATGTTAAAACTATCACCAAATTATCAATCTCATACATATTCTGCAAATAAAAACTCAATTTCAAGAGGTCAACGTAGTTGTAAGTGAGATTATATATTTTTAGGATTTTTAGCAGTTTGACCTTCAAGTGACCTTGATATGACATGTACGTTGCTTTCAGACGGTACCCCAGTAAAACACAGTTCTAAACCATATGATCCTTCATAACCCAATTATGTATTGATATTTTGCCATGGGAGCCCAAGCTGATGTTTCACAATGCTGCAAGATGCAATTTTTGCTCGTACAATTAATCATTGGGAAATGAGTGTAATAAGGGGAATAAGGGTGTGATACCCCTCCCAAGGTTGACACTGCCCTCAATTTCTTGAAAGTTTTTGTGAAAAATATGTCTGACCAATAATATCTTAAAATCAGTCTTTGTAATAGTTAATTGCATCACTAACAGCGTTGAATTTTATATAAAGGGGATATTTTCACATTGTTTTGCGATTTTGACCTTGAAATAAACTTGATGTAACTTTGCTATGACCTTGGAGTTATTTTTATCAATAATAGTAGTCTCTCTGTGCATTTGACATATTTCTGGAATACAAAAATAGTTTCTAAATATGGTACCCGGTAATACACAATTTTCACCACTTTTGGCATTGCGAATGCTTATATGACCTTTCGATGTAGATGACCGCTAGAGGTCATCAGGGGTCAAATCTAGCTCACCTCCACAATTTAAAATAAAGATCAGGATATGTGCTAATAATGGTAGAAGTTTCATGCTTTAATCATAAAATGCAAAATTGTTTTATTATGGGAGCTTAACGAGTACACTATGAACCAAGTATTTTGCCGAACTATCTGATTTTTTTTCGACATATTTTTGACAGTATGACCTTGAAATGACCTTGACCTTGTTTTTCGTCGTTATCCCAGTAAAACATAATCTCAACCCATGTTAGACTTCATAGCCCAATTATGCATCAATAGTTTTCCACGGGAGCCCAAACTGATGTTTAACAGCTGCTGCACACTGTAATTTTGCTCGTCCAATTAAACATTTAGGAAAGGGTGTAGTAAGGGGAATACTTAGGGTGTATCCCCCCCCCCCCAAGTTAGATACTGCCCTCAATCTCCCAAAATGCGCGTGGAAAAGATATCTGACCAAGACTGTGTCAAAAGTAATCCTTTGTAATAGATGACTGCACCACTAGTATTGTTTAAATTGATTAAAAGTGGATATTTTCACTATTTGTGGCCATTTTGACCTTCAAATGACCCTAAAGTAACCTTGACATGAGATTGATGGTATTTGTATGATTAACAAGAGTCTCTTAAAGTATTTCGCACACTTATGGAATACAAAAACATTTCAAAGATATTGTAATACACAATTTTCACCACTTTTTAGCTTCGCAATTAGATATTTTGACCTTTCAAGGTCAATGACCTCTAGAGGTCACCAGGGGTCAAATCTAACTTACCTCCACATCTTAAAATAAACTACAGGATATGCACTAATAATGGTGGAAGTTTCATGCTTTAATCATAAAATGCACAATGGTTCCATTATGGGAGCTTAACCACTACACTATAGGCCTATTAATTCAGCAACGCTGATTTGTTGCTCTGCACAAAATACAGTTACCCAAGGGGGGGGGGGGGTGTTGGTAGCTGTAAATTGTGTAACGCAACGCAACAAACTTGATTTTTCTTTAATTTACAAAAGTAAAACTTTTTCAAGTATTCTGGAAAGGATTCAATTATTATTTAGCTTGGTGACATCCCCACCCACCTTCAAATTGGTGAGATTCTGCTTGATCAGAAAGCCTGATGTGGGAAATCTTCATTTCTGTCTGGCGGTGTTTAGATGTATCATTATAGGCCCTAATAGCCTAAATATTAGCAATGTTGTGTTTGTTTGTTTTATGTAGAATAAAGATTTAGGATTTGTTGCGTTGCAAACTTGATTAATTGTAATTACCTAAAAACACATTTTCAGGTATTCTGGAAGGGATTAGATGTATTATTTAGCTCGGTTACATCTCTATCAAGCATCCTGTTATCCCTATCATTAATTGGGGAGAATTGGAGAGAATCTGCTTCGTCAGATAGGGATACCCAGGGAACACGATACATTAACTCATTTTATCTATCCAGAATAAAACAAGTACCCAGTATATTATGTCTAATTGACTCGAATTATTAGATTTCGTCTGGCTACATTATCGACTCAATAAAACAGTGTTACAAGCATACCACAGATAACTCTGTGAGTGATCTCACATGTCGCGTTGAAGCGCACTACCCAGCAAACAGGATACATTGACTCTATGTTGGCTCAATGTTGGGCCACCGTCTGCTGTCCCAAAATTGAGCAACCATAGAGTCAATGTATCGTGTTCGCTGGGTATAAGAAACCAAGTAATCAGAAATATCCCTGCAAACACCATACATATCACATATTATTTGAAATATTGCATGTTTTCATATACTCATGTGGCAGATTTTAATAACCAGTTTTAAACCATCATCACCACAACTTGTTTGCTGTAGCAACTCATTACTCATCTCATTACTTATTTCATCGCATATTGTAATATTTTTCAATATATTTTTCTTCAACGTTTCCATTTTATATTTTGTATATTGTATACCTTCTGTTCTGCCAAGGAGAACAACTAGTGGCAATCTATGCTGTTTTTAATCCTTTGAGTTTCAAAAATAAAAAGTTTAAACCATTATAACAGCTTAGCAATGCTGTGTGTGTTTTTTGGATGTAAAATAAAGATTTAGGATTTGTTGCGTTGCGTTGCGCGAAATACAGGTACCCAGGGGGTAACTGTAAACTGCGCAACGCAACGCAACGCAACGCAACGCAACAAACTTAATTTGTTAAAACAAATTTAAATACTCTGGAACGGTTTGGACGTGTTAGTTAGGTTGGTGACATCCCCACCCACCTCCATAAAGCACCATGTGATCCCTATCGTTCATTGGGGATGTAAGAAATCTTCATTTCTGTCTGAAGGTGTTTAGGATGCATCATTATAATAGCTTGGCAATGTTGTTTGTCTTTTTGGATGTGGAATAAAGATTTTGGATTAGTTGCGTTGATTTTTTTTAATTGACTAAACAACATTTTTAATTTTTCTGAAAGGGAAAAAATGTATTATTTAGCTTTGTGACATCCCCACCTACCTCTATCAAGCACCCTGTTATTCCTATGGTTTATTGGAGAGATATATTCTGCTTGATCAGAAAGGCTTATGTAGGAAATCATCATTTCTGTCTGCAGGAGGTGTTTAGATGTAACTGTAAATTGCACAACGCAATGTAACAAACTTGATTTTTTAAATTTTCTAGAAAACATTTTGAAGTACTCTAACACCCTTTCATCCCCATCGTTCATCGGGGAGATCCTGCCTGACCGAGCAGAAACATGATGTAGGAAATATTTATTTCTGTCTGGAGGTGTTTAGGGTGTATCATTTTCATAGCTTAGCAACAAGCTTGATTTCCCTTTTATCGACTGAAAACATTTTCAAGTATTCTGGAAGGGACTAGACCTATTATTTAGCTCGGTGACATCCCCACCCACCTCCACCAAGCACCTTATTATCCCTATCGTTAATTGGAGAGATTCTGCTTGATCAGGAAATCCTCATGTGGGAAATCTTTATTTCTGTCTGGAGGTGTTTAGATGTATAGCCTATCGCTTAGCAATGTTGTGTGTTTTTTTGATGTAGAATAAAGATTTAGAATTTGTTGCGTTGCGTTGCGCAAAATACAGTCACCCCCCAGGATAACTGTAAATTGCGCAACGCAACGCAACAAACTTGATTTTTTTTTAATTTTCTAGAAAACATTTAAAAGTATTCTGGAAGGGATTAGACATATTATTTAGCTTGGTGACATCTCTATCAACCACCCTGTGATCCCCATCGTTCAGTGGGGAGATCCCGCTTGACCGTGCAGAAGCCTGATATAGGAAATTTTCATATCTGTCTGGAGGTGTTTAGGGTGTATCATTTTATTAGCTTAGCAATGCTCTGTATCTTTTTCTGGATATGGAATAAAGATTTAGAATTTGTTGCGTTGCGCAAATCACAGTTACCCAGGGGGGTAACTGTAAATTGCGCAACGCAACGCAACAAGCTTGATTTCCCTTTAATTGAATAAAAACATTTTCAAGTATTCTGGAAGGGATGAGACCCATTATTTAGCTTGGTGACATCCCACTCAACTCCATCAAGCACAGTTTACTTCCTATCGTTAATTTGAGAGATTCTATTTGATTTGAAAAGCCTGATGTGGGAAATCTTCATTTCTGTCTGGAGGTGTTTAGATGTATCATTATATTAGCTTAGCAATGATGTGTGTGTTTTTTGAAAGTAGAATACAGACTAGGATTTGTTGCGTTGCGCAAACTACAGTTACCAAGGAGGGTAACTGTAAATTGCGCAACGCAACGCAACAAACTTAATTTTTTATAATTTTCTAGAAAACATTTTGAAGTATTCTGGAAGGGATTGGACATATTATTTAGCCTGGTGACATCCCCACCCACCTCTATCAAACACCCTGTGATCCCCATCGTTCAGTGGGGAGATCCCGCTTGACCGTGCAGAAGCCTGATATAGGAAATTTTCATATCTGTCTGGAGGTGTTTAGGGTGTATCATTTTAATAGCTTAGCAATGCTCTGTGTCTTTTTTGGATATGGAATAAATATTTAGAATTTGTTGCGTTGCGCAAAATACAGTTACCCAGGGGGGTAACTGTAAATTGCGCAACGCAATAAGTTTGATTTCCCTTAATTGACTAAAAACATTTTCAAGTATTCTGGAATGAATTAGACCTATTATTTAGCTCGGTGACATCCCCACCCCCCTCCATCAAGCACCTTATTATCGCTATCGTTAATTGGAGAGATTATGCTTGATCAAAAAAGCCTGATGTGGGGAATCTTTATTTCTGTCTGGAGGTGTTTAGATGTATAGCCTATCGCTTAGCGATGTTGTGTGTTTTTTTTGGATGTAGAATAAAGATTTAGAATTTGTTGCGTTGCGCCAATCACAGTTACCCAGGGGGGTAACTGTAAATTGCGCCACGCAACGCAACAAGCTGGATTTCCCTTTAATTGAATAAAAACATTTTCAAGTATTCTGGAAGGGATGAGACCCATTATTTAGCTTGGTGACATCCCACTCAACTCCATCAAGCACAGTTTTCTCCCTATCGTTAATTGGAGAGATTCTATTTGATTAGAAAAGCCTGATGTGGGAAATCTTCATTTCTGTCTGGAGGTGTTTAGATGTATCATTATATTAGCTTAGCAATGATGTGTGTGTTTTTTGGAAGTAGAATACAGACTAGGATTTGTTGCGTTGCGCAAACTACAGTTACCAAGGAGGGTAACTGTAAATTGCGCAACGCAACGCAACAAACTTAATTTTTTATAATTTTCTAGAAAACATTTTGAAGTATTCTGGAAGGGATTGGACATATTATTTAGCCTGGTGACATCCCCACCCACCTCTATCAAACACCCTGTGATCCCCATCGTTCAGTGGGGAGATCCCGCTTGACCGTGCAGAAGCCTGATATAGGAAATTTTCATATCTGTCTGGAGGTGTTTAGGGTGTATCATTTTAATAGCTTAGCAATGCTCTGTGTCTTTTTTGGATATGGAATAAATATTTAGAATTTGTTGCGTTGCGCAAAATACAGTTACCCAGGGGGGTAACTGTAAATTGCGCAACGCAATAAGTTTGATTTCCCTAAATTGACTAAAAACATTTTCAAGTATTCTGGAATGAATTAGACCTATTATTTAGCTCGGTGACATCCCCACCCCCCTCCATCAAGCACCTTATTATCGCTATCGTTATAATTGGAGAGATTCTGCTTGATCAAAAAAGCCTGATGTGGGAAATCTTTATTTCTGTCTGGAGGTGTTTAGATGTATAGCCTATCGCTTAGCGATGTTGTGTGTTTTTTTTTGGATGTAGAATAAAGATTTAGAATTTGTTGCGTTGCGCCAATCACAGTTACCCAGGGGGGTAACTGTAAATTGCGCCACGCAACGCAACAAGCTGGATTTCCCTTTAATTGAATAAAAACATTTTCAAGTATTCTGGAAGGGATGAGACCCATTATTTAGCTTGGTGACATCCCACTCAACTCCATCAAGCACAGTTTTCTCCCTATCGTTAATTGGAGAGATTCTATTTGATTAGAAAAGCCTGATGTGGGAAATCTTCATTTCTGTCTGGAGGTGTTTAGATGTATCATTATATTAGCTTAGCAATGATGTGTGTGTTTTTTGGAAGTAGAATACAGACTAGGATTTGTTGCGTTGCGCAAACTACAGTTACCAAGGAGGGTAACTGTAAATTGCGCAACGCAACGCAACAAACTTAATTTTTTATAATTTTCTAGAAAACATTTTGAAGTATTCTGGAAGGGATTGGACATATTATTTAGCCTGGTGACATCCCCACCCACCTCTATCAAACACCCTGTGATCCCCATCGTTCAGTGGGGAGATCCCGCTTGACCGTGCAGAAGCCTGATATAGGAAATTTTCATATCTGTCTGGAGGTGTTTAGGGTGTATCATTTTAATAGCTTAGCAATGCTCTGTGTCTTTTTTGGATATGGAATAAATATTTAGAATTTGTTGCGTTGCGCAAAATACAGTTACCCAGGGGGGTAACTGTAAATTGCGCAACGCAATAAGTTTGATTTCCCTTAATTGACTAAAAACATTTTCAAGTATTCTGGAATGAATTAGACCTATTATTTAGCTCGGTGACATCCCCACCCCCCTCCATCAAGCACCTTATTATCGCTATCGTTATAATTGGAGAGATTCTGCTTGATCAAAAAAGCCTGATGTGGGAAATCTTTATTTCTGTCTGGAGGTGTTTAGATGTATAGCCTATCGCTTAGCGATGTTGTGTGTTTTTTTTTGGATGTAGAATGAAGATTTAGAATTTGTTGCGTTGCGCAAAATAGTTATCCAGGGGGGTAACTGTGAATTGCACAACGCAACGCAACAAGCTTGATTTTCCTTTAATTGACTAAAAACATTTTCAAGTATTCTGGAATGAATTAGACCTATTATTTAGCTCGGTGACATCCCCACCCCCCTCCATCAAGCACCTTATTATCCCTATCGTTAATTGGAGAGATTCTGCTTGATCAAAAAAGCCTCATGTGGGAAATCTTTATTTCTGTCTGGAGGTGTTTAGATGTATAGCCTATCGCTTAGCAATGCTGTGTTTTTTTAATGTAGAATAAATATTTAGAATTTGTTGCGTTGCGCAAAATACAGTTACCCAGGGGGTAACTGTAAATTGCACAACGCAATAAGTTTGATTTCCCTAAATTGACTAAAAACATTTTCAAGTATTCTGGAATGAATTAGACCTATTATTTAGCTCGGTGACATCCCCACCCCCCTCCATCAAGCACCTTATTATCGCTATCGTTATAATTGGAGAGATTCTGCTTGATCAAAAAAGCCTGATGTGGGAAATCTTTATTTCTGTCTGGAGGTGTTTAGATGTATAGCCTATCGCTTAGCGATGTTGTGTGTTTTTTTTTGGATGTAGAATAAAGATTTAGAATTTGTTGCGTTGCGCCAATCACAGTTACCCAGGGGGGTAACTGTAAATTGCGCCACGCAACGCAACAAGCTGGATTTCCCTTTAATTGAATAAAAACATTTTCAAGTATTCTGGAAGGGATGAGACCCATTATTTAGCTTGGTGACATCCCACTCAACTCCATCAAGCACAGTTTTCTCCCTATCGTTAATTGGAGAGATTCTATTTGATTAGAAAAGCCTGATGTGGGAAATCTTCATTTCTGTCTGGAGGTGTTTAGATGTATCATTATATTAGCTTAGCAATGATGTGTGTGTTTTTTGGAAGTAGAATACAGACTAGGATTTGTTGCGTTGCGCAAACTACAGTTACCAAGGAGGGTAACTGTAAATTGCGCAACGCAACGCAACAAACTTAATTTTTTATAATTTTCTAGAAAACATTTTGAAGTATTCTGGAAGGGATTGGACATATTATTTAGCCTGGTGACATCCCCACCCACCTCTATCAAACACCCTGTGATCCCCATCGTTCAGTGGGGAGATCCCGCTTGACCGTGCAGAAGCCTGATATAGGAAATTTTCATATCTGTCTGGAGGTGTTTAGGGTGTATCATTTTAATAGCTTAGCAATGCTCTGTGTCTTTTTTGGATATGGAATAAATATTTAGAATTTGTTGCGTTGCGCAAAATACAGTTACCCAGGGGGGTAACTGTAAATTGCGCAACGCAATAAGTTTGATTTCCCTTAATTGACTAAAAACATTTTCAAGTATTCTGGAATGAATTAGACCTATTATTTAGCTCGGTGACATCCCCACCCCCCTCCATCAAGCACCTTATTATCGCTATCGTTATAATTGGAGAGATTCTGCTTGATCAAAAAAGCCTGATGTGGGAAATCTTTATTTCTGTCTGGAGGTGTTTAGATGTATAGCCTATCGCTTAGCGATGTTGTGTGTTTTTTTTTGGATGTAGAATGAAGATTTAGAATTTGTTGCGTTGCGCAAAATAGTTATCCAGGGGGGTAACTGTGAATTGCACAACGCAACGCAACAAGCTTGATTTTCCTTTAATTGACTAAAAACATTTTCAAGTATTCTGGAATGAATTAGACCTATTATTTAGCTCGGTGACATCCCCACCCCCCTCCATCAAGCACCTTATTATCCCTATCGTTAATTGGAGAGATTCTGCTTGATCAAAAAAGCCTCATGTGGGAAATCTTTATTTCTGTCTGGAGGTGTTTAGATGTATAGCCTATCGCTTAGCAATGCTGTGTTTTTTTAATGTAGAATAAATATTTAGAATTTGTTGCGTTGCGCAAAATACAGTTACCCAGGGGGTAACTGTAAATTGCACAACGCAATAAGTTTGATTTCCCTAAATTGACTAAAAACATTTTCAAGTATTCTGGAATGAATTAGACCTATTATTTAGCTCGGTGACATCCCCACCCCCCTCCATCAAGCACCTTATTATCGCTATCGTTATAATTGGAGAGATTCTGCTTGATCAAAAAAGCCTGATGTGGGAAATCTTTATTTCTGTCTGGAGGTGTTTAGATGTATAGCCTATCGCTTAGCGATGTTGTGTGTTTTTTTTTGGATGTAGAATAAAGATTTAGAATTTGTTGCGTTGCGCCAATCACAGTTACCCAGGGGGGTAACTGTAAATTGCGCCACGCAACGCAACAAGCTGGATTTCCCTTTAATTGAATAAAAACATTTTCAAGTATTCTGGAAGGGATGAGACCCATTATTTAGCTTGGTGACATCCCACTCAACTCCATCAAGCACAGTTTTCTCCCTATCGTTAATTGGAGAGATTCTATTTGATTAGAAAAGCCTGATGTGGGAAATCTTCATTTCTGTCTGGAGGTGTTTAGATGTATCATTATATTAGCTTAGCAATGATGTGTGTGTTTTTTGGAAGTAGAATACAGACTAGGATTTGTTGCGTTGCGCAAACTACAGTTACCAAGGAGGGTAACTGTAAATTGCGCAACGCAACGCAACAAACTTAATTTTTTATAATTTTCTAGAAAACATTTTGAAGTATTCTGGAAGGGATTGGACATATTATTTAGCCTGGTGACATCCCCACCCACCTCTATCAAACACCCTGTGATCCCCATCGTTCAGTGGGGAGATCCCGCTTGACCGTGCAGAAGCCTGATATAGGAAATTTTCATATCTGTCTGGAGGTGTTTAGGGTGTATCATTTTAATAGCTTAGCAATGCTCTGTGTCTTTTTTGGATATGGAATAAATATTTAGAATTTGTTGCGTTGCGCAAAATACAGTTACCCAGGGGGGTAACTGTAAATTGCGCAACGCAATAAGTTTGATTTCCCTTAATTGACTAAAAACATTTTCAAGTATTCTGGAATGAATTAGACCTATTATTTAGCTCGGTGACATCCCCACCCCCCTCCATCAAGCACCTTATTATCGCTATCGTTATAATTGGAGAGATTCTGCTTGATCAAAAAAGCCTGATGTGGGAAATCTTTATTTCTGTCTGGAGGTGTTTAGATGTATAGCCTATCGCTTAGCGATGTTGTGTGTTTTTTTTTGGATGTAGAATGAAGATTTAGAATTTGTTGCGTTGCGCAAAATAGTTATCCAGGGGGGTAACTGTGAATTGCACAACGCAACGCAACAAGCTTGATTTTCCTTTAATTGACTAAAAACATTTTCAAGTATTCTGGAATGAATTAGACCTATTATTTAGCTCGGTGACATCCCCACCCCCCTCCATCAAGCACCTTATTATCCCTATCGTTAATTGGAGAGATTCTGCTTGATCAAAAAAGCCTCATGTGGGAAATCTTTATTTCTGTCTGGAGGTGTTTAGATGTATAGCCTATCGCTTAGCAATGCTGTGTTTTTTTAATGTAGAATAAATATTTAGAATTTGTTGCGTTGCGCAAAATACAGTTACCCAGGGGGTAACTGTAAATTGCACAACGCAATAAGTTTGATTTCCCTAAATTGACTAAAAACATTTTCAAGTATTCTGGAATGAATTAGACCTATTATTTAGCTCGGTGACATCCCCACCCCCCTCCATCAAGCACCTTATTATCGCTATCGTTATAATTGGAGAGATTCTGCTTGATCAAAAAAGCCTGATGTGGGAAATCTTTATTTCTGTCTGGAGGTGTTTAGATGTATAGCCTATCGCTTAGCGATGTTGTGTGTTTTTTTTTGGATGTAGAATAAAGATTTAGAATTTGTTGCGTTGCGCCAATCACAGTTACCCAGGGGGGTAACTGTAAATTGCGCCACGCAACGCAACAAGCTGGATTTCCCTTTAATTGAATAAAAACATTTTCAAGTATTCTGGAAGGGATGAGACCCATTATTTAGCTTGGTGACATCCCACTCAACTCCATCAAGCACAGTTTTCTCCCTATCGTTAATTGGAGAGATTCTATTTGATTAGAAAAGCCTGATGTGGGAAATCTTCATTTCTGTCTGGAGGTGTTTAGATGTATCATTATATTAGCTTAGCAATGATGTGTGTGTTTTTTGGAAGTAGAATACAGACTAGGATTTGTTGCGTTGCGCAAACTACAGTTACCAAGGAGGGTAACTGTAAATTGCGCAACGCAACGCAACAAACTTAATTTTTTATAATTTTCTAGAAAACATTTTGAAGTATTCTGGAAGGGATTGGACATATTATTTAGCCTGGTGACATCCCCACCCACCTCTATCAAACACCCTGTGATCCCCATCGTTCAGTGGGGAGATCCCGCTTGACCGTGCAGAAGCCTGATATAGGAAATTTTCATATCTGTCTGGAGGTGTTTAGGGTGTATCATTTTAATAGCTTAGCAATGCTCTGTGTCTTTTTTGGATATGGAATAAATATTTAGAATTTGTTGCGTTGCGCAAAATACAGTTACCCAGGGGGGTAACTGTAAATTGCGCAACGCAATAAGTTTGATTTCCCTTAATTGACTAAAAACATTTTCAAGTATTCTGGAATGAATTAGACCTATTATTTAGCTCGGTGACATCCCCACCCCCCTCCATCAAGCACCTTATTATCGCTATCGTTATAATTGGAGAGATTCTGCTTGATCAAAAAAGCCTGATGTGGGAAATCTTTATTTCTGTCTGGAGGTGTTTAGATGTATAGCCTATCGCTTAGCGATGTTGTGTGTTTTTTTTTGGATGTAGAATGAAGATTTAGAATTTGTTGCGTTGCGCAAAATAGTTATCCAGGGGGGTAACTGTGAATTGCACAACGCAACGCAACAAGCTTGATTTTCCTTTAATTGACTAAAAACATTTTCAAGTATTCTGGAATGAATTAGACCTATTATTTAGCTCGGTGACATCCCCACCCCCCTCCATCAAGCACCTTATTATCCCTATCGTTAATTGGAGAGATTCTGCTTGATCAAAAAAGCCTCATGTGGGAAATCTTTATTTCTGTCTGGAGGTGTTTAGATGTATAGCCTATCGCTTAGCAATGCTGTGTTTTTTTAATGTAGAATAAATATTTAGAATTTGTTGCGTTGCGCAAAATACAGTTACCCAGGGGGTAGCTGTAAATTGCGCAACGCAACGCAAAAAACTTGATTTTTAAATTTTTTTAGAAAACATTTTGAAGTATTCTGGAAGGGATTAGACATATTATTTACCTTGGTGACATCTCCACCCACCTCCATCAAGCACCCTGTGATCCCCATTTTTCGTTGGGGAGATTTCGCTAGACCAGAAACCCGATGTGGGAGATCTTCATTTCTCTTTGGATGTTTTAGGATGTATCATAAGAATAGCTTACCAACGCTTTGTCTTTTTTGCATGTAGTATGATGATTTTGCATTTGCTGCGTTTCGTTGATACAGTTACCCAGGGGGTTAACTGTAATTTGCGCAACGCAACATTAATTGTTTTAATTGTCTGGAAATAAGATGGGATGTGTTGAGGATGTATTTATCGTCATTATTACAATTTAGCAGATTTTCAATTACCCAGAAATCATTTCTAAGTATCCTGTGAGAGATTTTAATTATTCTGGGTTTTTTGAGACGACCCTTGAAAATTTTGTTGCGTTGCGCTGCGCAAAATACAGTAAGCCTTATTATACATGGTGTCGCACTATATGCGGGATATGCGGTATGTCAGCATGCTAAGTGAATTTAAATGTGCACCAGAGACAGATTTAATAAAAAAAATGACTCAAATGTTTATTTAAAGGATCTGCTACATTACAACTTTATTAGCCTTTTCATTCAGATTTTGAAAGATAAGACACGAGATACAGGGTAGCTACTGGCTGATTCAACACCTCATTAGACCACTGCGACCCTCTGTTCGTCGAGGGCGCATCTAAATTAGGTAAATTCTAAAATGCTTCTGTTGCCAGGTTCCTCGCCAACCAGATATTAGCAATGAGTATTATATACTAATGGAGAATTTGGAAAGGCTAAAAGCAGTTTTTATAGAAGCTTCGATGCCTTTATCTCACGCTTAGCACCCTTCGGGTGCAAGGGTTCACTTAGCATATTCTTAATATGTAATTAAGTCGCTATACGTTACAGCGTGTATCAAGTGTTCTGAAGATCATGTCGGCCGGCGCCCATTAAGACACGAAATCATCATGACTTCACACAACATGCAATAAACACGTTATTCGGTCGTATTTCAAGCCAGAAATGTATCAATTATATCAATTTACATTGCCTTTCATCACAAAGGCCGAATATCTATTTTTAAAATTAGGAAAATTGATATTTTTAAAGATAAATGTCTTAGCCAAGACCTAAGTTGTATATTGCATAACACTGTAGAGGGCAGCAGTGTAGATGTCAGGGTAGGAGAGAGGGGGCAGTTATCCCTCCCACGCCACAGACTTGCCAGCTTGCCTTTCAGCTTCGCGTGTAACAGCTCCACGGCGAACACAAGACGTTGACACAGTGCCAGCCTCATGATGGCCCACCATCTAAAACGCTGGCCCAGCATTGGACCACCCGTATATCAGCATTAGCATGACAAACGTGCTACCAATGCTGGCTTGATGCTGGCCCATTGTCTACAACCTTGGATTAGCAGTAAAACGGCATTGGGTGAAGGTCGTTTTTGCCAAGAGTCACCATAACACGATGTACTGACCCAATGTTAGATCAATGTTGGAGCAGTGTCATAGATGATGGCACAACATTTAACCAGCATTGGTTCAGTGCATCATGTTGACTTACTACAAACAGCAGGGACCCATCAAACACTAGACATTGAACCAATGTTGTTCTAAAGTTGGCCCGCCGTCTTTAACGTCGACACAACATTAAAACAAGATTACCTCGTTGTTAATGTTTCGTGTTAGCTGGGTATATGACACTTCTGCACACAGCCAAACCCAAGTATCTGTTTATTTTACAAGTTTGCAGATACTGTCTATTGAAATAGCTTTTACAAACAAGAAGGAGGCAGTGACATCGGCGAAAAGGAAGTAAGTACTTGACTTGCAAGTGAGCAAATACGGCCTTTTGGCAGCGCTATGGCAGGAAGAGCCAGTTAAAAAGCAGTAAATGACTAGTTTACCAGGCACCAGATAATGCCTTTTGACTTAATTTGCACAGGCAGAACAGATAACGACTTCCGGTTAAAGACAGACGTTTTTCACTGAAACTCAGCCTAAAAACTTGGGGACTCTAAAAAGTCTCCAAGCTGAAAATATTGCAGTGTAGATAATTGGTGTTCACCTAGGCATAAATTAGAATTAAAAACAAAATTCTGCAAAAAAATGAGAAATCATAATTTTTTTTTAAAAGGCGATTTTTTTCCCTTTCGGACACATTCTTAGAGGGGTAATGTTTTGAAACTAGGGACATACATACCAAATGGAAAAAAAAGGGAGAAACCTATGTTCTTTGAGGGGGTGCAGCAAACTCTGGATTTAGACTAGTTCTCAGAATCAGCCCCAAGACTACTGGGACTTTCACTTATTTTTAATCCCCCCCTAATCAAACATTCCTGGCGAAAATCATCCCTGGCATGTCATAATTCAACACTAGCATATTATTTTTCTTTGCATGTTATTTCTGCAAAATGACAGCATGTCAAATTTCAATGTCTAATTTATTTGCGAATCATATATTTCAATTAAGAGCGCACTCCACAATTGCCTGCCGACATTATTAAATTTTTTGCGAAAATCAAGCGGAACAGAACAAATTTGAGCAGCCTGATATATAAAAAAACTTGGTTATTACACTCGCAAGGTAAAATAAATGACGTAAAAGGTGATAAAATGTGATAAATTGCAATAAATCAGCCTTTTTTTTAACCATTATTGAACTTGTCTGAGAACTGGTTATTAGTAACACACTGAACAAAACTGAGCATGATACAACCAAAACTTCTGTAATTATCACAGCCACAAAGTAAAATTAAAGACCTAAAATAACAAATCTGCTACAAATTTGTGCACGATACCGATACAAGAAGAACTTTTCCAAGATAATACACGGACAGATTAAAAATAAACAATTTCGATTATTTCAAACGAGGACTTTATTAGCAACACAAAAAAATTGAAAATGAAATGAATTGGGCTTTAGGCCACCTTTGTGCACATATAGGCTAAACTGGGCCAGGTTCTCCTGAGGATGGCAAGATGAATGAGATGACACCGTCCTCCAGACACAATCGAAATTTGAGCCCTGGCGGTCTGAGGTCGAGCACGCTACCTCTTGGTCAATACAGACTTTCACACGTGTATGGGGAAGAAACATTTTTTGTTTCAAACCGCCGAGACTGGGAACCGAACCCCGGACTCTTGGCGTGAAAGGCAGCGTTGCTAACAACTACCCTAGGGCCCTCGCCCCGAACAAATTTGAGCAGATACAAAAAAACCTTTTCAAAAGTTATTGCACACACAAGGTGATATTAACAACAAAACTTGATAAATCGCTTTAAAATAGGCCATCTCATTTTTTTTTCAGCCATTAGTGAAAACCTACCAGAATTTATTATTAGAAACATGCAGAATTTTTTTTAGCATGGTACATGAAATGAAAAATGGTGCTGACCAAGAAATGCTAAACGCAAACGCAGAACATCAATTGCACTCGTCTACCTTTCTCGATTAAAAAGCGAGGATGAAATTATTTGTTAAATGTTGTTGCTAGAACCAGAAATTCTCAGATTTAAAAAAACACAATTTTTTGACAACGGATTTCTTCCCGTAGCTAACGACCCGTAAGGAGTAAAATGACCGGCGAAAATTGTCCAAATTACATTTTAATGGGGAAAATGCACTGGCAGATATGCAAAAATTGAAAAAAAAGACTGGCAGTAGTGTAATCCTACTAGCACCTTAAAAATTATTTTAAAAACATAAGCACACCCGACATTAGCCAGGCACCATTATTGAAATTGAATTTATGGCGCTCACAAGGTCAAATTATTGATGTGAAATGCAAAAAATCGTAATAAATAGCCATTTTGAATTTTTTTCAGCCATTATTGAACTTGTCCGAGAACTGCTTATTAGTAACATGCATAACCAATTTGGTAAGGATACATGAAAAACTTTTCAAGTTATCACACCCACAAGGTCAAATTATTGACATAAAATGCAAAAAAACGCAATAAATCAGACATTTTAATTTTTTTTTCAGCCATAATTGAACTTGTCCGAGAACTAGTCATTAGTAACATGCTCAACAAATTTGAGAACTGGAGGATACATGGAAAACTTTTTAGTTATCACCCCCACAAGTGAATGTTAACGCCAACGCCGACGATGCTGAATTTCAATTGCAGCCACCTTTTTTAATTAAAAGGTCGGCTAACTAGATTTGCATGAGGGGCAAAGCTTGCGTCTGCACCCGCCCCACATAGATTTAGCAACCAAAATACAGAAGTGTCACTAATTTTTTATGTAACAGCGTGAAAATGTGATGTTAATATGTCCAGGGTAAGTTACTTCCTTGGAACAAATCGGTGAAGCAGTTTGAGCTGTGTTTCGTTGGCCATCTTTAATTTTGTTGAAAAATGAAAGAAGATTCTTCTGACAATTTTCTCAGCCTGGCCAGTGAGCATACCCAAAAGTTAACATTTGAGCTGTATAACTATATTACCAAATTTTGATCATGTAGACGAAATGAGCAAAATTAAAATATCAGCTAAAATCCTGAAACGTAAAAAAATACTAGTTTTTATTATCATAATCACACCAAAAACGAATCATCACACGACAAGGGTAGGGTTCTTCCTTTGAACCAAGCATGAGACAAATCCATAAAGCAGTTCAAGCTCTAGAGCGACAGTATTTTGGCGGCCATCTTGGATTTTGTTGAAGAAACTAAAAAACATCAAAAAAAATTACCAGGCAAATTTCTTAGGGCCAATATGCATATTGCAAAAATATAGAAATAACCTGGGCAGCTGTGTATAGCTATATTACCAAATTTTGATAATAGCCAAAATGAACAAAACTGAAATATCCCTTAAAATTCTGAAACATAAAAAATCTTAAGTTTTTATTATCAGAATCACACCAAAAACTAATCGGCACATGTGCAGGGTAATGTCTTTCCTTTAAGCTAAACATGAAACAAAATGCATAAAGCGGTTCAAGCTCTAAGAGAGTGAAATAGGATTTTGGCGGCCACCAGGGATTTTGTCGAGGCTGAAAAACGACAAAAAAAAAATTACCGGGCAAATTCCTTAGGGCTGGCCAATGTATGCATACGGCAAATATTTAGAAATAATCCGAGCAAGATAGCTGAATTACCAAATTTTGATGATGGCTAAAATGAACAAAAATATCCGCTAAAATTCTAAAAAAATTTATTAACAGAATTACACCAAAAACTAATCAGCACATGTGCAAGGTAGGGTCTTTCCCTTAAAGCAAACATGAAACAAATCCATTTAATGCAGTTCAAGCTCCAGAGAGCGACATAGGATTTTGGTGGCCATCTTGGATTTTGTTAAAGCTGAAAAACGCCCTAAAAAATTTACACGGAAAATTTTCTAGGGCCAATATGCATACAGGAAACTAGATTTGCCAGAGGGGCAAAGCTCGAGTCTCCACCCGCCTCACATAAATATAGAGAAATACAGTAAGAACTGTCACAAATTTTTTATGTTAACCACGTGAAAATGTGATTTCAGAATCACACCAAAATCTAATAAGCATATGGCCAGGGTAAGTTGCTTCCTTGAAACAAATCGGTGAAGCAGTTGCTGTAAAACCATACTACCAAATTTTGATAAAAGCCAAAATGAGCAAAACTGAAATATCAGCTAAAATCCTGAAAAGTGGAAAAAACATACGTTTTTTTTATCATAATCACACAAAAAGCTAATCAGCACACATCCAGGGTAGGGTTATTCCTTTGAACCAGACATGAAACAAATCCATGAAGCAGTTCAAGCTCCAGAGAGTGACATAGGATTTTGGTGGCCATCTTCGATTTTGTTGAAGCTGAAAAACGCAAAAAAAATTACCGGCAAATTCCCTAGGGCAAATATGCATACTGCAAATATTTAGAAATAATCCGATCAGGGGTGTATGGCTGATGATAGCCAAAATGATATGGCTGATGATAGCCAAAATGAACAAAACTGATATAACCGCTAAAATTCTGACGGGTGAAAAAATTAAAGTTTTTATCATCGGAATCGCACCAAAAACAAATCAGTTCATGTGCAGGGCAAGGTCTTTCCGTTAAACCAAACATAAAACAAATCCAGGCAGCGGTTGAAGCTCTAGAGAGCGACCTAGGATTTTGGCGGCCATCTTGGATTTTACTGAAGAAGATAAAAAACGCAAAAAAATTATCGGGCGATTCCTTAGGGCCAATATGCATACTGCAAATATTTAGAAATACTCAGAATGTAGCAGGAATGTATAGCTAATTAACAAATTTTGATAATCATAATAAACAAAACTGAAAAATCCGCTAAAATTCTGAAGCGTAAAAAAATCATAGTTTTTATTATCAGAATCACACCAAAAACTAATCAGCACATGTGCAGAGTAGGGTCTTTCCTTCAAACCAAACATGAAACAAATCCATAAAGCGGTTCAAGCTTTAGAGAGTGACAGGATTTTGGCGGCCATCTTGGATTTTGTTGAAGAAGCTGAAAAACGACGAAAAAAAATTTACAGGGCAAGTTTCCTAGGGCCAATATGCATACTGCAAATATTTAGAAATAATCCGAGTAGGGTTGTATGGCTATATTACAAAATTTTGATGATGGCCAAAATGAGCAAAACAGAAATATCCGCTAAAATACCAAAACGTAAAAAAAGCAAAGTTTTTATTATCAGAATCACACCAAAAGCTTTTCAGCTCACGGCTAGAGTAAGGTCTTTCCTTTAGACCACACATGAAACAAATCGATGAAGCGGTTCAAGCTCTAGCGTGCGCCATAGTATTTTGGCGGCCATCTTGGATTTTGTTGAAGAAACTGAAAATTCCCCAGGGCCGGTATGCATACTGCAAATATTTGGAAATAATCCGAGTAGGGGTTTTCGAGTGAGAGCAGGAACAAGTGGCGGCGGCGGGCGGACTCTTGTCGTGGTGGAGACTTAAAATAATCCGAGAAGAGCTGTAAGGCTAGATTACCAAATTTTGATGATGGCCAAAAAGAGCAAAACAACTTTCTGCTAAAATTATGAAGAGGAAAAAAAAGAATCACACCAAAAGCTTTTCAGCACACGTCGAGGGCGGGGAAAAATTTGTTTAAAAAATTGTTGATAATCAATTTTCTTTTCCAAATTCTAACTTCCTAGACATACTTATCATCGATGTATAAATATTTTGCTAATCAATTACAAATTTGATGAGCAAATTGGCAGAATTGCATAGTATTTAGCTATGCGATACTGAACAAATTTTTCCCTGCATTTCTTTAAACGAAAACATGGAACAAATCCATTAGGCAATTCAAGCTCAGAAAGCGACATAGGATTTTGGTGGCCATCTTGGATTTTGCTGAAGAAACTAAAAATGCAAAAAAAAAATACCAGGCAAATTCCCCAGGGCAAATATTTGGAAATAATCCGAGTAGGGGCGAGAGCAGTAACAAAATGCGGCGGCGGGCGGACTCAGCAAAAACAATAAGTCTCCACCACCACATAGTGGGTGGAGACTTAATTAAATAGAGGCGTCACACAGGGTTCCCACAGAAATCTGGAGATTAAATTCCACGACCACTTTTTTTAAGAATTCCATTATTTCATAATTAAATATAAAAATGTACAAATTACAGCCTTCACCAACACAGCAGACCGACATGTACCGACTATAATATAAAGCAAATCCGTACCCAGCGGGTGTCTTGGAAATTCTTACTTTTTTACAGTAAGGTGGACTGTCTGTCAGCGTCATGGCTGTAGTGTACAATTACTATCAACCCATTTCTTTCAAAAGAAATGGGGAGATATTTGTGAAAAATCGGAATGCCATGACATTAGAATTATTTTTGCCAACTTTAAATGTTCTGTCTTTCCCAGGCCTGGATTTGATTTCTTTATTTTCCATGATTTTTTATGACCGTGGGAACCCAGTCACTTTTTCCACTTAAATTCAAGCCTATACTACTGAACAGAATTATCTATACAATACGGGGACTATTTTTATTTTATACCTCTTGCATTGTCCCTAAATATGACTACCTTGACATAGTATGTAATTTTTCACAAATTTCTTTTTTTAAAATCTTGCATGTCCCAAAATTACTAGACTTCCCCGACAGGATGTCCTTGGGCCACCCTACCCTGATAATTCATCACAATAGTATATTTTGAGATTTCAAGTTCATGCATTACACTTCATAAAAGTAGGCATTTTTCATTGGACTTTTTGTGGGATTTATTGTAAAAATTCTAAAATAAAATGAAAATAATTATTTAATTTCAGCAAACTATAGAGACACAATCAGGCCAAAAATCTTATTTTTATTTTGGCTTTTTGATATGTTCATAGTATTCAAGATATCCCATCGACTAGAAATGTGTAAGTTTTTTAAATCTTGGGTTGCTTATTCAATGAAAATAGAAATGAGATTTAATTGTGTACATCTACCATATGTCCAAAATAAGAAATGCAGGAATAACATTAAATATCATTGTTATATCTCTATTTAACTGGTAACTGGGCAACCCAAAATTTAAGACTCGCACAATTCTAGTCTATGGACATTTTGTAAACTTATGAACAAGCCAAAATAAGCCTGATTGTGTCAATCGTGTCCACTGAGTTGTCACTGTATTTTTCATGCATTTAAAGTTCAAATCACAAGTTCAAATGACAAAAAAAAATATGCAGCCCAATTGTATGTTTCTATTTTTCATCATTTAAAAATGGAATTGATAATGCAATTTCCAACTTGAAATGACCAACATTTCTATTGATCAAAAATAAAAATTTCCCAAATTTATTTGATTAACTAAAAATCTGCCACAAATAATTGCTCTCGACATAAGTGACATTTGGTTTGAAGCGTATCTAAAATTGAAGATACACAGCCCAGCAGTACAATAAGTTAAGCCTTGGGCTGCAGAAACCGCATTATATATACAGTTTCAACCAAATTGAAAACTTAGAAAAAAAACTGAACATATCCTTAGATAGATGCTTAGTCAAATAATTCAATTGGGGATATGCCTATTTTTCATAAATAATATTATTTTCCATTCATTAGAAGCCGGAAATTGTGCTAACAATTCCAGCTTTAAATGAATGAAACAAATCACAATTCACCAGTACAAGGGTTAATTAGATTATGAAAAGTAAGCAAACTCTCAAATTTATTTTTTGATGAACTGAATATCTACAACGCAAATATCCTTATAATCCTGAAATAAGTTCAGAGCAGAAATGTGGATATGTACGAGAACTGCAAGATACAAAACTCGTGTGATCAAGATTCAACAGTATAGTTCCCACAGAAGTGCTACATGAATTATTTCTTATTTTCAGTGATCAAAGTCCATGTTCCGTCCACACTAGCTTCACTGTACCAAATATCTTTATTAATTCGGAGTTCAAATGTGAAGATCTGATGGGGCATAAATCAGGCGAATATTATTTTAGAAGTGCAGTAGGATGAAGTAGTCCATTTTAGATTCAACGTAACAGTCTGCGAAGAGGGCTTTAAAAAAAGCAAGAGTTCTCATAGCAGTGATTTTATTTTTGACGATTTTCCATGGCGACTATTTTCGAGAATCACATAACCCACAACTACTTTCAAAATCAGTGTTTAAATGCAGAGAGCGAAGAACATCAGTGTTAACAAGGCAGAGATTGCAACAGAGCATCTAGTAGTTTTCCCATAATTTCCCATCACTAGTTTTTTTTTAAATCAGTGCTCTTTCATCCTACAAAGGCAGCAACTGCTTCACAGCAAACACAACACGAAAACATGCTGGCTTAATGTTGGGTTCACGTCACATTGTTTCTATGTGTCGTGTTTGCTGGATTACTTGTAAAGCGAGCCGTTACTGCGTTTTGGTTTAGTAGGTCAGAAATACTGTTAATATAATAGCAAAATTACAAGATAATTTATCATCTCAAAAGGTAGAGAGTTATGCTAACCAGATGGAGCTATACAGTTAAATTAAGATGGGATTTCTAATTATTACCACACTGAGATTGACGATAACATGACGATATGGAAGGTAACAAGGTGAAGATTGACAATAACCAGTGGAGATTGAAGATAACCATGTGTAGATTAACTAAAACCAGGTGGAGATTGATCATAATAAGTGGAGATGACGATTGACTACAACATGGAGATAAACGATTAACAGTTAAAATTGATGATAACCAGGTTGAGATAGGCGATTACCACATTGAGATGATGATTGACGAGAACTAGGTGGAGAGCAGTGATTATGACGTGCAGATTGTGTTGGACGATAGCCAGGTAGGGATTAGACATGGAGATGATGATATCTATTTGAAGATTAGTGTTTACGATGTGCAGATGATGTTTGACTATAGCCACTTGGAGATCTGCGATTACCACGACACGTGGAGATGTTGATTGACGATAACTAAGTGGAGATTAGCGAATACGACGTGCAGATTATGTTTGACCATCCACTTGGAGATCGGCGATTACCACGTGGAGATGATGAATGACGATAACTAAGTGGAGATTGGCGAATATGACGTGCAGATGATGTTTGACGATAGCCACTTGGGAGATCGGCGATTACCACGTAGAGATGATTGACAATAACTAAGTGGAGATTAGCGAATACGACGTGCAGATTTTGTTTGACAATAGCCATGAATTGGAGATCGGCGATTACCACGTGGAGATGATGATTGACAATAACTACGTGGAGATTAGCGAATATGACGTGCAGATTATGTTTGACGATAGGCACTTCGAGAGTATGGCGTGAAGATGATGATTGAAGAAAACTAGGTGGAGATTAGGCAATTACAACGTGCAGATGATGTTTGGTGAGAGATTGGCGATTACGGAGATGATGATAGTGATGATTTGAAGACAACTAGGTGGAGATCACAGATCATCATGTGGACTGATGATTGACGAAAACCTTACTGAGATTGTCGATCACCACATTGGATGATGATTGACGATTACCAGGTGGAGATGACATTGAGATGGTTGAAGAAAACCAGTTGGAGTGGCGGTTACAGTGGAGTGGAGTAGCGACACATCTTATTTCTAACAAATTATCTTCATTTAATCATTCTACGACTCCCAATAGATTTTACTACGTAAATCCCATCATCTAGTTTAGTCATGGTTGTCACAAAGTCAATTGCGGGTGCATCAATCTACAGTTCTTAAATTAAGTACTTAAGTCTACACTAGTTATTATTGATAAAACATGGATTGAGAAAAGTACCTCAAGAAAATATGGTGGACCAGACAATCAACATTTTTTTATTTTCACATCGAAAGTGTTTTCCTGCACAGTGCAAAAATTAGAAACATGCCAATTTCACAAAAAAATAAGGAGATAAACAACATTGATCCAGGCAGAGGCTATGTTTTCTTGCTAGTTGTTTTCATAGCCCTTATAATTTTTTTCAAAAATAGGTCCAAAATGTACAATTTATCCGCTCTTTCGTTAACTTTTAGACAGAAATAGATAAAGTTTTTTTTCTCAACTTGTAAGTTTTTTACGCCCTCATTGGATTGATTTTTTTCTCCTCTATTATTAGAGAAAAAATAATTGCCTTAGACTCACTAAGTAGGTATGACATACTAGACCTGTCAAAATTTTACCAAGGATCTCGACCATTGGATCAAAATTATCCAGTGACTTTTTGCAATGCCTGTTAAAATACTTAAAATTCTAGAATAGTTTAACAATAAAAAAATTAAAAACTGCACAAAAATATGCACAATACAAGTTCATATTTTGTGAGACTCTTAACTGAAAGTAGATGTTGGGCTTATGTTCCTTTCAAATTTTATTCCAGATTAAACAGTAGGGGATTGTACGAGAAATATAGGAAGAATTGAAGTGCAGTTGAAAGTAGAATTCAGTTGTAAAGATACTCAGCATAACAGTCTGTGCCAGAAGTGTGTCACCAACTTGAATTGAATACCAATACTAGTGTGATGCACGATAATAACCAGGCAGAGAAATGCAGGATGCAGTGGCAAGATAATCAGCAGAACAGAAGCCAATGAACATGATCTTCTGAAAGTGTTGATGGGTTAGGATAATTTGAATACTCTTGTGACGATTGATGACAACCAGGCGGATACCGTATTAGAAATGCAGCATGATAGTCAGTAGAACAGTTGCATATGTGCATGACCATCTGTGGAAGTGTTGATGGCCAAATTAAATTTAATACTTGGGTGGTGACTGACAATGACCAGGCGGAGATTGTATGCGAAATACAGTATGATGTAGGAAGATGTTTAGCAGAACAGTCGCCGATGAATTGTCGGTGAGAGTGTCTGTGAAAGTGCCAGGTTAATTTGAATATTCTGCGATGAGTGACTGATGATAGCCAGGCGGAGATGGTACGAGAAATGTCGAAGGATGCGAGATTCAGCAGATCAGTCGGCGACGGACACCTTGACAGTTGGTGAAAGTGTCGGCGGCCAGCTTAATTTGAATCACTGAAATAAATCACAAAAGTTGGTGAATTTAGTGTTGATGTTGCTCTACATATATTTCAAAACGAATCATGATTTACACTGCATTGCAAACCAAAATTACAAAAAACTAGTTATCAAAACGTAATAAATAAATAAATTTACCAAGCGAATTTTTTTTTTACTGTTTTGACCTCCTTCCCATTAAATTTATTTTTTGCTAAATAGGTGCTACCAAAAAAAATACAATTCGTACTATTTTACAAAGAATAGCATTTATATAAATTAGTTGGGTGATTGTTAATTAATATTAAAAAAGAAAAGCTCTGGAAGGACAACAGCTTTTATTTGAAACATCAACTATCACCCATATCAAACAACACCACTTGGATTAGACAATTTTTTTAGATTCCAAAATGTTACAGAAACTTGTATACCATTATCTTTTAGATTTCCTAAAATAATTACAACACTTCAGCTGAAATACTTATTTAGGTATTCCAGAATTTTGCTTATTTCCATTGCCAAAAGATAAATACAGAAAAATAATTTAACCTTGAAGTAATAGATTGCAATTGCGACAAATTACAAAAATACAAAAAAATGTAAATGTATAAAATTTAAAGTGAATAATAGGTCTACTTATTAACCATTACAATCACTTAAAAAAATCGACTTAATTTGTTTTATTCTGTGCACTTCAAATAGTCAGATAAACTGAATATGAAAAGGCATACCTGAACCTGAAGTTAATTAGATTTCCTGGATACATGTTCATACTGAATGTGTCATAGCGAATACACATTCAACATTTGGACTAAAATGATTTGGCGACAAATCTCCCTTTGTCACAGCAATGATGGCAGATCAGAGCGAATTCAAAGGTTATCTGGCGATTGTCACCTAAAAATATGAATGTAAGCGCAGTTAAGATATACTTCATTTCAGAATCGAAATTATATGCAGTCTATAAATATTTAAATCCAATTCAATGAAAGTCAAAAAATGTAATTAACTTGAACAAAAACAGTACTTAAATGATTAAAATATTTATTTAGATCAACAAAATTTTTACTTCTGCAATTTCACACAAGTCATAACATGATAAATGCAAAATATATAAAATTGTGATGAGCTGAACATTATATTTTGTTCAACAATGTACGACAAATTAGTTCCACATTATGTTAATCTACAGTACATCGCGACATGACACATGGGGAACAGAAATATACACAGTAAAAGCACTAGACTAACATTACAATGGATGTATTTTTTTGTGATAGAAAATGTTCTGCCCGGCTGGAGCACGTGGTTTACTCATGGTTGGGTTTGCCCAGGTCACCTGCTTCTGCTGCGGCTGTAGCTGCGTCTTCTCTCGTATGATCTAGACCTCCGCCTGTAGCCGCCGCCATCACGGCCGCCATCGCGATCACGGCCGCGTCCTCGGCCGCCACCACCGCCGCCGCCTTCTGTACAGTTGTAAGCGTAGTGACCCTTCTCGCCGCACTCGTAACATCGGTCGTTGGGATCGAAGCCTCTGCCGCCGCCGCCACCACCTCGGCCGCCATAGCCACCTCGTCCGCCGCCACCGCCACCACCACCACGCCTGGATTTTCCTCTGGAACGTTCCACCCTCACACGGGAACCGCAAACTGTGGTTCCGTCCAGTCCACGAACGGCATCATCCGCGTCCTTTTCATCGTCAAATTCGACAAAGGCGAAGCCTGGTGGGTTTCTGGCAATCCACACGCTTCTGAGCGAGCCGTAATAACCGAAAGCCCGCTCTAAATCTTTGTCTGTGGCATCTCTAGAAAGATCACCAACGTACAACTTACAGTCCAACGATGACCCGCCACCATCTCTGTCGTATCTAGACATATTTGTTGTGTGTTTAACAGAATGTTCGTGGATGAAAATCACGGTAGAAAGCTCTGGAAGGTGCTTTCAGACCGGCTTTTAACAGAAGAGTGAACCGCTTCCTGCCTCGTGTAAGAAAACGTACAGTCAACTGACATGCGCAGTCAGGCAGTGTACATATGGTGTATGTCGCGTGGGTGTTATATAAGGCGTGAGCGTACGCGTTTCAATATGACCTGTTTACGGGGCGTGTCGAAACTCAAACTGTGCACGCACTGGGCTTGTCCGGAGATGTCTAACCCCAGCGTCCACACATTTTTGAATGCTCACAAGTCTGAATAGGTTTACAAAGTAACCCATTCGTCGAACTTTACTAGACTATTATCAGATTATGTATCTATACTAGGCCTATTAACCCAAAATCATCATATAAGGCCTATTATCTTATTTATCGAAAAAAGTAATTAGTCTCAATGATATTATAGATCTACTACTACTAGTAGCAGAGGTGGGCAAGTGCTCGCCACATCGCCAATCTGTAATGTAAATAATAAAAAAATGACCATTAAGACCACTCAAAAGTAGCCATTTGTGGCAACAGGATTCATTTCGCCTGCCCACCCCTGAGTAGTCTACTACTAGGCCTAGATATCTAAATAATGTAGCCCAGGCGCGGATCCAGAGGGGGGGCACAGGAGGCGCAGGCTCACCTGTTTTTGCGCCAAATTCTTTAAAAAGTCCCCTCAATATGCCCAAAAACTCGCCCCCGAGTCACCTGCACCCCCTCCCTTTTCAAATCCTGGATCCACCCCTGTACCCCCCCCCCCCTATGCTTATAATTTAAATATTGTATTGATTGAAAGGGGAGGGGGGAGTTGGTTGAACCTAGACCAAGGACACCCAGCTAGCAGGATGTAAATATTTTAAGGTTGGGCCAACATTGCAGACGATGAACCAACATTTAAATAAAGCTGGGTCATTAACATGTCAGTGTGTTTTAACTGGATAAATTATGATAAAGCGGAGCTCTGTTTAAACAATTGCTTTCATGCTGCCACTATTCTGGCTTGAAGTAGACCCTACGTACATTCAGGGGTGGATCCAGGATTTGAAAAAAGAGGGGACGTGAGCTATTTAAGGGACTTTAAAAAAAATTGGCACAAAAGGGGATAGTCATGCGCCACTAGCTGCATGTACCCCTCCCCCTCTAGATCCGCGCCTGACATTGATTTTGTAACAATCCCTAATCACCAGAGACAACCACTGAATTATTAGGCCTACTAGAAAGAAATGTAGGCCTAAATTTATAGGCCTACTGACTCGCAAGGGTAGCTGTTAAGGGTGATATCCTATTAACCGCATATATTAACCATGTGTAATAACCAATGCGACACACCAGTGAGGGACAAATATTGTCAAATATGCATGAGATTGCAGAAGAAAACCTTTAAAACTAAAAAACCCCGGATACCCCTCTGTAGGGGCCTAGGCCCAAAGACTATATGGACAATTCTGTGAAACGCAGTGACATCACTCGGTGAAAACAAGGTTATATAACACCCCCTCCCCCATACTTCATTTTGTGAAACGCAGTGACGTCACTCGGTGAAAAAAAAAGGTATATAAGGCACCCTCCCCCATACTTCATTGTATTAGCCAGCTCGGGTGAAAATAAAGGAGGTCAAGGTCATTGAGTTTCACAGAAGAAGCACTGATAAGATGATCGACTCTCGCCAAAACGTGAAATCGCTTTCAGTGCTGTCCCCCGGTATCGGGGGTTGGCACTAATGCTTTTACCATCTATCAAGTAGGCCTGTAGGATCCTGACATCGCTCAATTAATGTGGCGTTTATCCCCAGACTCCTGGACGAGGGGGGACGGGGATGACCGCCTCGTTTCCATACCGTGGTGACGTGCGCGCATAGAGCAGTGTGTGCGGCCTTGGTATTATTCCGGCACTTCAGGCGTTATACTCAGCGACTACGGACGTGCCGTAGCTCGCTCTCGCTAAGTCAATAGAGACGTGCCGTGCGCGGATGGTTGTGCTTTGCTGTTATCGCATGTTTATCAAATAAACATGACAAGAGAGAAGAGAGTTTTCTGGTTTGTTTGAAACCGTCGACCAGACGGAGGAGGAGGAAGTTTGAGTTTTGATGGTGAGATTGGGCGGAGTCCCTCGTCGGCCGTTGTGACCCCATAACGGAACTCCCGGCGTAGGCCCATCACGCCATACTGGTGACCCCTGACGACTGATCGTCTACGCAACAGTGTTTTCACCTAGACGCAAGTTGAAAACCGCTGTTTCAAGGATAGTTTTCATTAATTTTAAGGGATTTTTTGAAAAAAATTAATAGCATTTTTTTCACAAGGTACGTGAAAGCTGTAGGTCAAAATATATATATGCCAGTTTAAATTAGTCAGAAAGAGTTATCAGACGAGAAGCACGTTTCTTTACGTCGAAAACGGCGTAAATTTCTAAACTTTTGGTCGAAATCCCACGTTTTTGGCGCCTTTTCAAGATGGCGGCCTTGCCGGTTTCTCTAGAAGAATCCAGAAAATTATTCTCATAGACATAGTCTATCATTTTTTTATTGTAAGAGTTTGTTTAATGCCTTCATCCTATTAATGCCACTGTAGGCGAGTAGGAAGTTGGTATTTTCTGTAACTCAATTTTGATCGTTGATTACCATAATTGGGTAACTCGATTTTAAAGTCCATAGATGAAATCTCGTCATTTTTCCCGATTTTTTTCTACAAATCGACAGAAATTTTAAATATCGCTTCGACTCGGGTAACCTTTAATAGGTTTAGGGCCAAAATAAATTGTTTCCTTAAATGAATGTCAATAAACAGTCTTATTTGGTCTGTTTAAAAATATTCCCAGGACCGTAGGGTCAATTTTTTGTACTATTATCATATGTTATTTCAGAGAATGCTGAATATTGTACTTGTATTTGGTAGGTGTGCGCCATCTTGGATGCTGGTTTCCCTAACTTAGCTCTTCGCTCGCCGTGGGCACCCACGTGTTCCCCCCTAACCGGCATGCATCGGGACAGTGAACCTGTGTCGCCTCATCACATTAGCATAAAATAAGCCGCCATTTTGATTTGGTGGAGATCATTTGTCACGTGTTCCAAATTTTACACGGACTGATTGTAATAAAAAAAATTTTAAATGGTTTATAAATCTTCTTTTTCAAAACGATTGAGGGAGAAGATGTGTAAATAAGTTGTTTCGAAAACGAAATTCTGCCACTAATTGTGCGAGATTTTTTGTTCACTTTGAAACGCCTTTCGGTGTTTGTAATCGTGCTAGGCTATTTAGCGCCTTATTTGGGCACGCAGTAGCTGATGAATATGCTAATGTGAGGCGAGACGGGGATGCTGACTGTATACTATGTACGTACCGCTCAAACCTTACTGTCACAGACTATAAGCCACATGCTGCCTGCCGCACAGGCTGAGCGCACCGACAATACACCACACACACACCCACCACAGACGACATAAAAACAACCGCACCGAACACAGTCGGTTTATACGTCAACCAATGAATCGATGCGAGCGATTGATTGGGACGTTTATGAGAGTGATTCGGTGATGAACGTACCATTATAAAAAAAAAAAAAACGTGGAATGTTCATCACAGATATCATTTTTCAGCGAAATAATATACTTTATCATTTATCAGCATAGACTATTGTCAGTCACGTTTTAGATATATTCTTAAATCATAAATGTCACTGTTTTTCTTCGCAGTCACATTTAGTCTATCAGTTTGAGAACGAAATTTTCTCACGATAGTTATTTCTTAAGTGTATTTTTTTTATAAATACAGAAATATTCGATTTGACAGTTGCGCTATTGCGAAACATTGCAAATAATTGAATGTGTTTTTCGACTTGTGTGAAATTTTTTTTTTTTCACCCAGGTCGATATTCAAAATACTATTATCCTAGCTTAGCATAGCTTATCACAGTTGTATCTGGCATATTATTTTTATGTACCACTGCGACCTACGGTTTTCACGGTACCATTTTGCATGTGTGTGACTCAGTGAAAACGTTTTATGTCTCATCTAGACCTCCAGTTTTCACTTTAATCAATACATACCTTTTGTGAATTTGTGAACAGCACTTAGGTGAAACTTCAACGACGCATATTTTTTCAACTAATCTGCAACCCCCGTTTCTCGCTCCATGCGACATAGCATGAACATTTTCTACAGTCTACACTTCTAAGCTTCAACATATTACAGACATTTTTCATCTGATTTTCACGGCATTGCACAACCTGTTCGCGCACGGCGCGTCAAAAATAGTTGGCATGTGTTAATACGACATGCCATTTTAAACACATTTGGGATAGACGCAGAGCCAATAGGCCAGCTATCTCAGATGCTTCATTAGTTAAATAATTTTACAAACACTACTTCATAATGTCAAAGCAGTACGACAGTGAAGGCTTCATGTCAACGCCTCTAGAAGGTTCGGGTGCTAGACCCAAAGATAACTATCATCCCGACAGTGAGGACAATGAGGTTCGATTCCGAGAGGCGGACGAAGAATATCAACGCCTCAAAGCTGATTTCGCTCGAATTGCTCGATCTAGACGTCTGAATTCCCACTCGAGGAGCGACTCCTCAAGGAGTTCTTCACCGCTTGGTAGACAGCCGCAGAAACGTGCTACGAACTTACCAAAGTTTAGAATCGCAACTTTCTACGCCTCAGATGTGGAGCTCTGGTTCAATCAAATCGAGACTCAATTCGCTCTTCACCAGATCGATGATGATGACGAGAGATACAGCCTAACCTGCGCCGCACTTTCGGGCGAGATTGCATAGGACGTGAGGGACGTGCTGCTGCAGCCTTTCAGGTCCAACAAATATGACAGCCTGAAAGCCATTTTAATTGAGAGGCGAGGATTGACAACACCTGAAAGGGTCAACAAAGTTATCTCTGGCGAGAAGATTGGAAATGATATCCCCTCGCGTTTCCTGCGGCGTCTGCAGAAGACTGCAGGTTTCGGCACCAAAGCTGTGGTGGGAAAGGCTGTAATTCGGCAAGCGTTCATACGACAGATGCCCGTTTCCATCATAGCCCATTTGGCGACTCAACCCGACAGTGCCACCCTCGAAAGTTTGGTCGTTTTGGCCGACAGGCCACTGGCAGCAGAAGAGGATGTCGAAGAGAGTAAGCCGGGGGTCGCAGAGATCAAATTCGAAGAAACCACCAAACTTGTTGGTTTGTTAGAGGATCTGTCCAAACGCATCAAGAGATTAGAAACAGTAACAACATCGGAGAGGAAACGAAATAAAGGACGTGGACGAGCAAATAACTACGCTCACGCGCCTGCATTTGCCCCTAATGTACAGGCCTCAGGTTTCGTTAGTAACCAACCTGGTCAGTATAGAAACGCTAGAGATAATGCTCGATCTTTTGCTCCACAGACGAATTTGCAACCACTTGCTCGACCTTTCGTTCCGCCGCCGAACCCACAGAGAAATGATGCCGCTAAGACTTTAAATTCGGCTGATGCACCTGTCTGCTATTTTCACCAGACTTTCGGTGATAAGGCACGCACGTGCAGGAGCCCCTGTGCTTTTTCTTTAAACTGCTAAGCCAGAGCAAGATAGCGACTCTTGCATCTGGCGGTATAACTGAGACGCGACATGACTCCGCGGACGCTGGTTCTTCAAAGTTATCTCACTCTAAGTTATTATATGTCGCAGATAAAGGACATAAATGCAGATATTTGATCGACACGGGCGCAGCTGTCAGTGTTTTGCCGAAATCTTGCGCTAACGGGATTTCGGGCGCTGGCAGTCTCCCCCTGGTGGCAGCTAAAAACAGTAATATAAACACTTACGGCAATTGTAAACGCGTCGTCGATGTCGGCTTAAAGCGCGAATATCCGTGGACGTTCATAGTGGCAGATGTGCAGCAACCCATAATCGGGGCTGATTTTTTAATCCACTATAATTTGCTCGTAGACTTGAGAAGCAGATGTCTTCGAGACATGCGTACAGGCCTAGCCATTGCCGCTTCACTATCTTCGATTAAACCTCTGTCATTGAACAGAGTTGATACCGTTCAAAATGAATACACAAAACTCCTCGGCCAGTTCCTGGAACTGACACGCCCTACGACAAAGGGTGAGCCCGTCAAACACGGCATAACTCACAAGATTGTGACTAAAGGTCACCCGGTTTTTGCTCGACCACGACGTTTGGCACCCGATAAGCTGGTTACCGCCAAACGTGAGTTTGACGATATGATTAAATTAGGGGTCATTGAACCCAGCGACAGTGAGTGGTCCTCAGCGCTTCACATGGTGCCAAAGAAAAACGGCGATTGGAGACCATGCGGGGACTACCGTAGTTTGAATGCACAGACCGTACCGGACCGTTATCCGATTCCTCATATTCAAGATTTCACGCAGCGTTTAGCCGGATCGAAATTTTTTTCGAAGATCGACTTAGTCAGGGCTTATTACCAAATTCCGGTGGAACCGTCCGACGCACACAAGACTGCTGTTACCACACCTTTTGGCTTGTTTAATTTCACTAGAACACCATTTGGTCTGAGAAATTCCGGTCAAACGTTTCAGCAATTTATAGACCACGTGACACGCGGACTTGATTTCGTTTTTGTTTATTTGGATGACCTACTGGTAACCAGCCCAGATCATAAAACGCATAAGAAACATCTACGAATTCTTTTTGCTCGACTATCAGAGTACGGAATCATCATTGGTCCTGAAAAGTGTCATTTCGGAACATCTGAATTAAGTTTCTTAGGTCACCACGTTTGCGCCGAAGGCATTTCGCCGTTACCCAGCGCCTTTGACGCGATCGTTAATTTCGTCAAACCTGAAAAGCAACGAGCATTGCGTAGATATTTGGGAATGGTGAATTATTACCACCGTTTCATACCGCATTGCGCCGCGAAGCTGACGCCACTCAATACTCTACTGACTTCTGCCAATGAAGGCCATACCAGACTGTCACCGAAATCAAATTTCGATTTGAAGTGGAATAAAGACGCAGAGTCAGCATTTTCTGAGTCAAAACAGATATTGGCAAACGCTACGCTTCTGGTGCACCCAGATTCTACGGCCCAGCTTAACATCACGTGTGACGCTAGTGATGTCGCCGTCGGTGGCGTTTTGCAGCAATTTTTAAACGGTATGTGGCAGCAGCTTTCGTTTTTCAGCAAGAAGCTGAACCCAGCAGAGACATGCTACAACGCGTTCGATCGTGAACTTTTGGCAGTATACGCTACAATTAAACATTTCAGACACAATTTAGAAGGACGAAATTTTTTCGTTAATACAGATCATAAACCGTAGACATTCGTAATGTCATCCGTGACTGAGCGCGCATCCCTACGACAAACACGTCATTTAGCGTTCATCGCTGAATTCACCACCGATATTAGATATGTAAAAGGAGAGACAAATTTCGTCACTGATGCGCTGTCACGACCATCAGTGTCAGCAATACACGATTGACCAGTAATAGACTATAAAGAGTTAAGCCTCGACCAAGCTAATGACGCGGAATTCACACGTTTGAGACACTCGAATACATCAACTATGAATTTCAAACTATTGAAATCGTTCGATAATCAATTGATCTGGTGTGATGTGTCCACGGGACACAACCGGCCGTACCTTACCACGAAATTTCGCCGAAAAGTTTTTTCAAACTTGCACGGTTTAGGCCATCCATCGCATAGAGCTACCAGACCTTTGATTAATACCCGATTTGTATGGCACGGCATGAACATAGATATTGCTAGATGGTGTCGTACCTGTAAGGGTTGCCAGACCGCTAAAGTTTCACGTCACAACACTCCAGTTTTCGTAAAGTTCACTGAACCTACCGAGCGATTCGATCATGTCCATGTGGACATAGTCGAACCTTTACCTTATGCCGATGGTTTTAGATATCTACTGACTTGCGTCGACCGTTTTACACGTTGGCCCGAAGCAATACCTATGGTAGATATTAGAGCCGAACCGGTCGCCGATGCCTTCTTCAGCGGGTGGATAGCACGTTATGGTACCCCAGCCACTATCATCACTGATAGGGGTGCTCAATTCGAGTCCAAATTGTGGGATAGTTTATGTAATCAATTCGGGATTATTCGGAATCGTACTACGAGTTATCACCCTCAGTCGAATGGCATGGTCGAACGTTTCCACTGCAATTGAAAGCCGCCATTATGGCGCACGAGTCACCGAACCCGTGGACTATCACGTTACCTGCTGTACTTTTAGGAGTTCGCTCAGCCGTGAAAGAGAGACTGGGCAGGTCAGCTGCCGAGATGATTTACGGGACAACCCTTAGACTCCCAGGAGAGTTTACTAAACAGTACACCGTCGACGCTAACACTGATTTGGAGAATTATTCAGACAAGCTACGCGTGGCCATGTCGCGTCTCCGTCTATGTCCGCCACGTGACACACAACAACACAGCATTTTCCAATTCAAGGAAATAGCTACATGTACTCATGTATTCTTGCGGCGAATCGCAATTGCACCGCCTCTGACCGCCCCTTACGACGGACCATACAAGGTCGTCGCGAGGAGCGGCAGAGTAATGAAATCATATAATGTAATTATAGTTAAAGGCAAGGTTGAGACGGACTCTTTAGATCGCGTTAAACCCGCACATATGGAGTGCGAGCCTACGACAGGTACGACAACACAGCGTAAACCGCCAAGCAAACCACGGAAGTCGACGGCTACCAGGACATCTAGTTAGAATCCACAGGGTCCACCTAGACCTGGTAGTGCGGACACTCCGACGTTCAACGGGACGAGAGTCAACACAAAAAAGTCGACGGCAGTCAGAAGCAGTCAAAGATCGGCCACAGTCCCAAAGCAAATAGATGTTAAAGTCAACTTGTCTAACAGAGACAATACTTACAAAGCGCCGCATTCGCGAGCCCCTGCCGCGTCCCGCGCTAACGGGATCGGCGGTGGTTTACGAACGTATTCCCGCATACCTTTACATCTACGGGGTAAAACCCCGGGTGCTGCTGACGCCGTAATTGACTCGACAAAAAGCAAACATGCGCATACCGCTAATCGCGAAAAAATTTCGACTGACCAAACAGTGCGAAAAACTAGAGTCGGACGAATAATCCAGACTCCTGCTCGATTCGTGCAGATGGTTCACGCCATAGTTGCGCCTAACGACATCTATGGCGGGCCCAACCGCACACCTCGTAATAACAATGTTGTTAAATTGTGAATGAATATGCCAGGCCTGGCAGAATTGTGTACAGATATATAAATGTAAAGACATTTTCTTTTAGCAAGCTCATTGCTAAAGCACTAATAGAAATTATGTTAATTAAATGAATGGGTTGATCGCAGCTTGCAGCACATGAATCATACATAAAGGACAGTTGGTTTCACGTATTCACGTATAATGCTGCGCTTTCAACCACCCACGCTGTAACCACACTCGCTATATTTTTTTTAAGAAAACTATGCTTAGTATAAGAGGTTACATATTTTACAACCCCGCTACTTGCACGAAGCAGTCTCCTACACGTCAGTTTGGTCCTACGTTGTCACTCAGCCGGGGGTAATGTAGGATCCTGACATCGCTCAATTAATGTGGCGTTTATCCCCAGACTCCTGGACACGGGGGGACGGGGATGACCGCCTCAATTCCATACCGTGGTGACGTGCGCACATAGAGCAGTGTGTGCGGCCTTGGTATTATTCCCGCACTTCAGGCGTTATACTCAGCGACTACGGACGTGCCGTAGCTCGCTCTCGCTAAGTCAATAGAGACGTGCCGTGCGCGGATGGTTGTGCTTTGCTGTTATCGCATGTTAATCAAATAAACATGACAAGAGAGAAGAGAGTTTTCTGGTTTGTTTGAAACCATCGACCAGACGGAGGAGGAGGAAGTTTGAGTTTTGATGGTGAGATTGGGCGGAGTCCCTCGTCGGCCGTTGTGACCCCATAACGGAACTCCCGGCGTAGGCCCATCACGCCATACTGGTGACCCCTGACGACTGATCGTCTACGCAACAGTGTTTTCACCTAGACGCAAGTTGAAAACCGCTGTTTCAAGGATAGTTTTCATTAATTTTAAGGGATTTTTTGAAAAAAATTAATAGCATTTTTTTCACAAGGTACGTGAAAGCTGTAGGTCAAAATATATATATGCCAGTTTAAATTAGTCAGAAAGAGTTATCAGACGAGAAGCACGTTTCTTTACGTCGAAAACGGCGTAAATTTCTAAACTTTTGGTCGAAATCCCACGTTTTTGGCGCCTTTTCAAGATGGCGGCCTTGCCGGTTTCTCTAGAAGAATCCAGAAAATTATTCTCATAGACATAGTCTATCATTTTTTTATTGTAAGAGTTTGTTTAATGCCTTCATCCTATTAATGCCACTGTAGGCGAGTAGGAAGTTGGTATTTTCTGTAACTCAATTTTTATCGTTGATTACCATAATTGGGTAACTCGATTTTAAAGTCCATAGATGAAATCTCGTCATTTTTCCCGATTTTTTTCTACAAATCGACAGAAATATTAAATATCGCTTCGACTCGGGTAACCTTTAATAGGTTTAGGGCCAAAATAAATTGTTTCCTTAAATGAATGTCAATAAACAGTCTTATTTGGTCTGTTTAAAAATATTCCCAGGACCGTAGGGTCAATTTTTTGTACTATTATCATATGTTATTTCAGAGAATGCTGAATATTGTACTTGTATTTGGTAGGTGTGCGCCATCTTGGATGCTGGTTTCCCTAACTTAGCTCTTCGCTCGCCGTGGGCACCCACGTGTTCCCCCCTAACCGGCATGCATCGGGACAGTGAACCTGTGTCGCCTCATCACATTAGCATAAAATAAGCCGCCATTTTGATTTGGTGGAGATCATTTGTCACGTGTTCCAAATTTTACACGGACTGATTGTAATAAAAAATTTTTTAAATGGTTTATAAATCTTCTTTTTCAAAACGATTGAGGGAGAAGATGTGTGAATAAGTTGTTTCGAAAACGAAATTCTGCCACTAATTGTGCGAGATTTTTTGTTCACTTTGAAACGCCTTTCGGTGTTTGTAATCGTGCTAGGCTATTTAGCGCCTTATTTGGGCACGCAGTAGCTGATGAATATGCTAATGTGAGGCGAGACGGGGATGCTGACTGTATACTATGTACGTACCGCTCAAAGCTTACTGTCACAGACTATAAGCCACATGCTGCCTGCCGCACAGGCTGAGCGCACCGACAATACACCACACACACACCCACCACAGACGACATAAAAACAACCGCACCGAACACAGTCGGTTTATACGTCAACCAATGAATCGATGCGAGCGATTGATTGGGACGTTTATGAGAGTGATTCGGTGATGAACGTACCATTATAAAAAAAAAAAAAACGTGGAATGTTCATCACAGATATCATTTTTCAGCGAAATAATATACTTTATCATTTATCAGCATAGACTATTGTCAGTCACGTTTTAGATATATTCTTAAATCATAAATGTCACTGTTTTTCTTCGCAGTCACATTTAGTCTATCAGTTTGAGAACGAAATTTTCTCACGATAGTTATTTCTTAAGTGTATTTTTTTTATAAATACAGAAATATTCGATTTGACAGTTGCGCTATTGCGAAACATTGCAAATAATTGAATGTGTTTTTCGACTTGTGTGAAATTTTTTTTTTTTCACCCAGGTCGATATTCAAAATACTATTATCCTAGCTTAGCATAGCTTATCACAGTTGTATCTGGCATATTATTTTTATGTACCACTGCGACCTACGGTTTTCACGGTACCATTTTGCATGTGTGTGACTCAGTGAAAACGTTTTATGTCTCATCTAGACCTCCAGTTTTCACTTTAATCAATACATACCTTTTGTGAATTTGTGAACAGCACTTAGGTGAAACTTCAACGACGCATATTTTTTCAACTAATCTGCAACCCCCGTTTCTCGCTCCATGCGACATAGCATGAACATTTTCTACAGTCTACACTTCTAAGCTTCAACATATTACAGACATTTTTCATCTGATTTTCACGGCATTGCACAACCTGTTCGCGCACGGCGCGTCAAAAATAGTTGGCATGTGTTAATACGACATGCCATTTTAAACACATTTGGGATAGACGCAGAGCCAATAGGCCAGCTATCTCAGATGCTTCATTAGTTAAATAATTTTACAAACACTACTTCATAATGTCAAAGCAGTACGACAGTGAAGGCTTCATGTCAACGCCTCTAGAAGGTTCGGGTGCTAGACCCAAAGATAACTATCATCCCGACAGTGAGGACAATGAGGTTCGATTCCGAGAGGCGGACGAAGAATATCAACGCCTCAAAGCTGATTTCGCTCGAATTGCTCGATCTAGACGTCTGAATTCCCACTCGAGGAGCGACTCCTCAAGGAGTTCTTCACCGCTTGGTAGACAGCCGCAGAAACGTGCTACGAACTTACCAAAGTTTAGAATCGCAACTTTCTACGCCTCAGATGTGGAGCTCTGGTTCAATCAAATCGAGACTCAATTCGCTCTTCACCAGATCGATGATGATGACGAGAGATACAGCCTAACCTGCGCCGCACTTTCGGGCGAGATTGCATAGGACGTGAGGGACGTGCTGCTGCAGCCTTTCAGGTCCAACAAATATGACAGCCTGAAAGCCATTTTAATTGAGAGGCGAGGATTGACAACACCTGAAAGGGTCAACAAAGTTATCTCTGGCGAGAAGATTGGAAATGATATCCCCTCGCGTTTCCTGCGGCGTCTGCAGAAGACTGCAGGTTTCGGCACCAAAGCTGTGGTGGGAAAGGCTGTAATTCGGCAAGCGTTCATACGACAGATGCCCGTTTCCATCATAGCCCATTTGGCGACTCAACCCGACAGTGCCACCCTCGAAAGTTTGGTCGTTTTGGCCGACAGGCCACTGGCAGCAGAAGAGGATGTCGAAGAGAGTAAGCCGGGGGTCGCAGAGATCAAAGTCGAAGAAACCACCAAACTTGTTGGTTTGTTAGAGGATCTGTCCAAACGCATCAAGAGATTAGAAACAGTAACAACATCGGAGAGGAAACGAAATAAAGGACGTGGACGAGCAAATAACTACGCTCACGCGCCTGCATTTGCCCCTAATGTACAGGCCTCAGGTTTCGTTAGTAACCAACCTGGTCAGTATAGAAACGCTAGAGATAATGCTCGACCTTTCGCTCCGCAGACGAATTTGCAACCACTTGCTCGACCTTTCGTTCCGCCGCCGAACCCACAGAGAAATGATGCCGCTAAGACTTTAAATTCGGCTGATGCACCTGTCTGCTATTTTCACCAGACTTTCGGTGATAAGGCACGCACGTGCAGGAGCCCCTGTGCTTTTTCTTTAAACTGCTAAGCCAGAGCAAAATAGCGACTCTTGCATCTGGCGGTATAACTGAGACGCGACATGACTCCGCGGACGCTGGTTCTTCAAAGTTATCTCACTCTAAGTTATTATATGTCGCAGATAAAGGACATAAATGCAGATATTTAATCGACACGGGCGCAGCTGTCAGTGTTTTGTCGAAATCTTGCGCTAACGGGATTTCGGGCGCTGGCAGTCTCCCCCTGGTGGCAGCTAAAAACAGTAATATAAACACTTACGGCAATTGTAAACGCGTCGTCGATGTCGGCTTAAAGCGCGAATATCCGTGGACGTTCATAGTGGCAGATGTGCAGCAACCCATAATCGGGGCTGATTTTTTAATCCACTATAATATGCTCGTAGACTTGAGAAGCAGATGTCTTCGAGACATGCGTACAGGCCTAGCCATTGCCGCTTCACTATCTTCGATTAAACCTCTGTCATTGAACAGAGTTGATACCGTTCAAAATGAATACACAAAACTCCTCGGCCAGTTCCTGGAACTGACACGCCCTACGACAAAGGGTGAGCCCGTCAAACACGGCATAACTCACAAGATTGTGACTAAAGGTCACCCGGTTTTTGCTCGACCACGACGTTTGGCACCCGATAAGCTGGTTACCGCCAAACGTGAGTTTGACGATATGATTAAATTAGGGGTCATTGAACCCAGCGACAGTGAGTGGTCCTCAGCGCTTCACATGGTGCCAAAGAAAAACGGCGATTGGAGACCATGCGGGGACTACCGTAGTTTGAATGCACAGACCGTACCGGACCGTTATCCGATTCCTCATATTCAAGATTTCACGCAGCGTTTAGCCGGATCGAAAATTTTTTCGAAGATCGACTTAGTCAGGGCTTATTACCAAATTCCGGTGGAACCGTCCGACGCACACAAGACTGCTGTTACCACACCTTTTGGCTTGTTTAATTTCACTAGAACACCATTTGGTCTGAGAAATTCCGGTCAAACGTTTCAGCAATTTATAGACCACGTGACACGCGGACTTGATTTCGTTTTTGTTTATTTGGATGACCTACTGGTAACCAGCCCAGATCATAAAACGCATAAGAAACATCTACGAATTCTTTTTGCTCGACTATCAGAGTACGGAATCATCATTGGTCCTGAAAAGTGTCATTTCGGAACATCTGAATTAAGTTTCTTAGGTCACCACGTTTGCGCCGAAGGCATTTCGCCGTTACCCAGCGCCTTTGACGCGATCGTTAATTTCGTCAAACCTGAAAAGCAACGAGCATTGCGTAGATATTTGGGAATGGTGAATTATTACCACCGTTTCATACCGCATTGCGCCGCGAAGCTGACGCCACTCAATACTCTACTGACTTCTGCCAATGAAGGCCATACCAGACTGTCACCGAAATCAAATTTCGATTTGAAGTGGAATAAAGACGCAGAGTCAGCATTTTCTGAGTCAAAACAGATATTGGCAAACGCTACGCTTCTGGTGCACCCAGATTCTACGGCCCAGCTTAACATCACGTGTGACGCTAGTGATGTCGCCGTCGGTGGCGTTTTGCAGCAATTTTTAAACGGTATGTGGCAGCAGCTTTCGTTTTTCAGCAAGAAGCTGAACCCAGCAGAGACATGCTACAACGCGTTCGATCGTGAACTTTTGGCAGTATACGCTACAATTAAACATTTCAGACACAATTTAGAAGGACGAATTTTTTTCGGTAATACAGATCATAAACCGTAGACATTCGTAATGTCATCCGTGACTGAGCGCGCATCCCTACGACAAACACGTCATTTAGCGTTCATCGCTGAATTCACCACCGATATTAGATATGTAAAAGGAGAGACAAATTTCGTCACTGATGCGCTGTCACGACCATCAGTGTCAGCAATACACGATTGACCAGTAATAGACTATAAAGAGTTAAGCCTCGACCAAGCTAATGACGCGGAATTCACACGTTTGAGACACTCGAATACATCAACTATGAATTTCAAACTATTGAAATCGTTCGATAATCAATTGATCTGGTGTGATGTGTCCACGGGACACAACCGGCCGTACCTTACCGCGAAATTTCGCCGAAAAGTTTTTTCAAACTTGCACGGTTTAGGCCATCCATCGCATAGAGCTACCAGACCTTTGATTAATACCCGATTTGTATGGCACGGCATGAACATAGATATTGCTAGATGGTGTCGTACCTGTAAGGGTTGCCAGACCGCTAAAGTTTCACGTCACAACACTCCAGTTTTCGTAAAGTTCACTGAACCTACCGAGCGATTCGATCATGTCCATGTGGACATAGTCGAACCTTTACCTTATGCCGATGGTTTTAGATATCTACTGACTTGCGTCGACCGTTTTACACGTTGGCCCGAAGCAATACCTATGGTAGATATTAGAGCCAAACCGGTCGCCGATGCCTTCTTCAGCGGGTGGATAGCACGTTATGGTACCCCAGCCACTATCATCACTGATAGGGGCGCTCAATTTGAGTCCAAATTGTGGGATAGTTTATGTAATCAATTCGGGATTATTCGGAATCGTACTACGAGTTATCACCCTCAGTCGAATGGCATGGTCGAACGTTTCCACCGTCAATTGAAAGCCGCCATTATGGCGCACGAGTCACCGAACCCGTGGACTATCACGTTACCTGCTGTACTTTTAGGAGTTCGCTCAGCCGTGAAAGAGAGACTGGGCAGGTCAGCTGCCGAGATGATTTACGGGACAACCCTTAGACTCCCAGGAGAGTTTACTAAACAGTACACCGTCGACGCTGATTTGGAGAATTATTCAGACAAGCTACGCGTGGCCATGTCGCGTCTCCGTCTATGTCCGCCACGTGACACACAACAACACAGCATTTTCCAATTCAAGGAAATAGCTACATGTACTCGTGTATTCTTGCGGCGAATCGCAATTGCACCGCCTCTGACCGCCCCTTACGACGGACCATACAAGGTCGTCGCGAGGAGCGGCAGAGTAATGAAATCATATAATGTAATCATAGTTAAAGGCAAGGTTGAGACGGACTCTTTAGATCGCGTTAAACCCGCACATATGGAGTGCGAGCCTACGACAGGTACGACAACACAGCGTAAACCGCCAAGCAAACCACGGAAGTCGACGGCTACCAGGACATCTAGTTAGAATCCACAGGGTCCACCTAGACCTGGTAGTGCGGACACTCCGACGTTCAACGGGACGAGAGTCAACACAAAAAAGTCGACGGCAGTCAGAAGCAGTCAAAGATCGGCCACAGTCCCAAAGCAAATAGATGTTAAAGTCAACTTGTCTAACAGAGACAATACTTACAAAGCGCCGCATTCGCGAGCCCCTGCCGCGTCCCGCGCTAACGGGATCGGCGGTGGTTTACGAACGTATTCCCGCATACCTTTACATCTACGGGGTAAAACCCCGGGTGCTGCTGACGCCGTAATTGACTCGACAAAAAGCAAACATGCGCATACCGCTAATCGCGAAAAAATTTCGACTGACCAAACAGTGCGAAAAACTAGAGTCGGACGAATAATCCAGACTCCTGCTCGATTCGTGCAGATGGTTCACGCCATAGTTGCGCCTAACGACATCTATGGCGGGCCCAACCGCACACCTCGTAATAACAATGTTGTTAAATTGTGAATGAATATGCCAGGCCTGGCAGAATTGTGTACAGATATATAAATGTAAAGACATTTTCTTTTAGCAAGCTCATTGCTAAAGCACTAATAGAAATTATGCTAATTAAATGAATGGGTTGATCGCAGCTTGCAGCACATGAATCATACATAAAGGACAGTTGGTTTCACGTATTCACGTATAATGCTGCGCTTTCAACCACCCACGCTGTAACCACACTCGCTATATTTTTTTTAAGAAAACTATGCTTAGTATAAGAGGTTACATATTTTACAACCCCGCTACTTGCACGAAGCAGTCTCCTACACGTCAGTTTGGTCCTACGTTGTCACTCAGCCGGGGGTAATGTAGGATCCTGACATCTCTCAATTAATGTGGCGTTTATCCCCAGACTCCTGGACGCGGGGGGACGGGGATGACCGCCTCAATTCCATACCATGGTGACGTGCGCACATAGAGCAGTGTGTGCGGCCTTGGTATTATTCCCGCACTTCAGGCGTTATACTCAGCGACTACGGACGTGCCGTAGCTCGCTCTCGCTAAGTCAATAGAGACGTGCCGTGCGCGGATGGTTGTGCTTTGCTGTTATCGCATGTTAATCAAATAAACATGACAAGAGAGAAGAGAGTTTTCTGGTTTGTTTGAAACCATCGACCAGACGGAGGAGGAGGAAGTTTGAGTTTTGATGGTGAGATTGGGCGGAGTCCCTCGTCGGCCGTTGTGACCCCATAACGGAACTCCCGGCGTAGGCCCATCACGCCATAGGCCTATAATTTTACCATATTACGACGAGTAATTTATTATGCCATTAATTCTAATAAAAACAATACATACTTTACATCATAAAAAACAGAAAAATAGGTGTTGATGGAGATTTACTGCTTTTTTTATCCAATAAGTTGATGGTTAGCTATCAATACTTTTTAATTGTCTTCTTCCTTTTGGTACTTCAGGGGTTGATGCCCCCGTATAAACAAGTATGCATATTCATTGTTTACAAACAACAGGCGACGCCCAGCTAAAACGAGACGCTGACCCAATTATATACGTTTTTAACGCTGTTCCAGCATTACCCCATCATTGGTTCATCGTCTAGTATTTGCTGGCAGGTGACGATGTGTAGGCCTACAAGGGTAGATACGGGCAAAGAAGTCCAAGGTAAAGACAAAGGAAAACAGAGGCCTAATAGGACTATATTTATATAGTCTAATGACTATGGATCATTTGTCATGTTTATCATACGGGATATACCTGAACAGAAATATTTACTGATATAAAGCCTGTTACTGTTACTGTTACTGCTGATTCACCTGATTTGAGCGATTCTGTCACAGAATTAGCTTATTCAATGCTGAATCATTCACGCCCACATGGGTATCATCATTGAGGAGGGGAATATTAATTCTTGTATATATATCAGTGGATAGGCCTATTATGTTACAAAGTGTCGCGATCTGCATGTGATCAATGTAAAGTAATTTTAATGCCAATAATAAATTGCATACATTTCTGTCTGAGAAGCAATATTTTATTATTCAGAGTGTCGGGCTTTTGTTCCACGTCAATACTTAGGGGGCCACCGTTGGATTCCGGGGGGGGGGGGGGCAGGAGTATTTGTCGCGGGCAAATTATTTATTTCAACCGGGCTCGGCGGCGCGCTGAAAATTTAACATTTTGTTACATGTTTATATGGAGCAGTTCTTGAAGTAAATTATTTATTTCACGCAGAGTCCGCCCGAAATTATTTATTTCAAAAATACTCCTCCCCCCCCCTCCCCCTGGGAATCTAATGGTGGCCCCCTTAATGCATTTAATTGGTTCAAATGAACGAATTTTCGGAACAGATTCTACATAGGAGTCATAAGAGAGATCAAATTATTACGTTCCCGTAAATAACATGCAAGTTGTGGATGTTTCACGTTAATATTACATATGTTGATCTCCTTTGTCGTCGCTGTGCTTGACCACATATCGTCACTCCCCTCCTCCTTCTGTGCCCACATATTTGTGTACTTTCCGTACACAGCTCTTAATTTCTGAAATTTATCATATGACTTATCTGCTATATTAGCAGTTATTATCGTTCCAAAAAAAAATATTGCAGAGATATTGTCATAACTGTCAAACATAAAAAAACATTATTTTTTATTTGGAGTCCAAAGTGGTGAAATTATCACTTGTTTTATATGATGATACACTTGTCAAAGCGTAGTTCCAACTCCCGTTAAAAGGGGACACCACTGCATAATGTATTACACGCATTTGTATGGTGAAATCCGCAAGTCGACCATCTTATTGTCCATAGTATTTGCTAGGCCTAAAATGTTCAGAATGTTCCTTTGTCAAGTTCAATCCCCCCCCCCCCCCCCCCTGGCAATGAAAAGGTAGATCAGCCTTTGGAATTAGGCCTAAATCAACAGTGGCTCAACGTGTAGGCCTGGGTCATTGGCTTCTGTATCTGCTTCTGTTTATATAAACTTTATTTTATTACTATATGATTAGACCCTATATTAGGCCTACCTTTATCAGTTTATAATATAATTGACTAAATTGCATACTCCAACTCTTAAAAAACTACGGTATTGTCTATTTGACACATGTCTGGGACATAAAAGGTCCGCCAGGCCCACCTCAAGGCCACGGTCCGCACATAGATTGGTAAAATCAAGGATACTCAGTGGCAGCAGCCCCCTATTTTCGCCAATTTTTTTAAAAAGTCCCCTAAATTGGCTAAAATGTACCCAAAAAATCCAAAACCCCGTGCGCCCTCCACTTTCTTCAGATCCTGGATCCGCCACTGATACTGCAACCCCTCGTGGGCGGCACTGTCACAGTCCTAATACACTGAACATCCCCAGAGATGATATATAGGCCCTATATATGCGCCTTCTGGAGTATGCACAATTATTCTGGCAGGAGAGAGGGGTAGATTCTGTGACAATCACATTGTATAAAAAGGCTGGGGGGGGGGGGTAGATTCTGGGAGGGAGGAGTAGATTCCAAGAGGCTCGCGTATAGATGTTAAAAAGGGGAGTATATTTTTGGCCAGGAAGGTTTGAATTCCGGAGGGTCCCACCATCGCATATGGATGTTTAACTCTTCCTTTCACAAATTTCGCATTTATGCAAAAACTAACTTCCTTTACCAATTTCGCATTTATGCGAATTCCACATGTGTCCATGCGATAATGGCAATGGAGATATTTCATTACATGCATGGTTGAAAATCGCCAACCAGAATGGGCAGTGACATGGACGCAAACTTCTCTTGCATTTTTGATTTGTGCGATGTGCCATACAGCTATAACCTGTATGGTGCCCAGGGGCTACTTAAGGGGTCCTCCTTTAAAAATAATTCGGTTTCTGGGGGTAGTTTTATCAGGGGAAAGTCGGTAAAGGAAGAGTTTAAGGAGGGTATATTCTGGGAGGGAGGGGTATATCTGAGAGGGTCGCATGTAGATGTTTAAAAGGAGGTGTTTTGGGTCAGAGGTGGATTCCGGGAATGTCGCATAAGGATGTTTGAGGGAGGGAGGGGTCGATTATGGGAGTGTCGCATATAGTGGTGAGGAAGGGGGTAGATTCTGGGAGGATGGGTAGATTCTGGGAGAGTCGCATTTCCAAGGGAGGGGGGGGGGGTATATTCTGCGAGAGCGGGGTAGATTCTGGGAGCATCGCATATAGTTGTAGAAAAGGGGGGGGGGTATATTCTGGAAAGATGGGGTAGATTCTGGGAGCCGCACTTAATATAAAAGGGGGTATATTCTGGGAGGGAGGGGTGGATTATGGAAGTGTCGCATGTAGTTGTCAAAAATGGGGGGTATTCTATTCTGGCAGGGAGGGGTAGATTCTGTGAGGGTCGCAGATGTTTAAAGTGGGGGTATAATTTGGGTCGGAGGGTGAATTCTGTGAGTGTCGCATGTAGATGTTTAAAGGGGGGATATATTCTGGGAGGGAGGGATAGATTATGTGAGTGTTGCATATAGTGGCGATCAGAAGGAGGTACATTCTGGAGGGATGGGCAGATTATGGAAGGGTCGCATATCTAAGGAGAGGGGGTATATTATCAGAGGGCGGAGTAGATTCTAGGAGGGCAGGATAGATTCTGGTAGCGTCACGTAGGTCTATAGTTGTAGAAAAGGGGGGTATATACTGGAAGGAATGGGTAGATTATGGGAATGTCGCATACAGTTACCAAAAAAGGGGTATCTATTTTGGGAGGAAGGGGTATTTTCTGGGACGGTCGTATATCTGTTTAAAGGGGGGGGGGTATATTCAGAGAACGAGGTGTAGATTCTGGGAGGGTGGTATAGATGTTTAAAGGGGGGGGGGGTATATTCTGGGAGAGAGGGGTAAATCATGGGAGTGTTGCACATAGTTGTGAAAAGAGGGGTATGGGTAGATTCTAGAAGTGTCGCTTTATATAAAAGGCTGGTATATTGTGGGAGGGAGGGGTAGATTCTGGGAGGGTCGCATATAGATCTAAAATGTTTAAAAGGGGGGTGTAGGCCTATATTCTGGGAGGGAAGGGTACAATCTGAGAAGGCCACATATAGATGTTTAAAACGGGTTATATTCTTAGAGGGAGGGTAGATTCTGGTAGGGCCTCGTATAGGCCTAGATATTTAAAAGGGGGTATATTCTGGGACGGAAGGGTAGATTCTGAGATCAGAAGACACACAATCACAAAAAGGGGGTAGATCCTAGGATGGAGGGGAAGATTTAATTATGATACACAATTTGATTTGGACGAGATTGTTGATCTGTTTCCAAAGCTCCATACACGTCGTCTTGAGCTAGATTCACTTTTATAATAAACATTATAACGATGAGTCTTATTAATACGCTGATACTGTTAGCCTGTAGCCTATGTAGTTTTTTCAGCAAATAACGTCTGGGATCCTAATATCGTCAGGGTCCAAATATCGTCACCGAAAAACTAAATTGTCCCTCGTTTGCAAGCACGTGACACCAGAAAAAAGTCAAGGGCATCAAAAGACGCAGGTTAGTCTTCTCTCTCTATTTATGCAATATTATTCCACTTGCAACCTATATATCTTGTCCGACTATGTCCCCAAAGTTAGCACCTATAAAAGTCGTCAAATTTCACAACCTGTCCGCTGGGAGTATGGCATGTACAAGTTTGTATAATGTATTGCTTGTATTTGAGGTCTAACAACAAAATGGCGTTCATTACACTTGTATCTGTAATATAAATATACACAAACGAGGGATCGTCTAATATTTAATTGCTGGTCGTGTATTGTAATCGATGACGATATTTGGACCCCCAAAAACGCATGTTTGACGAATTAAAGGCCCCCTTACCTGTAATTGGGCCTAATATCGTCACAGGGGTCCAAACTTCGTCATACAAATCCGCGAGGGGTCCTAATATCGTCATTAATCCAATTAAAGAAAAATATCACTAGTATTTATAATAAAATAGATTAAACTCGGATAACATATGATTTTTATTGAGGGTTATTTAATCTCTAGCAGTTAGATCTTTTTTCTAGTCTACATTAATGCACTCATCTGCAATTTACCAGATTAATGAGGATCTATATAGAGATTAGAAGTAGTATCTCTCTCTCCCTCTCTTCCTCCTTCTCCTTCTCCCTATCCCATCCCCTCCCTATACCCTCACTATCTCCCTCCTCTCTCCCCCCTATCTCCCTCTCCTCCCCCTCCCTTCTCTCCCTCCCTCTCCCCCTCTCTCTCTCTCTCTCTCTCTCTCTCTCTCTCTCTCTCTCTCTCTCTCTCTCTCTCTCTCTCTCTCTCTCTCTCTCTCTCTCTCTTCTCTCCTTCCCCCCTCTCTCTCTCTCTCTCTCACTCTCTCTCTCCCTCTCTCTCTCTCTCTCTCTTCTCTCCCTCTCTCCCTCTCTCCTCCTCCTCCCTCCCTCCCTCCCTCCCTCTCTTCCTCCCTCCCTCCCTCCCTCTCTCCTCTCTCTCTCTCTCTCTCTCTCTCTCTCTCTCTCTCTCTCTCTCTCTCTCTCTCTCTCTCTCTCTCTCTCTCTCTCTCTCTCTCTCTCTCTCTCTCTCTCTCTCTCTCTCTCTCTCTCTCTCTCTCTCTCTCTCTCTCTCTCTCTCTCTCTCTCTCTCTCTCTCTCTCATTCAACTCATTTGTTCAAAAATCCACTACAATCTATGAAGACGTAACCAGTTTCCCACTTGAATTATGCCTACCAACCTCTGCTGTCGGCCAAGTTGATGATATTTCCTTTGAACTTCTTAAAGATATTGATGGACATAAAACTTAACCCCGATAAAACGCCTGCGTATGGTGATTGTTTCCCTTGTACAGCTAGTTACTATATGTTTTGAAATACTGACCATGATGTTGAAGTGAGAGTCAGGATTGCCATCGAGCTTGCCATGAATGCAACAACTTAACTAGATGACCAGTTTTTGTCGGGAAATGACCAAGACACATCAAAACGTTGGTCGCTGACCTATGCCATGTTCTCGGACTCTTATGAACCTGGGACAAAATTAACAAAAACAGATGTACACAATTTATATAAGGAGGAAACTATGGCCATGATAAAAACCGGCGTATACATGGGAATTTGGCAGATCCATGCAATGGCATCAATTCTAGGAGTAAAAGTACAGTCAGTGTATACTGGTAAAGGGTCTGTATCAAAAGATCTAAATCGCATTGTTGTGCCCAGAACTCTGAGGGCTGAAAACTTGATTTCCATCATGTGGACAAGCACGTCTAACAGTTTACGAACAACATGGTGGAATCATTTTGTTCCCTTATTGCCTGATATTAGTGATCCCCAGACATTAATTCCAGTTATCAAGTCAACTGATGTAAAAGAACATACGGACGTAGGTGATGATATTACAGAGGTCGAAGAAGAAGAAGTAGGTCCTGACATTATAGAACAGATTGAAGTACATAGCAATGTTATAGATGTCCAAGAAGTAAGTCCAGTTATCAAGTCTACTGATGGAAAAGAACAGATGAAGCCGAATCACTTTGTTTCCTTATTGCCTAATATTAGTGATCCACAGACATTAATTCCAGTTATCGAGTCAACTGATGTAAAAGAACAGATGGAAGTAGGTGATGATATTACAGAGGTCGAGGAAGAAGTAAGTCCTGACATTATAGAACAGATTAAAGTACATAGCAATGTTATAGATGTCCAAGAAGCAAGTCCAGTTATCAAGTCTACTGATGGAAAAGAACAGATGGATTACATTACAGAAGTCGAAGAACAAACAACAACAGATGATATGGAGGTATGTATTTCTCTATTTTTCATGAAGTTGATACATTTATATTCTCAGTTAGGACCACACCAGAAATTTACATGCACGCCTACCAATTATTCAAATGTTCATGTTAAAATGAGATTTATTGATATATTTTTGTGTATAATAAATAATACAAAATATATAAATGTAATAACTTTGTGTTAATTACTTTTCTGTACTTTACAGGATTGTAAAATTATCGATGCGAAGATAACTCCTGAGAGGTGGGCCTATTTAATTTTAAACCGCATTCTCTAACAATATTAAGTTCCCAGATAATCATATAACAAATACATATATAACCCTTATTAGTAGTATGAATACAGTACGATCGAATATTGTGAATACAGTAGGAAGGGCTATTATAAATTTCATATAAATATTTATATGTTTGAAATTATATGATTGAAAATATATTCTGTAAGTAATACTAGTAACCTGTGAAATAGTGCACACATCTCATTGAAACTTTTGTTTCACTTTTTACCTGATGACCTGATCATTAAAGTAAGTTAACATAGTTACTTGTACATTTAGCAAAAGCTATCCTCCAGGCACATTTGTGAAAGTGTCTCATGGGAGAGGGTTTCTTCCTGCAAAAGTAAGTTGTTTTTGTGATTGACTGTCTGATTGATTTTTTTGATTGATTGATTGATTGATTTATTGGTTGATTGATTGATTTACTCATCTATTCATGTATTCATTTATTCAATGTTTTTTTTTCTAACGTGTAACAATTGCTATTGTTCAATTACAAGTTCACTAACACCATGCTGGTAATTACTTATGATTACACCAGATATATTGTTGGGCATTGCTTTGATGTTTGAGTTTATAGTTCATGTTTGCCTTCAATGTACAATGTTTTAAGGGCGACATCAAGTGAAACACAACATTAATTCATATCCATGAAGATATGGACAATTTTGCCAATACAAAATCCATATAGACTTGTACCGTAACATTACAGATTTTTTATTTCAAATTCTTCATCTTCTGTAAATGTGTCGCTATGAGGCCAGATCCAGAAAGTTAATTGTTATAATGCCATTCTAATTTTAACGAAACTGTGACTAATTCGTTTTTAAACACAATAGGAAATTAAAATAATTAAGATAACCATATTAAATATCCATGTAACGTTAACATAATAAAACAGAAGATCTGTGATATTATGTTCTGTGTTGCAGGTGGCAGACAAGAAACCACACACAAGCAGTACGCTGTCGGTGATGTACAGTAAGCCAAATAAAGAAGTATTCAAGCTACTCTCCGTGGAATATCTTGTGGATAATGAAGACATAAGTTGTATTCTCCAACCACAGCTCATGCGAACTGGAAAGCACCGAGTTTCATATACATTTCCTGGTCAAACTTTTTAGACCGTTTTAAAACATTTGAACGTTCTATGTTATGGGTTATCATAAATAAAGATATTCCACTTTTGATTTATGTGTTTATGATACATGTTATATACAACAGGACATGCTGCCAAGTATGAACTAACCCCCCCCCCCATATATATATGTATGTATATATATATATATATATATATATATATATATATATATATATATGTGTGTGTGTGATGTGAATTGTGACCCTGTTTTTATAAGGTAATAATAGTGATTGACGAAATTAGAACCCCTCAATAATTATTAGTGACGAATTTAGGGCCCCCTGACGTAATTAGGCTCCCCAAGGTGACGATATTAGGATGCCAGTACACTAATTCGTCAGTTGATTCTTGCTAGGGTCAGTTGATCCGTGGCCCAACTGACCATTTCCATGGATCAACTGACCCCGTGCCTCAAGGATCATCCATATTGTTTTGCATGATTATCTGAGCCTAACAAAAATAAGATTCTGACAAATATTATGCTCAAATTATACGCCCAATAAGCAATAATCATCACCCTAATCTGGATCATCACAACATCTACAATAGTAATCCCTATGTAGGCTACAGCCCTTCACATGCATAGGCCTGGCTAGGCCTACTAGCTTATAGGCCCTACGACGATTTTCACTTTCTGCTTCAAAAAAAAAACTATTTTCTTGTATAATGTTTTACATGTGGTGAAATCAATCTACAACTCACATTAAAATATCTTACTTCATGTGTTATTCAATAAGCCGCTCTCATTTTTAATTCTAGTGAATTGCAAAGGGGGATGTTTGATCACTGGCATTGTCATTCATAAATGCCAAAATTTTATTTTTACTCGGGACTTGATAATGACCATAATATGTGAACATATTGTCCATAGACTAGAATTGGCAACGTAGCAATAAAGTGTAGGCCTACCGAAAATTCTATTTATGAGTTATTCCTGTATTTCTCGTTTTTGGACATGCATGTTTGATAATAAATCTTGTCCTTATTTCTCTGTTAAGTGGCAAATGCGCAAAACAAAATTAAGCCAAAAGTAGCCAAAATAAAAATGACGATTTTGGCCTGATTTTGTCGCTTCAATTAAATATTTTTGTATATTCACTATAATTAGGCCTATACTCTAGAAGTATTTTTCCTCATTGTTTTAATCTTCCTGTGAAGCATGGATGACGCAAAATAAAAAATGTAGAGATAACTTATTATATTTAATCAAAGAAACATAGAAACGCAAATGTGTATCCATTGTGGAGACATCTGAAGTAACAAGAATTATTTCGTTTGTAGCGAGACGTTATTAGTAATATACATGCCTTTGTGCGACCACTTGATATGTGTTTTTTTCCGATTTGCCCATTTGCAACAATCTACATCAGATACTTTCGATGTAGGCAAATGTCTGGTTTAACTTGTGACGTTTTGTCAAGCAGTGCGACCAAAATGGGTTTTTTTCAAATGTAAACGAAATGCATCTACAGTACTGTTGGTGTCAGTCGCCATGTAAAGTTTAATTCAGCCATTATTGTTTAATAATTCGTAAACTGTTGAGCATGTTGAGTTAGTCTGAGTTTTTAACAACCTCTGATATGAAACTTTTTTTCACAACGAAACCTCAAATTTTGCCTGTAAAAGAAAGAACATCTGTAGTATTAAAAAGTGAAAACCTTATAACTTTTCAACACTAACATAGGCCTACAAATTGTCTATGAGATCAAAATTACATGGGCATCTGCCTCTGTTTGGATGGACTGTAATTCTCTGGGACTATTCATTTCTCATAACATTATTGACTCCATCCCCAAGAAACAGATTGCATTTTATTAGGTATATCTTAACTTATACTGATTTACTCTTTTACTCCTGGCATCACGTCTGAAATAAAAATATATGCCTACATAGGCTAACACTAAACGGGACAAAACTACGCCTGTTTATTGTTGACATGAACTTCTGTAGCGTTAGGCCTATCTGTTATGATCTTCTGTTATGTTTTCGTGCTGAAAACTCCAGTATGAGAGGATTTTGCCGGTCACAGCTGAAATTAATACAAAAATGACTGAAAATTACGTAAATACTGCAAGGTTATTTGTTATTGATTGAAAAATATCATCTGGCTTACATTACATCCACAATCTTTGAGTAGGCTACCCTCACCAGAGGCTATTTTGCAAACTGATTTTCGCATGGCATGTATGCTTACCATCGCTATTGAATAGGGAACAATAGGTGAAAGGGGTATTTACTACATAGGCCTATATTTGTTTATCAGCACAAATTACTATATTAACAGCATCTCAACCAGCAGAAATGTGTGTCATACATAGCAACGCAATAGTTTTACATACAGTTACCTATATCTACAGTTACGATGTTTCAATATTATATATTATATTTTTCTATGTTTTTGAATACCGCAAGTTATTTAAAAGTTTAATTAGACCATGTCCCTCACATAGACCACCTAAACAACACCCAAATCTATGAAATGGTGCCGAAAATGCCCTTCGGGCATTTAGAGAATCATTCGAAACCGTGTATCACACAATAAATTTGAACAAGCACTGAAAACGTAATATAGCAGCCATTTGTGGCTGCCATTTTGAATTTCCGTTTCTTGTGCAATTCCTGCAAAATATTTGCAAGGTGTCAACCTGAGATGTTTTTGTGAGTACCAGCATGTAGAAATGATTTCCACCGGCCAAACTTTTACAGCAGGCCCGGGACAGCAGGTCATGTTCCACAAACCCTTTTGACCCCTGGGTCATTAGAATTAGCATTTTAAACGATTACAGGGGTCTACGCTGAATTTTCTCTTCAAACCTGGATGGGCGGGGGCCCTAGGGTAGTGGTTAGCACCGCTGCCTTTCACGCCAGAGTTCGGGGTTCGGTTCTGGTCTCGGCGGTTTGAAAGAAACAAAAATGTTTCTTCCCCATCCACGTGTGAATTTAGTACTGTGGGGAGCCTCCGTGACCGAGAGGTAGCGTGCTCGGCCTCAGACCGCCAGGGCTCGAATTTCGAATCTTGTGTCTGAAGGACAGTGTCATCTCAATCATCTCACCATCCTCAGGAGGTTCTCCTGGCCCAGTTTAGCCTATATGTGCACAAAGGTGGCCTAAAGCCCGATTCATTTCATTTCATTTCAAACCTGGATAAAACACAAACGAAGCGGTCTTCTTGGAGTTATCAGGTTATTGCTGCTTTTATGTCCTACGCTGTGGTATTCAGGTTGCAAGAAACAAATGTTTCTTCCCCGTGAATTCGTAGATTATTCAGTAGTGTGGGGAACCTCATTATCAGATGTACTTTACTGCTCGGCATTGAATGACAATACATTATTAATTCTAATAACTGTCACCCAACTCATTACACCGGTATGGTGGGTGAAACTTCGGGGATCATTTGCTATCAGGTTATAGAAATCCTATGATAAACTGCAAAATTAGTACCGGGTAATCCATTTTAAAACATCAGCTTATTTAACGTTGAAATGACCTTGGTGTTATCTTATAACTATGCCACATTAAAGTCTTGATCGAGTGCTAAACAGCTATTTACAAAGTTTAATTATGCTGTCTCTAGTGGTTGGTTATGAGGGTCTCCTTGAATGATTACATCACGATTCATATTAGGCCTATATATGTATTTTAAAAATAAACTTGTGTTCCAGGAGTAGTACGTTTTGTGGGGGATTTCAGCGAAGAAAAAATAACTGCAATACATTCGGTAGTGATTCAAAGGGTTAATTAAGGTAAAGGGTTAGTTAAGGAGGGGGTGTTATCACACTTTTCTATTCACTTGGGGGCTGGATATTCAGAGGATTGGCTTGTGTCGTGTGCGACACAGTTATTGCACTTACATGCACGCCAACTCTAATTATATTATTATATATCTATTAAGAAAACATGCCAGCTGATTCTATTTTCCTTGTATCTATATATTATTGTTGATATGTGCTTTATAAATCGAATCAATTTTACACATGATTTTTTCTTAGTAGTTTATATTGCAATAATTTAGATTCCCTTTAGCTATTTACTATATGACAAATTGTATAAAATATTGGATTGAGGTAATCAAAATTTGGCAATTGCACCGTGTTTAGAAATAGTAGGCCTACGAATGAACATTCTCAGAGCGATAGAAGATAAATACCATGTGATATTGATTTGGCCTAAATATTTCTATCTATGAATTCGATTTATTTTATCTTAATATTACATACTCAGCTATCTTTAGAAAGATTTTATCAATGGGTGAATAACAAAAATGCAGATTTGATATGCAAATTAGAAGCATTTGTACATCATCTATTGCAGAGACAGTCAGGACCTGAATTTGTATTTGCACCTTAGACCAGAGGCCTTCATTTGACGAATAAATGACTTTAATTGAATGACTTCAATTGAGTTGTATTAACAATAGTTACCCCCGAATTAAAGTCGAATAGATAATATTCAACACTGACAATCCTGAATGTTTAACATTTTGCAGAGCACTATCACACTGAATCAGCTTTGGATCATGAACTAATGCACCTCTATAACTATCAATTTGATTGAATGTGACTGTGAGCTTTCTCTAAAACGTTTAGTTATTGAGTCTCGGCATATATTATTACAATAAGTCATATAGGCCTATCAAACACATCAATAATTATTGTGATAATAATTATTGCAAGCTGTGCATCAATCATGTAATTTTTTGAACACGGAAGGCGTATATACTTGTGTATCTAGTTAGAATACATCTACAGTAAATTTATAATATCAAGCAATAGCGTTTTGCCTGGTTAACAGTGTTTTCTGTCACTTGACACTGGGCATTGCGTCATCAATTTCGGCTCCAAAGGAATGCGAAATAACGCAGATTATTAAAACATGAAAAGACAAATGTTAGTAGTTATTTTAATTCACATTAGACACTTGGGTCAAACCATCTACTCCATTTTGACGATGGCTAAAACAGCTCCCAGTGTTGTTCTAACACGGGGAGCGTTTTAACAATAGGCGAAGCTGTGAAAGCTCTGATTCACATCTCAGTCAAGCCATTGCTATGTCACCCAGGCACTAATTACTCCCTCCCACCCCCACTCCTAGGGGTTCATAATGTGTACCCACCCTCTCTCACCCCAGTAAATACAAAACATTTGTATAATATTTTTACACTGTTGGACCAACGTTGAAGACGTTGGTCCGGCGCTGTACAAATGTTTTGTGTTTACTGGGTGCATCCTCCCCAAGCTGCCGGTCCCTGAATAAACACAGCCTGGGGTATATGGGATCAGTATTTTTGAGTTGAGGTCAGTTGTGTGATGTACCTCTGCTCATAGCCATCGACAAGTTTAATTGTTTGATATTATCTAAGCTTCTGCTGAACCGTGAACGACTTGAAAATTTCTTGATTCCAGGTGGGTGTCTTTATTATATATTGTTCCAGGCCAGTAGTATCCGGGCAGTTAAAAAATTATGACAATTGCTCACGAACCCGGGCTCACGAATTATGCGTGCAAAGCCAGAAGGCAAAAAGCAGTATCTACTGTATTATCTAACAAGCGGATACTGCATTTGGTTTTGCACAGCAAAATGCTAGTAATCAATGTCATACTGATATGTATTAGACCCGATTTAACATTTAGAGATTAGCAACATGTGGAAAGAGATTTCTAAATTTAAAAAATAAATTTCTACGTAATACTACTTTGTCAGGAAATAACATTTTCATTGATGAGTGCGATCGTTATGCTGCTTGAATTAGAATAACATAGGCTTTATTAATCGGCGAAATGTGTTTTAGTCGATGTTATTTCGGCAATGTTGCGGTATACATGTTTCCATAACGTCTCACCAGGTGTCGCCGTCTACAAAGATAATTATCGATTGGTCACTAAGTGTCGCATACACCTCTACGTCGCCTGTCAAGCACCCAATAATTATTTTGTTTCTTTGTTATATAATTACGAAGCCCCAGAAGCGACATTTGCATTATTAGGCCTATTATTATTATTTTTTTTACATTGACTTTAAAAGTCAATATGTTGAGTTTACAACTTGATATATTGACTTTAAAAGTCGATATATTGAGTTCACGACTCCATACATTGGGTTCACAACTCAATATATTGACTTTAAGTTCTATATTGAGTTTACAACTCTATAGGCCTTTGAGGCCTATTCAGCTTACAACACAATATATTTAGTTGTAGACGAAGTCGCACAAAACATCACACGTTTTGGTCCCAAAAGATTAAAGCGCTAACAGCGATACAATTGTAATTCTGAAATATGTTATATCTACACAAGTTGAAAAGTTACTCAATGCTATGATCATGAACAAGTGGCATTCATCAAACGATCGGCGTGTCATCACCTCTGGCCACCTATTTTATTGCGTGATTTGAAATCAAATCTTGTCGCTGAATTAGGTTAATTTTATGTATTATCTAGAATTACTGAGATCAAACGTGTACATCATATTCGTGTTATAATATTTTATAACTCGATATAAAAAACATCATATTCTTGTTATAATACTTCAGTACAAGCGATTTAAAAAAAACATGAACAAACACCATTTTTGAGATCAAGTCGTGCACGCCATATTTGTTTTATATTATTCTATTACCGTACACGATTCGTGTTATAATATTTGAATTGAATTTAAGCTCAAATACTGTTTTTCTGAAAGGGTGTCGTTGTGTGTTATGCAATATCACTTGCTGGCGACTTTGCACGAGTGTTGTCATGCGTGAAGGATTACCGATTAACATGTGACGTTCGTATCAGTGCAAATTAAAAACATGCCTACCGGTTTCCAAATGATTAACTTTGCAAGTTTGTGTGCTATCATAATATAATTTATATCACTATTTTTACTATTTAAAAATGTTTTGTGGTGATATTTATTACATGCACGTACGACCAAAATTGGAAAAATTAGTTATTTGCATTAGGATATGGTTATCATACCTGACAACATTGACTTCCCCCGATAATTAATGGTGTAATGCACCTCGTAAAGCCAAGGGTGTTGACTGCACCGCATATAAATATATTATACATTAAAAAGCCGATTCAAACATGGCTTTAACTTAATAACAGAAAAGTTTTCAAGATACAGTAAACATGGTTATATCACCGGAAAGCATTTTTCAGCCACTATAATCTGATTTGTGTCCCAAAGCTGGGACTAGAATATTAAAGTTGTTATACATTTAAAACCTTTATTTTTTTAGCTTTCACTAAATAACAACATAGGCAAATACTAGATGAACAAGTGATTCCAATGGTATATCGGGCTTGAAACTACCTTAAAAATTAACGAAGTCAGACATCGAAATATGAGAAAGACAAATACCTGAATACTAGATGCTTGTTCTCTTTTATAAAAAGGTAATAGTTGCTTTGGCGTACTAAACTAATGGTTAAATTTAATTGATACTATATTTTACATATTTCGCAGGCATATGGCCGATTCATCTGTACGGTAGTCACAATGGTGTATATCAGTTTAATTGGGTCATTTTTCACACTACAAAATTATTTACGGAATAACCACGTATGTACCAAATAGATTGAAATAAATCGTAAATGATCCTCTATTGATTTACTTCTAAAAATAGTTATTTACATCATTAAGTAACGAAGACCGGCCATATAATCAACCGTTTTTTTTGTTCAATTTCGACAGTTCTTTATTATTATTATTAGACAGTCGAAAGTTAATGAGAAATCGATAAAGTGAACATTTTATTTTAGCATTAATTACTGATGGTCACTTTTTATCAGAAAAACATTCTGGAAAATATGATAAGATCATAAGCGTCTGATCACACAGTAGCTGCCATCTCTCAGGTTGTCAAGCGGTTTCTTGTCAGTACAATATTTGAGGGGGGGGGGTCACTTTGATGACGTAACACTTACTTTAATATATAAAAGTTTACATTTTTTATCTTATGTAGGCCTATTTATTTTTGGTAAAAAACTTAAGGAAATAATAATAAATGAACATACACCAAAAAAAAATCAAAACAACATATCGCCAATAGCACACAAACACCAACACCCCTTTCAAATTTGGGATGTTGATAAGATTATAAGCGTCTGATCACACAGTAGCTGCCATCACTCAGGCTGTCAAACGGTTTCTTGTTAGGACAATATTTGAGGGGGGGGGGGTGTCACTTTGATGACGTAACACTTACTTTTACTCGTTAAACATGTGAGCATTTATCTATATTGATATATTCTGCTTTTAGAAAGTTAACAGTTGCTTTAAAGTATTAAAGTAATGGTTAAATGTAATTAATACTATATTGATATTATAACATGCGTTGAAAGTGTTACTTTGTGATCCCGTCAATATACTGTTGACTTTTAAAAAAGGGATACTTTAAAAAAGTATTATTTTGCGAATCCGATCTACTGGCTATATTCCAACATGCGGGGTTTTCTAGTGCAGTAATGGCAAGGTCAAACTAATGAATAATAATTCCTTACCTTTTATAAAGATACATGTGTATACAACAAGGTTAGTTTAGATTTGAATATAACAATTTCTTACAATGGACGCTAGATTTTGATCTAACGTTCTTTATTTATAAAATTTATATTGTCAACACTATAAGGATAAAATGATTCTGGTCAAATAATTTTGAAAACATAGTTCAACATAAGAATTGTCGGGTTCGTTAGACAGCGGTGAAAGGGTTACAGCTCGGAGCCACCTGGTGACTAGATGTTCAGGTAGGTGCACGTGGGTGATACCAAGTGTGGGAAATATAAACTACGGGCGATGTTGAAGTCCCGCAATGCGAAATAATTTTGAAAACGTTACACCCTAATTACAAGTTATCATTACGACCTAAGCCATATACCACTATCATAAATATAAATGTATGTTAGACTATATTACCTACATGTACGACCATTGACATATAGTATTGCCAGTTATTTCGCGTTATTCATGGTTATTCATGGTTATTCATGTAATTAAACCTACCGGTTTCAAGTTGTATGATTGAGAATTGTAATCGTTTCAATAGGGTACGTATAATCAGAAGTATAATTTGTTCTATTGAATATGTTAAATAGCCATGATAATATGGGTGATCTAATTTGAGTATTAATGTGTTACTATATATTCATATTATTTATTTAAAATTATCCTTGTTTTGCATTGGTTATACTCATTATTATCACGACAACACTCACAAAAGCAACGTGTTTAACCATTGCGATAAACAGCAAAACTATATCATTTTTAAAACTCAGGAACAGTGAAGGCTTGACGTGACGTCCAGAAAATAGGAGGCCTATTTATTAATTTCATGGGGTAGAGTTTCGACTGGTTCACATTCTCGGCTATAGAACACATCGACCTGCCAGAACCATAACGTCATAACTGTCAGATGTGACCTTTTGGCTTTATTTGACAAGAACACGCCCCTTAGTCTTGCCCTTCTTGTGTGAAAAAATGAATTGCCTCTCTCTAATAGTTTTGAAGTTATAGAGGTTTTCCATGAGGTCATAACTGGTTTTCGATAAAAAAATCGGAACCAAAACGTCAGAGCTCATAAATGTGTAGAGGCAGATAGTCCTATCTGTCACTTGATATTTTTTAATGTTTAACGAAATGAGTGCCAAATAGTCAGAACTGACAGATGAGACATTTTAGGTTAACTTTTTCATATGAGTGGCTTGTGAATATGTAACGTCACAAATGGCAGTTATGACAAATTTCAATATTTTGGCATGAGGGCCAGAACGTCACACATGTCAGTTAAGACGTTAAAAATTTCATGCCCGTCGCAAAAGTTTGAAAAAATAAACATCAAATTAGAAATAGTGCGATTTTGTGGTATCTTTGCTGTAAAACGAAGATATGGTATACTGGCTGAAATGTCAGTTTTTTTAGTTAACATAATGACAGATTTATTACAACATAGCCTAGACAACTACTAGTCCAACTACTTAATCAAACATAACCACACAATGGAAAAACCATAAACATGATCAACATTAGCTTATTTAATATCGAGAGTGAACTACGAGGCATAGTGAAAGCCGTAACCAGGGTTTCTTTGGGTGTCTGTAACCCCCCCCTCTCCTGAATATCCCCAAAATGCCTTGTTTTTTCAAAATTCCCAGGTGGCATGCCCCCAGCCCCCCTATTACCGGATGGTCGACCTGTAACCCCCCTCCTTTGTCCTAGTCTGGATACGGCCCTGATATTAAATAAGCTAGATAAACATAAACAGCTGTCGACCCAATGTGGACCAACATTAATTTTAGGCAAGTGTTGGGTCACCCTTATTGTGATAATAATTATGCAGCCTTGCGTGTGGAATGCCGATTATACATTTATGTAATTATGCAACAATCATCTAATAAACATCATTGAAAAAAGTTGTGGGTCATTAAAATGCTTACAACGTTTACTAATGATCACTTAAAATTCCTGAGATATTTATTTTTATTTCATCTTATTAATTTGCCACCTTCCCCTATAACAGAATATTTTTTTATGCAAATATTATCTTCCAGTTCATCATCAGTTAGGCCTATATCAGATATTCTTGTTAGTATTGGTTGTTCTTCCACATTGTTAAAACAACTTTACTGCCCATTTCCAATTATTATCCTTGATTTGGTCTCTAGTAGAAAATAAACTGTTGAGTCCAAGCTGTAGGGGGCCCTCCGAATTATTTCGTGTGAGTGGCTATACTAGAGTAGATCTACTATAGCACTGAGAAAATACGACGATTTCAAATAGACCCTTCAAACAAATGCAAAGTCTATGAAAGAACATAATACAACAATGAAATTTTGGAAATAAAAAAGCGATCCTGTTTCTATCCATTTGTTCTCAAGACCGAGTCTCCGGGAATGATATCTCTTGAGAAATAAACTCGCCAGCAAGCAGGTTAAAAAATTATGGTAATTGGGGAATATTCTTTATATCGTGGTCCTTATTCTTTTTATTTTATGCAGCTTCAAGTGCTTGGGAGAGCAACACGCCCAGCTCTAAGTCGTTGTCCGTTTTAAGCGATCCCCATAGCCTACTGTGGATTGTGCCTGTGGTGTGTTATAATTATCATAGTGTAGAGTAGTCTATTATAGCTACTATCAATCTAGGCATATTTATTTTTACATAACCCTGTTTCAAGTCAGGCTCAACGTTTCAATTATTAGCCAAGACTAACACAAAGTTTGACATATTTTTTTTTCTTTTCCAAAGAAATGAATGAATTTTTGAAAAATGTGAGTCACACTGAGGGTCACTGAGGGTGGGCAATTTCTATTTTTAGGTGCTCTGAATGGTCAATTTTAAAGATTTGCATTGCAAAGATTTTGCTTCTGTCGCCACATGAGGCTATGTCATTGTGGCGAGTACTTGTCCACCCCGTAACAGTTCTTTTTCTACTCTGAGTCTCTAATGACACTAATGATGCATCCCAGACACCAGTCTTTAAATGGGAAGGGGTATACATTTAGGTGTGAAGGGGTCTGGCACCAACATGCCGGACACTGGTGGATTAATTTTATAGGAAACTAGAAAAGGAGTTCCCGAACTCCGAGGCCCGGCTTTAGTCTGCTTGAGTGCATTAGACAAAAAATTGGCCTAATATATTGTAAACATGACAGTGTATTGGTCTTCCTCATGGGCCAGAATCCTAAATGTCCAGGATATAATTATTGAAATAACCAAGGAGACAAGTATATCTTCAACGTGTAAGCCTATTCCTTCCACCACCATCGCCGGTGCTGGCCAACCAAGTAAACACAAAACATTTGTATAACATGTGTGCAACGTTGTACAAAGGTAATACAATATTTTGTGTTTGCTGGTCAACATCCATGCAACACAATTTACCCACTCAATACCGGTTCATTGTTGGGCCAGCGTCGCAGCCCATTGCTGTTTCAATGCCGGTCAATCGTATTCCACGCTTCCACATTGAAACAGAATTGGGTGATTGCCCCGTGTTTGCTCTGACTGCCATACGGGTGACACTTTCTCCCCCGAAAGGCCACTATCCGGATAACACGATACATTGGGTCAATTATGAAATAATGCTGGGCCATCGTCTGCAACGCTGGGCCAACATTATTCCAACCAAAACCCTTTAAGCTCTCAGCCACAAATATAATCGTAAACATTTTTTTTCTGAAAACTTTTTAAACACGAAAGTACAAAACACACAGCACCCCTCTTTCCCCTAAATAGGACACAAACTCGGCAAAATAAACTTAATAGGATATCGGACTACGGCCGGTCCTAATTATTGAGATGGAAAATTATCACTCTGGAAATTAAGGGGGGTGCTCGAGCACCCTGAGCACCCCCCTGGATACGCCTCTGTTGGGGCTTGACCCACCCACCCACTTCCGAGTTTTTGGATTTGTTTTAACTTGACAAAACCCCTTAATCGATTTGAATGATTTCGGTATTACATTGTTGGGAAGCTAAATCTAAAAATATTTTTAAGTATAAGTTTAAAATAAGTTTTTCTTTAAATCGGCGATGCGAATGTGATTGTGTATGAAATCCAAGATGGCCACTATTAGCCATATCGTATATATAACTTTGAACCACTTAACTTAGAAACATGTGTAATACCACATTTCCTGATGTTTTCACGTGATAAACTAATTGTTTGTGTTAGATTAACATTTTCACTTATTACTTTCGATATCATCCAATATGGTTAACATTGGCCAAAACTGGGGTATGCCTAATGGAATGGATGCTAGTAATGACATGTCATCAGGAATCTATTGCATGGGATGGTACGGAAGCACCAGCCTACAGTGATTATTCAAGGCAAGCTGCAGCCTCCACGTGTCTGGCCCCGTGTCAATAAAAACAGTTGATGCAACATTTCCCTGCAAAATTATCTATCGTGACTATACGCGAAATATTGGAGTCATTCGGGACATAGGGGCCTACGTTGCCTGTGTCAGTCCTTGATATCTGAAGCATAGCTAAAACTACACTGGTTGCAAGTAAACTGGACTATTGCAACAACCTCCTCTATAATGTCACAAATCGAGAAATAAACAGGCTCCAGAAAGCTCAAAACTGTCTGGCTTGAGTAGTGAGGCGCTCTCCTCTGCCAAGGTCGTTATTGGCTTCCAGTGTCTATTAAAATGAACCAGTTATTACGTCTGTTTAGTTACCTATCAAGTATTATGCAACAATCAGCCCTTTAACGCCTCCCCATTGCCCTCTAACCCTTCATTGCCCTCTAACCCTTCCCATCATCATTTACTGGTAACGTTTTCTCGTCGCCCTTCATTGCCTTCCTGCCACTCTTTTGAACGACTCTATTACCCTTTAATGCCTCTCAGTCGCCCTTTAACGCCTGTCCATTGCCTCTCCATTGATGGCCTACCTGTTGTCATTGACCACTTTTCCGTCCTCCTTTAATGCCTCTTCGTCGTCCTTTACCGCCTCTTTGCCACCCTTTATCGCAACTTCATCGCTCTTTAGCGACTCCCTATTGCCCTTCAATGACACTTTGTCGTCCTTTAATGCCTGTACATCACTTTTCAATGTACCTCGTCACACTTTAATGATGTTGCCATGCCTGTTATGCATATATGTCTCCTTTAACGCCTCTTCATTGCAATTGAAGGCTTTCTCGTCGTAGTTTAATGCCTATCGGCCAACCTTGAATGTCTCTTTGTCGCCATTAAACTACTCCCCATTGCTATTTAGCACATCTTTGTCTTCTGGCGTCTTTTCGTTGCCTCTCCATTGCCATGTGACGCCTCCTTTTGCCAACTGACGCCTCTCCGTCGCCCATTAATGCTTTCCGCCGCCTTTTAACACATCTCAGCTGCCCTTTAAAGCTTCCTCGTCACCATTTAACGCCTCTGGGCACCCTTTATTGCGTCCCCATCATCCTTTATTGGCTCCCTGTCGTCACCATTTAACGCCTTCCTATTGTCATGTAACGCTTCCTCGTCGCCCTTTATTGCCTCCCAGGCACCTTTTAGCGCACCCAACTTCTCTTCGATTTAAAGTTTCTCTTTGCCCTTTAATTTTCGATGTCCTTTATAGTGCTTCTCCATGACCCTTGAACGCATCTCCGTCACTTTTAAACAGACCCCCCATCGCCCTGAAGTCCCCCTAGAGATGGAATGGTACCCTCTAGCTAATTTATTCAATGTTAAAAATAACCAATGTTCGCTTAATAATTTTTTTAATTGACTCTTTGACCTTGAAGATCACCTTTATTTAATAATCGAAATTGTAGGCCCTACCAGAGATGTTTTTTTGTATCAAAAGAACATGAAACAGGGTAGGTCCACTGTATCTGACTACTAAATTATTTTTTAATAAAAAACAAGTTTAACAAAATTGTTTCCTTGTTAAGTGGTTATTTCTCGTATCTAAAAGATGTTTATCTGCTACGCTTTATCCATTCTTCATAGTCATATTTTACCAGATACGACATTTCAGATGATGAATAGTAGTGAGCTCAGAAATGTAAAAACGTCATAACTGCCAGATAAGCCATTTTGTCATTTTAGATTTATGATTAGTCATGTGAAGTGCAAAGGCAAAAGGTATCAACAAATAAAAATCGTTTTTTTACATTGTTTTTAAAATCTGCATAATTTGTGATCATCAATATCAAATTTTGTTCACCAAATGTGTCAACATGGCATCACTGTGGGTTTTATATTTTGTGTATCATCTGTGAAAAACAGTTTTTTGTCTCTCCTGAAAAGTTGAGAAAAATGAGTTATGCCGTTATGGTTCTGGCAGGTCGACATACCGGTACCGATATAGGCCTACTCGCCATGCAATATCGTAGGCTTACAGATGGACAATACAGACTAACCTAGCACACACAATATTCGTTGACCCACTGGCTGCTGGTTTAATGTTAGTCAAATCAGTCACAGAAACAACACCATATTTACCCGATTGCGGCCTAACGTTTTGGCCACACAATCTCGGCCCCCACCACAGCAAACACAACCCTTTGATACCACACTGGTTAAATGTTGGGTCACCGTTTTTGACCAACATAGGATCAATATAGGGCCTATCGTGTTTGCTGGGACGTCCACCCTTGTACTGCTGAAGTGTTTCTATCTTCCATTCACCATTTGAAGTTCGTAGTTAATGGCGGAATTTACGACTTCATACGAGGAAAAATAGTTGTAATCCCCTATTTAAAAACGGAGTAGGCCTAAGGGCCTACGTGCCTATAGATCCGTGCGGCAGAGTTATAATTGCAGTCAATGGCAGCCCGTCATATTCAGTAAACGAGGTCGTCCTTAAAGTTATTAGGCCTATAAAGAAACACGTACGATTAACCACTGCCATTTAAACATTTAGCCTAGACAACACTCTCAATTTGAATAATTAAACGTCTACCACAGTTTGTTTAGTGGTATTTTATTTCGTTAGACATTTAAACGTCCCAGCAGCATGAGGATTAAGCTGCTGGTTTGGTCGGTTATGTAAAGCGTGATTAGCCGTTTATCAGGGGTCAAGACTGGTCAAAGGTCAGGTTATTGGTACGGCCATGCAATAGCTAGGCTACTAGTATATAAACATGATAAAGTTCTTGGTACGGCCAAGATATCGTTTCCCCAAAGCAATCTTTTTATATTCGTCTGCTAGGCATCCGCTATGACACGAGCGTAGATTAGTCTGAGCGTTATTAATCTCAACATGCTGTCTTTGCTAACGTGAGTAGGCCTACGCCCAAATTTATTTCCTAAGAAACCATGTAGATACAGATATAGATAGATATTTATTGAGGACAGGATAATATACAATAAATATGAACAATAGAGTTAATTCGGGAAAATCTCATAGAACAAGAGCCACCAAAGTAATACAGAAATTATTTATTTATACCCCTTTGATACCACACTGGTTAAATGTTGGGTCACCGTTTTTGACCAACATTGAATCAATAGGCCCTAAATCATGTTTGCTGGGACGTCCACCCTTGTACTGCTCAAGTCTTTCTATCTTCCATTCACCATTTGAAGTTCGTTGTTACTGGCGGAATTTACGACTTCAAACGAGGAAAAATACATGTAGTTGTAGGCCCCTATTTAAACTGGAATTACTAACGCATTTTTTTGCAAATGAAAAAATATCCATTCCCCAAGCTAATAGCTATTTACAAAAAAAATATTTATATATCAATTTCGGTGGCTTTTTATTAGCCATGCGTCATTATGCCAAGAATAATAGAAACCATGTTTTTATATTCTCGATGACACCCGACCTTACTCAAGAACCGACTCGAGGAAAGATAAGTCAAATATGCCACTAACTTTAATTTGTATTCACCAATCCTCTCTCAGGGGTTGATAGATCGTCACTCAGACCTAAAAGGTCCTGTCTGCCACTGAAAAATAGTGGCAGACATGACGTTTAACTTTTAGCCCCGAGATGACAGAATACTACAGGTTTATCGACTTCTCTTATAGACGGCCGGGATTAAAAAAACTTCTGATGGCGTTTTTTGTTACAAGCAGATAACCACGTTTTATTACCTCTATATACCTGCACGTTCCATATCAGGGGGGTTACCAAATTGTTTTTGACCCATCAATGTCATTTCAAGGTCAAACAAAGTCATTTATGGGTTGAAATGTTGATATTTTCATTTTCCTAGAGAACACGAAAAAAAAACAAGATACCTTAAAATAAATAATAATTCAATTAGTATAGCAATTCAGGTGAGGTGATTACCAACTATTAGTGACCTTTCAAGGTCATTTTAAGCGCTCACAAGGTCATTAAGGGGTTAAAATCCGGGTTTTTTCATTTTTTCACCACACGCCAGCCATACAATCAGATAAATACAAATAATTATCAATGACAGTGATACGGCTCTTCAAAAAAGGAGTTGACGACTGATGTGAACATCTCAAGGTCATTTCAAGGTCAGACAAGATCATTTCAAATTTACAATGTCAATTTTGTCACTTTCAAACTCAGCAACGGTATAAAAAAATCTATATTTCGGAGTGCGCAACAGACAAACAACAACATACATTGAAATAATAAGCATTACAGTAACATAACATTTCTAGGGGGATAGAGGGGATAGACAGAAAAAGTTAACTTCTCTAAGTCATTTCAGTATCACACAAGGGCATTTTAAGGTTAAGATATAGATTTTTCACTATTCGCAACAGAATAAGATTTTCTCGTCATTTTTGCACTCTGCGGCAGACAAACAATAACATACATTCAAATAATTATTAATAAATCGGTTTTGTTAAGGAAAATAACAAGAAGTGCTAAATTCTCAAGGTCATTTAGGGTCACACAAGGTCATTTTAAAGTTACAATATAGACTTTTAATTATAGCACTTCTAAACCAAGTAAGATTTTTTTCTCTTCTTTTTTTTGCACTTCGTGGCTTACAAAGAATAATATATATATAATTATTAAATACAGTAAAATAGCGTTTCTGATAAGAGTAATAACGAAAATGTAAAATTCTTAAGGTCACCTTAGCGTCCCATAAACACATTTTCTAGTTACAACCTCGTTTATTTTATTTTCGCACTCCGCTCCAAAATAACAATAAAATACATTCAAATAACCTACACTCCTACATGCCTCCACAATATATTATACATTATCACAAGGGAGTCCAAATGGATTGCAGCAATATAAGGCGTTGTCTTTTACAAACAATCTTTAATCCATGTCCATTAATTTTGCAGGCTGTTGTCTTGTATGCGTTGTTTGCAGCTAAGTGCGATCAGCATAAACTGATTAGATGGGCTGGGTAGAAAGCTACTTTCACTCCATTTACATCTACAATCAAAACTTCTACATCACCTGATCACGTGGTGAATAGTATAAATTTGTTAATAGCCTCATTTGCCCTTGCAATACTGTTGCTCCTTTCTCTTTTAAATAACAGGCTCATTGACCCTACAATACTGTTTCTCTTGTTGCCTCCCTGGCCCATCCATCAATGCTGTTGCTGTTGTTAGTAGCTTCTCTGTCCCCTCTACCACCACTGCTCCTGTTGCTAACAGCCTCCCTGGCCCCTCCAACATTGCTGCTCCTGTCGTTAACAGCCTCTATGCGCCCTCCAGCATTGCTGCTCCTGATATTAACAACATTTCATCCCCTCTGGCAGTGTTGGTTCTTAGTTAACAACCTCCCTGGCCACTCCAGCACTGCTTGACCTGTTGTCAACAGCCTCTCTGGCCCCAGCAGCACTACTGATTATGTTGTTAACAGCCACTATGGCGCCGCCAATACAGTAACATAACATTTCTAGTGAGGGGATAGACAGAAAAAGTTAACTTCTCAAGGTCATTTCAGTAACACACAAGGGCATTTTAAGGTTAAGATATAGATTTTTCACTATTCGCAACAGAATAAGATTTTCTCGTCATTTTTGCACTCTGCGGCAGACAAACAATAACATACATTCAAATAATTATTAATAAATCGGTTTTGTTAAGGAGATAACAAAAAATGCTAAATTCTCAAGGTCATTTCAGGGTCACACAAGGTCATTTTCAAGTTACAATATAGACTTTTAATTATTGCACTTCTAAACCAAGTAAGATTTTTTTCTCTTCTTTTTTGCACTCCGTGGCTTACAAAGAATAATATATATATGATTAATAAATACAGTAAAATAGCGTTTCTGGTAAGAGTAATAACGACAATGTAAAATTCTTAAGGTCATCTTAGCGTCCCATAAAGACATTTTCTAGTTACAACCTCGTTTATTTTAATTTCGCATTCCGCTCCAAAATAACACTAAAATACATTCAAATAAACTACACCCATACATGCCTCCACAATATATCATACATTATCACAAGGGAGTCCAAATGGAATGCAGCAATATAAGGCGTTGTCTTTTACAAACGATCTTTAATCCAGCTCTATTAATTTTGCAGGCTGTTGTCTTGTATGCATTGTTTGCAGCTAAGTGCGATCAGCATAAACTGATTAGATGGACTGGGTAGTAGGCTTCTTTCACTCCACTTACATCTACAATCAAAACTTCTACATCACCTGATCACGTGGTGAATAGTATAAATTTGTTAATAGCCTCATTTGCCCTTGCAATACTGTTGCTCCTTTCTCTTTTAAATAACAGCCTCATTGACCCTACAATACTGTTTCTCCTGTTGCCTCCCCGGCCCATCCAGCAATGCTGTTGCTGTTGTTAGTAGCTTCTCTGTCCCCTCTACCACCACTGCTCCTGTTGCTAACAGCCTCCCTGGTCCCTCCAGCATTGCTGCTCCTGTTGTTAACAGCCTCTATGCGCCCTCCAGCATTGCTGCTCCTGATATTAACAACATTTCATCCCCTCTGGCAGTGTTGGTTCTGTAGTTAACAACCTCCCTGGCCACTCCAGCACTGCTTGTCCTGTTGTCAACAGCCTCTCTGGCCCCAGCAGCACTACTGATTCTGTTGTTAACAGCCTCTATGGCGCCGCCAATTCTGCTGCTAAGTCTTCCTGGCCCCTCCAGAGGGAGGGTCAGAGGGTCCTGACCCCCTTTGAGCTGCAGATTTTCAAACATTTTAGGGGATTACATTTAACCTCTTAATCCCCCCCCCCTTTATCGGGAGCTGCTGACGCCCCTGTGCTCCTATTGTTAACAGTCTCTTTGGTCTCTCCAACACTGTTGAGAAATACTCGATCTCCTGTTCGAAACAACCCCAAGTATGGCGTTTTTAGGAACAGTAAAAATATGATTTCAACATGTTTTTTCTGTCTCTACTTTGTTTTGCAATTTGAAAATAATATGACTTATTATGTGTTATTATATATTTACAGCATTTTTTGTAATTGCTCGAACTAGCCCTGATCTCCCCTATGACTAAATGACGGCCCTCTTTAAACCCATTGACTGTTTCCAAATTACATAGCTAGATCGTAATGTATCTTTTTATTTCAAAGAGTGTATTTGCCACTTTGTGAAGTGCCATACACCCTTTCGTATACAAAGAGACGATTATTATGTCAAATGGTCTAGATTTAATTTTTAAAGAGATCTTGCAAGCAATATTTTTTTGAAAAATGGCTAAGATTTGTCTGAGAAATTGGCTAATGATCCTTCACCACGGCTGACTATTACAGTAAAATCAAGTATTTCGACACATAAACCTGGGAAAATACATAATAACGGCCAAGGCTACAGTTGACATGTGTGGATTAACAATGAAAAGGTTGATAATAAAGCAGCGGCCGATTGATCATTGACTGAGGATAAACAAGAAGCAGGAGAATTGATCATAATACGAAATCGGCGAATATGCCAATTTCACTTATTATCGCTCAAGTTTGTCTTAGCGACATATATGACCATTTGGAGTCCGAATTGGACAACGAATACACATAATGTGAGAGTTTTTGTTATTTTCTAATGATATTTGTGAATATTACTCCGCTAAAAAATTAGAATGGTTACATTATTTGATAACGGGAACATTATTGTTGATCTTCGCAACCACTAAAAAGTGCGGAAAACTGCGTGCATGTACGAAACATGCGCTGCAACGACACAAGAAATATCTTCAAAATTTACCTCAAAAGGGGGTCAAAGAATGACCTAAAAAGATCAAAATTTCAATGGTAACCCCCGCATGTCAAAATGTATTTTATAAACATTCATTATAGGGCGGTTACCTGCTTGTAACAAAAAACGCCATCAACATTTTTTTAGAATGATTTATTTGGTAACTATTGGCCGGCCGTCTATTACATACGAGCCCTTTCAATGCAAACGTTTTTTTATGGCGCGTTCCTCCAGCAAACATGAGATGGTAGGCCAACGTCTCATGGTTGCTGGACCAACTGTATTTTGACAAAACCTATTTGTTATATCATCAATTCCAGGTTCATATGAATGGGGTCACGGGGTAACCCCGCAAATACCAGCAATTTACACGGATACAATCTTGATCGAATGCTTTGTGCTGGTCATAAAATGTTGGAAAATTAACATAGAAGTGGTTCTCGACCTTGATAACTGTCACATTGCTTTTTGTTGAGTCCAAAGTGCTTTGAGAAATTAGCTTTTTTTATCGAGCCCCGAATACCACAGAGCACCTCTGATCTTGTCAAGCGGCATACATACAGTACTGATTTAGCAAAATGGGACAAGCTTTTTCAGTGGGGCTAGCCCCGGCTAACGCAGGCTAGCCCTGGGCTAGCCCCATGTTCTCTCCCCACCCCATTTGGGGCTCGCATGTATGCGCCCAAAGTTATAAAATCCTTTAGCCGGGCCGCAATGTGCGTTTTGGTATAAGTTCATATAACTGGAGCCGCGCTCATATCGCCGGGGCTCAAGCCAATCTAGAGCCTCGGCGAATTGACTCAACGCCTGTATGTGTTAGTCAGGCGCGCTTCTCGTCTGGTCCAGTTTCAAGCTCGACCGGTGCGCCGGGAGAGCCTGACTTTCCAGGTGCCTGCTTTTTCATCTTCAGTTAGGTCTATTCCAGTGACCGTAGCTTCATAAAACCACCCATTTTCTGAATTTATACACTGAACTGCTTTTCCGATACTAAAGATAATGTCTAAATGCTAAAGGCTAAATGCTAAATGGCTAAGCAGAAATAAATGAGGACTGCAACAGGTCTAGATGTATACGCGTACGGACACTCAATTATTGCACGTTTAGAGCAACTCAGAGCTGTTTAGATGATGCTGAATGTGGTCAAGCTGAGCGCGCCCTGTCTTGCCCAGAGCGAGCCTGGCCAGCCCGGCGAGATGACACATGGTTCACAGCATCCATGTTAGCCGCCACACAGTATACTGGGTGCAAGCCCAAGTAGGATTTGGGCGGGTATATTTTCCTGGCCCGAACCGTGTGGGGGCTCGAGCCCATTTCATGCGCTGGGCGCAACCAATTCTGCGCCTGTCTCGCCGGGCTTGCGCCCGGGCTAATGACGGGCTGGCCAGCGTTAACGCAGGCCAGCCACTGATGAAAAATCTGTCCCATTTTGTGAAATCAGTACTGCAGGCCCACTAGTAGCCTAATAAGGCGGTGACCCCTTTCATCGCCAACCGCGACTATAGTCGCTTTATTAATCTGTTATTCTATCATTCTGTTTAATTTATTATCCTGTTTTATTAGCCGACCAAAACCACTGTTATTAGAAATGAAATGAATGTTTAAAAATTGAGTGGAATACAATACAATATGTTTTCAAAGTGTTTGAAAAACACTCGATCTGTAACAGCTTCGTGTGTTTGATGGTCGGTTGTGCCATTTTGCAAAGTGTTTTTAAATTCACCTGTTAAGCACATAAACATGCCTATTTTGGAACAAATTGAAGATTTGGTCAATTGCAAAAGGTCATATGAGAATAATAAATAATATGAGAATAATATTTTATCACAAGTAGGGCCTATAACACAATTAGGCCTAATTCACTTAAATTCGCGGCTGTGACAGCATGACAAGTCTAGTCTGTTTTCTCATACGATAACTTGCGAATAGTATGAAACAAGCAATGTGTAATATAAAAAAAAACATTTTTAGAATGTAACAAACAATTAAAAAAATACATTTTTTTAATATTAGGAAGAATAATTTAAATCGATATACATGTATATGCCCTATTATTGCATTACCTCTACTTGGTGCACGATGAGCGAATACCCTCATAACATTGAATTTAATCGATAACTCAATTAAGCCATGTCTGCCTCATACCTCTGTGGTGCGGGCAGAATGAGCAATTCATTGTATATTAGCCATTAAGTCAGCTCTGGCAAAAGTAGAAAGTTTTGTTTTATTTTGTAGGACGACTGACTGGAAAAGGGAGTCAGATTCTGGTTAACCGCTTTAACGCTATAAAGCGAAGATGGTGACTATAGAACCAGAGTTAATATGGGGACTGGTCCTTGGATTTGTGGTGGCGTTCATCTTGGCTCTGGCAATGGGGGGCAACGACGTGGCCAACACGTTCGGGACGTCAGTGGGCGCCAAAGTGCTCACACTTCGCCAGGCATGTATCTGCGCCACTTTCTGTGAGACTTTAGGAGCAGTCTTAATGGGTGAGTTGATCACGTTATCATTATATTATAGCCATATTCAAGTACTGTATTCTTCTGGAAGCTGTTTTGACAAAAAATGTTTTTTTCATGTTTTAAAAAAACATAACTGAATATATTTATGTATTAACCCTTATACTTAAGGTAGTTTATTTAATTTTTAACCACTTAAGAGCTATCGCTATCCACAGCCTCAAGTTGTTAAAAAGGACACTAATTTGAGACACAAGTTTTACAAATCTTGATGTTAACGCTCATTTCATTCCCAATAACAGTGGGTAAATTGGCTAATAAAACTGATTAAAAACGACTATTGTCATGATTAGCAGGCAAGGGTTGAGAACTGAATCTCGATCGCAGAAAGGGGGGCGCGTCGGAACAGGTCCGGCTGGTACAGCTTAGAAAGGGGGACGCGTCAGAACAGGTCCGGCTGGTACAGCTCAGAAAGGGGGACGCATCGGAGGAGGTCCGGCTGGTACAGCTCAGGAAGGGGGGTGCGTCGGAACAGGTCCGGCTGGTACAGCTCAGAAAGGGGGGTGCGTCGGAACAGGTCCGGCTTGTACAGCTCAGAAAGGGGGCGCGTCGGAACAGGTCCGGCTGGTACAGCTCAGAAGGGGGGGCGCGTCGGAACAGGTCCGGCTGGTACAGCTCAGAAAGGGGGACGCGTCAGAACAGGTCCGGCTGGTACAGCTCAGAAAGGGGGACGCGTCGGAGCAGGTCCGGCTGGTACAGCTGAAGCAGAAAAAATATTTATAGGCTGATTAAATTAAACAAATGTGATCTACTGCACTATAGATTCTCTGACATTGCAATTTAAACTAGATAATCAAAAGGAGCCAGTCAATAATAGCTTCCGACGCCCCCGAAGTCATCGTTGATTTGTTGTCATTCAATATGTAACTAATTATTTTCGCTGCTGAATCATTTGATAACCAGCCTAATTCCATTTTGGATGAATCATTTATAATAACTGTCTGGTGAATGTTGAGGTAATTATTAAAGATGATTCATCACTGATGATATAAAATTATGGTGCATGCAATTAGAAAGTTTATTGATAAATCACCAATAATTATAGTTCCGATATTTATAATCACTCATGGAAATCTACAGTCAATATTTTATTCGATCCCTTTATAAACTTGGACACAAACATCTTTACACCCTTTCAGCGCGGGGACCCTCTTTAGATGTCAGAATCGGATTTATAGACGTCAGATTCTAATGGCTAAAGACGACCCCCTCACTGAAAGATTTAACAAATTCTAATGGCCGCAGACCCATAACATAGGAATTCAAATGAAGCGGAAAGAGCTAACTAAAACATTTATGATCATTTCAAATTGAAAAACTGCTTTGATATCCATGGTTTATACAAACATATTTCAGCGTTGTAAGGGTTGATACTATCCTCAGTCAATATGTGGATCTATCTTTTGATGACAACAGGTGCCAAGGTGTCTGACACGGTGAGGACAGGCATTGTGAATGTGATGACATATGAAAACCAGACACAGCTCTATCTAGCAGGGAATGTGGCAGCCTTATCAGGTAAGGGAACTTACAGTGCCAAATTTAATTTATTATAATATTGTTATGTGATTATTAAATCATATTACCATCCGATATGTTGGATGATGCTCACAACACCGCACCCAACACTCCCCAGAAAACATGAGACGTTGGGCGAACGCTGGTTTACTGATGGGCCAACGTCGTGGCATCATTTTGCATTTCTGAAGAATGACTTCATAAAACCGGGGGTGTAGAGCAGACATTTTCATAGAACTGTTTTTTTAATAATCACGTTTCGTTTATTTGCCACACACTATTAGTCATCTTGGGATTCGCGGCTTGTAGCACAGGGACATGAGACCCCCTGTTGAAATGAAAAAGTCCTGCATGTTCAAAAGAGTTCCCAATATAATTCTTGCTATAGATATGATGTCCTGCAACAGCAGCTGTTTTGCATTCTTAACCTACTTCGACTTTTTTATAACATTGTAACAGTGTGTTGCGTGCGTTGTAGATGAGTGTGAATAAACAATGTGTGAGATGAATATTAGGAACATTTGATTAATGTACATGTACCCGTACACGAAACGTACGGTACGCTTGGTACAATACACAGTAATCACTCCGTAGAAAAGTATCCAATATAGACTACTTTGACATTTATGCATACATTTTGCAAAACTATAACCATTATTAGAACGAAATTTATATGTACGTTTATGATTATGATTTGGTCATTTAACATTATTAAAACAAACGGAAAGAGCTTTGGTCGCGACTAGCTATATCACATGTGATGCCTTGCATCACCTACTGTACTTGCACGGTACCAAGTTGTCATAAGAACTGGAAGCTAATTGGCGTTAAATAGACCAAGTTTGTATGCCATTGCCCACCTTGATTTTCTCCAAAATTGATATGATCGTTTTATAGGCTAAAAGTACGAAGTTTGGTAGTTTTCCGGCGATATTTTAAAAATCATTTTCTACGAATTAATGTGAAAATAATTTGGATTTTAATACCGACAGGTGTGTTGATACAACATTGACAAATGGTGCGAAAGGGTGAGTTTGATAGCGTGGGTGGGAATTCTGTACAATTGTGTACAGATCCATGTCCACCCTTTATAACTCTCTGAAAAAGCAGGGCTGTTTCACTTCAACAGGGGGTCTCATGTCACTGTGGCTTAATCACTGTTAATGGATGAAGATGACATTCAGGCTTCAGAATCAAAATCAGAAATGTTTTATTTGACCTAGATATTATATACATATTTCATACAATGTGTTTGGTATACAAGTGGTCAGGGAGACTCTCCTTAAGGTCAGTAAATGACCGCTGACAGGAGGGCCACCCTTTAGAAAACTTAAAGATACAATATATATTTTCTCTTTGCGTTTACAAAAATAATATATAATAATAAAAATTGAACGGTAATTAACCATTTAACGGTATAGAATAGATTTAACAGTAATCAGAAGAGCAATATTGGTTTTATAATGACACGTGTATGTATCGTAGCTACAGACCCAGCAAACACGACACGTTGACCTAGCGCTGAGACACGAGACGCTATACCAAAACCGGTCCAATGTTGGGCCAGGGGTCACTGACCCTGGACCAACACTAGCACCGGCCAACGCAACATGTTCGCTGGGCATGCATGGTAAGTCGAATTACGGAGGCAATGACTGAATAAATACCTGTAAGAAGACTCGTTCACTCCGCGCTGGCCCAACGCTGGGCCAGTGTCATAGACAGTGGACCAGCACCGATCCAATGCAGAGCGAACAAGACTGTGTGTCGGGAAAACATGTGGGGCAAATTTATAGAGGCCTGTCCAGACAAATATAACAGTTATCAATATTACATTCATCTTTATAAGTATTCGAAATGCTATATTTTATATATATTGCAAAACCGTGTAGGCTGTGAGTTGTAGTTTTATTTAGTATGATTTGATCAGTATTGTTTAATAAATATGGTAAACTGTTGCGAACACAAAGATTCGCATATTCACGTCTAACTCTATGTGTTATATAGTTTCTCCGTCTTGTATTATGTTCATGGTTTTCAAAATTAAAAACGAGATCCAATGAAGTAAAGTATTTGGGGGTTTGATTATTAATTAACTTGTGATAGAATTTGAGTTGTTGTATTTGATGTATATCTTTCATTTTAAGAAGCTTCAAATGTTTGAATAGGGGATCAGTATGGGCATTATATTTACTTAATGAAATTATTCTGACTACTTTCTTTTGTATTTTAAATATTCTTTGATGGTTATATCCCCATGCCAGAATACAATAGTTAATGTGTGGAAGAAACATAGAATTATAAATAGTTAAGAGAATGTGCTGAGGTAGGAAGCGTTTCAATTTATTTAGGATACCAACACATCTAGATAACTTGAGAGACATTTTGTCTGTATGACCATTCCAACTTAATTTTTTATCAATTGCAACTTCTAAAAAGTCAAAATTAGCTACACATTCTATGCTAACATTATTTATATTTATTATTGGTATTTCTACTCTTTTTTGTGGCATATGAAATATAATAAATTTAGATTTAGTTGTATTTAGAGAAAGTTTATTTATTTTGAGCCATTTATCATTCTTACATAGTTCCTTATTTATATTACCATTAAGGGTTTCATTTTGTGATTTAGGTTTAAAAGCATTGAGCGTGCTACAAAGAGTTGTGTCGTCTGCATACATTATTAAACTAAAAATTGTGCTTGCTGAAGGGAAGTCATTTATATAGATGATGTAAAGTAATGGACCTAAAATTGAGCCTTGTGGCACTCCTGTCTTTATGTCTGTAAAATTAGATGTTGTATTTAAATATTCCACATATTGCTTGCGGTTTGATAGATAACTTTTAAAAAGTGATAAAGCATTTTTTTTACCCCATAATAGCTTAATTTGTTCAAAAGTATATCATGATCGAGAGTATCAAACGCTTTTGAAAGATCTAGGAAAATTGAGATTGGTACGTCACCTGAGTCCATATGTTTTATGGTTTTGTCTACAAGTTCTAAAACTGCAGATTCTGTAGAATGTTTTTTTCTAAAACCGTATTGACTTTCAAAGTACAAATTGTGCAGATTAAAGTGATTATGTAATTGGTCAAAGATTACACGCTCAAATATTTTAGAAAAAACCGGAAGTAGTGATATGGGACGGTAATTGTCCAAAAGTGTTGGGTCATTTTTCTTAAATATCGGGACAATTTTCGCGATTTTTAACTTGTCTGGAAAAACTCCACTTGCAAGAGATTGATTTATAATAAATGCTATTGACTTTGTGATATATGGCGTGATTTTTTTTAGTAGTTTTGTAGGTTGTCGATTATTTTTATTACATCGGCTTCTTCAACAGGTTTAAAGTTCAATACGTCAGAACACGGGTTATTCAAATAATTTTTGAATGAACCATGCTCTATATTACCTATGTTATTTGGGCCCAATGTTACAGAAAAATAGATTAAACTTATTTGCAATCGTCTCTTTATCGGAAACAGTACTCCCATCTATTTTAAAGTGTTCAGGGAAATTATGTTTATTATTACTTTTTTTGTTCAATATGTCTTTCATAGTTATCCAAGTATTTTTTAAGTCATTTTTACATTTAGTGAAACATGAGTAATAATATGTCTTCTTCGCATTTCGTATTAGTTTCTGTAGTATCTTGTTATAAGAACTAATATTATGTTTAACAGTTTGATATAAAATGGTATTGCGGGGGTTGTCTTTAGTCTATGGTTTAGGCTATCTCTGAATTTTATTGACCTTATAATTCCGGCAGTAATCCATTTTGTATTTTTATGTATGTGTTTGTTATACTTGACTAACTTGGCTGGGAGATGTTTTTCATATTTCTCTTGAAGTTTGTCACTAAATTTATTGTAGTTTTGATTTGGATCACCTACAGGGTTTAGATTAATTAAATTGTAGATATTCGCTTCAGCAACAGCATTAACAAATTTTTGAACAGATACTGGATCAGTTGTTTTTTTGAATATGAACTTTGGTTTTTCGGGGGGGGGGGTGCTCGGATTGACCTAAATGTAATAAAATAAGGGTGGTGATCAGAAAGGGTATGAGATACAATACCTGCTGTGGCATCAGATATATTAGGAGTGCATTTACACAAAGCATTATCAATCAGAGTACCCCTTCTGAGAGAAAATCTAGTAGGTAAAGTTATTTTAGGAAAAAAGTTGTGTGATATAATATTATCTAAATATTCACTGAATATTGGTCTCTCGTTTGTTTTAAGAAGATCTATGTTAAAATCACCTAAAATAGAGCATTCACAATTTTTACTATTAACGAATTCAAAAATAGGATTAAGTTCTTCGATAAATGTATGATAATTTGCATTTGTATCTCTCGGTGGTCTATAAATGTTGCCTATTATAATATTACGTTCCAGCTGGCTGCCCGATATTTCTATAAATTGTCCTTCCCAGATATCAGATTTCTTATAAAGTGATAAATGCTTATAATGGAAACGAGTGCTGATATATATTACGAGGCCGCCATGACCGCTACATATTTTACCTTGCGATAACATACTATACCCGTCTAATTGAAGTAATGAAGTGTCTGAGATATCGGACAGCCAGCTTTCCTGTAAACAAATTATACTGAACTCACAGTTATGGGTTTTAAATAATTCTACATATATTTTTAGTTTATCAAATTTTGTATTTAAAGAAGCTATATTCATACTTAAGATTGAGAAATTTTGCCTTGATAGTGTTAATGTCACATGATACGTGTGATTGCAGCTTAACCCTTTAAGCCCCCACGATGCATTACAGCAACATTTTACATCCCCGAAAACAGACCTAATTTTCCTACAACCAAGGGTTTTAGAACAATTTTTTTATGAAACTGGTTTACCAATGCGTGGTAATTTTCTTCAATTTTTAAACCACATAAAATCATCTTCATCCACTGTAGTGGATGAAGATGACTATGGTAAATTCAGGCTTCAAAGGGTTTAAGCAACTAGTATTCTATATTGTGATTAGCTGAGTAACCTTTTAATCGCTAATCACAACAGTACTTTAGTCGTTTTCAATTTGTTTTATTAGCCGACCAAATCACTGTTATTGGAAATAAAATATTTGTTTCAACATCGATATTTGCAAATTTTTCTCTCGGATTGAACACATAGTAGTAATTTCCACCCACTTTGAAGTTGTGGGAGACACAGTGGGTATATAGGTGAAAATTAAAATAATATAACTTAGCGGGAAGGGGTAAAGAATTCCTAACTGCGTTGCCTGCAACATTTTGTCATTCTGAGCTAAGAATCAAAGTCAAAAGGCGGTATCTGCTTTCTTGTGTAGTAGCCTAAATGCCTTTTGAATTTGCACGGCAGTGAAATAACACATATTATTCATATAATACTACCAACAATCTGGCATTTCAAGTTTTTTGTTATTGATTTGTGGTTCTACAATAGTTGGTAGATATTTTCAAGCATCAGGAAAACACAGTCAACGGGTCAATTGTGGTTCTAATTTTTAAAATTTTGACCTCCAATATTCATCTTTTTCGCTGATAACCTACTGGGGGTCATGAATAACTGTAATTCAACACTATGATAAGATCGTTCATTTTAATTGAGTATCTGTTTAACCTTCAAATGTTTAAATTTGGCCTGATAGAATGAAACGTCTCTCAGAAGATGACTAAGTGGAAATTCTCCGCAGAAGAAAAACCAAAAATGAAACAGTTAATTTGTTTAATTTGAATTTTCACTTGATGTGCTAAAAAATGACAAAACGAAATAATCGGTTGAACATGTTAAAGGGCTAAGTAACTGAATTTGTCACTGATTTCGCCCTTTGGAACTGAAAGGTTATCATGATAATGAGTGGCCAATAACCACCTTTTAGCTCCGAAGGGACGATTTAATTTGACGTGTTTTACAAATTTAAATTGGCACTTTTGTGTTTCCAATGTGATTTATAGGCCCACCGTATCCCTGTTTAACCCTTTCAATGAAGCTGAAATATTTTTGTATAAACCCGACAACAAAGGATTTTCAGCTTTATTTCAATACCTATGTTATGGGTCTGTGGTGAGTTAATTAACCATAGCCTGCATTGCTGGATTTTTTTTTTACTTTTTGAAAAACTCTATTTTTCTCTTTAGGATCTGGTATATGGCTGCTGATAGCCACAGTGCTGAAGCTGCCGGTGTCAACCTCGCACAGTGTGATAGGCGCCTCTATAGGATACGCGTTGGTCGCTCATGGAACTAAGGGTATTAAGTGGATGCAGCTGGCAAGCATAGGTGAGTGAGCTTTTCAAAAATAGAAAAGAAGCTTGGCAATAACGTTAATTTTCAATTTTAATTGGATAAAAATAGACGGGTAAAATTCTTAAATAATGGATCGACAATATTAACAACTCAACAAGAATAAATGAAAATTACAACACTTAAAGGTACAACTTTAAAATCAAGTAATTAAGCTAAGGGGTCTATTGTGTGGGAACTGAGATAATACTAAATGCTTTTCTTTGTTTTTTTCTTTTTCAGTTATATCCTGGTTTGCAAGTCCTCTATTTGCAGGAATATTATCACTCCTGACTTTTATATTTTGTCAAAAGTTTATCCTCAATAAGGTAATAATAATTTGTCATTAAAATGCTAATTTTTTAGTATTATGATAGAATTAAGCATAATTGCCCCCCTCCCCCACCCCATGGAGCTATTCAAAACTATAAAATCCCAGTTTACAATCTTTCACCACTAATTTTTCCACGCGTTTGTTTTCAGTCCAATACGCTGGAGAGTGGATTAGCCTGGCTTCCTGTTTTCTACGCTACCACTTTCTTTGTCAACATCCTCTCAGTGCTCTACAGTGAGTATACACCACTTGACACCTTTAAAATCTACTCATACCTTGTGGCTTTAAGCTAACTGCTTTATCTATCACCACAAAATTAACTGAAATTCAGCACAATTAAAGGTGTAAACCTGCTAAACAAATTAATATTTAAAAATAGTACCATATGTTACATGTTATGTTACACTGATTCGAAGTTTAGATAGTTTTCACTATATCATTAAAAATAACATTTGGGTTCAGGAGACCTCCAGCCAAGTAGCTATCATAAATCTCATCTTTAAACCTATACTCAGCTGACACAAGACGTTGAATGTTGGTTCAACGTCTTGTGTCCGCTGAGATAAGTTATATGGGCTTCACTTAAAGCATAATTCATTAGATTCATATTAATGATAAATTTACTGCAGCTCTTAAACAGTTGAACTGCAAAAATAACCTACTTTTTTCCATTGTTTTTGCAGTGGTTGACTTTCAGAACTTCCCAGCGTGGGCGTTGTTCTTGGTGAGTTTTGGAGCAGGAGCCGTTATTGCCATTTTTGTGCGATTAATCCTAGTGCCATACCAGAGAAAAACCATCACAGGTGAACACAATTAATAAGTCATAGTTATTCACTTTTTCATTATATATTTTTTTTTGCTGTCATTTTAAAGAATTATATCCTACTATTTCGTAATAAGCCTGTTTTATTGTTTGTGGTTTGCATATGAAATCATTCACTTCGAAATATATTGGCAATATTTTTTATATTCATATACATGCAGACCTCAGGGGCGTATCCAGGGGGGGGGGGGGGTGCTCAGGGTGCTCACACACCCCCATTTAATTTCCAGAGTGGTGATTTCCCAAATCAATAATTTCCTATAAAATTAATCCACCAGTGTCCGGCATGTTGGTGCTAGCCCCCTCAACACCTATATTTATATACCCTTTCCCATTTGAGGGCCGGTGTCTGGGATGCATCTTTGGTGCCATAAAGGACTCAGAGTAGGCAATGGCCTGTTGCGGGGTGGGCAAGTGATTGCCACATGTTGCGACATAAGCAAAATCTTTGCAATGCAAATTTTTTTAATTTAACCATTCAGATCACCTAAAAGTAGGCATGATTTCTTGCGACTTTTTTTCCTTCTCCTGCCCACCCTTAGTGTGAGTTTTTTGGGGGGCGGCGGATCTGAGAAACCCCCTTAATTTATTTTTGGATACGCCACTGGGCCTAACGACGACTAATATGCCTAGATGGATTGAATCACACAATCAGGAAGTGTAGTATAAGTGATCTGATGATTTAGTTTTCTTAGAAAAAAATAATTATGATAATTTATTTTGTCTGTATAGCCAGAATTGACGAAGAGATGAAAACGACGGCTGCTCAGGTGGTAGGAAATTCGGAAAATAGTAAAACAGGTAAATCTTTCTGTTGATCTCATAAACTCATTACAGCCTCGTTAAAAGAACCTTCTGCTAAGCAAAGGCAAAATGGAGTAACTGCATATTGCAAAGTTTAGCACCTTCTAACATCTAACTCCAGGGGCACGATGTGCTCCTGCATTAATTTAAATCATTTTTTGCCACGGTCTTCAACTTATCTATTGTTCTGAAAATCAAGTGACTGTATTTAACGTTTCTCAAAAATTCACAGCAATTTACTTTTTTCAGATTCAGAATCACCAGTATCGCATGATAACCAGCAGGCTGATGTCGAAAAAATACAAGAAAAAAAGATAGCTTCAGAAAAAACTCCGCTGGTCGCTGTGAACAAGTCTACTCAAGAATCTGATGCCGAAAAAGCAGTAAAAGTAAGTTGTTAAATATACCACTTTTAAAGCTTCGTGTCACGCTAGCACAAAGAACGTTGGATGAAAAAATATTAATATACCGGTAATAAACATCCGTGTTATAACAATTCGTGCTATAACGATGTTTTCCTGTAATTTGTCGGGTACCTAGGCTCTGACACAGAGACCTCAAGTTTTTTATTTATATAGTTCTTATTTTTATAGGCACTCGAAATATATAAGTTTTTAAAGATTTTTTTCCGAAGCCATCTTTTTCTTTTGTATTTGTTGAAATATAATCAAACCACTTATATGACATTTACTGATGTGCTCTTAAAATGGCGGCTAATGTGAGTATGCCGCGCAGTGAGTTAGGTAGCCAGGTCATGCCGTCCGCCATTGTAGCTATTTAAGCAGTTGATATCCTGCTTATTACGTGTTCATAAATATACTAACTTTATTTTTAAACTAAACGTGATATTATTTGAATAAGCACACGAATATGAAATGTATCACTGCAAATTTCAAATAACTTTTTTTCTGACTCTTTAAACGCTGTCTGTTCTCATTCCTCATAATACTCACCGCATTATTTATTTCTCCTATGTAGCTTGTGTCAGAGGCCGTGGACGTGATGATCCAGTAGATACACGCTGTCTGTTCTCATTCCTCATGATACTCACCGCATTATTTATGTTTCCTTTGTAGCCCGTGTCAGAGGCCGCGGACGTGATGATCCAGTAGATACACGCTGTCTGTTCTCATTCCTCATGATACTCACCGCATTATTTATGTTTCCTTTGTAGCCCGTGTCAGAGGCCGCGGACGTGATGATCCAGTAGATACACGCTGCCTGTTCTCATTCCTCATGATACTCACCGCATTATTTATGTTTCCTTTGTAGCCCGTGTGTCATTCCTCATGATACTCACCGCATTATTATGTTTCCTTTGTAGCCCGTGTCAGATACCGCGGGACGTGATGATCCAGTGAGTAAACGCTGTCTGTTCTCATACCTCATGATACTCACCGCATTATTTATGTTTCCTTTGTAGCCCGTGTCAGATACCGCGGGACGTGATGATCCAGTGAGTAAACGCTGTCTGTTCTCATACCTCATGATACTCACCGCATTATTTATGTTTCCTTTGTAGCCCGTGTCAGAGGCTGCGGACGTGATGATTCAGTGAATACACGCTGCCTGTTCTCATTCTTCATGATACCCACCGCATTATTTATGTTTCCTTTGTAGCCCGTGTCAGATACCGCGGGACGTGATGATCCAGTGAGTAAACGCTGTCTGTTCTCATACCTCATGATACTCACCGCATTATTTATGTTTCCTTTGTAGCCCGTGTCAGATACCGCGGGACGTGATGATCCAGTGAATACACGCTGCCTGTTCTCATTCCTCATGATAGTCACCGCATTATTTATGTTTTCTTTGTAGCCAGTGTCAGAGGCCGAGGGATGTGATGATCCAGTAGATACACGCTGCCTGTTCTCATTCCTCATGATACTCACCGCATTATTCGGCTCCTTCGCCCACGGCGGGAATGACGTCAGGTAAGGCAAATACATTATTCAAATATAAGGACAACTCTTATTGCATTGTGCGTACTATATTCATTGTCCATCTTTCCTACAGCAAGGTTAGTTGACTCCGCGAAGCCGTCAAGCCTTGCTGTGGGCAAGGTGACCTTGTCTTGCAGAAGCTGGAATGGCTGACGTAATAATTTCAGGACCTGAATATTTTCCAGCTCGAAATGTAGGAAAATGTTTCAATTTATTGAAAAATAGATTACACCCAAATTAAATTATTTTCTAATTTGCCATCTAGTGTAAACTATTTTATCAAATACGAAGACGTTGGGCCGACGTTGTACAAATGTTATACAAATGTTTTGTGTCTGCTGGGTTGACCCTTTAACCCCTAAACACCACTGAAGTCATGTTTAATCCGTTTTATTAGCAGGTTATCTTAGTCACAGTTACTGGGAATGAATTAAGTGTTAAAACATCAAGATTTGTAAATGTTGGTTCTCGAATTAAACAAATATAAGTAATTTTCACCCACTTGAATTTGTGAATCACGGTAGCGAGACACAACTTCAAGTGGGTGAAAATTTAAAACTTATGACTTGGCGCACCTATATTATCAAAAACCATCAACAAACAAATGCACAGCAAATTTGCAAGCTTAATGTTAAATGTGATAATTCAAATTTAAGCGTATCTCGAAACGTATTCACATATTTTACATTCCATTATTTCAGTAACTCAGTAGGACCCCTAGTGAGCATTTGGATGACTACCAGTACAGGTCACGTGTCTGAGGACGGTACCACACCAAGATGGCTGCTGCTCTACGGAGGAGTAGGTATCACAATAGGACTCTGGCTCTGGGGAAGACGCGTCATCGAAACAGTCGGCAAGGATATTGTCCAAATATCTCCATCAAGGTAAATGAAAAGAAATGAAGGGGGTTTAGGCCACCTGTGTGCACATATAGGCTAAACTGGGCCAGGAGAACCTGCTGAGGATGCCATCAAGGTAAACAAAGACCAATATAACTCTAAGGGCGATATCGGCACCTTATAGTCTCAAAGGACTCGGTATTGTGTTGTGTATTTCAATGAAAATTTACACGTTTAAAACAAGACAAGTCACGCCCGAGAGGAAGTCTGAGTTTGTTTCTTATTGTTGTTTTTACATTTATTTTATTTAACCAACAAAACGTGAAGAAAATAAATCTTACTCGATGAAGTCATCTATTGGCCTTAGTGCACATTATTAACTAAATCTTGATGAAAATGCTATATCGTCCCCTTGGATATGCTTACAGATAGGCCTACACCCTTTATCGCCCCCTTGGATATGCTTACAGATAGGCCTACACCTTTTTTCGTCCCCTTGGATATGCTTACAGATAGGCCTACACCCTTTATCGTCCCCTTGGATATGCTTACAGATAGGCCTACACCCTTTCATATCCAATGGGGCGATATATTCAAGCTAAATGTCAACCGATTTTTTTCCATTGTGGCGGACGACTCTATGCATTACCCATTTTTAGTCAGATCCGTTTGTAAATTAGACTAAGTTGAACAATTTTTTTGTTGCAGTGGTTTCCCGATAGAATTTGGCTCGGCATTGACAGCGCTGCTGGCTTCCAACACTGGCTTTCCAATCAGCACCACCCACTGTAAAGTTGGAGCTGTCGTGGCTGTGGGATATTATCGCTGGAGAAAGATTAACTGGCATTTGTTTGGTGGTATCTTGTTCGCATGGCTGGTGACAGTGCCCGTGGCTGCAGGTGCCAGTGCAGCTCTTATGGCCATCATGATGCAAATAGTACCCACCTATAATTGACCAAAGATATGTATTGTACTGCGTGTAACTACCCATCTGTTAGGTACAGAAAAAAAGGGTACATTGATTATCCCCAGCATACATATACATAGGGCCTACACAGAAGAGAAACAATGTGGAAAAAACCATATTAGGTGATGTATGTCGCCTTCACAGTAAACACAAAATATTTGTATAGCATTTGTACAATGTTGGATCAACGTCGAAGACATTAAGCAGACGTTGTACAAATGGTATACAAATGTTTTGTGTTTGCTGGGTATGTGTCTTGTAAAAAATACTGTCAAGTTCCGCTGTTGATAGCAGATCTTTGGCCACAAGATGATCTCAACAGAAAGAGTATATATGATTATATCACTCCTATGCTTTCTATAATGGAGTTTAAAATATGTGTAATATTGAACAGTACAGTGTACATGTCCTACATGACATACAAGTATTATACACGTGATCATTAGGCATACAATCCAGAAAATGAATTGAGCAGGTGCTCTGGGTTAATAATGATTGATTACTGTTCCGACGATTACTGAGAGAGAGACTACAGGTAGTATTTTGGGGCAATGATGGAAATACTGACGTATCTTCATCATATTGTCAATATCGGGATCAATAACATATATTTTATGTATATATATTACATGATACAGACTCATAGCATGTATCTGTGTATAACTATTATAAGCGCAGGAAGCAGCCCGCCGAACCAGGGGTCATTATAGATGACAGACGTACATGCTGGTCATGATCTTATTAGAAGGTTTTAAATGGATTATAATCACACTTGGTTCACATGATTTTAAACATTTCATATACGTTTCCGAATTATTTGCATTTCCGGGTAGATTACCCACAATATAATAAACTGTGCGAACCATGTAGCCTACCCAGTAAAAAAACACAAAACATTTGTATAGCATTTGTACAACGTCGGCACAACGTCTTCGACGTTGGTCCAACATTGTAGAAATGTTATGCAAATGTTTTGTGTTTACTGGGTATCTGTTAATTACGTTTTGTTCTATGTATATGTGCATTCTATATTTTTTATAATTTTAAAACTTCATACGACAGGTATATCCAACAGAAGAAAAAAAGTATTTTTGATTATTTCACACACTGAATCTATGTATTCATGCGCATTTGTTCATTTGTATTATTTGTTAGTGTTTTTAGCATACATATATCGATGTTGAGGCCCATATGCATCAGTGCTACGTATTATTGATCAACCTTAACCCTTTACCCGCTCACATGGCTAAGTTACCTTATTTTAATTTCAACCCACTTCGCGTAGATGAATATTAGTTTACCTTGAGACAAAAATTATTCATGTTAAAAACATGTTTTTCCAGTAACAGTGTTATATTCTGTCAATAAAAAGGATTTAAAACGATTATAGTCGTGCTTAGCACTTAAAGGGTTAATAGTGGTAATATTAACCCTTTAACTTTCAATGTAAGCCTATTTCATTTTCATGATATTTTTTAGTTTAAAAAATTTTCAACTGTAATTTAATATTAGGCAAAATATGTCATAATTATTACGCTTATGCCTAGTTAAAGATTTGACATGATACTCGATCTAACATTGAATCTGAACCTATGTAACTTTGAATCAGTACCTATGTAACATTGAATCAGTACCTATGTAACATTTAATCAGTACCTATGTAACAATAAATCAGAACCTATGTAACATTGAATGTTTAAAGTTACATGTACTCGTCGCATTATAGCAGTGTTATATAGTGACCCACAAATTCAAACGGGTACAATATTAAATTCTGTACTTCAGTGCTTTAATTTTTTATCACCCGAATTATTTGGAGCATGAACATTATATGTTCAAGCAATTTTAAACATTGCGTTCTCAAGAGAACTGCCACTGATTGGTTGAGAGTCTGACTTCAGCCTCAGATCTAGATCACCCCGATTGCATCGTAACTTTTCGCCAATATCAAGCCATCGCAGGTTCAACCCTTTGAGAGTCAATCCGTTTTAATAAAAAGAATGATGCTTCATTAAAACGGATTGAAATTTGATGACTGCTTTTAACGATGAATTGGCTATTTACTCAGCAACAATGACAAATCTTTTTGTCTTTAAATCAACTAAATTTCCACCCACTTGAAATTGTAGATCGCGGTAGCGAGACACAACTTCAAGTGGATGGAAATTCGAGTTATTTAACTTTGCGCTCAAAGGGTGTACATTTGATGTGTTTTGGAGTAATAGAATGACAACAATTATTCAGCGATTTACATACTTAATATATTGTTTGAATAAAACTCCATTTTTATATGTTCTGTTTTGTTGTTACTTTCATTAGTGCCATTATTGAGATAAAACGATATGACGATATAACTGTTACATTGTATTTCGTAAAAATACAACACACCCTGTGACTGGCGTTGTTCCACTCAGTATATTCGGGAGCCTCCGTCGCCGAGAGGTAGCGTACTCGACCTCAGACCTCCAAGGTTTGAATTTAGCCTGTACGTGCCTGTATGTGCACAAAAGTGGCCTAAAGCACAATTCATTTCACTTTGTTCCATGGAGTCCATATAATTATTCTTATGGTATGTGGGTGAAATAAAATAAAGACTTTTTTCTCATTTAATTACAAAAATACATATTATTCGTCATTAATAGGTCGAGATCGCTATGTGTAACAGGATTGTCGTAGTCAACAATTTCCTCTCTGTTGAGCTGGTAGAATGTAATTACTTTGCAAACTAATGGATTTTTTAGTGGTTTCGGTACTAATTTATAATAGTTTTTTGAACCCATGACCTTTTATTCTACCTCAGTAAACTGTATATGTTTTATATTATGTGAGGTTTAATGCTCTTTCATCATGATGTTTATGCTGGCTCGTCCGTATTTATCTCTTTTAAAGGGGTACTTACTCCACAAAAGCTATATTACCACTTGACCATTCAGTTCCAGCGGTCACTGCTGCGTACCCCTTTAGCGCTAAGATCTATAACTTAAATTTCCACCTATACTTAAAGTTGTGTCTCGCTACCGCGACCCAAGTGGATGAAAATTAGGCTACTCGTATTTGCAAATCGCGAAGTTTAAACACTCGATATCAGTGATTTGATCAGGTAGTAAAACTGATTTAAAACGACTATAGTCGTGCTTAGTGTAATGGGTTACATGAATGGAAAAACCTACGTATAAAAAAGCAGATACTTCTTCTCATATCTCATGTATCTACCACTGCATTCTTGATACATGTCGTCGTCGCCCGCATTGCATTTTCTACCTTTGTTATGATATAAACCATACTACCCGGTGGACCGAATGCTATGTCTGTTTTAAAGTGAAACGTGTTATTCGTGTATTGTGATAGCATAGGAAATGTAAAAATAAAATTATTGTGATATATTTTTACAAAACAGAGCAATAGAAAACGTTTATATTATTAATTTATTTGTGAGCGCGAGTTCTTAAATGCTTTGTTAATAGGTCCTTGATGTACGGAAGTGGATAGGGGTCAAAATTACCTAGTGACATGCAACATTTTATCATACTATGTTGATTTATGGGGGTTATATTTTAAAGTGCACTATTTCCCTTTTTACTTTTATACGTTGGTTGTTCTATATAATATAGTCGATAGGATAACCCTCTTCCCGCTAAGTTATATAATATAAATTTTCACAGCTAACCTCAACTTTAAGTTGGTGAAAATTACTCACATTCGTTTAATTTTAGTCCAAACATAGCCAATCTTAATGTTTAATCACTAATTCCCCCCAATGACAGTGATATAAGCTGCTAATAAAACAGATCAACTATTATCGTGCTTTATAGCACGTGACCCTTTTAGAGCGACCCTCGAGATATCTCTGAACAGAATTCCCACTGATATGGAATTTGGCCTAAAAAATTCCATGAATGGAAAAATCATGGAATATCAATAAAGGTAATTTTCATGGAAAAAGCATGGAACTTTGTTTCAGTTATCCGTTATTTTTTCAATATCAGAATATATTTTGCAGAATTTATTCTTTGTCACTTGTGTTACTTTCTTAGCCTGCTATTTGGACTACTGGTGGTTGCATGTGCCCAAATCTTTTGACGTAAAACATTTGAGGCGAATAAAAGCAATCAGGGCAAATTACATGCAGCCAAAATGGAATGGAGCAACCTGGAAAATAACCTGTTATCATGGAAAAATCATGAAATTTTGTTTTCAGTTTTGAGTGGGAACCCTGCGGGGGCAAGAAATGTCCAGCTGTCGTGGCCTCCGAGATATCGCGGGGACAGAGTGTATTTTTCTACTATGGGCGGATGTGAAGCTCTCACCATAGATAGAGATAGAGAGTTGATTTTTTCATCAAACCATATGTTTTTGTTTTCGAGGAATATGAGAAAACAAACGATACTTTTCTTCGACAACTAGTGTATGATCTTATGTAATCCCGTGGGAATTTCATGTTAATTTTTGCCACCTAGGTTTTTCTTGTTCAGAATCTTATGCTGATTCCAAAACAATAGGGTGTCATTTTTTTAGATCAGCTTAAGGTCATTTTTCGACCCCTAGAGGTAATGACCCCTAGATTTCATTTATTTATTTATTTAAACACATGTCTTACTAGTCGTGTAACACATCAAAATGACCAAAATTGTTTAGGAAATATCATCATATTTGAGAAAAAATGAAATAACATTTTCTGCCCACAAGAGGTCATTTTAAGGTCAACAATTGCAAATATACCTATTAGTCCATGGGACGGAATCGGTCCCCATGCACCCCCCCCCCCCCCTCCCGCTACTCACCCACACCAATTTTTTTAAATGTTTTATTTGTCCAAAACATAAGATATATTATATGTCCAAAAAATGAGATGTTACCAGTAAAAAAATAAGGACGAACTTTATATGTTGACCGCTTTTATGGTTTTTAGGGTTACGTAAGCGTCTGTCGTTGATGTTCTGATTAACCAATCTGCATGTGCAATATATGATATAACAGATAATTAAATTTCCGTTCTATCAATACATCACTTATTGCAGTAGAGTAAATAGTTGTCTCTCCACATACGCTCAAATATGTTTTTTTAGTATAGAATAATCAGAATGAACAGCAAAACAAACTAGTCAACATGGTCATTAAAAACAACATAATAAATGATAGTTATTAAACATATTCATATTGTGGCCTATGTTTCCTGAACCAAGATATATGAATGCTTAAAAATGTGCGTTAGTTGTATTTATAAATGTCATACATATTTCTTATTGAAAGAATATTGTAGCCTTTCATGAAAATAAGTCTATTTAGCCTGGGTTGAAATCTAAAACATGGAACTTTGCTCGAAATTTTAGTGTATACTTTTGTATTCACTTGTTTTTACTAATTTGCATGTGCTGAATGTGAATCTGTCGGATAACATTCTGTATTTGGAGACCTTCACATACAAATTAGCAAAATACAAAATGGCCACCAAAATGTTAAGAAAACGCCATATTTTTCCTGCAAGATTTTTAATTGATAATTTTTTTCTTCTGTCTATGGAAAGAAATGACCTTTATTTGACCTTGAGATCCAAGACATCCACCGTTTTTCATGTATTTACAGCTACTATAAGTATACTGCTAAACATGTTGACAATAATATGATGTTTTTTGTGATAACATAGTGGATTAGGACTAAAAGTTACTGACGAGTAAATTTGAAAGAAAAAGCTAAAATGGCCGCGAAATTTACCTTCATATGAACAAGAAACAAAATGGCTATCAAAATGTAAATTTAACCTCTTTTTTTAATTTGTGGCTCGGAATTGCTCAATTTATTGATTTTGTGTGACTTGGGGGCCAAAACAAGCATTTCTGTCATTTATTGTTCATCGTCTGACCTTCAGTTTTTCGTAAAATCCAAGATGAACGTCATTTTGCATATTTACTATTAAAATAATGATGTCATTCTCAATACTAAGCACATCAAAGCATGTTAGAATATACTGTACTTAAACGCAGTTTCGAATGCCTTGCCACCTAATCTGGGCGGGGGCCCTAGGGTAGTGGTTAGCACCGCTGCCTTTCACGCCAGAGTTCGGGGTTCGGTTCCCGGTCTCGGCGGTTTGAAAGAAACAAAAATGTTTCTTCCCCATCCACGTGTGGAAGTTAGTATTGTGGGGAGCCTCCGTGACCGAGAGGTAGCGTGCCCGGCCTCAGACCGCCAGGGCTCGAATTTCGAATCCTGTATCTGGAGGACAGTGTCATCTCAATCATCTCACCATCCTCAGGAGGTTCTCCTGGCCCAGTTTAGCCTATATGTGCACAAAGGTGGCCTAAAGCCCGATTCATTTCATTTGCCACCTAATCTATCGTAGTCTACGTAGTCTACTTTTTAGATTCCTAATAAACAAATGTTGTTTATGATATTATAGTTCATGTGCATAAAAAACACTTTTATTTGTCTGTTGGCGGTAACCATTTTAAATTCGAAGGTCAAATAAAGGTCATTTTGATCGAAAAACATGAGACATAAATTTATCAATTCAAAATCACGCAGAAGCCAGAAATCGTGCAATAATTTGTAACAAAAATATAGAAAAGATGTTGTTCTGGCGGCCATTTTTTGTTTTGCTTATTTAAAGGTGAAGGACACCAAATATATAATTTTATCCGACAGATTCGAATTCAGCATACACCAATTATGTCAAAACAAGCGCGACAAAAAAATATAGTCTTAATTGCAGAGCACAGTTCAATGTTTCATATTTCAATCCAGGATAAATACACACATTAAAAAAAAAAGTCTGCAATATTCTTTCGTTTAAAAATATATGCACTGTGCAATGTACAAATCTAAATACCACTCAGTTTTAAGGATATACACATCTGGGCTTAGAAAACATAGGTCAAATATATATATGGCCAATTATTATTAAGTCGTATCCATTGACCATGTTTACTATTTTGTTTTGTTGTCGATTTTGATTATTTGTATTTAAAAAAATGTTTAAACGTATGTGTAGACATAACTGTTTAATCCACTGCCTCATGCAATACGTCTATGGAACGGATATTTAGTTTTCTTTTATATTGCATGTGTAGATTGGTCAGCTACAACTGCAACGACAGATGTTTACGTAACACTAACCCCTAACTTTAGGTTTGGGGGTACCCCCACATAAGCGTTCAAAATATATATTTCGTCCTTCTTTTTTCACTGGTAACATCTCATTTCATGTTTTGGACATATCAAAGCTTACAAAAAGTTGGTGTGGGTGAGTAGTGGGGGGGGGGGGGGGGCGGGGTCGCACGGTGACCAATTCTGGCCTATGGACTATATGTGTGTTTAGAGTTATGAACTTCAGGAGACCGGAAATGAGCTTTAAAGCTTCAAAATATTTTTTATTTATGAATGTTGACTATTTCGTGTCAATTTCCTTCGATTTGCTATATTACACGACTATATTACCTTGAAATACAAACGTTTTAAAAAATCCCCGTGTTTTTTTAGGGTCATGACCTTTAAGACCCCGGAAATGACCTTTAGAGCTTCAGAAAAAAATGACACCCTACTTTATTTTGTTCAGTAATATTTTTTCTTTAAATTGAATATGGGTGTCAAGAATTAACATGCAATTCCAACGGAACCACATTTACTGCCATAAGACCATACACTAAACATTATCATGCTGAAAATGATATGTTAACCCTTCTTTTCCGATTTTTCAAAGATGCTAATTTCATATTCATCGCACATAATTGTAATACGCATCACCCATAAACATAAAAGCTAGCATGACCTTGATATAAGGTTGATCACGTTGGCTTCGGGCAGGCCTCGGGCATTAGTCTATCCAGTATATATCACAAGTAAAATCACAATCGAAACCTATGTCAACCTTCATACCCAATTATGTATTAATATTTGGCCATGTAGGCCAAATCTGATGTTTTAAACTACTGCATATTTTTATTTTTCTCAATTGAGCAATTGAACCTTGAGGAAGTAAGGTGGGCTCTGCCCTCAATCATCATATGTATTGAAAATATATCTGAACAAGAATGTGTCAACACCAATATTTTGTATTGAATGGCTGCACCACTCACAGTGTTGAGATGAATCTTGTTTTGGATATTTTTTTTTGTATAAGGCCAAGCTAGAAGTTTGGTGAAACGAAACTGTTGAAATCAATGTTATTTTTCATTACATACAACATTGTTTTCAATGACTCATGCCGTCCCAGCTGACACAAAAGTTGAATCGATGCTGGGTTAACGCATGTTCACCATCTACAACGTTGGACCAGCAAAAAAAAAATTTTTTGATTCAACGTCTTCAGTCTGCTGGGGTATAACTAACGTTATAACGGTTTTTGTGAAATAAATTTATGTTCAATCAGTAGGAATTATACATGTTTGGTCTCAAATCAGGTAGGCCTAAATATGAGCGGGTTAACATTTAAATTGTCTAACTTTGCACTTCAAGGGTTTAGTCAGGCAGTCATCAAGATATACCTGGTAAAGTTTTTTTTTCGATGGATTCCACACAAAATTGAGCAAATTCAAAACGGCCGCCACTTGGTGAAAGTCAAACTTTAAATTGACACAATTTTCGACAGAATAGGAGCAGATTTATGTCAAACAATAAATTGATATCATTCTCGACATAATAGAGGCATATTCGTGTTTTATTGCGTCTATCCTGGGGTTTTCATAATATGTCTGGGAGTTTTGTTAAACAGTCTTATCGGCTACGAGTGTAAATGATTCTGCTATTTATCCATATGAAGATTGGATGACTGACGCAGTTTCCAATTTCAAATAAATATTATACTAGAGTGTACATTGGCTATTTTTACATTATTTATTTTACCCTATTGCTCCTGGCGAAGTTAATCCCTTCGTAGGCCTATTATGCCGTCGCCTCCGCATTTTATTAGGGTCTACTGGTGGACCCCCCATTAACACGGCTTGATGTATTCACTTCAACATCTTATACTCATGATAGCTTATACGTACGTCTAGGAATTTGTTTGCTATTGACCCCCATTTAATATCAGGTCAATTTATAGGTCACACCACAACGTAGTTCCGGTGTAGATAAAGCTGTTTGCCCAAGCTGGCGCTATCAACATGATCAAATTAATAATTACAGTAGAAAACAGCTGATATGCTAGACCCTACTATATATGTACAAAAGATGTAATCACAGAAAACAGTATATTTCAATCATTATATTTTTTTATTGTAAAAAATATATCATCATCAGTTAAAAAGTAATAATCTCGTGTACAATTGTTTTCATTAAGGCACTATGGTGAGAGACTTATGCGCGTAGTCACAGCATATAGCATATAGCTTATTAATTAGTTCACATTTCGAGGCCAGGTAAAATATTGATGCTGCATAAAAAAACTTGCACTAGATCCCTATAAATCTTAACTAAAGTATTGATGACTTCACGTTAAGTTCATGTGGTTTTGACCTTGAGACACGGAATATTGACATTCAACAATGGCGGAATTAAAGTAGGTGGGTCGTCATGATTCTCTGAGTAAACATTGTGGGCGTGCACCGCATCTGCATCGTCAACATCCACAGGAGTGGGGTCCGTAATGTAAATATTATGTTTCAGTGAAACATAGCGATCCAGCTGTCCTAGAGAATAATTCTTAAGTTTTTCATTCGGCATCCATATTTTGGTCAGGCTCCTTACATATCATACATGTCACACAATACATTCAGGTGTTATCATGCATGATTTATATTATGTGTAGATGCATAAAAATAACTGACATTACAGTGTACATTTCCTAATCAATAAATCAATAACTATGAAATAAATAAATGATAATAATTACATCTTGTCAGTTGCCAGCAACATAATTATACTATACTGCAAAATCACTGTAAAATGGAAATAAAATAATAAATATAATAAAAAAAAAAAAACGGGATACCAGTATATTTTTGAAAAAACAGGTCAACACATATAAGTCGTCCCATAGGAGCTAACAAGTCTTATTTCCCGAACTTTAGCCCCAACGTGACAATTTGTATTTCTACGTAAAATAGAATACATTGGTGATAAAAACAACTCTAAAACATACTGAGAATCATTGTATCAACCTTTACATTTAATCGTATTTTAAACAATTGATTATCACTTAAATTGTGTATTTGCTTAAAGGCCCTCTGTATGTAGGCCTACGTGTAAGCCTGTACAGAAACTGACAGAATATGCGGGCGCACAACCAAATAGAGACATGTGTACTTAAAGCGGCTCCTTGTGATGACATAAATTTCGTTTTTAATTTTGTAGTGAAGTAGTGTATCCCACCGATCATGATTTAATTTTTTTTTCAGAGTGTTCAGATATTTTCAAATATTTTTTATCAACATTTATAAGAATCCTGTAATAACCCAAACAAACAGTGTATTAACCTAAAGGATGGTTGAAAGCTAGTGCAGCCGTCGGCCCAGCGTTGAGCAGACCATCGGTGCTGTGGGGAGAATCCCCCCTCCCGATCATCGCGTTTCCGGACCAATTAAGGGCGGCAGCTAATGATGCAAAATGAAATGAATCAGGCCACATATAGGCTAAGCTGGGCCAGGAGGACCTCCTGGGGATGGTGAGATGATTGTGATGACACTGTCCTCCAGACACAAGATTCGAAATTCGAGCCCTGGCGGTCTGAGGCCGAGCACGCTACCTCTCGGTCACTGAGGCTCCCCACAATACTGACTCTCACACGTGAAAGCGGAAGAAACATTTTTGTTTCTTTCAAACCGCCGAGACCGGGGACCGAACCCGGAACTCTGGCGTGAAAGGCAGCGGTGCTAACCATTACCCTAGGGCCCCCGCCCAGCCAATGATGCAACAAGGTGGTTGCTTTGATCATGCCGTCTGAGATGTTGGGTATTTGGGACAGTATTGTTTACATGACAATATACCTCTTGGAAATTAAAATTAGTTTAGTCGTTTTCAGTGATTTGAAAAAAAAATTAACTGTTTTTTTGTACTTTATTCAGGATCAGTAAGCTATATTGCTTCATAAGTAATACATTTTCAAGAATGCCAAAATTGAATTTCCCATCCCAAGGAGTTCCACAAACATAGTCAGTCATTGAGAACGGCTTACTATGAGGTATGCGCAGTAGGCGTGCCGCAGTGTTGAGACATTGTAGGCTGGGAGCTGCGTTATGACGCCCTAACTACACAGACACCTGTGGTCGGAGCAGACGTGGGCTTTCATAACAAAAAACTCTCCAGTGCATGTTAATACACAAAATAAATCTTTTTATCTTACACTAGTTAATATTATCTTTAATAAACACTGTATGGACGGTTTCTTTTCCCTTTTTCTAAATTTCTGTGTTGGTCAAACCTGGAAAATAAACATATTTCTGTTGTAATTTTGAGATGGTATTCACATGGGTAATACTTGACTGTCTATCTGCTTACCTGCCTGCCTATCTGCCTGCCTTCTTGCTTACTTGACTGCATGCCTGCCCATCTACCTGCCTGCCTGTTTACCTGCCTGCCTGACTAATTACCTGCCTGTATTCTGTTTGCCTGCCTGCCCTCAATATAAATGATATTTATATAAACGATTTTAGAACCAGCTGAATGCATTTAGTTGCGTCATTTATTGGTATTATTTTATTCCACTATATGAGCTATGGTTACGGTTATCATGGTTATAAACAGTTCAATCTAATTACTTGCGTTATCTTGTGTAAGCTTGGTCTAGTTTTAAACGGACAAATTATACTATTAAACGTGTAACTGCAAATAATAAATTAAATAATCTCTTCTCTTCTATTGATCTGGCCATGTACTTACTATCTCTGTCCTTGAAGAAGATACAGCCGAGTAGGCTGTGCTGATCATCATAACAATCATCGACCCTGAAAATACCAAGTATCGATAACTATTTTCTGTCTCTGTGCACGGGCAGAATTAGCATGCATTACATGTCAGTCTATTATGCTGTTACGATATATATATAGCGTCGGCTTCGGATTGGTCGGGATGGCCATCTCGACCAATTCGAAGACTACGATATATCGTAACTTGTCCGTGAATACCACGGGGAATTGGGATGTGTCTATGCGGTGAAAATCACTGTCATGGTTATACTAGAGAACCAATGATCATACTGATCCCATCCCATTCAGCTGTGGTTAATACCGGCCCTGGTCTGTCAGTCTATTGTCCAACATCAAAATAACGTAGGGAAAATGATGCGTGTTTTCGTGGTTTACTCACTTGAAATTAACGCCACCTTTCCCATATTTTATTACATTATCCATAAGAAAAAGGTCAAATAATAACCAGATAACATAAATAACAATACCAAATATCTGTGTAATTACACACCGTATATAGGAAATGTTTAATGTTAAAGTTCATGTGCACAACATCATCAGTGATCATCACAGCTGTTTTAATTATTATAAAATATGTTTGACGTCGCCCCAATATAGCTTTGTTGAAATAGGCAAACAGTGCTTCAAATAATTTATTTAGTTAATTTGATGAAATCTTTCGACCCACCTAAAACTGGCCACAGCGCAGTAGCTCCACTCTCTCCTGTTTAAAGTACAAACATACAAATATGTATTGCGGAGGTACAAATCAGTATAGCTCATTGAATAGCATTTGCATTATTTCCAAATTAACAGAGAAGCTTGATATAAAGCCATTATCACTGATTATGCGGTCACCTTGTTATTGAATAGTCGTATATGTCTTTTTGTGGAGTGGCCCAGCAGACACGAGGCGTTGGCCAAATATTGGGCTGACAGCAAACGCAAAACATTTGCATAACATTAGTAAAACGCCGGCCCAACGTCTTCGACTGTGGTCCAACATTCTATAAATGTTATACAGATGTTTTGTGTTTATTGTTTTACCTTGACATTGAACTTGAATGGAGGACTCCACATATTGGGAGCTGTCCACCTCAGACCAGTAGAAGGAGATATGCTCCGGGTACTCCGCTCCGTCTGGCACCGCCGCGTAAATCTAGAAAAAGTGATATCGTCGGCGGTAAAACTGCAAAACCCAGTCTGTTAACCTTTTACCTGCTAAGTTAAAGAATGTAAATTTCACAATTTGTGCTAAGATAACATTAGATATGGAACCATTGATGTTATATGTAAATCATGTTAACCCATGTCCCTAGGCTATTATATGAATTTTTTCAGAAAATTTTAATGCCAAATAAATCTCATAATAACATTTGTTTTAGATACTCATTTAATAAAATAATAATTTAATATGGGATATGTCTATTTAAAAAAAAAACAATGTATCATAATTATTCTCTTCTTATAAAAGTGACAATACTATTCTATTACGACAGATGATTTTTTACTGAGATTATTAAAGTACTTACGTTCCCATAGCAGGCTGCATTGGTCACATACCACGTTGTAATGTCATCTTCTACCAAGGAGAACATGTATCTAATCGTGTTTGTATTGAGGTACAGATGTTTGTCGTTATCGCAGATGGACGTCTTAATTCTGGTGTAATCGCCGTTACTTTCCGGATGTATCAAAGCCCCAGTTAAAGAAACATTCTCACATCCACCTGTTAAAAGATTATGTTCACTCTGTGATCGTGCTCTAATTTTTATTAGAATATTATCATAATTATAATGATTGTCGTTAGTGAGATTTGCTTATAGGTACCCACATTGTTAACAATAATTTCAGCATGCAAGCTAGAATACAAATGTCACCAGGTCACCCATTACCAATAGTTAGCAGCTCCTAAAACGTGATTTCGGTGCTTATTAAAGATTATAAAGCCCTTTATTTCTACATGTTGTAAACAAACTATTAGCATAAAACAGCACAGGTCCAGCCCATACGTTTAACCTGACATCCAATAGAATGATCATGCATCATACTAATCAGATCTGCATGATCTATTCCCTAAGTTTAATATAAATAAATAATATTAGCTTATACTGCTCCGATATATATATCTTTTACATGTGTTAATAATAAATAAAATAGACTAAATGTAAAGGCATTATTTAACAATGCGATACATTATTAAAGTTGTGGACAGGCCTGTGGGCGCGACTGAATATTTCTGCTGTAGTCTACTGTAAATACTGTGATTTTAAACGCATTTCAACATACCCTATTCCTTGCTTACCTGAGGTTTTGACAATATCCTGGCATTAAAATATCACCAGAATGACAAACACAGTAGTATCATATACTAGTAATAGTTAAGAAATGTGTTGAAGTGTCAAGTGAATTGAAATGAACAATGTTTTCTTTTTATAATAAGAACAGTGATGTCTGTGCGATTGGTGAATACGACGTGTCAGTGTCCACACATGCTATCGCCCTGATCCCAGTGACGTTTTAAACACTCCAGATTCTGAATAGTTAAAATTATAATATATATAGCTCTGTCTATTTTAACATAATATACATACATTTTATACTGTCCCATATACGAGAAGATAAAATCAACCTTACATTGTCAGAATGTTTTCTTATCGGGCTATCATGGGAAAAAAAATTCAGTGTATCAAATTATTATTAAAAGTGGTGTGCACATGTGAGCTGGTTCTTTTAATGTTACCATAAAATTAATGAACATTTGTGTAAATATAATGTGACGAAATATGTGAAGTTCATCACAGAAACGCCCTATTTACACAGTTGTTAGCAAAATTTAGCGAGAAATAGAAATATATGTTATAAAAATTACGTTTAAACATGTTTAAAATTAAAGCAATCAAATTTAGATTGTTTTATTATGTAGAGTAACACAATATAATTTTTTTTTCAATTTGGGTGCCTTTATTAACAACGTATTACAAATATATTTAATATCAATACATACGATGAGTACTTTTATCGAGACACAACTTAAAGTGGGTAAACAAATTATTAAACTTCCCAACCAGCAAAGGACTTTAAGCCAATTCTGGTTTAATGTTGTTTCACCGCCTACAACGCAGGTCCAACATTAACCTAACAAGATTTGTATAACATTGCTACAATGTTGGGCCAACGTCGAGGACGTTGTTTCTACATTTATAAATGTCATGCAACTGTTTTGTTTCTACTGGGGGCGGGGGCCCTGGTGCAGCGATTAAAGCTGCCGGCTTTAAAAGATCGCGGGTTCGAACCTCACTCTGGCCTTCAAGTTTCAAAGAAACGAAATGTTTCTTCTCCGCTCACTCGTAAAGATTCAATATTGTCGGGAGCCTCTGTGACCAAGAGGTAGCGTGCTCGGCCTCAGACATCTAGGTTCTCCTGGCCCAGTGCAGCCTATATAAGCACAAAGGTGGCCTAAAATCCCATTCATTTTCATTTTCATATGTGTTTACTGGGCAGCAAGCTTTGACAAAAAAGGAAGAAAATGGCACACGTTGCATCATAATTCCAAAATATTGATAAAAGAATGGCTTAAATAGGTAGAAATGTTTAATTTATCTATAATAAAGGTGTGAACGGAAAATAATAATATGTCCTCACAGAATTGACACATAACACTTGTATGGTACTAGTAATAGTTAACAGTAGTAGAATATTCTATAACGTCACTTCTCGGCATTAATGTACGATAAAAACAGCGCAGTCGATCGATGCGATGAATGATGTGCTAATGATGATGTGAGGGTGAGTGATAGGGCAAGGTAAACTTGCAAAGTAAACATGGTAAAGTTTCAATACATTTCAAAGACTAGTCAAAATGGAAAACATTATGGTGTAAGTCCATACCCCAGTCACACTTACACGACGCACAGCCCACGCCTTGAGTGCCACAAATTAGAGCAGTGCGTCGTTGTGCGTCCATGAATTTTATCAGGATATGAGAAGAGCCAGCGAGTTTAAGACGAATATACAGCGTAGATAAATAAATCAGCTGTATAAATCAGCGAATAGACAGCGTTTCGCCACCGCGTTGCGCGTTAGCCGGGCGACAAAGTTAACGAATACACCGCGCATCGCCAGCGCAAGGCACGAATAAGTCAGAAAGCATTTAGCACGCCCCATATACGTTATATGTTCGTTGGACATGCGTTGGACATGCCTTACGTTGGATGGGTGCTATATGCGAGCTCAGTTCTGGCATTTCTGAGTTTTTTTCGGAGCGTAAGGCTCAGTCACACATAGTCGACGCACGACCCACGCACTGAAAATTGATTATTTTTTGTCAGAGCGTCGGTCGTGCGTCAGCACTCGTTACTGGTTCGTATACGGCGCTGCACTAACACCACGCATATTTTTGTGCGCAGTGTAATCGCCAAAAAAAGTTGGGTGTGTTTGAAATATTGAACGCATATGAGCGCATAAATGTACACGCCAGAAGACCGCCAGCAACACGTAGGGCGCGCTAGCATAGCGCTATATCAACGTCAAATACGTTTGCTTTGTATCACATGGCTGCCCGTTGAGGTCGCCGGGCAGTCGCGGGCAACGCGCCTGTCCTGCGCTGCATGAGCGCTGGAAGCAAATGCTGGGCACACGCCGACAGTTCGTCCAGCGCTCGAGCAACAGGCTGTGACCATGTTATTTCTGCAGCTTAACCCTTGGAGCTCTGAAGAACGACATTTTATTTTCAATTATTTGAGGTGGTGTTTCACACGATACTCGGCTTTAAGTGCAGAATTTGTTATTATTTTTTTCGAAATTAGGCTACGTCCAAACATATAATGTTATCATAAATTTAGCTCACATTTTTCTTTGAAAAATGGTTACAAGTCATATGTACAAAACAAACTCATAAAATTGACTATAATCGTCCACATTATCATCCTATGGTTTAATTTGCACTGTATGCGTCCAACGCCTTAGTACAGCGATGTGCATTCGCCCTTTGCGTTGAAGACACGCTGTGCATTCGCTACCAGCTTGGGATGCTTTTCACAATCCGGACTCAAATTGTATTTTTTTTATGCTTGGACTGTGCGTCGTTACATGTGACCGGGACAGACCTCGGTCAACAAAAACACAACGAACTTAGAGCGTGTGCCCAGCGAATCACAAAGCACTGACCAAAATTCTTCATTTTTTGTGCGCTGGACGTGCGTGATGGTATGTGTGACTGGGCCTAAGCAAATGTGTAATGAATAGGCCTTCCTGATACTTTAAATCATTTTGAAGGCCTACCCACCTATTAGAGCAATGTTTAGACGTGTATTGGTGTTTGATCAGTTGATGTACGACTACCCTTATAAAAAAATTAATTTCGGCGATTGCATGGCGAAAGATCCGCGAATGCAAGGCGAATGTGAACAGTCGCTGAAAATTTCGGCGAATGCAAGGCGAGTGTTTGCTGAAACAATTGCCCTTACTTACAGCTTTTTGTTGGAACAATCGCCGAAAGAATTAGTCATTTGGCACTCTTCGCTAAACATTCGCCGAAAAACTTAGCCATTTTGTATAGTTAGCCGAGAATACGCTGAAAAACGTAATTTGTCAATGCTCGCCTAGCAATCACCGAGTCCTATTATTCGCCTAGTATTCGCAGTGTAGTGCAGATGAGCAATGAATCTTGGGATACCCTCTCGGAAGCTGAAACATTTAAGAAAACCCTCTCAGGCAGCCATCTTGAATGACACATGCAGTAGTTTCACCTGCTCAGCCTATTTATTGGAAATATAAGATGGGGCTAGCTTGAAGTTTAACCATTACAAATAGGTTTAACTAAACACGAGGATCACATTAATTTTGGCTTTTCAAAAAACACTAAAAAAATGCAGGTATGTGTTTGATTACAAGTGATTTTTAATATTTATCTATTAACCCTCTCCATGCCTTTCCCGGACCGGGTTCGGGAATTTTAATACTGACTACAATGCCAATCCCGGACCGTGTCCGGGCTGGTCTACAGTTAATTGGTTAGGTACCCCTGCATGCTGAACAGTCGCCAAGTGAGGTTCGAGGCATCCAGCGTGCATCAAAACAGTATGGGCGTATACCACAGTGCCATTTGGTGACTGTTTGGCGGGTACCAACCGCTAAGTACCCTCTGGTTATGCCGTGTATGGGTATTTCGGTGGTGTGATTCACAAAAAAGTGATTTAAAACAGTTGGCCTGTATCTGTATGTTCATTAATAGGAGTATCCCACCGATGACAATCACCAGATCACAATGCCATTAAAAACTAGGCGAGCAACAGCTGAACAGTTCAACAGTGTATATTGCACTCTTATTCATATCTATGTCGATTCATCCACTCTCTGCAGCAAACACAAGACGTTCAGTAGCGTATCCAGAAATAAATTAAAGGGGGTGCTCAGATTTCAAAGAAACCATTCAACAGCAGGGTCCTACAGGGGTATGCCTCCGCAAAATTTTGAAAAAAATTAACATCAAATAGTGCGATTTTGTGGTATCTTTGCTGTAAAACGAAGATATGAGATACTGGCTGAAATGTCAGTTTTAACTTAGTGACAGATTAACCTAGCCTACTCTAGTCCAACTATTTAAGCTAACACAACCATACGATGGAAAAAATACGTAAACATGATCATTAGCTCATTTAATAGCGAGTGCGTACTACTAGGCATAATAAATGAACTAGATAAAAATAAACAGCTGTCGATCCAATGTTGCTTCAATGTTTGGCCAGCGTAGCAGACGGTGGAGCAACAATAATATTAATCAAACGTTGGGTCACCCTCATTGTGATAATAATTATGCAACCTTGTTTGTGGAATGCCGAGTATGCAATTATGTACGGCCTAATTAGGCAAGAATCATCTATTAAAAGTGATAACATGTCATTGAAAAAAGTTGTGGACCATTCAAATGCTTACAACGTTTACTAATGATCACTTAAAATTCCTAAAATATTTATTTTTATTTCACCCTTATTAATTTGCCACCCTCCCCTGTGGCAGAATATTTTTTAATGCAAATGTTATATTCCAGTTCATCATCAGTTAGGCCTGTATCAGATATTTGTGTTAGTATTGGTTGTAGTTCCACATTTTTAAAACAACTCTATTGCCAATTTTCCATTCTTATACTTGATTTCGTCTCTGGTAACAAAAAACTGTGTCTGAATTATTTCGTGTCAGTGGCTATACTGGAGGTCTATATATTGCACTGAGAAAATACGAAAAATTCAAATAGGCCCTAAAATATTTCTTGAGAAATAAATTCGCCATCACCCAGGTGAAGGAATCATGGTAATTGAGGAATAATCTTTATCCCGTAATCCTTATTATTTTATTTTATGCAACGCCAAGTGCTTGAATAAGAGGGCAGCACGTCCAACTCTAATCTAAGCCGTTGTCCGTTTCAAGCGATCCCATAGCCTACTGTGGATTGTGCTTGTGGTGTGTTATAATTATCATAGGGTAGGATAGTCTATAGTAATTACTATCAATATTAGCATATCTACTTTGGAACAACGTTGTTTTAAGGTATTCAATGATAATTATTATCATGAATCTTAGCATATTTATTCTCCATAACGTTGTTTCAGGTTTCGCTCAACGTTTCAATTATTGGCTAAGACTAACACAAAATTGATATATTTTACTCTGTTTCTTTTCAAAAAAAATAAAATTAATGTTTGAAAAATATGTCTATCTCACACTAATTGAGGGTGGACAGGAGAAAAAAAAACATTCGCAACAAATTCCTACTTTTAAGTGCTCTGAATGGTCAAATTTTAAAGATTTGCATTGTAAAGATTTACTTCTGTCGCCACATAGGGGCTATATGGCTATCATTTATTTAACTTCCTTTTAAAAACATGCAAAAATGGTACATTATCATTATTATTAATTGGGTATTTTTTTGGACATGGTATTACCTTTGGTTGACGGGAACAGGTCGATACGACCTCTACAAAGCCTGTCAGCCTTATTAGTGAATTAAAATTATATAATAAAATAATATGACAGTGTAATATAAAACCGACTGTTCACTGGCTATAGGTGTTGCCATACTTAATAATGATCATAATGATATCCAGTGTTTTTAATTATTATCATGAATCTTAGCATATTTATTCTCCATAACGTTGTTTCAGGTTTCGCTCAACGTTTCAATTATTGGCTAAGACTAACACAAAATTGATATATTTTACTCTGTTTCTTTTCAAAAAAAATAAAATTAATGTTTGAAAAATATGTCTATCTCACACTAATTGAGGGTGGACAGGAGAAAAAAAAACATTCGCAACAAATTCCTACTTTTAAGTGCTCTGAATGGTCAAATTTTAAAGATTTGCATTGTAAAGATTTACTTCTGTCGCCACATAGGGGCTATATGGCTATCATTTATTTGACTTCCTTTTAAAAACATACAAAAATGGTACATTATCATTATTATTAATTGGGTATTTTTTTGGACATGGTATTACCTTTGGTTGACGGGAACAGGTCGATACGACCTCTACAAAGCCTGTCAGCCTTATTAGTGAATTAAAATTATATAATAAAATAATATGACAGTGTAATATAAAACCGACTGTTCACTGGCTATAGGTGTTGCCATACTTAATAATGATCATAATGATATCCAGTGTTTAAAATATGGTTTTGTGTACATGCTATTTAAAAATGTACATACATAGCATAGATTATAAATTTTGCGATATATACACATAAAATAAAATAACCGACAATTGTCTGTCATCTGTTTCCCGCACCAAAACCAGAGATAAAATAGCTACACTGTGCTCTACACAGTGTAGCAAAAAAGGACACTCTGGAAAGCGTAGAAACCTAAGTAAAACCTCTAAATCCTTTAGTTGCTTATCATATAAAAGGACAGACAACTAGGGTATGTGTAAAGGAAAAATAGTAAAAACTAATGACACTCTTAATTTTAACATGGGCCTACATACATCCCTAAATAAAAGTAATAACATAGTTGATTAGAGATCTTTGAAATTCAGCGTAAGGACCCACCTCGTCTGGAAACAAAGGCGACTGAAAAATCACTAAACCTAAAAATAAAACAGGAAAAAACAAATAATAATTTTGAGGGGAACAGCCATCCATGCCATGTGGTAATACTCTAAGTCAGATCATGACAAGCGTGATCTCGTAGAGTGATGTCGGTCTGCTCCGAACAGTATCAGAGACTGTCTCCGGCCTGAATTCGAGCCAGGCAGACAACACAATGCAACATTCGCAGATTATCGTTCATAGGTCGATCACTTAAGGTGCCATTTGTGCTAGATGTTTTATATATATTCAATACACTAGTATAAGTTAGGCAGGGCGGTTTGTCAGCTGCCAACACATGAGTATCGACAACGGAGCCCTCCGTCCCTAGTCATGCGTGGCTGGAGCTCAAATAGCCGTCTCACAGCCGATTCAAATTGCACAGGTAGTTTGAGACACAAAATATTCCGCTATATTCGACAATTTACACAAGCACAAGCCAGGCTCCAGGTACATCGATTATTCACATAAGTTTACCATGGTGAGATATAATTCATTCAGGTTCTTCTTAAAAATCTGCAAGCTACTAGCACCTCGGATAACAAAAGGTAAAGTGTTCCATAAGCGAGCAGTGCGATAAAAATAAGTACATTGGAACTGAAGAGTCTTGCACAGAGGTAATTTGAATAGAACACTCTGTTTTGCCCAGTTCATTGTCTAATCTGAGTCTTTAATCTGTTAATGGCGCCAATGATGCATCCCAGACACCAGCCCTTTAAATCGGAAGGGGTTTATATTTAGGTGTGGAGGGGCTGAAACCAACATGTCGGACACTGGTGGATTAATTGTATATAAAATTAATGGTTACCACTATGGAAATTAAGGGGGGTGCTCGAGCACCCTGAGCACCCCCCTGGATACGCCCCTGACGTTCAACAGATGCTGGGTTAATGTTGGCTCAACCTTTGCGATGTTGGACCAACATTAATCAAACATTGGTGCAAATTATCCTGACGGCTGTGTCTGTTGCACGTCTCGTCGTTATATGATGTCTGATAGGCTATATCTGGTCACGTTGCACTATTTCTGGCTGCCGTGTAATTTTTACCTCAATGTGAGAAACAAACTTTATCAGTTTGCAGGCTCATTATTCAGCTTCTGACTCATATCACTGGCATGCCCTCTTGCTCTGAATATGTGTTATGAGAGCTTCCGAGTAGCGCAACGACTATGCCGGAATCTCGTCCCGCACGAATAATGAGAGATTGTGGAAATGCACGAATGAGTGGTAGTATGAAGAATTCCATTTAATAAATGTATTAATTATAAAGAAGATTCATTATTACTACTGCTGCACACTGTTGAAATGCATGCGGTATGCAGTAGACAATAGACAATAGTTTTATTTCATAAGATCTGCATAAATGTAGCCCCCCCCCCCCCTAGCCTATATCAATCTAGACATGTGTGAGTAGTAGGCCTATACTGTCCTACAAATCTAAAAGGCAGTATATGGTTACTTGTAAAGTAATCGGATACTGCCTTTTGGCTTTGCACGGCAGTATACGGAGTAAATACAACTATCTTTAATTAATTGTCCTTAGAACCTTTTGATGGTGATTTCGTGATTTTGTATTGCACAGCAGAACTGGAGAAGGAAACCCGAAGGGGATATCACTCCTAACTGTACCCCAAACCACTTGAGACACCTGCTGAAATGGTCATTGACCCTGAATGATTCAAATACAGTCATTATTACACCTAGCTCACACATAAAGCACGTTGGATGGCACAAAATTGATATTTTTTGTAATTTTTTTATCGAGTTTGACCTTCATATGACCTTGATATGACTTTTGCACGCCACCTCAGTATAGTGGAACTCCAACCCATGCTACCATTTCCATACAGTCATATGTAAATTTGTTGCAATTCATGGCAGAGCTGAAGTTCCACACTACTATATTTGGTCACTTTTGGCATTCAAACTTAGTCCTGGAGAAGGGAAATTTATCCGAAGGTGAAAATAAGGGGAATCCGAAGGGGCTAGGCCCCTATCACTCCTCGAATACTGTTATTACCCTACTAAAACTACTTAAGATACCTCCTAAAATAATGCTTAACCCTGTATGAACTACAGTCATATATAACACTTAGCTCACGCATAAAAGTTGGAAGACATAAAATGGTATTTTTTGTATTTTTTATCGAGATCGACCTTCATATGACCTTGACATGACCTCGGCATGACATTTGCCTTCAACCCCAGTAAAGTGCAACCCCGTCCCACCATACATTACAGTTACAAATATGAGAGTTCACTTTTAATGATGTTCAGTAGGCCTACTGATGAATCTTAATGGGTGGTTTTTTAAGCCAAAATTACCATTATGCTAGAGTAATTAGGCATTGTATAAATTGGCAGGGGCTAAATTATTAGGCATGGAAAGGGTTAACACGTAAATCAGTTTCGGAAATTGGCATCTTTTACTAATACAAATTTTCATAGAATTAAGATGTGATATAATAATTTCCTGCATGATCATCAGGTTGTATAAGGGCATGCATCATGTACAGAGACAAGAAGTACCTGCGATATTTCAACATCACTTTCAGTGTGTAACCTTTTTTTTAAAATATATGCAGGCCCCAATGTGTGTGTGTACTTGTTTTTCTTTGTAATAACTTACCGGTTTTATTGGATATTTCAATTTTCAGCCTAATTTTTAATTTTGTCATAGGTGGGCTAGTGCAATTAAAGCTCACCGTCGTCAAGGGCAAACAAACATCCTCGTCGGCTTTAAAAAAAATCATGTATCCTGATCAAATTGTTCTGCGTGTTGATAATAACTAGCTCTCGGGCAAATTCAAAAAGGGGGGATTTCTTTCGCGATTTACCCCCATTTACGTCATTTTTCGCGTGTGCTCTTGTTTTAAAATGTCTCAGAATGTGTCCGGATATATGCATATTCTGTTTCAAATACCAGTGATATTCTTTGAAATCTTTTGAAAGGGTAATTTACTAATGATCCCAGCTGGACCATATGAAGCAGGAAACACTACGCAGACTGGAAGCTGGTAAATAGATAGCGAATGCTTGGCAAATGTTCGCTGACCAATCACCGAGTGTTTGGTCATTCGCCGAAAGCTCATTTGCATTACATGTGAAATATGAATGCAAGACGAATGTTTGGCGAACAGTCGCGGAGCAATCGCTAAGCATTCGCATGGAGTCTCGGCGAAATTTTCGAATAATTTGAAATCCGACCAGCCCTGGGTGTACCCCCACAACTGGTAGTAAACACCAGTCCTGTAGGGCCCTGGGGTGTATGCCTATCTGTCGACTCTTATCTGTGGTGCGATGTGATCAAAAGTGATGGTATAGTCTATTTTTATCACGAATATAAATTGGGTATGAAATTTACAGCATGAAAATGTATAGGGTCCAGGTATTTGAACTTTTGCTTTCACTCCTAGCTCAAAACTAGGCCTACAGCCGGGTTAATACGAGCGAGCACGCATCTGTGTCCAATAAGCACCAACTACATTGAACCGATAACCCCCTGTGCTAATGTGACCTGAATTATTTGCAGAAAACAAACAGAGGACGGCAATAATTGCACCTGTTATGATAATATACATGTAGTATAGGCTGATTCATGGTGATGCTGACATAATGCCAGTAAATACAAAATATTTGTAATACATTTATACAATGTTGATCCAACGTCGAAGACGTTGGGCCGGCGTTGTATAAATGTTATACAAATGTTTTATGTTTACTGCGATATGAGCCTATAAAATTGAAAAATACGGCTCATTTCGGAGAATTGTGCATTACCTGGCATCAACTCAAGTTAGTGTTTGCAATATGTTTGTTGATACCACGGTTCAGAACTTACCGAATGTAGACAGTGGACTGGTATTCGGTTCTGAAATGAAAATTAGTGTTACGATTAAGGACATCAGGTTGATACGGCTGCTCTTTATTCATATTCATTCATTCATTCATTCATATTCTTTGATTTATATCCTCGACGAAGTGGGGGGGTGGGGGGTATTGGCGTCGCCTCGGATGTCCGTCCGTCCGACCTTCCGTCCGTCCGGCCGTCCGTCCGTCCGTACCGCGTCCGGATGTCCGCATTTTCGTTTCCGGAGCAGAACTCTGTAACCCGAGCATGTATTTCTTTAATTTTTGACACACACATCCCTTAGGGGGTGTAGATGTGCCTTTTGAGGGTTTTGAAATTTTACCTACTTAACTGGCCGACCATCGGCCATAATTAACTTTAATATGCCTGAAATTTGGCAAAGCCTGCCAGACAGCTAGATCATTACTATAAAACAAAATGTGCGGTTTCAGATAGGAATATGCTCGAACAAATTCTAAATGGCCGACTATCGACCATAATTTTAATATGCCTGATATAAATTTTGACAAACCGTGCCAGATAGCTAGACCATTACTATAAAACATAATGTGCGGTTTCGGGTAGGGATATGCTCTGTAAATTTTAAACTCGATCAAATTCAAAATGGTCGATTATCGATCATAATTACCTTTGATATGCCTGATGCCGGAAAAACCGTGCCAGATAATTAAATGCTCTGACCTTCACAATTGGCATAATTTGGAAAATCATGATGATAAAAGTTACTTGTACACTTCTTTAACTTTTCTGATTTAAATAATAACAATATGATTTCAACTTTTTACAAATTTGCAATGGCAGACAAAAAACAAAATTGGCTGATTGGTATTAAAGTTTCTATACGTGCACAGGAGAAACAAAGTGAGTCATTGTCTCAACCGTGTACCATCACCGTTTACGTTAAAACCGTTTAGAGTTTTAGAGCAGCTGCGCGCGAAAAATGAGTCAGTTTTTAGGGCGAAGAAGATTTTTTGCTAGAGAAAAGCATATTAAATTAAAATCTACCAACAAAATTCAACATTTATAATGCATTAAGTCTATTTGCAGGATTCCTACATCAGCCCTTGGAACACAATTTTCAAAGGGATATATAACAGTACAATAAACACTATGAAAAGAATGCATGGTTTCAGTGAGGGATATATATATATATATATATATATATATATATATATATATATATATATATATATATATATACAGTAATATATATATCTGTAATATACACAGTAATCTAGATAGGTGGATCATTATTGTGGAACAGAATGTGAGACTTTACGGAAGTATGCACCCTATATATCTCATATAATTATATCATGTATATTGTAACACGAGTAAGATGAACCTAATTTGATTTTAGCATGTTGAGGCTGCTTGAACAGTTTTTTGTAAAATTACTTTTGAAAAATTATAAGATCACTCAAGGACACGAGATTATATTGATTTTCACATAAATTATCATGTAAAGTAAACTATGTGTATCATACAACGTGTACCGCAAATTGTAGCCATCATCACTGACCGTCACGTACAGGACCACCTGACCACCTAACGCTAGTTACCCAGCAACCACGAGATATTTATCCAATGCTGGACCAGCGTTGGGCCAGCGTCGTAGACGGTGCACCAGCATTGGTACACCATTGGATGGATGTCTCGTGTTTGATGCGTAACGTGTCAAAAGTGTGGGATTAGGATATTATAGAGCAAAAAAAACATAAAAACGAGTAGTAGACTACACGAAATCGTACAAAATTTATTTTTAATTCGACATAATTATAAGCCCACATAGAGCCGCTTTTAATATTTACAAGTGTTTAAAATTGAAGTTTTAAACATAAGGTTTGCATGGACCTCGCTAGATGCCACAACTTCTGTGCTATTCTGGGCTGATTAAGATACACCTTTATTTAAATAGCATTTTACATGTAGACCTACCTTTGCTTGATCCTGGTGAATTGGTAGGCACGGAACAGTCATCATCTAAAATTACCAATATTTATATCTCATTGAAACATTTTTACATTTATTCGATCATTCTGTGAAACTCAATGACCTCGACCTCCTTTGTTTTCACCGAGCTGGCTAATACAATGAACTATGGGGAAGGGTTCTTATATAACCTTGTTTTCACCGAGTGGCGTCACTGCGTTTAACAGAACGAAGTATGGGGGAGGGGGTGTTATATAACCTTGTTTTCACCGAGTGACGTCACTGCGTCTCACAGAATATGTTAACTACTAAAAGGGATTGCAATTCGGTCCATAGGTGTGCATCAATACACTCGGTGGTAGAGTGACCCTCGTCTATATATACGGAATATGTAATGTGCCTGTCAGAACGTAATGTAGGCATAATTTATTAAATTATTAGTAAGTATGTGGGAACAAGATGTATGAAGTCAGTGTATGTCACCTTGAGATATATATACATGCAACATAGAATGTCATTTAAAAGTAAACCGCTGCCAATCGTCAATATCTGCTCACTCTCACACGCCCCTCCTGGTGAGTTAAGAAGCGTTGTCAGTGGACTTCACTCAAACTTGTGTATATATTTTGCAAGATTCGTCACTAGGTCGTATCTATCACTTTAACCCCTTCACTACCATACATGACGGAAATTTACGTCGTAATTCGTCAAGTTACGTAACCATACATGCCGAAAACTTCCGTCGGATTTACTATGGTTACACCAGGATCCCTGGATCCTGGCATGCAATTCGGCCTGGAAGTGAAGTGGTTAACAAGTGCCAGATATTCACAATTAACCATTAGTCACGTTCTAAGTATTATCATAGACGATGACATTATCAAACCTAGTATATTAATATGAATTTATTCATGCATATTTCATCTATCCGGACATTGGAATCTGCATTATTTTCAAAAATATAATTTTACCAAATAGCCGAAATTACTAACACGAAATTGTTAAAATTAGTTGTCACGTAATTGAAACCATACAGAACTCACCCACTCATGTCTGGAGAAAGTTAACTTCATAATCAATGTTTTTTCATAAATTTTTCAGTTTGATCACGTTAAATTAGTAGTTAAATAAATCACTGCACTACTCATTATGGTGATGGCAACTTTTCAAACTGAAACACTGTCCTACAATAATGCTGCAAGAACATTAAAAAAAAACATAACAAAGATATGTTTGTTCATATCGTTCGTTTGCATACATAGTAGTTCTAGTTTGACCAAAGTTAATCTCACCAGTTGGTGTGTTTTCTGTCGGTTTTTCTGCACAGTCGTTACCTGAAATAAAAGTAACAAATAATATTAATCTCTAACAAATGGCTGTGATTAGGGCTAAATCATTTTCGGTCATATACGTGTGTGGCTCGCAACACACATTCCATTCCGGTGGCTGAAAATTACTTTATTTTAAAAATTGCTAGCAAAAATTGTCTAAATTATCGAATAATCACATTTTAAATTTTATTTGTAATGTGTAAATATTATCCATAAATCCATAACTCATATGCATACCGATAGTAATAGTCTGAATAGCATAATTTACAGAAAATCAATCTTACTTAGATAAAAACAGAGCTCAAAGCCGGTGTAATACTGGTTCGAAAGACTTAGGCCTGAGTAGGGAGATTTGAAAATAACCGTCACTTCTGGCTTAGAACTGCTGATCATGTTAAGCTCCGTATACACGTTAAAATCCAGTCCACACAATCTGTACAATTAAGCAATAATGATTTTGGTAATAATATTTCTTTAAAGTGTGATTTGTGCAAAGGCGGCAATAACAGGTAAAAGGGCAAGTCCAATAAAAATTTATATTCCGTGCGCAATTTGCATGATAAAAAGTACAACGAGGGCTGCCGATTTGTTTAAGCTCAGTCATAGATTCTACAAAGTGGGAAGAGCGCGAGATTTGCCCACACTTTTGACACAGTGAAACTAGAAATACATCCTACACCTCCTCAATTAACCCCTAACGCGCTGCGCGCGACTAAAGTCGTTCTTAATCTATTTTATTAGCAGGTTATTCACTGTTATTGGGGAAGAAATAAGTGTTTAAACAACGCGATTTGCAAATATTTTGACTCAAATTAAGCAAATATGAGTAATTTTCACCCACTTGAAGTTGTGGGTCGCGGTAGCAAAACACAAGTTCAAGTGGATGAAAATTTAAATTATTTGATTCAGCGGTTTTGGGCTAAACGTTTTCTGATTCAAATGGATCGAACAGAAACTGAAAACGAAACTTCAAGTGGGTGAAAATTACCCACATTTGTTTAATTAGAAACCTAACATTTACAAATCTTCATGATTCAACACACATTTCATTCTCGATAACCCTGATTTTACCTGCAAAGGGAACGAATTAAAATTGATTATCGCCGTGGTTAGCGGTGAAAGGGTAAAAAGGTTTTAATTATTACTTTTCAATTTATTATTATTTTTTATTCATTGTCTATCTTTTAAATTATTTTATTTTTATTCATATCATAGTGCTAATAAAAGATAATTATTAAAAATTAGTCTTAAATAGCACCTAAATTTTTATAATATTATTACTACATATTGAACATCAATAAAACAAAAAAAACGGTATTCAATATGAGAAAAAAGTATTGAAAACGAGTAAACTATTTATAAAGGCCGTTGACCCATAACATAGTTAAAAAATTGAAGCAGGAAAAGTTAACTAAGACATTTATAAATGATGATTTCAAATTGAAAAACACCTTTGGTTTCTTGGTTGATATAACAATATTTCAGCGCTTTAAGGGTTGAGGTTGATACCCACCTTTTCCCATGGGTGATATACGTTCCGTGGTTTACACCCACCTTTTCCCATGGGTGATATGCGTACCGTGGTTTATACCCACCTTTTCCCATGGATGATATGCGTTCCGTGGTTTATACCCACCTTTCCTCGTGGATGGTGTGCGTTCCGTGGTTTATACCCACCTTTTCCCGTGGATGGTATGCGTTCCGTGGTTTAGACCGACCTTTTCCCGTTGATGGTATGCGTTCCGTGGTTTAGACTGACCTTTTCCTGTGGATGGTATGCGTTCCGTGGTCTAGACCCACCTTTTCCCGTGGATGATATGCGTTCCGTGGTATTTGATCTCCACCCAGTTCAGACAACTCCCCTCGGTTGTCTGCAGCAAGTATCCGGATCCCGGTGACCATATTTTCAGGCAGTACCCGGACGAGCCCTAAGATTAAAGTCACACCTCTCAATGAAACCTTTGAGCGCTAAGCACGACTATAGTCGTTTTAATTTGTTTTATTAATCACCATGAAATCACTGATATTGAGAATGTGTTTGATCTGAAATTAAACAAATCTGAGTAATTTTCACCCACTTGATGTTGTCACAACGTCAAGTGGGTGGAAAATTGAATTGTATAACTTCGAAGGTTATATGACTCAGACTCAGACTCAGACTTGTTTATTCGACATTATAATAAAGAGAAATACAATTTATTTAACATTTAGGATGATTTGTCGGGAGGCCTCTATTAAGATGTGTCGCTCTCATAGTGGCCACCCTGTTTAAATAATCATGGTGATATTAATTTCATTCGAATAAAGTACGTAATACAATAGTTTATGCAAAATCGAGAAAACAACAACTTTTAAATCTGCAACACAATTAATCGACCCGCTTTTAACTCATCCAGCAGCACAGGACGCTTAGACAAAACCGGTTCACCGTCTATGGAGCTAGCCCAACACCGAACCGGCATCGGCCAAACTCCGCGAGCATACTGGGTTCTGACAACCTTCATGCACCTATATATGTCTACATTCCAGAGTAAGCAAAAACGATGAGCCAATGCTGGCTCGATATCGGTCCACAGTCTAAGACGGTGGCTCAACATCAAACCAGCATCGACCCAACGTTCATGTTCTACGCCTCGTAAATGACAGAAAACATTCGACAAATATAATTACGTCGACCCAAAGGATAAAAAATGCCGGCCCACCGTCTACCACGCTGGTCCAGCACTAGCCCAACACAGAACCGTCCCCGGAGTCTACCGGGCAGCTCACAATGGAAAACAACGTACAGCTCGATATGCAAATACATAATATATAAAATTCACATATATATCCATACACGTATGTATGTATACACATGCGCACAATAACTGCTATAGGTCCCCATACATAATAATAGTGCCCGAGAAGCCAACACGACATTGCTCCAATGCTGCGACAGATGTCTGTGACGTTGGCGCAGCAGCAGAGCAAAACCGAGTCAACTCTCGTATTCAGAACGATAGGGTTGATAACTGCATGAAATTACTTGATTATGTTTGATGGCAAAGAAAACAATTAGGGACTATGCCTACAGGAGAGTAGCCATCGAAATAAAAACATTCTACATATAAAACAAATCCTTTGAAACTATGTGTGTCCATTTTATCAATTATTAACCTTCGGCTGTTGTTCATTAAGTTATGGATTTGATTACGGATACATTTTCGTGCGAATTCGTGTTTGATTTTTGGAATTACTATATTATGTCTTTTGCGCTGGGTAAATCTGTATTTATCAATTGATAAATAAATTTATGTTGTTGTAGTGCGTGAATATTCTGCAATTTTATGAAACGTAATATTTTAAACAAAGGCTCACTATGTGCATTATATGCACTACCTGAAATAATTCTAACGGTCTTTTTTTGTAGCCTATTAATTCGATCCGTGTTACCGTGTCCCCATATAAGGATGTCGTAGTACAAATGAGGTAGAATTATGCTATTGTAGAGTGTAAGCAGTATGTTTGGTGGAATGTAGTGTTTTAATCTGTTTATTGTACCTATGACACGAGAAATTTTATTTGAAAGGCTGTTTATATGTGTGTCCCATTTCAAATGTTCATGTAACGTTATGCCAAAAAAATTGAAAGTCTTGACGCGTTCAAGTGCTACATTTTCAATTTTTAGCAGAAGGTCGGGAATTTTCTTTTGTGGCATATGGAACATGACAAACTTTGATATCGCGATATTCAGTGACAACCTATTTAATTTGAGCTACTCAAATATTTTATTTAATTCTAAATTGATAATATTACTCAATTCTCCGGGATTCCTTAAATCTTGCGAGTTAAAAATGCACATCAGTGTTGTGTCGTCAGCATAAGTAATAGTTTTTAAAAAGTTTGATGCACAGGGAATGTCATTAATATGAATAATAAACAGTAGGGGTCCTAGTATCGATCCTTGTGGGACACCAGTTTTTATGTTTTTTAAAGTTGATTTAGTTGTACCCATTTGAACATATTGATGTCTATTGAATAAATAATTCCTAAAAAAATAAGCTCAAGATTTGAAATGCCATAGTAATGTAATTTAGATAGTAAGATAGTATGATCCAGGGTATCGAATGCTTTAGATAGGTCTAAAGAAATATTTAAGGGAACACAATTTCTGTCTAGGTCTTTTATGACTTCATCCACTCTATAGAATATGTAACGCTGCTAACTCGGTGGAATGTTTAGATCGAAATTCATATGGATTTGTATTTAATAATTTGTGTTTATGAAAATATGTGTTTAGTTGGTTGAAGATTATTTTCTATGATTTTGGAGATTAAAGGAAATATTGATATTGGTCTATAATTACTCATATTAGACGAGTCGCCTTTTTTGTAAATAGGGATAACTTTTGCTAGCTTCACATTATCAGGAAATATACCTGTCTGTAGACATTGATTTACAACTAAAGTTAGAGGTTTACAAATTTCATTCGATATATATTTTAAGAGTTTTGTTGAAATACCGTCATGGCCATAACTGTCTTTTGTACTCAAATCACAAATTATTTTTCTCGCGTAATCTTCTGTTACATTTTAATACTTGAATATACTTTCATGTTTTTTATTCATATAATTTTGAAAAGATTTGTGACTGGGTTTTTTAATTTTAGATGCAAGTGTAGGACCTAAATTGATAAAGAAGTCATTAAAATTGTTCAAAATATCTTGTTTATTTTTAAGTAATTTATTATTGTATTTGAATAATTCGGGATAATTTTCAGCTTTATGATATTTTCCCATTACTTCTTTAATACAATTCCATGTTTTTTTTACTATTATTTTTATATGTTCAATCAATCAATCAATCAATCAATCAATCAATCAATCAATCGATCAATCAATCAATCAATCAATCAATCAATCAATCAATCAATCAATCAATCAATCAATCAATCAATCAATCAATCAATCAATCAATCAATCAATCAATCAATCAATCAATCAATCAATCAATCAATCAATCAATCAATCAATCAATCAATCAATCAATCAATCAATCAATCAATCAATCAATCAATCAATCAATCAATCAATCAATCAATCAATCAATCAATCAATCAATCAATCAATCAATCAATCAAGCAATCAAGCAATCAAGCAATCAAGCAATCAATCAAATATAACTTCTATAGCGCCTATATCTTCAGCGGACCGAGCTCAGAGGCGCACAAATCCTCAGCGTGATCATGTGTCATAATCGAGGCGAAAGCAACAGGGAGCCGGGCTGCTGAGGGACTAGGGTGAAAAAGCCAGGGCAAATAGGTGAGATTTAAGTAATTTCCGGAATGTTAAGATTGTTTTGGCATTACGTATTGGCACAGGCAGGGCGTTATGAAAAAATCGCGATAATATAGTCGTATGGCTTTTTTTTATATTATGTTTTAATATATTGTTATACGTCAGTAGATTTGTTTTTAATCTGCAATATTCTTCGGAACTTGTGGGTGTTTTCTTTAAAGTGGAGTAAAGCTAATCACGGTATGCTATTGAGCGAATAATACCTCCAGTAATCCATTTTGATATTTTGTGTTTGTGTTTTTGAAACTTCACTAATCCATTTTGATATTTTGTGTTTGTGTTTTTGAAACTTCACTGTTTTTGAAGGTATTGTTTCAGCTTTATTATCTGTGAGTTTTTATAATAATTTTACTGTTTTATTAGGGTCTGACATAATGTTTGTATCTAATTTGTCATAGATGTTGGCGTCATTAATTTTCTCTTTATAGGCTATTATAGTGTTCATGTTCATATTATTAATTTGTATATATTTTGGTGATTTGATGGCATTCAGTATCATCAGATACGGTAAATGTGTGCGTAGTGAGCTTACCTTGATGTTCCACGTACAGCTGTCTCCAGATTCAAAGTGTCCAATGGAGCCATTGTATCCTGGGCTGCTCACGCAGGCCCTTGTGTTGGCAATGTTCAGCTCCACTTCTCCCGAGAGTGGACTGCATCCTTAAAATTGAGATTGACCGACAATGGGTTTTTTAAGATATTAAACCCTCAGATTTTTAGTCACTTGACATTGTGTCTCGCTACCGCGATCCACAATGTCAAGTGACTAAAAATCAGCAAGAGTGTCACAGAGTTAACCCTTTCTGCGCGGGGACCGTATTTAGACATTGTATTGCATTGTATAACTACACAAATTGACGTGTCACGCCTCAAAACTTCCTTCACTAATCCCTCGTACATGAATACCGTGTGTAAAGTGATATGATCAGTTAACCCTTTCAGCGCGTGGACCGTCTCTATACGTCTGTAGAGGGCAGATTCTGACGTCTAAAGACGGTCCTCACTCTGAAAGAATTCAAATATTTATAATGGCCGTCGACCCATAGCATGGGTATTCAAATGAAGCGAAATTTATGATGATTTCAAATAGAAAAAACTCTGGTTTCTATGGTTTATGCAAAACATTTTTCAGCGTTGTAAGAGTTGAGATATAAAGGGTATCTTACTTTACTCACTAGTTACACGCACTAGTTACACTGAAAATACAGAAATATTACTATGGTCAACATTAATATTCTAGGGGTTAATAAAGAATCCGTAATCTAATTTGAATTTTGGGGGTTGAAGCCTTTTTTTGTTTCACCTGATGATCCGCCTGCTACATGCTGACACAGCTGTCCACTCCATCCGTCAGGACAGCGACATACAGAGCAGTCCTTAGGATCAGTGTAACCACCGTTAAAACACGACAACAGCTCTGTGCATATATCTGTAATATGAACAAAACCTGCATATTACAATGCTATATGTAGGGCCATACTGTGTAGTATGTATAGAACATTTAGAAAAATTCTACATTTCAGTGCACATGCTTGAAAATTTGCATTGCTGCAAACATTGCTTTATAACAATTCATTGTATTGAATTGCATTGTATCGCATTGTATCTACAAATTCAAGGTGTATCAAATTATTTTGAATTTAAATAAATTCATTGCATTGCATTGCATTGCATTGCATTGCATTGCATTGCATTGCATTGCATTGCATCACTTTGCATTGCTTTGTATTGCATTGCATTACATTACATTACATTATATTGTATTGTATTGTATTGCATTGCATTGCATTGCATTGTATTGCATTGCATTGCATTGCATTGCATGGCATTGCATTGCATTGCATTGCTTTGCATTGCATTGTATTGTATTGCATTGCATTGCATTGCATTGTATTGTATTGTATTGTATTGCATTGCATTGCATTGCATTGCATTGCATTGCATTGCATTGCATTGCATTGCATTGCATTGCATTGCATTGCATTGCATTGCATTGCATTGCATTGCATTGCATTGCATTGCATTGAATTGCATTGCATTGCATTGCATTGCATTGCATTGCATTGCATTGCATTACATTGCATTGAATTGCATTGCATTGCATTGCATTGCATTGCATTGCATTGCAATATATTGCATTATATTGCATTGTATTGCTTTGCATTGCATTGCATTGCATTGCATTGCATTCAATTAAATTGCATTAAATTGCATTGAATTACATTGCATTGCATTGCATTGCATTGCATTATATTGCATTATATTGCATTATATTCCATTATATTGCATTGCATTGCATAACATTGGTGTCTAGTTTCATTTTCGGGTATAAATAGACTATACGCTTCATCATTATATTTTAGAATATGGTGAAAAGAGAGGTAACTAATAATGTTAGTGTATCAGTAAATGTGATCACAGATCAGCTGCAGCAATTGAAATTATCATAAGGCCTATCTAAAACATATCTGATAGATTACTACTTTGCTGGATTTGAAAATGTAATAAACAGAAAGTGTAGAAAAATAAATTGTTTGTGAAGAAGCTCAGAAAAAGGACCAAAACAGGTAAAAAATATATTTCCTAATAGTGCTAATGATGCAAATATATTTTGAAAACATATCAAATCGATGAGCAGTGAAAGAGATGCCATAGATGATTCGGAAATCACCGACACAGAATATAATACGTAATTTAGGAACTAAACCATAATATGACATGGATATAAATAAAGATTTAAAACACTAACGTAGTATGTTGTAAGAGAGCATAATGAGTTATGTCATGATTTTGATAGTAAAACAGAAGTATTATTAAATGATGTGATAAGTAGAATAAAACATAAAGCAGACATATGTGTGCAAACTGTTCATGAGTGCGTCAGGTACAGAAATTGTATCTCGACTTCAAAAATGTGTTGTGAACATGTTGTAATTAATGGGGTTTATTAATTATAATTTGAAAAAAACTATTAGTGTTTATAAGGGGTGAGAAAATAATCAATATTATAATATGCAGATGTGAGACGTGGCATGTTATATTTACCACGCAATAATTTACCATGAATAATTATGAGGACGCATTTGATGTAAAAATTATTTTAGACCAAAAAATAATCTAGGCCTATAGCTAGCCTATAGTAAATTGGGCTCTGACCATACATTACTATTTTTATACTTTGACGTTGATAAATTAAAAATATAAATTATGTATAGCATATTATTTAGATTGTATTAGTCTAGGTCCTGACAAGGTTTTGTATACACTTTATTTAGGAGAGGCTAACTCAACTGTTTTAGACTAATTCGATCCCAAGGAACAACATGGGATGTATGCCAAATTCTCTATCCGGTACGAAAAGTCTGAAAAATGCCCTCGCCTTTCGAAAAAAGTGTATTATTTATAGCAAATGCCGATTTTACATATTAAACTATATATTCTTATTTTATTTGGCAGTTTATGTTCTGAGCCATTTGAATTATTTAAAATGTCCATGTTTGTCATTTCTTCGAATATTTTTTTTCGGGGGGGGGGGGTGGGTATTATTTGGATTTTTTTTCATCGCGAATGCTGATTTTACTTATTTAGCTATATATTATAATCCTGTCATGCAATTTATGTCCTGTGACACTTATGTTATGCTGAATACCCATGTTTTATAGTTTATAGAATATATTTAGATTTCTTTTGAATTTTTCATATAATTTTATGTATGAAAATAATCTTCCCATATTGTAGTTTCCCGCCATTAATCACCACTCTCTGCGGTTTGGTGCGTCGAGTCTAATCGCCAGTCAGCTCTCGTAACACCTGTTAATTTTAACCATATCCTGGTCTGTGGATGGTAATACCATCTAAAGACTTAACCCCCCCCCCCCCTTATAGCCGTGCACTGCAGATGATGTGTACTGATGAATCTTTGGCATATCATTTGGGCTCCGAATTTAGTTGAGTTCATACTGCTCGAAATAGCCATGATCCGAGAATAGAGTGTTGTAAGACAGAAACTATATCAATTTCATCAAAGATTCGTCTAGTTTATGTAATAACCATTGATATCAATGTAACAACAAAGTCGTAAAATGTCTTTTCATGTGCACTTTTCCTCACAAAGTCGATGAGAATATTATTGTGATTTGCATTGTTGCATATTGCCTTAAAACCTTTTTTTTATTGAAATTTAACACGATCAGTCTCACCTTCCTTCGTGTAGCCCAACAACTGATCTATTGTAAAGTGTTGTAACATCTATAAAATGTAATTACTCTTTTACAGGACTAATTTTGTGCACCTTTAAAAAGGACAGCATAGTCACAAATGTGTGATTACTGGGAATAAAGTCATGGTAAAGTGATAGATACAAAAATACCCCACGCGTAGCTCATTTCTTAAATTTTTGATGATTGAATATAAATCGGAACATTATGTAGCTAACAAAAATAATAAGTGTGAAAAAAGTTTGTAGGGAAATAACCATGACTTGAAGTAGGCTCAAATGCTCAAATTTGTGAAGATGAGCATTTGAGTATAGAAGGAGCAGCTCTTATAAAAATTAGTTGTGGAACACTAGCTCTCACTCGAAAAAAAGGATGCAGTAGCGCTTCGGCGAATCATTTTACTACAAAAAAGATGAGATTGAAGGAGAACTATCACTTCAATCACCATTTCATTAACGCAAAAGTTGTGGCCATGATGTTTTGAAGGTATCCATATTTAAAGAATAACTTGATGAAAGTGTTGGCTTGTATGAAGGAAGATGAAGCTGATTTTATTAAATATTCTGAGATCGAATAAAAAAAAGGTTTCGATATATTCAGTCAACCATCACCTAAACCAAACTCATTGTCCATAAAAACACTTCAAATTTGTTGTTCAAATCAGAGGTAATACAAAGTTCGATGTGTATTGATGACACTTGACATGATCACATTGGTACAGCATTATATTGCCCCAGCAGCGTTTGTCTTGTTTTTGTAGAAAAGTGTCAGGTCATAACTCACGTCAAACGTCTAAAGATATGTCCATAAATAAATCAGCAAGGGCCTGAACAATCTTTAAAAACCAAAGCTATTGTTAGCAACCTTATGACCTGTGTTAGAAAAAATCACTGCAAAGACTTCGATGTTCCATTGACATATATGGTTACTATAAAAGCTGGCAAAACTCTAACTAAACCCTTCTATGTTTCACTTGTATACAGATACCATCAATAAGCGAGAGGGAAAGTCATAACTGTAAACAACATTTTTAAAGAACTTAAGAATGTATGCTGCAAGCAAGACTGATTTTCACGCTGGGTATGCTCAGTGACTTACTAACATTACCATGCTGCAAAAAGATATATCACTACAGGCATGTGAACTGTACGACATATATGTGTGGAGAATGGCATGGGTCGTGTCAGATGAACATGCTTTGCCATTATTGTCTTAACTACACACATAATGTAGCTGATGATGGGATTGTGTGCCGTTCACATACATTTGCAGATTAAAAATATTCAGATGCTGTGAGAACTGACTTGTGACTACTCTCGACACACCAAACTGCAGACAGTGGCGATTATTGGAGTAAAACTATAATATGGGCAGTGTCTGTGAGTGAGCGAACGGCATTGCACATGATAGTGAAGACTGATATGTTCAGGCCGACAATATAATTAATTTCCCGTGTATGGCCTACCCAGCTGATACGAGTAGCAATAGCAATAGAAATGCAGATATATTCTTGGTCAAATGTCTAAAACCATCAACATTTTCTGGCAATAATTGAATTGTGTTCCGACTTTTTTCATAATAATTATTGCCCTCCTTCGAACTTGTACATTTATTTAGAGATACAACAATAATTATTTTTGTTATATAATCAGGGAAAATCAGGAGCTCCTGTAATTAACAGCTTAAATGTTGATGGCCTATCACTTTCCTGTACTGGCAGAAAATGTGTTGCCTGAATGAATCTGCGGGAGATTCGTTGCTGTAAGTACTGTTAGTGTAAGTGAGGGAGCAACCAATAAAACCCTATCACTGAATAATCATGCCTCGCAATCACTGGATATGCCATCTATCCAAAATAAATTGTGATAAAGTCTGACTATCTGATTTTAAAAAAATCCCCCAAAAATCCTTATGCCACAATCACCATCATGTAGGCTACCTCATAATAACTTTAGATGCGGAGAAAACCGTGTTTTTTGCAAAAATCAGTCAAAATGTTTTTCTTACACAAAATATATGAAAAATTCAAACTAAATCTAAAAATATTCTATAAACTGTGAAACATGGATACTCTGCATAACTTAAGTGTCACAGGACATAAATTACATGAGAAGATTATAATATATAGCTAAATAAGTAAAATCAGCATTCGCGATGAAAAAAACGTGTTTTTTTTGCAAAAAAGTCAGAATAATACAAAAAAAAATGAATAAAATCTTAAAATATTCTAGAAACTGACAAACGTGGAGAATTTGCAAAATTCAAATGTCTCAGAACATAACCTGCATGGTAAACTAAGAATATAGAGCAAAAAATGTGAAATCGGCATTTGCGATAAAAAATACGTTTTTTTCGAAAAGCGAGGGCATTTTTCAGACTTTTCCTCCCGGATAGAGGATTTGGCATACATTCCATGTTGTTCCTTGGGGTCAAATTAGTCTAAAACAGTTGAGTTAGCCTCTCCTAAATAAAGTGCATACAAAACTTCCTCAGGACCTCCACTATATGGGGCTATTGACAACATCGGAGATGGCAATTTTTTGGATGTGGGTAATTTGCTATTTTTTATCATGTGGTAATAAATAATTAATAATCTGGCTCTTAGTAGACCAGTCATCCCTCCAAAGACTGTGCAGAAAAAAATACGACATGGAGAGGTAAAAGTAGGCATCCATTCTAGATATATGACACATAATGTAAGGGTGGCTAAAAATGTGGGTGGATGCTACTGTGGATTTTTGAATGTCATTTTAACATGTTCAATTTCACGAAGACAAAATTGACTTTTTTATAATCCAATTATTTATCACTGTTATTGATTATACTATGTTACGTAATTTATTGGTAACTGCTTGTATTCTATTTTATCTGAAATTTATATTAATTTCTTAAGAATTGATTATATCACCATCCTTTTTTTAAAACTTACAAATTATTATTTTTTCCTGCCAGATGCAATTGCCCTTATGGCAAAAACACTCCGATGCGTTTCAGCCTGTTAAAGTTATGCTGTTGCAACCTATTGTGACTATTGTTTGACATAATCTAGGTAAATAGTTTGAAAAGATAATCTAGTGTATCCTCATCTACTGAGATCAGTTAGTAATATGTCACAATAGTCCGCTGGCAGACAGAGGACGCAACAGTTAAAAACAATTAAAAAGGAAAGATTTCGTGGGTTGCAATGGCCACATAGCCACCTATAAGCTTGCCTTTGCAAATATCAAGATGTTTGCCAAGATTGTTGGTAAATCATGTTTTTGTCTGTATTTGTCACCTAGTATGAGACATAGAATCATGTGGGTCTATAACATATTTTAGGGACAAGTACCACATTATTCTTGCTTGTTTGGGTGACACGTACAGTTAAGTAGCCATGTTGCTTGTCACACCTTCTTTGACTTTCACAGAAACAAACGTTTCTTTCCCGCTCCCCTGAAAAAGATTGAATATTGTGGGGAGCCTCCGTGACCGAGAGGTAGCGTGCTCGGCCTCAGACCCCCAGGGCTCGAATTTCCAATCCTTGCACAGGCTTCCTCATATCTACATCAATTATAATTTGATTAATGAAGTTAATAGCAGGATACGTAGTCATAAAATTTCATATATAATATGATAAAATCGGCGTACAACAGGTGTGAGGAATGCAGTAATTTAGTAGACCAGCGGATTCAACAATATATATAAGTGTTGCAAAATATTTCAAGGTTTTCAAACTAGGGTTTTTTCACATAAAAATATTGATTGAGATTCATATGATTTCATGTGAAACAAATCATTCAACAAATGGCAATGAGTAACATAACAAAAAAAACTTAACACAATTCGTAGAATGTAGTTTTGCCGTTTCCTGTACATTTGCATGATTATGATAATGCTAATGTCTATTGACTTTATTTGGTACAACGTTCATCTGGTACCACTATATCAAATTAGAATAATCCCACATTGTTGTATGAATGAATTTTTAAACCTTGTTGCATAAAGGACTTAATATGAGGTAAAAAGGTAATCTCACTAGCTACATTTTTTCGACCCCTTGTAATAACAAAATCCTATTTTTTATAGTTATAAGCAGCTTTGATACCAATGTTGTCACATTGTGTCATTGAATACATTCAGGACAAAACATATCTGAAATTAAGATATTTTTAACGATATAAATCCAACATTAGATGTCATCAGCTACTGACGTTTTACAACATTTTCACTGTTCACCAAGTTCTAATATTTCCGTTCCATGTGTAGTTGTACGGATATGCGCATTGTATTTTGTTTTTTGTTGGATTAGCCGCAGCATTATACATTTGATATTGTGTGTCTTATGGGAAACCATGACCTTCCACCTTGAGGTTTATAAGGTCAAACGGCAGGATGGGGTACTCTCCTAACCACGTTAAATATGCATCAGTATGGTATAGTATAGGAGTTAGCCTTCAAGAGATCAGTGGTATAACCAGTGAAGGAAATGGGGGGGGGGGGGGGTGTAGGATAATCTAGTACCGTTCCCTCCTTATATAGATGTATTGCACCTCTTCTAATATAAAGATGTTTTTACTACTATATGCCTTCTAACCATTATGATGGCATCGGACCTTATTTTTTTCTCGCTTTTTTCTCAACATGTGGCTTTAATCTCTTGTACATATGGTGTCTGAGAACAATATGTCCTTTATGGAACCACTCTTTGCCAATAAATGCTGCCTTAGGTAATTTATCGCAAGCAACGACCTGACTCTGTAAACATTAAGAAAAGACAGTGCTTGTTGTCCCTAGCTATTTGCTGCTGGTGGAGAAGGACTTTTAAAACTTTCTAAGTCGATAGCTCACTGGATGTCCCCATTATGTGTTCACAGTATCATATATTTTCTTAAATTCTACCACGTACATATACATATAACTATCAAAACAATATAAATAACTTACAAATCGAATTTGCTAGAATGATCAATTTTATCGTGTAATATTTTAGTATGAATTTATATCTTTTATTGTAATAAAAATTATTTGAAATATAACACAACACTTCAGATTATCAATTGTTTGGCTTGTGAGTTGTAGATAATTATTTATAATCAATATTTATTTATTTATAATTTAGTATTCCAGACACAAATAACAATTCAATAATATGACAATACCAAAGACCACAGTCATAAACTCATTTTGATGTGTTTGTTATGAATAGGTCATCAACTAACTTTACATCCGGCCATCTCTTTGCAGGCATATTGCCCAAATATGTGCTTTTGTCCATTGCCAACAAGTCATCATATTTTGTTGACCTCAGCGAGCCTCATAATTCCCATTTAAACCAAAGAATCTAGATTCCCTGTTTAAATCTATCAGTGGGACAGATCTGGATATATTACCATTGACACCTTTTTCTGATGAAATAACTGAAATATTGCTAACAGTCTAAGTCTATCAGCCTGTGGTCTTACACAATCCACAACGCATTAGTGACAAAGACAAATTGGTATGCCACCTGGTGGTGATTACTGTCTTTAAAACACTTTCAACCAGTGCTCGAGCTGTGTTATTATTTTTTTAAATATCGAGTTTCAGTGTTCTAAGGGTGTGTTTAAAAAATCAAAACTTCACATATGTTTCGTCCTGAATGTCCTCAATGACAAAATAGAGAGTATCAAAGCTGTTTGTAACTATAAAAGTGAGGATTCTGTTATTACATAGGGTCGTAAAAATGGTACTTGTGAGAGTACCCCAACCGTTTTTTTTACCTCATAAGTCCTTCATGCAACAAGGTAAGGTTGATATGGTGCCACCAGATGACCGATATACCAAATGAAGTCAACAGATATTAACATGCTCATAATGATACACATGTAGAGCAAACGGGAAAGTTACATTCCACGAGCTCAAAGCTCAAAGGGTAGGTTCATGTTTTCTGAAAAAAAATCATAACTTTCGTCCTGAATATATTCAATGACAAATGTGGCATTACTGTTGCAAAAATGTGTAATATTATTTCTGGATATTTTTAATGCTCTATCCTAAAGTCATCCAAGTAGAATGTTATAATTTTTATAAATACCTCACCACCCCCCCTCCATATATTTCAGACTGCCAACATTTTTTTGTTACTTAGGATGTCCTTAAGACATTTGGATGGGTGGTTTAGCATCATACAAAAATTCGCACGGTGCCTAATTTCCTTGTTACTACTGACACCTTCCAGGTCCACATCCTCACCTGCACAGTACATGTAGTTGATCCACTCGGCGTCGTAGAAGCTGATTTCGGACGCCTGTCCCATTAGCCCTGTCTTCTCCTCGTCCACAGTGTACATGGAAGGTGATGTAGTATCCTCTGAAAATGCCTGTCAACATCAATGCTCAGTTAGCCTGCAATTCAATGGCAAACAGCAGTAACTGTTTACTTTCAGTAAACAGTAACAGCTCTTTGCCTTAGCACGAGAGCATGACGTTACTAAAGGATAAAGTGTAGTGTATGTAAGCATTTTACTCAACGTGTTATCTTGAATATTACTTTCACCCTGCTACATCAGTGTTAACCTTTTTTATTTAGCAATGTTTATTAAGATTGACCTTGAAAATTTGACTTTGAAAATTTGACATTTGAACGTGAACATAACTATTTGGAATGTGGAAATTGTTGACCATATTTTAAAATAGGCCTACTGGCGTCTCAAGTGACAAATCTAAATAATTTTCACTTATTGGGTATTGGTAGCGTACGTGGGTGAAAATTTCGATTATTTAATATGACACTTCAATAATTCAAAAGGCAAAGCGGATTGCCAATACTCGTACAACAGCTACGATCACGTAGGGTCTGTGAATATACCCACCATACCACTGTAGTGCATTATGGATCCCAGGTCGTAAGGAGTGCGGGCACAGGTCACGGCACTGATACTCGTCTGCACGAAGTTTCCTTCTTTATCAGGCTCAATGTTATTAAAGTCCACTGTGACATGGTCGTCGCGATCAGGTCGTGCGTGTTCGTGGTGCATTCCCAAGGCATGGCCGATCTCATGTGCCGCAGTAGCCCACTGCATAGACATAATACAACGGAGTATGTTCACAAGATTATGTAACACTGGGCCCGTATTCTCGTACAAGTTACGATAATCCTAGGCTTCGGATTGTTCGAGATCCGAAGCCTACGATATACCGTAACTTGTACGAGAATAGGTGCACATGACGTTTTAGTTTTGCAAAGTATGTGTGAAACAAATTCAAATGCTGTGCATAAAAAACGGCGCTTTAATGGGTCATATGTCAAATGATATTGGCAAATAGTGTTATCAAAATAAGGTGATATCTTACTATATCTGCTAAACAACTGGAAGCTAAGTGGAGAACTTGAGGCTGCAATGTATCTGTCGATATTCTCCCAATATAAGAATAACATCTGAAAGTATGCATTCATTTCTAGATGTCACAAACATTGCCGAAAAAACACGAGACGTTGAGCAAATTTTGACTTAATGTTGGTCCAATATCGCAAATGGTGGGTCGACATTAAGCCAACATTGACCCAAAATTTCGTGTTTCCTGTGACAATCCGGCGAGACTAAATTAATGTCCGTTTAATGTCAAAAAAGGGGACAAATCTGTTTGCTAACGTTTCTTTTTGTAAATATGATTTAAAGTATGCACTTAGTATCTCGAGTAATGCTGTTTTGAGGAATTCGATCCTGGCGTCAATTTTATATTCAAAGACAATTTTAATAATGTAGATCTGGTAATTTACGCGTGTTTAAATTTTCGCGAATGTCTGATTTTGGGACGTTTCACGAAGCTTAGAATTCGCTAATTTTCATTTTTCTCTAGTAGCGCTATTATAATAATTTCCGCGAGATTACGCTAGTTTACGCTTCTCGCGAAATTGGCGATAATTAAAACTTCGCGAATATTATCAGATCTAGTGTAATACATCCCAGATCGCCAGGTACGAGTAGTGCAAAATTATTTGTTTTTCAACCAGCAATTTGGATCCTTGCAGCAATCTATGGCTACCAAGGAAGAATAAATACTATACCATAATTTATGTATCATTCTTATTATTTAGCTATTATTTGCATGTACACCAGGGCCTTCTCGCGAAATTGGCGAAAATTAAAACTTCGCGAATATTATCAGATCTACTGTAATACATCCCAGATCGCCAGGTACGAGTAGTGCAAAATTATTTGTTTTTCAACCAGCAATTTGGATCCTTGCAGCAATCTATGGCTACCAGGGAAGAATAAATACTATACCATAATTGATGTCTCATTCTTATTATTTAGCTATTATTTGCATGTACACCAGGGCCGGTATTCTCGTACAAGTTGGGTTATATCGTAGGCTTCGAATTGGATAAGATGGCCATCTCGTCCGATCCGAAGCCCACAATATATCGTAACTTGTACGAGAATACGATTCCAGTCTTACAATAATGTGTATGTTGTTGTGCCCTGAAGACACCATACTTAGAATCAATGATTTGGGTCGCCGTCACAGACGGTGGGCCAACAGTTAGCCTGCACTGGGTTTATGTCTCCTGTCTGTTAGGTAAGTTGGGTCGTCGTCACAGACGGTGGGCCAACAGTTACCCTGCACTGGGTCTACGTCTCCTGTCTGTTAGGTAAGCTGGGTCGTCGTCACAGACGGTGGGCCAACAGTAACCCTGCACTGGGTCTACGTCTCCTGTCTGTAAGTTAAGTTGGGTCGTCGTCACAGACGGTGGACCTGGGTCTACGACTCATGTCTGTTAGGTTTATAATCTTACCCATCTTCAAATTGCGTGATTAATAGGTGTTGCGTGTTTCCCATGTCCTCCAATAGTGATCGCTCGTCAAAGGTCACGCATGTCAAGCTCTCCCATTGGTCAATGGTGTAGCGTAGAGTTGACAGCTCATTGCCTATTTCAATCCAAATAATTTTGAGAATAATAATTTAATTAATACTAATTTTACAATATATGATTGAAAGATTTTACAAATTAACTTTTTATTTGATTTACGCTCTAAACGATTGTTATTGCAGAGTCTAAAATCTAATAAAGTATACATTTTTATATTTGTCCACACTTAAAATTGCAGATTATTACAACCATCACATGAGTGTTTACCCTGAAGACATCGCAATGCTCTGACACAGTGACCTCCATTTTTTTAATGTAATACTTCTAATACGATCAAAAGTTTACGCCTGCTGAAAATTGCCTAGTTTTCGTAGGCACTTGAAATATTTGTGTCAATTTCATGGCATCCCAGTTTTTCGGTAGGCGGCGCGAGTGTCGTTTTTGCAAAGCTGGCTGTGGAAACAAAATGGCGGTCAGTGTGACTGGGCCTCGCGCAGTAAATGAGTTAGGCGGCCCAGTCATACCGGGTGATCAGTGTAGGCGATAGAACTGAAATACATGTATATAGCGAGGGACATGGCGCAATGGCGTGGCGCTCTGCCGATGTCGCTGCCTGCCGTGCGGTTTCGAATCCCGCTTGGTGCAGGATTTTCAGAGAAATATCATGTTTCTCCCCACTTAATCTTGGGACATTATTAAGATGATGTGTCCTTGGGCAAGACACTTCACCCTCAAATGCTTCACTTGACTCAGGTGAAAATGAGTACCTGGTAGGACAGAGATGGCAGTGTGTACGATAAGTTCAATGCACCGAAACGGCTGCAGGACTGTATGCTCCCGGGGAGTTGAGATGGCACATGAATGAACAGGTTTAGTGACCAGGGGGTAAAATGTAAAGTCCGATGATAGGTCTTCAGACTTGATATCAGACTATAAAAACCTGCACCTTTACCTTTACCTTTAGATAATTTCTGTTCTGGATAAAAATATCAAAATAAGATCAACAATGAAAATAAAACTTAGTGTATAGTGACACACAAATTTCATATATAGCTTAAACACATGACTTCCGGGCGGATCCAGAAAAAAATCTGACAAGTTTCAATCATTAATAATTATACACAGATACATGTATATATATATGATGATTTTCTCCGGGATTTAAATATTCGTGAATTTCTGATTTTGGTACTTTTCGGGAAGTCTACAATTTTCAATATTGAGACAAAAATTCTACCGTATTTAGGCCTAACATATATAGTCACTGAGTTGTGGAAAATGAAATGAATCGGGCTTTAGGCCACCTTTGTGCACATATAGGCTAAACTGGGCCAGGACAACATCCTGAGGATGATGAGATGATTGAGATGACACTGTCCTCCAGACACAGTATTCGAAATTCGAGCCCTGGCGATCTGAGGCCGAGCACGCTACCTCTCGGTCACGGAGGCGCCCCACAATACTGACTTTCACACGTGGATGGGGAAGAAACATTTTTGTTTCTTTCAAACCGCCGAGACCGGGAACCGAACCCCGAACTCTGGCGTGAAAGGCAGCGGTGCTACACTGTATAGGCGTAGCCCACTTCACCCTTGCGTAATACCAATTACAGATTACGGAAATAACTATCCACGACACGTGCCGACCTTCCCAACGGGCTTTTGCTCAAACGTTGGTTTATTGTTGGGTCAGCGTCGGAGATGCCAGGCCAACGTTGAGTCAGCGTTGGGGTAATATCCAGTGCTAGTTGAGCGGGGACAAGGACTCTCAAGCTGGTATTGTTATACAAACACATTACGGTAGTAGGCTAACTAGCAAAACCGTTCCGATCACTGAATGGTATGATCAATAAATACACAAATTGATTATGTACTTTATTCTTTTAGAAATACGCTAATTTGTATCATTTGAGCCATTATGTTTCACTGGCAAGATTTTAATTATTCTGTACATTTACGTATAATGTGTCTTAGTATTTTTAGATGATGCGTCATATCAAGATTTGTGATTATTTTTCCCTACAATGTTATGTCATTTTCAACTTGGGCGCTAGAAATAGGCCTACAACTTGTGTTTGCTGGGTTTGGTGGTTAAGTGCTGGCTTAATATTAGATTATTATTTAATTTAAAAAAAAAACAATTAACACGATCCGTTGACTCAATGTTAGTTCAATGTTATTGTAGTAAATGTTCAATCCATCATTAAACCAGCTAAACCAGAAAACATGATAAGGTGACCCTAAGCTGGTAGATTAAGTGCATTAGTCAATTGACTTACTTGTAAATGCACTGCTGTCGATTTTGTATGGAACAGGTAGCGGCCATTTTGTTTCTGAATCCAGACTTAACCCCACGCCTCGTTTTGATCTGCCAACAATGTTGCCGAGTATATGCTCAAGCTGTCGTGGAGTGTGAATAATGTCTTGCATATCATTGACTATTTTCACAGGTGTAGGTCCATCCTTTTATGAAACAGAAATCACTCTTGGAAATATATGTACTCAATGTCGTGTAATATAACATATTGAACTTGACCTGGTGTTTCTTTAACATCCATTTTTTTAATAAAGGAAGGATAAAAACACAATTACCAGGATAAATGTTCACTCCTTTTTTAGTATTACATCTTACCCCATCACATTGTACACAAGTACGAATATAATCATTATATCAAGTAGAATTGTGAATAATAATGCAAGTATGATTGAGAACATTAGCTTAACTAATGCAAGCAGAATTAAACACATTAGCCCTAATGCAAGTACGATTTGAGACATTAGCACAAGTAGCACAAATGAAACATTATTATAAGTAGAATTGAAGTACGTTCGAAAACATGAATGTATGGACACCCTTCCGTATCCAAGGAGACGAATTATTACCTCTGTAGCTAACTCGTCAAAAAATAGGTAAATGCATTGTACATTTTGTTCTATTAATGCATGTTTAATTATAATATGAAATACCTGGTTTGCTTTGATAAATATCACGTACTTGGTTTGCATTTGGGACTTGTATATTTGAATGTGAAGGGCTGATGTTAGTTTTCTTTTTTCTTTCTTTATTTTCACGGAGACGTAGGTTGATTTTGCTCAGTAGATGTTGAGATTCCGCATACTGCGCATATCCTTGACCTTTCGTCTTCTGGTATTCTTCTAGAGACATACGTGGTGGTCTCCATGGTGCTGCACCCTGTGATATTAAACCTTACAACGCTGACATTTTGTTGTTCAAACCAAAAAAGGGGTTTTCAATTTGAAATCATCATAAATGTCTTAGTTTGCTCTTCCCGCTTCATTCGAACATCTATGTTATTGGTTTACGGTTATTATAAATATTTTAATTGTTTTAGTACGGTGATCGTCTTCATAGGTCATAATCTAACTCTACAGACGTCAGATTCTGACGTATGGAGACGGTTCCCGAGCTGAAAGGGTTAAACGACAAAGGTATTACCGCCATGCAGCTTGAAATTGTCGCAGACGACACTGAGGTTTATTTTTCTCTACTGTCTGAGAATCAAAGGCAAACTATTTGAGTTTACATTAAATCACATTCAACAATTCCAGGGTTGTAATAGACTAGAAAAATAATGCAAACAAGTCCGGGGGACGGAATATTACAAGCTGTCACCCATTTATATTCCGTTCCAGTGTCCCTACTTGTCAATTTAGGCCCACATGACAAAAATTGTAAATACAATTAAATCTAGAATTACTAGAGCCTACGTTTCCATAGGTAAGGTTTTTTTTAGCCGCGCGGGTCCTGTGCGGGTATCCGCGCGGGTCGTCTGTTTCCCATGGTGCGTTTTTTATGTAAATCCGCATGTGACACCCGCGCGCATAATAGTAATCTCCTTGGTGGTGGTCCAGGTGGTGGTGATGTTGATGATGGTGGTAGTGATGGTGTTGTGGTGTTGGTAGTGATGTTGGTGATGATGGTGGTGGTGGTGGTTGTGTAGTAGTGATTGTGGTGGTGATGGTGGTCGTGTTGTGGTGGTGGTGTGGTAGTGGTGGTCGTGATGGTGGCGATGTTGATGATGGTGGTAGTGATGGTGGTGTGGTGTTGGTAGTGATGGTGGTGATGGTGGTGGTGGTTGTGTAGTTGTGATGATGGTGTTGGTGGTGGTTGTGTTGGTGGTGTTGTTAGTGGGGTAGTGGTGGTGATGGTGGTTGTGGTGTGGTAGTGGTGATGGTGGTAGTGATGGTGGTGCGGTAGTGGTGATGGTGGTGGTGGTTGTGTTTGCGGTGTGGTAGTAGTGATGATGGGGATGGTAGTTGAGATGGTGGTGATGGTGGTGGTGATGGTGGTGGTGATCGTGGTGTTGGCGGTGTTGGCGGTGGTATTGGTAGTGTTGTTGGTGTTGATGGTGATGATGATGGTGGTTGGTGTTGATGGTGGTGGTGATGACGATGGTCGTGACGATTATGGTGGTGATAATGGTGATGGTGTTGAAGGTGGTGGTGGTAATTATGGTGGTGGTGATGACGATGCTGGTGGTGGTTGTGGTGATATGATGCATTGATGCCTATTGATGATGCCATTGATGGTGAAGTTTTTGGTGATGATGATGATGGTGGCCGAGGCGCCCTTAACTGGGGCACGTGCAAGGGTCTGACACTGAGGGTGCACGCCCCTTTATTTATTTGCCAAATTCCCCCCCATTTTGCCAAAATATATATTTTTAATACTGGATCCGCTCCCGTCTGGATACTGTGTCAGATTATTTGCAATAGACTTGTAGCGAGAATAGCACCCCAGCCACGATATAGCGTTAATTTCAACCCCTGCCCACTAGGGTAGGCTACCTGTCATTTTTTCTATGTCAATCTTCTTAAAAAAATTCTGCAACACATTTTTTGGTCTTTGTGTATCTTTTCCGTTTAGTTGTACAAACTGGGGATCGACCGAACAAGCTCTATGAGCTCTTCTATCTTTAATGGTTTTAAAGATGGGGTTTTGTTTGCCAGAGTTGCAGATTATCAGGTGATTAATATGTTCAGATTTATCCTCACAAATGTTGCAAAACACACTGCGATACACGGGAAAGCCCATCTATGTGAAGTCATTTTCTGAAATCCCCCATGCGTTTTTGCCATGCGGTGCGGAAGAAATCGAACATTGTTCGATTTTCTACCCGCGCGGCAAATCACCCGCACGGGTTCCGCATGAATGTAAATGATACATGGATTTAAAGAAGGCTGGATAATATGGCACCCGTGCGCGGGTGGGTCCACCCGCGCGGGTTAAACCTTACCAATGGAAACAGGCCCTAAGGTATCAAAATGTGCAGAATAATGAACCACATCATATTATCACCCTTTATTTAATATTTTTAGCTTTTTGTAGTGCAACAGACCAAAAATAACAAAAATAACAGAAAAATGGTGTAATTTCATGAATATCACTTGAAACCTGGCTACATGCTGTCAAACATTTGAATGTTTTGCCAGGACCCTTTCTGGGTAAAAATAGGCAAAATGACACTTGATATTAAAATATTTCTCATTATTATGACCTGGTTTGTTCACGCGAATTAATGCGATTTAGCCGATTGTTCATCAAAAACAACAAAATCATCAATATAATTTTCACTAAAATAGCTAGAGCATTCATAAAAGCATCAAAATGTGCAGATTAGTGAGCCACGTCGTATTATTACAGTGAAGGCAAAACGATAAGGACAAAAATATATCAGTTTGTGTAATTTTGTAATATCAAACTTTCATGTCTTACCTGCTACCAAATATTCATGTATTGTGCCAGAGTTCTTTTTTAAAATTAAATACTTTGTCTCATATTTGCTGTGATAAAGGCAAAAACGTAGAAAATATGCAAAAAAGTATCAACATCTCAACTCTATCTGTGAGTCTATGATTAGCAGGCCTGGTGATTAGACCAGTGTGTGCTGACGACCAATGAGATCCTGCACAGCAGTTAGTGGATTCGCCTCGAGAGCTGGTGTGTATCCGATTGGCCGACAGAATTTAGTTCAAGATATAATTACAGAGACTTGTAGGTGTTCGAATATTCCCACCTGGAGATCTTTTTTGAATTGGGCTCTGCAAACGTGAGAGCCAGCTATTGAAGATATAATTACAGAGACTTGTAGTCCAAGATATAATTGCAGAGACTTGTAGGTGTTCGAATATTCCCACCTGGAGCTCTTTTTTGAATTGGGCTCTGCAAATGTGAGAGCCAGCTATTGGATTTATGTCCTCTGAGGGCCAATGAGATCTCACGACTTTTTTTTAAAGATAAGCTTTGAAGATTTCTGATTGGCCAAGGTGGCGTTGCTGCTTTGTGAGGTGGTGCTGCGGCGAGGTTTTCAGAGCCACTTTTCTGTGTTGGCTCTCCTGGTAGACCTACAAGTGCAGTGTGTTTAAAGTGTAACTGCTGGGGTGAATAAATAAACGTTGACAAGATACATAAGAGTCTTGTAGCACTTGCTGTCCGAAACAACGTTTAATATCACCAGTCACCTACCATCACTAGACGTCTGGTATTAATCCTGGCACTAACAGTAGGGCCATGAGTTACCATTCATTCGTCCTCACAGCATTTTCACTACTACTGACCGCTCGGGGTTTATTTCATACATAACTTTCATATATCTCAATAGAACTGTCATAATGTATATTGTTTTTTTTTTGTATTTTGTTTGCCTTTTATAACACAAAAACTAAGAAATTATTACATAAAGTTTATTAACATGATGTGTCATTTCGGCATTTACAGTGTTTTTATAATATAATCAGTTGAATTTAATCGAGTAACTTTCACAAAATAGGTCATAGTAATTAGAACATAAATTTAACAAGATCATTTGGGATATGAATGCCCAGAATAGGCCATATCACAATAGGGGCCTACTTGAATGTTTGACAGCATGTAACACAATCTCTTTAAGGGCAGGGTTTGAGGATTCGTTCTGAGTAGCATTCAAAAAGTTACACATGTTTTGTATTTTACTGTTATTTTTTTGTTAATGACGAGTACAAAGTGGACCAGGTAGCAGCTATAGGATGTCGATTTTACCACTGATCATACTGTTCTGAATTTTAATATTTTGTTGAAGATGTCTGAAAAACATAGTGTCAGCAGAAAAGTTTTTAATTATAAAAAAAACAGATGTTGAAAAGCTGTGCGCATTTTTAAGCGATCTACCTTATTTTAAAACTGCTACGGATGGTACCGATATTGATGCAGCTTGGGACACATGTTAGTGAATGTGTCCCACAAGTTAATGTCCGGAAATCTAATGCGCCTCCATGGTTCGACTCCGAAGTCAGACATATGTCATCTAAAAAAAAGAATGTGTGGGAAATAGCCAAAGCCAGTGACCTTAAAGAGGACTGGGACAAATTTAAGAAAATTCGAAATAAATTGAAATCGGTATTGAGAAAGAAGTATAGATGTTTTTTTGATAATTTGGGAGAAATGTCAAAAAGTAATCCTAAAAGATGCTGGTCCTTTTTCAGAAATAAAACGAAAAGTAAATCACTACCTAGTAAAATTCAAAACGATTATGCTGGCTCTACAGACCCACAAGGCAAGGCGTGTCTGTTTAACGACTTTTTTAAATCTGCATTTAAGCAAGTAGATGAGAGAGAACAAGATCAATTACACGACATTCCTATCATTTGTGAAGATTATCTGATAATGTCTCCCCATATGTATTAAAAATGTGCGCCCAGCAAATAACCCCATCACTGACACGTTTTTTTCAATTTAAACATGAGGCTATCACAAGTTCCAGATATGTGGAAGTGTGCATATGTGTCACCAATTCATAGAAAAGGAGATCCGGACAAAGTGAATAATTATAGGCCTGTTTCCTTATTAAGCATAGTATCAAAAATAATGGAACGCTGTATATATAATCATATTTATAGTTTTGTCAGTAAGGATATCTCTGAAAAGCAACATGTTTTTTTCTCGGGTAGGTCATGTAATACCCAGCTACTAAAAGTGTACCATAACATAGGTGAATTTTTAGATAAAGGTTTTCAAACTGATGTAATTTATTTAGATTTAGTAAGGCCTTTGACAGTGTACCACACTCATTACTTATCCATAAGTTGAAAACATTTGGATTTAATGGTGACTTACTGAGTTTGTTGAAATCCTACTTAACAGGTAGAAAACAGCAAGTATGCATAGAGGGTGCTAAGTCTAGCCGATTGTCTGTGACATCAGGAGTATCGCAAGGCTCAATTTTAGGCCCACTTTTATTTTTACTATACATTTATGATATGCCAGATGTTGTTTCTTTTTGCTCTATATGTTTGTTTGCTGATGATGCAAAGTGTTTTTTTTTAAATAAGGTCTTTAAATGATTGTGTTCTGCTACAGCAGGACATCGAAAGGCTTTTAATGTGGAGTTATATCTGGGCAATGGATTTTAACATTGATAAATGCAATGCATTATCCATCACGAGAAATAATTTGCCATTTATTTTTTACTATAAAATTTTAGACAAGCCCCTACAACGATTACAGCACATGTGAGATTTGGGAGTACTGATCTGGGAAACACCAATTTCACATGGGGCCCACATTGTAGGGGATTGATTAATAAATGTAATATAACGATGGGTATGATTAACGAGCAGTTGGTTTTAATGCTCCTGTTAACGTCACGACCTCTCTGTACCGTACATTGGTACGGAGTAATTTAGAATAGTGTGTGGTACCCCAGTATGGTTTCAGATACAAGAGCCATTAAGTCAATACAGATAGCAGAGCTACTAGTTATATTCTTAATTATCCGGAAATTAAATACGACCAACGATGCACTATGCTTCATTTGCACCCATTATCTTACCGACACGAGATTACAGATTTGTTATATGCTTTTTAAATGTATTAAAGGATATAATTATGATGTATCCTGGCATAATCATATAGAAGTAATTTCAAACTCATCTCTGCGACCTGGCAATGCGGGCCTTGTTCTACGTATGAAAATTGTTAGAACAGAGTAATCCATATCGATCAGATAGCAAAGCTGAAAATCCCGATCTGTTTTTACTGTCATATACTCAATTCTCAGCGACACGGGTAAAATCTCCTCGGTTTAAAATGTCTAAAGCTCGAATTAATCAGCAGAAATCAAGCAGAGCCAGCCGAAATAAAGGCCTGAAAATTCCGATGTGATCATAGGTTTTTTAAGCACTTCAAATGCTGTATGTGAGTAATGTACGGTGATGCTAAATTAAAGAACGGATTTACAGTGAGACAATTATATGCATTTGTCAAAACGATGTGCATTGCTCTGGATGCGTTTTTTTTTCGCACACCAGATTTGATCAGTTTATTTGGGACCAAGACTGGATACACTCGCTCTCAATATTCCTTCAATCTTGAAACACTGATATATATTAGGACCTAAATTTCACAAATAACATACATTTTCAGAAGTTGTGTATTGCGGTAGTAATGTAATGTAATGTACCATAACGCACAATGGAATGTACCTCATTTGGTTTGTATTGTAACTTCCTAACTTTTAACATTGATCATGTTAATGACACGCCAATTAGTGATGATCAGTGGTGGTTATACAGATATTTTGCATCATTGTATATTACAAGTGCATTATTATGCTAACTGAAATGGCTTGTTAGTGAGGTAGACTAGACAATTGTAATAAACACACAAGTCCGGTATTTATATTATCTTTTAACAATGTGCCAATAACGATCAACTATTCAGCTTTCTGTTAAAGCCGAATAGTGCAGCCACTCTGAAAAAGCAAAGATTTTTTTGTTAAAGAAAACGTTTATTTCGAGACGTAGACCACATGACCCCCCTCCCTCCCTCGTGGTTATCGAAATTAAGGAAGCCGGTACTATAAATATAAATATTTTAAATAATGTGTTTAAGTCGCTATATTTTTAATTACAATACCCACATATCGGTAACAAATCGCAAGCAGATAATTACCTGTCTGACATAATATAAAATACACAATTCTTTTCACAGCCTGAATGTGTCATATATGGTAAACGTCGACACTATGCTGGCCAGCATTGAGCCAGCATAGGGTCGTGTATTGCTGGATATTTAAGGCGCAGTATATAACTGGGTATATTACACAGAGAGAGAGAATTAATGAGTTCTTTATAGATACCCACAGTGATTACTATCAGAACCTTTAGATAATCTTACTTGCATGACCAGACAGCCAGCTAAACATCAGTAGGACTACCTCCTGTTGTGGTCGTCGCCAAAACAGAACTCTGAGTACACAATGCAGCGAGAATGTTGTGCCAGATTCACGTCTGTTTCTAACCATTTAATTTCGGGCTATTACAATAAATGGGGTAAACTAATTCTAAAGCGAATTGTATTTTTTGGAAAGGTCACATTAATTTGCGTTTTTATTCAGATAATTATTGCCGTAACAACACTGATCCTGGAAACTCATATCATTAAAATTATTATGACATTTGTTTCTGGTTTGGTTGGAGGAATACTAAATATCAGCGAGATTTTCAATCCCGCAACGCAAACATTAAGCCTGGAATACATCCGGAAATACTGGACAATGTACACAATAATCGTTGTTGTTGTTGTTGATTTTGGGATTTAACGCCACTTTGTACACAGCAAGGCATTATCACGACAAAACCGCCATTAACGTGATCTCTACAGATTCACAATCTATAGTGTCCAACGTTGGAGGATGGTCAAAAAGTTAGCTTTTCGTTGATTACTCAGTCAATTCTCAATCGATTTTCATGAAATTTGTAAACACTATTTTCTAGTCATGTGGCATCTATCATGCGTTTTCGTGAAAAAAAATAATGTATATCTGAAAACTTAGACCACTGGACACGTGGTAAATTTCAAATTCTGACGAGACTTTATAAACCTATTAACTTCATTCCGATTAATTCTCAGAATTGTGTTAAATGTCAAATGGTATAACTTTTCAAATACTCACTGGAACGTCACGGGTGTCAGTGTTGCTTCCAAATGAGTAGATGATAATGGGTACAAAAATTCGTGAAAATAGCTTGCGAATGGACTGAGTAATCAACGAAAAGCTAGCTGTCATTTTGGACCATCCTCCACCGTCAGACAGACTATAGACGATCACAGATACGGACATTTTAATTCTATTTCATTCACTGTGAGGTGTGAATTGCTAACGCATTTGGACCTCACAGTGAATAAAAAGAAAAATATACAGAATGTAACTGTTTATGAAAAAAACAAAGATTGAAGCTCCGTCATTTCAGTTTAGTCTCGAGGGAAGCTTTATTTTTTATTTGTTCTCACTCTGAAAGGGTAAAAACAACTACCATGCCAACTTCCTTCCATATACAATGATATACCTAGTTCAACAACAAACTTGGTCCGTGTAATTTATAGTTTCTAGGGCGAGAAATTCATTTGTTGGGTCTTTGAGATAATATGACCCATATTTCACCCACAAATCCAAGATAGCTGCCGTTTATTCATTGATTGAAAATAATATTTGTGCACCACATAGATAATTATGTGTAATTTATGACTTGTAGATGATTATGAGTCGATAATTTCGTTTCTTGATTTTTTCCAAGCAATTTGACCTACATTTCACTACATTTTCACAAAATAATACAACATTTAATTTTAATAATTAATTACGATAAATGTTAACTATAATTTTAATTTTTATTTCTCGTTTCAGGGTAATGCTGTGTCGAGAAATGTATTTGCTGTGTCTTTTAGATAATTTGGCCCATATTTCACACACAAATGAGAGATGGCCGCCGTTTTTTAATTTGAAATGATATTGTTAATAAGCCGAAATTCAAGATCTTCACTATTGTTAGAAAAGAATATTATATGCTGGTCTAACATATCATGCTTACATTGTCATATAATAACTTGTAGAGATCTACGTGAAACTTCAGACCAGCAAACTTATTGCTTGTGCCAATTTCGTTATTCTATAGTTTTGACAAAAAGTGTCCAACCAATATCTAGGGGGGAATATATCTATTTAAAATGAAACAGATAAAAGTTGTACTGTCCCTATTTTCATCAAATTTTATATTTTGGCCAAATGGCATGTATAATTTATTTATTATTTCTGGGTGATTTTGGGGCAAGAAATTCATTGAATTTGTCAGACAATATAAGTTATATTTCATCCAGAAATATGGCCGCAATTTTCTTCATTTTTGAAAAATAATCTTGATTTACAATTTAGATATGTGTAATTTATGGGTGATTTGAGATGTAGGAATTCATCAAAATTTCACCAATACCTCACAAACAAATTAAAGATGGTCGCCATTTGTTTCACTTTTAAAACAAATAATTGTTAGTAAACTAAAACAATGTAGCATAATTTTTTTCTAAACATCTGAAACTGAAATTTCTGATTTACTATTTATCCTTTGGGCAGGCATAATTGAAGAAAGTCACCCTTGTTAGAAAAAAAATAGTATATGTTGGTCTACCATATCATTCTTATTATTAACATATAGTGGGAATCATATATGATTTCTTCAAATAGGCCTAGTCTCGGATCTATACAATTCTGCCATAGCAATGGTTGTATGATTTTAAAAAGCTCTAGATTATATAGTCATGATACTTAACCCCAATGATAGATGATGCCGCTGAAGATAATATGTTAACCCCCAGATATCTATGAATCTCAATGTCCCAGTCACATCCAAAATTTGCACTGGCGCACTTATCTTACCTTTATACATATGAGAGGGGCAGTGATCCAGAGGTGTAAAGCTAATTTGGGGTGTGGTTACGTTACAGAGTTTCATCAATATCTGAGGACTAGTTGATGACTTTAAGTGGAATCATTTATCGTCGTTAATAATGACATTCAGTGACAACATTTATAGTGGTGATTAATAATGAATATAATTCATGCATATTGAAATCATTCAACCATTGCCATGTCAGAATTATATAGATACACATAATACAATGATTTCACCCATCTTGAAGTGATTATGGTGGTTGTTGAGAAACACATTTGCTGGTACAATATAATGTCATTATTATAACACACCAGTATTTTACTCTTTTTGTCAGTTTGATGCTTTACTTTTCACATCGGATAACCTATATTACATTGATTTATCTTTTACGTTTATTATAATGTACTTTTCAGGTTTTTATCTGCAGATGACATTTGCTGTTAATAAAAAAAGGCTATATGTTCACATAATGTGCTATAGAACAGAAGACTGCTTTGGAAGAGAAACAAATGACCCACGTTGTTGTTTAATATTCCATTTCCCAGTCCATTTCATTCCTGGTATACCCGTATTTTAAATTTTTTAATGATCAACATCAACAGTTGTCACAAGCCGTCTGGTAGCTGTTCTAGGTCTAGTTTTGGTCTAGTGGTCTGGAGGAAAACAACCTTTTATACTCAACCTTGTTGTGAGCAAAATCAATGTGTTATTGGCCATTCTGGTAGAAAAGGATCTCGTGGTCACAAGACAGCCGCATGCCAAATACCAAATTTACCACAGAATCTCATTAAATTGGTCGATTGCAAAGATTTGGGTAATGAGTAATATATTCTCGACAATAAGTAAGTCAAATAGATATATTGGGTGCATGTGGGTTATCGTTACGTAACATTTGGTTACGTGTTTACGTACGTTTATTGCCTGCCAAACCCGTTATTTGTTATGAATTGATATCACATTGTTATTATGAGGTAAAAAATGTTTTTATTGTGTGGACATTATTTTTTTACTATTAGTAATTCGCTGTAATTAAATCACGGTGGAGTGAATCGCCTGGTATTGTAACAGTCAGTTTGGGAGCCGGTGAATCACGTCCACTGCCCTGCCTGCTGATTGGCTGTTGGGGAATCCTGGCCGGCGTAGGTGCTCCACGTGGCTGAACCAGGATCTCCCCTCCCCCGGGCTGATAACCCTCAGCTTCTCCTTACATCTCCAGTTTGTGTCTGTACAACGGAGCGGAGTATATATCTCCTGAAATACACCCACCTACTTCTCCCCTTTTATTATTATTATTATTTTTCCCAATTGCGTTGAACAATTGTTAATAATCCAATGTTTCAAATAATTGTACTATGGTTACATTTAAGGTATTTCATTTTTATAATGTTTTTTCTTCAAATGGCTGCCTTCGGCAATTCCAGATTGCATAGTCATGTATAGTGTGTTATACATACATTGTTATGTTATCTTATCGTTACGTAACATTTGGTTACGTGTTTACGTAATAAAGTTTATTGCCTGCCGAACCCCTTTATTTGTTATGAATTGATATCACATTGTTATTATGAGGTAAAAAGTGGTTTTAATTATGAACAAAACATCTTATCATCCTTGAGCAATTTGTGCCGGAGGGGGGAGAGGGAGGGCAAAAGTCAATTTTAAGATCAAATGGGATTTTTCAATAAATAAAGGTGGGAACAAGTGCAATACATTTTTTCGTGTAATTTTGACTAGAAAAAGCAGTGCAATGTTATCACAAATTCCTCCAGACTAAAGCTTATGTTGAGAACGTAAGAGAGTAAGTCAGTGCGGCAGCAGAAATAGACGGACGGCCAGGTGGATTAAAAAAACTTCTGATGGCATTTTTTTTTTGTTACAAGCAGATAACCACGTTTTATTACCTCTATATACCTTCACGTTCCATGTCAGGGGGGTTACCAAATTTTTTTTGACCCATCAATGTCATTTCAAGGTCAAACAAAGTCATTTATGGGTTAAAATGTTGATATTTTCATTTTCCTACAGAACACGAAAAAAACAACAAGATACCTTTAAAAAAATAATAATTCAATTCTGATGGCATTTTTTTTTGTTACAAGCAGATAACCACGTTTTATTACCTCTATATACCTTCACGTTCCATGTCAGGGGGGTTACCAAATTTTTTTTGACCCATCAATGTCATTTCAAGGTCAAACAAAGTCATTTATGGGTTAAAATGTTGATATTTTCATTTTCCTACAGAACACGAAAAAAACAACAAGATACCTTTAAAAAAATAATAATTCAATTAGTATAGCAATTCAGGTGAGGTGATTACCAACTATTAGTGAGCTTTCAAGGTCATTTTAAGCGCTCACAAGATAATTTAAGGGTTAAAATTGTTTTTTTTTATTTTCTCACCACACGCCAGCCATACAATCAGATAAATACAAATAATTATCAATGACAGTAATACGGCTCTTCAAAAAAGGAGTTGACGACTGATGTGAACATCTCAAGGTCATTTCAAGGTCAGACAAGATCATTTCAAATTTACAATGTCAATTTTGTCACTTTCAAACTCAGCAACGGTATAAAAAAATCTTTATTTCGGAGTGCGCAACAGACAAACAACAACATACATTGAAATAATAAGCATTACAGTAACATAAAATTTCTAGTGAAAGGATAGACAGAAAAAGTTAACTTCTAAAGGGCATTTTAAGGTTTAAATTTTTCACTATTTGCAACAGAATAAGATTTTCTCGTCCTTTTTGCACTCTGCGGCGGACAAACAATAACATACATTTAAATAATTATTAATAAATCGATTTTGTTAAGGAGAAAAACAAAAAATGCTAAATTCTCAAGGTCATTTCAGGGTCACACAAGGTCATTTTCAAGTTACAATATAGACTTTTAATTATTGCACTTCTAAACCAAGTAAGATTTTTTTCTCTTCTTTTCTGCACTCCGTGGCTTACAAAGAATAATATATATATAATTATTATATACAGTAAAATAGCGTTTCTGGTAAGAGAAATAACGAAAATGTAAAATTCTTGAGGTCATCTTAGCGTCCCATAAAGACATTTTCTAGTTACAACATCGTTTATTTTGATTTCGCACTCCGCTCCAAAATAACAATAAAATACATTCAAATAACCTACACCCATACATGCCTCCACAATATATTATACATTATCACAAGGGAGTCCAATAGATTGCAGCAATATAAGGCGTCGTCTTTTACAAACAATATTTAATCCATGCCCATTAATTTTGCAGGCTGTTGTCTTGTATGCATTGTTTGCAGCTAAGTGCGATCAGCATAAACTGATTAGATGGACTGGGTAGTAGGCTACTTTCACTCCACTTACATCTACAATCAAAACTTCTACATCACCTGATCACGTGGTGAATAGTATAAATTTGTTAATAGCCTCATTTGCCCTTGCAATACTGTTGCTCCTTGCTCTTTTAAATAACAGCCTCATTGACCCTACACTACTGTTTCTCCTGTTGCCTCCCTGGCCCAACCAGCAATGCTGTTGCTGTTGTTAGTAGCTTCTCTGTCCCCTCTACCACCACTGCTCCTGTTGCTAACAGCCTCCATGGCCCCTCCAGCATTGCTGCTCCTGATATTAACAACATTTCATCCCATCTGGCAGTGTTGGTTCTGTAGTTAACAACCTCCCTGGCCACTCCAGCACTGCTTGTCCTGTTGTCAACAGCCTCTCTGGCGCCGCCAATTCTGCTGCTAAGTTTTTCTGGCCCCTCCAGAGGGAGGGTCAGAGGGTCCTGACCCCCTTTGAGCTGCAGATTTTCAAACATTTTAGGGGATTACATTTAGGCCTAACCTCTTAATCCCCCCCCCCCCTATATCGGAAGCTGCTGACGCCCCTGTGCTCCTATTGTTAACAGTCGCTTTGGTCTCTCCAACACTGTTGAGAAATACTCCATCTCCTGTTCGAAACAGCCCCAAGTATGGCGTTTTTAGGAACAGTAAAAATATGATTTCAACATGTTCTTTCTGTCTCTACTTTGTTTTTCAATTTGAAAATAATATGACTTATTATATGTGTTATCATATATTTACAGCAATTTTTGTAATTATTCGAACTAGCCCTGATCTCCCCTATGACTATATGATGGCCGTCTATAAACCCATTGACTGTTTCCAAACTACATAGCTTAATCGTAATGTATCATTTCAGTGTATTTGCAACTTTGAGAAGTGCCATACACCCTTTCGTATACAAAGAGACGATTATTATGTCAAATGGGCTAGATTTAATTTTTAAAGAGATCTTGCAAGCAAAATTTTATGAAAAATGGCTAAGATTTGTCTGAGAAATTGGCTAATGATCCTTCACCACGGCTGACTATTACAGTAAAATCAAGTATTTCGACACATAAACCTGAGAAAATACATAATAACGGCAAAGACTACAGTTGACATGTGTGGATTAACAATGAAAAGGTTGATAATAAAGCAGCGGCCGATTGATCATTGACTGAGGATAAACAAGAAGCAGGAGAACTAATCATAGTACGAAATCGGCGAATATGCCTATTTCCCTTATTATCGCTCAAGTTTGTCTTAGCGACATATATGACCATTTAGAGTCCTAATTGGACAACGAATACACATAATGTGAGAGTTTTTGTTATTTTCTAATGATATTTGTGAATATTACTCCGATAAAAAATTAGAATGGTTACATTTGATAACGGGAACATTATTGTTGATCTTAGCAACCACTGAAAAGTGCGGAAAACTGCGTGCATGTACGAAACATGCGCTGCAACGACACAAGAAATATCTGCAAAATTTACCTCAAAAGGGGGTAACAAACATCTCTTAAAATGACCTAAAAAGATCAAAATTTCAATGGTAACCCCCCGCATGTCAAAAAGTATTATATGAACATTCATCATAGGGCGGTTACCTGCTTGTAACAAAACACGCCATCAACATTTTTTTAGAGTGATTTAATTGCTATTGGCCGGCCGTCTAAAACAGCTGTTACTCACGGTGATAATATAAAAAACATCTTTTTAATTAGACTGTACTTTGATATGGTTATCTATACAATGGTGATCGCTTAGCCAAAATAATTAAAAGTAAATTATAATTTTTAAGTCTTCAATGTTTAGAAATAATTTGGGCCATATTTTCTGGTTTCCTAACAATATTATTTTAAATTTAAAAAAAGACTCAATAAAGACATTTCTCGGCACAATATAATCTAGAAACGAGAAATCACACATATACTAGGTGGTAAACAAAGATTCTTTTTCATAAATAAAATTAAAACCGCGGCCATGTTGTATTTGTTAGTGAAAAGTCGATAAAATTACCTAGACAAAAAACAAGAAATGAATTTGTCGACTCAAAATCATCTACAAACAACAAATGACACATCCAGATGGTAAACAAATATTATTTTTCTCAAATGAAAAAACGGCAGCCATCTTTATTACTTGGATTTGTGTATGAAATGTGGATCAATGTTTTTCAAAGACTCACAAAAAATAATTTCTCGACCCAAAATTACCCAGAAACCATAAATAACACCACCATTTAGCCAAAATAAACTAATTGATGAGATATTCACTTGATGACCTTTGATGACCTCTGGTGACCTTACACATGGTCCAGGAAGGTGACCAGCGCCCCAACAATTTGAACTAAATATATTTAACTTTAAGGATATTATTGGTTGCTTTCACCCTCTCGGGTGAACGCAATTTAAAATTAACCTATATTTTAAATATCTGCCTCCAGACTAGTTGGTGGAGGCGTTTTCCACGGAAATGAAAACATTTTTGTTCACAACAAATCATAATATGATAAGTTAGCTCCTTTATCTGCGTGCGATGCATAGGCCTACATGTATAATTATGCGCCGTACGCACATAAAGTTTAGCTGATCTTATCACTTTGCACAAGATATTCGTGTACGAGGGATTAGTGAGGGATTTTTGGGCTGCGGCTCGTCTATTCATGTAGTTTTACAATACAATGCTGCTCTGCAAAGCCAAAAAGGCAGTAACTGCTTACTTAAAAAGTAAGCAGTTACTTAATTTTGGCTTTGCACGCCAGCATGATGCATTGGTACAGCAACACTAATCCCATAGATTATTTAGCATGTTCTATTTTTAAGTTACATATGTTACTTAGACATGTATCACCCAATGTTCCAATAATCATTCCTTAGCTATAATTTTTTTTTTTCGGGGTATTAACTCAAACTCGAGCACAGCAGCTCTATACGTATCGGAAAATTGTTTGGGGCCGTTTAAGCTTGTGGAGAGAAACATGAATTTACACTTCATGGATATGAAAGGGTGTATCTGCCACTTTACAAAGTGGCAGATACACCCTTTCCTATCCAAGGGGACGACATGTACATTGTGTATAGTTATACTATGTTATTAATGTTCTGATCACTACAAAGCCCCATTTGTGATATCGTCGCCTAGAACCCAGGCTGTTGTGAGGGACACTCATTTGCTTCACGTATGTTCTACTATAAACTAACGTGGTTGCTATAGGCGACTCAATGTCGCCATGTTTTTTATCATTCAAAGAAGACATTATGACTCGGTGAATAAAATGTTATATTTTAAGGATAATAATATTTCTTTATCTTATCGTTTAATGTGTTTCATATGTCTTTGAAATACATACACCACTCGCGGCACGAATAGCTGCAGAAAACAAAATACGTTGAGCTAAATGCTGTTTTATTGTTGGCCCAGCGTCTACGAAGCTATTCCAACATTACACCAACATCGCTTCAACTTCTTGTGCTTGCTGGGGGTATAGTGATTGTCGCCTATAGCCAGTTGTATAGTGAAGTTAACCGGTGGTGGTATGATGTTGGGCCAGCGTCGCAGACGGTCGGCCAACATCAAACCAGGACTGGGCCAAGTTCACCGTCCCGTGCTTGGCGGCTAAATATCCACCCACCTGAATCCACGTGAGGAGAAGAAACCAGGAAAATAAAAGAGCAGTCCTGTCGAGTCCCGCAATGCTCAGAGCCTGCCACGTGGATCTGGGTCGTCCATGATCCATGTCGTGGTGATAATGACAATACCCAAGAGGGATCCGTCTTTATGTGGTACACTTGTTATAACCCTCCACCCCAACAGACCACCTCACCCCTCTCACATAATCCCGAGTTAATTGGCATAACCATTTGTTGGTTCCGGTGCGTTGACTAAACTATAATTTTTAACATATACTGTACTCGCGTGTATGTTAGACAAGTGTGTGTCGGACGAAACTATACACCTTATGTAATCTTCACAAAGCTGAATATTTTTGTAAAAAACATGCAGACCAAAGAGCTTTTTCATTTCATCATAAATGTCTTTGGTTCTTTCGCTTCTTTTTGAATACCTATATGCTATGGATCTACGGCCATCATACATTAAAAAAATCAGTGCGGGGATCATCTTTATACGTCAGAATATGACGTCTACAAACGTCAGATTCTGACGTATGAAGACGGTCCCCGCGCTGAAAGGGTTAATGAATATTTTGAATTCGCTTGGCTTTACGGAACAGTCGCTGATAACATTGAATGCAAGTAATACGTAAAAACATTTTCATCTAAAACTTATATTGTTGAAGGGTTGTATAATTAATTAGCTGGTATATTTATTAAAGATAATGCATGGATATGTGTTTTTTATATTGAAAATTACTAGTATTTATATTAAGCATTATTGATTGTCCACGTTGGCATCGCATCAAATCAGAGACTGGGTGGTGGTTGTCGTTACTGCCAGAAGCCAGAAGGGAACTAAAAGGCTGCAGAGGAAATGAAATGAATCGGGCTTTAGGCCACCTTTGTGCACATATAGGCTAAACTGGGCCAGGAGAACCTCCTGAGGCTGGTGAGATGATTGAGATGACACTGTCCTCCAGACACAGGATTCGAAATTCGAGCCCTGGCGGTCTGAGGCCGAGCACGCTACCTCTCGGTCACGGAGGCTCCCCACAATACTGACTTTCACACGTGGATGGGGAAGAAACATTTTTGTTTCTTTCAAACCGCCGAGACCGGGAACCGAACCCCGGACTCTGGCGTGAAAGGCAGCGGTGCTAACCACTACCCTAGGGCCCCCGCCCAGGCTGCAGAGGACCATACAAGAGCAATAAAACAGCATTACAATGTCGGCCCAAGTCTCGCATTCTACCCACTAATTTAAATAACAGCTGAATGACGGCGGTGATTGGCCGATGTCGGAATGTGACAGGCTGAGGCACTCTTGGATTGATCGGAGGTAGAATACAAGACTAGGACCAAAGTGTCAGGGGACACTACTGTGGACAAGACTGTGATGCGTTGTTCCGCGGCAACCCGAAGACTGTTTGCAACACATTTAACCATTTACACGCTGAAAAAAATGATTATGATAGATATTTATTGACGGCGGGAAGTCTGTGTAAACTTATCCGTCATAGATTATGGACACCAAAGGGTTTTTTTCAATTTCAAAACAAAAAACCCTTTGGTCTCCATAGTTTATATAAAAAATATTCAGCGCTTTAGGCCTACTCTGTTTTGACTGTGTTTGGTGGTGTTTTGAATGTACTTTCCGATTTGGGGTACATGCAGAGACTGCTGGTGTGTTGCCTGTTGCTACCCCTTGTATACAAAAATTCCCCACCCCTTAATTTCGCATTCACCAAAGAAATCTGTAGTAAAAACATTCATATGTTTCGTTCCAATTTGACACCATCTGTGAAACGCAGCGATGTAACTCGGTGAAAACAAGGTTATATAACAGCCCCTCCCCCATACTTTATTCTGTGAAACGCAGTGACGTCACTCGGTGAAAATAAAGTTATATAAGACCTCCTCCCCCATACTTCATTGTATTAGCCAGCTCGGCGAAAACAAAGGAGGTCAAGGTCATTGAGTTTCACAGATTTGTATGAATTCTGTCACGGAAGTTTTAGATGACAGCCATAGCCTATATATCATGTTCTCTATTATGTCTTAGCCTGGTGTAGCATGGTCACGGCGTCCAATTAGATCAACTCTCTCTTATTTGGTTACCCAGTAAACGCAAACATTTGTTCAATAATTGTACAATGTTGGACCAACGTCGAAGAAGTTGGGCAGACGGGAATTATCTCATTTTTCAAACACTGGTCCGAAAATGGTCTGCTAACTAAGTTTTCGAGCTACGTACCTGCCGAGTAAAAAGGTAATCATCGCCCGGAATTCCATACAAAATTGCTTTTACCCAAACGGTTTTATCCGAACAGTTTTATCTAATATTCTACATAAAGACAACAATGCATGCTTATCCACAAAAATTACTAATGTTAGATACATGTTAGGCCAATGTCCTAAATTTAGAGGGTCTATTGGTCCGGAAGCCCTAAATCCATAAGCCAGTAATCATATAGTGGCCACCATCAGGGAGCTGGGAACACATTGACATGAACGTGAGATTCCGAGCCTATGTATCTATCTGATCTATCATACTAAGGGAAACAAGCAAGCTTTGCTGACAGCCAGCTGTCAAGCGCTGTCTGATTGGCCGGTCTCGGGACCCGCGACATTCAAGGTATCTTGCTATTTAAAATAGTTGAACGTTATGCTCGATAAAGCAAGGTATCGCATTGCGTGCTCGTTGGTAAAATAACTTGTTGTGGAAGATGGTTATCCACTGAAAAACGGCAATTTTGGCTAGTATGAATGAATGAGTGGGGTTTTAGGCCATTGTGTGCACATGTAGGCTGAAATAAGCCTGGTGACACTGTCTTCCTGACACAGTATACGAAATTTGTGCCCTGGCGGTCCGAGGCCGAGCACCCTATCTCTCGGTCACAGAGGACCCCCACAATATTAAATCTTTACGGGTGAGTGGAGAAGAAACATTCTGATTCTTTGATACTAGTATGCTATACACTTTTTGCAATACACGCCACACAGTGACAAAAAGCTGAACTATTAAGTTGAGACTCCCGTTACACCCATTTCGAAGACAACACGCCACACAGTGACCAAAAAATGAACTATTTAGTTGGGACTTTTGCTTACGCGCAAACTTGTGCAATGAGTGTATAGGATGATTTTTTATTAACCAAAGGCAAATACATCACCTGTAAAGCATACTTCAAAATATAAATAATTAATACAATGAAACATTGGATAGTCATTGATATAGATACCTTTCTTTTTTTAAAAGCATAGTATACACAAGCTGTCAGTTTATGATTGCAAGTTCTTAATTGAGTAAAAGCTAATCTGTGTTGAATATTTGAAATAACTGTTAAGAAAGTGTAAAAAATTAGAATTTTGTATATTTACATCTGTACAGCAAAGCTTTTTTGAATTTATATCTGTATAGCAACCTTTTTTTTATTATCCAACTATAAAAACCAGTCATGAAGATACAAATCAATGGCCTTGTGTTTGAGTAACACTAAAACTATTATTTACCTCACCAAAACCGTAAGAACAAAGCAGAACCCTGCGTTAATTGACCAAATTTATTATTGTATGATTATTTATGAGTCCATTAAATTGTAGAATATCCATAACTTTTGTCAGAAGAGTTTGTTTTATATTTAAAAAAAAATACCCGATATTTCACAATTCTACTGTGTCTCAGGTCAATTAATGGTACACGTCCAAGTTCACCATACATTATTTCATTCATTATGGACAGTTTTACTTTTAAAATACTTTTACACAAAATTTTTATGTGCTTGTTTTATTGCTTTAGCGGGATAAAATCCCCATATTTAACATCCATATAAAAGCAAAGGCATCACCATTTTATCAAAAAGATCACAATAGACGACCGAATTTATATTTACGAATCGCTTCACCTTACTTTTTAAGCTGAACATTGATTTTGCGACCTTGCTGTGCTAGTATTAACTTGTTTGGGAATGAACCTGTGTAAGAAAGTACCATAACAAGGTACGGTAATAAATCAACAATTTCGAGCTCATTCCCATTATATTACCATTTATCATTGGAATTTGATTTTCTTCTGGACCTAAAAACCAATATTTTAGTTTTAGTTACATTCAGAGGTAATTTACTACTAGTACAATATTGTCACGGTCGCGGGGCTGGGGTCTGGCTTAAATCTTGTCAGGATATCGCATTTACCCTCAACATCTGACTGTGCACATTGTAAGGTTTGAACTCGCCCCGCTCTTCCTCAGTTTAGAACTGGACTACTTTAATCACACAACAAATCTAAAAGGCGGACCGACACAGGGATACAAAAGGTCGGACCGGCGGAGATCACGGACAAATGATTATTGCAACAATTAAAGAAAGAAGAGATAGATAGAAATAATGACATTCATTTATTTACATGACACTAGTAGGCTGGGCCTAAACATGCCTGTTAGAATTTACGCTCCAACAGACACAGCCATTCAGACCACAGGTCTGGTGATAATAACTATGGACATAGACTACCAAAATATAACAAAATAGAATGATAAGAAAATACAATAGAAATTCAACGGGGCCAAGTGAACTTATAATAAACAGGACTGATCCAGAACACGTCGACCATTGGCTAATTGATTACTCTTACAGTTACAGACTAACCCTAGCTCTCCCTACACAGGTTGTACTCCCAACAATACAGCCCTGGGTTTGACACTAACCTTCTTGATCAATTTATTATTAAACTAACCACATAATATTTGAGGATACTTCAACAATAAGAAATAGCTGGACACATGTTCAATTAAAATTATAAGACTGATGCCACGTGAGAAAATAGTACAGTGGACTGACATCCAGGAGAGGAGTGTGAGTCCACTGATCCAGGTATCGAATTCGGACCACAGTAGAACAATGTCGTCCTCAAGTAAATGATAATCCTTGGCTCATCAAGTCAAAACTGGTATCTGAACTTGATGAGGCAAGGATCCGCAATTAAACTATAGAAATAATAAGGCTAAATTAGTCCACTGAACTCAGATCCTGGTAGGGAGAAATACAATGACAAATAGGGGCTGGTAGAGCATTTTTCGTCACAATATTTATGCGAAATGCATAAGCCTAACATAAGGAATCAGCTCGAGTAACCTTGAACACTGTTGAAACGATATGCTTCGTCGACGCCAAGAGTTTACCTTGCGTAACGGTATGACACGTAACCAATGTAGTATTTATGTTGGGTTAATGTTTGTCACGCTGGCCCAACATTAAAACCTGACTGGGTCAACGTCTCGTGTTTATTGTGTATATACAGGTAGACAACAGGTTGATACAATGTTTCACTGGTGCTATATCTTAGTTCATGATTTTGAAGGTGATGTTCAGGGTGGCTGTTTAATACTCCCCACAGAAACAACTTATTTCTTCTTTGAATAACGCACACGCTGTATTTCAGGACGACTGTTCACTTCCTGGTTAAAGGTGAGAATTTCCACGCTTAGTTGTCTTTCTTTATTTGGATGATATGTTGTTTTTATTAATTATAATATAATTATCATCTCAACATAAATCTCAGTCATAATTATTATTCTCACACTCTGTAGGCCTACAGTAGTTTTCAGTATTAAACTGTATAAAGGGGTTTTGTCAAGTTAAAAAAATCCGAAAATCCGAGAAAAACTCGGATTTGTCAGACAGCACCCACCCACCCCCATATCCAATTTTAATTTTTTTTTGAAACATGTACAACAACAAAAAAACACAAAAAACACAAAATTTCCAAAAAAAAAATTCGAGTTGCTGCTTGACCCTCCCCCCCACTTCCGAGTTTTTCTTGGATTTTTGGATTTTTTTAACTTGACAAAACCCCTAAGCCGATATCGGACACTGTGTTTTGGTCAGAATGTCCAGTTGATACAAACATTAATTTGTTCATTCCCCCAGAGCCGGTAATCAGCTGCCTACCCATTTCTATGCACAAAATGTCTGTATGAAAATGGTAAGCATTAAATTAAGCACAAGTTATATTTTACACACCACACTCCTGTTGCTGTGAAATCCAGCATACTATTTTTAATTGGAGATCAGAATTGGTTTGATATTATATTATCTAGCGTGGTCAGCTACATACTCTAGTGTCCTATGAAAACATGTCGGACCAGATTGAATTTATTCAAAGACATAATAATAGGAAAATGAGCTTTTATCTGGATAAGGGAGTTGAGAATGCAATAGCTGCATGGTACCAGACCAACGGCGTGGGTTTAGGCATCAACAACACTGTGTAGCGCCTTGGCTGCAGGCACATCTGTTCAGCTTACGATCAAGTATGGCATTTTAACGGAAATACTACATGCAGACTCACGGAGACTGACTGAAATATACAAGAACACCTAGAGACTATTTACATATGATTTGAGCTGAGAAATCTGATTTACGAGCTTCCACCACAGATTTTTAAGATCCATCAGATATGTCAGTATGAACAGGCATTGTATTGCTCACATGTTATAGCTGAATGGCTGTGGAGCTGTACGGACTGTACAGACGGTTTGTAGACGTTGTACATCACATACTATACCGAGAGCGCTCGTGCTAAATCTTGTGGAACGCTGTCAACATCATGCAGTATTCTGGCACCACACTCCGAGCCATTGGTAAAACTGTCACCCCACGCAAACCGATTGAGCTCCAGTTGCTGAGAAAACTAAGATCGCTGAATATCTGTGACATTAAACCCACTCGTAGGGGTACTGCTGCAGGCAGGACAACCTTTCATCACATCCAGACGAGGGTATCAAACAAACGTATTAAAAACGTCTGACCACCACGGCTTGCGCCTAGAACATTGACAACCATCCCCATAGCTCATAGACAGTTCCAACTACCAACTGTGCTACTGTCTAACACCCGAGCTCTCACAAACAAAGTGGATGAACTAGGTGGGGTGATGCGTAATAACAATGTGGACATTGCAGTTATCACAGAGACTTGGTTGACAGCAGCTGTACCCCAACAGGCTGCAGACATCGCTGGCTACTGTGCCCATCACAGGATGAGGGACCATAACAACGAAAAATCGAAAGGAGGAGGTGTTGCCATTTACATCAGAGACACTATTCCTGTGCAGAGTCTAGACATCAAAGTACCTGTTGGCTTGGAGTGTATCTGACTGCGTGCTACGCCATCACATCTCCCCAGAGAGATATCCACTCTGATAGTAGCAGGGGTTTACCACCCACCCAAAGCACCTAATGAAAGTGAACTTATTGAACACATTGCGCACACTGTGACTGGTGTTAAGATCAAACACCCCGACTGCAGAGTGGTGATCTGTGGTGACTTCAATAAGGCCAACATTAAACCCTTAAGCAACAAGGGAGTGAAACAAGTTGTGCGGGCCCCCACTAGAGGCAGCAATGTGTTGGACTTGATAATAACAGACATGTCCAAAATATACAAGCAAGCTAACATAATACCACCAATTGGCAAGTCAGACCATTCAACAGTTCTGTGGGAGCCTGAAATATCCAAACTTCCCCAGCCAGCCAGCGTCTCAGTCATGAGTAGACCGATGCCTGACTCAGCCATTCGCAAGTTTGGACAATGGATCACTGCTTATGACTGGAGACCTGTGCTGGATGCCACAACTGCACAGGACAAAACAACCACATTTTACAACATTATGCAACATCAAGTAGACAATCATTTCCCAATGAGAACAAGAAAGCGCTGTAGCAATGACAAGCCCTGGGTGAATGACAAAATCAGACATCTTATACGCAGAAGGCAAAGAGCATTTAAGAGCAGAGATGAGGCTTTGTGGAAGAGTCTACGCAACACCATCAACCGTACAATCATCCACACTAAGCTCACTTTTACAAAATCTAAGCTCTCCCAGATGGACACTACAAATCCGAGATCATGGTTCACAACCATCAAACAGATAGCAGGGATTGATAAAAAGAAAGGCAGTATATCCATACCTGGGCACGAGAAAAACACCGCAGACGAATTGGCAAGTGGAATAAATAACCACTTTGGTGCCATTTGTTCCACATTGCCCTCTCTAAACACCGCCCAGCTACCTGCATACCTACCCAGTGCTACACCTCCACCAACCATTACAAGATCACAGGCGTGGAAAGAACTCTCGAAAGTGAAGGCCCATAAGGCGCCAGGCCCAGACAACCTGCCTAATCAAGTGCTTAAACGGTTCGCTTTTGAGATCAGCGAACCGTTCTGTGACATCATGAATGCGTCGCTGCGTGAGGGAGTGGTCCCTGTGGAATGGAAACAGGCCATAGTGGTTCTTGTACCTAAAGTTACACCCACACCATCCATGGATAAGCTGCGTCCTGTGTCCCTCACACCGACACTAGCCAAGGTTGCTGAAAGCTTCATCACCAGGTGGATGATGGCTGACATGGAGTCGAGCCTTGACCACAGCCAGTTTGGTAACCGTAAAGGCAGATCCACCAACCATTACCTTGTGCAGCTGGTACGCTCACCAGGCGTTACAGGATGGTCAAAGTGCAGACTTTCTCGCAATTGACTACAGCAAAGCATTTGATCGAGTTGACATTACTGTGGCCCTAAATAAACTATTGAATATGAATGTGCGGAAAGAAATACTACCATGGATCGGCAGCTTCCTGTCTGGTCGGAAACAACGTGTTAAGGTCAACGGGGCCACGTCAGACTGGTATGACGTCACATGTGGAGTACCTCAGGGTACCAAGGTTGGCCTAGTTGTATTCTTGGCCATGGTAAACAACGTAGCCGAATTTCAACCTAATCGCTGGAAATTTGTGGACGACATCACAGTTGCATCCCGTAGTAAGCCCACAGCCAATAACAATCCGGCTCTGCAACAGGCAATGAATGAAATATGTGACACTGCCAGCAACGACCACATGCTCATCAATGGCGCCAAATGCAGCACAATGCATATCACTGCTTGCAACAAAGATCAAGACTTTACCAGCATTACTGCGAGGGGTACGGAGATCATACCACATGTGACAGCCATGAAACTGCTTGGTGTAGTGATCCAGTACAATTTGAAGTGGGACCAGCAAATAGACAGTATGGTGGCCAAAGCGAACACACGCAAATATTTTATCACTATTCTTAAGCGCTCTGGTGTTCAGTTAGGTGACTTGGTGAGGTGCTACTGTACTTTCGTGCGACCTTTGCTGGAGTATGCTGCCCCGGTTTGGCACCCAGGACTCACCATCCAGCAGTCTGATGTCCTGGAGCAGGTACAGAGGCAGGTCCTCAGAGTGTTACTACCTGACTCCAGTTACAGCGAAGCCAGACATATCTCAGGACTACCAACCCTGTCTGAGAGACGTACAAAACTATGTTTGAACTTTGCCAGTGGACCTGCCGAAAGCACTGATTTTAGCAACTGGTTACCACCCCGTAGGGGCAAGTGTCATCACCACAACCTCCGTAATAAGAACAAATTATCCACTATGCCTACCAAGTCTGGTCGTTCCAGCTCCAGCCCAATTATGTTTTTTATTAAATTATTGAATAATGTTTGATATATTCTACCTAGTCATTGTGCCTGCAGATCATGTGTTTCCGGAAAATGCCTTTTAACTTACTTAATTTATCTAACTTATTTAACTTATTTAACTCATTCAATTTTAATATCGCATCATGTATATCTTGTATTTAATTTTTTATGTAAAATGACAATTCTTCAGCCTTTTGGCTGCCATGTCTTTTTAGTTGAATAAACACCAATTATTAATTAAAATATATAACAATCCGCATAATATCAATCTTTCTTCCTTGATATCGCGACTGAGTGGATCTATGTGGTGTATATAATATATATAACAATATGTATTGTATCATGTACTGTTCTATGGCGAACAAGCGTGTTATTTTCATGGCCAGTATCGTCTGCTCGGCACACGAAGAACACATAACCAATATCACCAATCACTTCAGCACACAAAACATAAATTTGCTACATTTGTTCACATGCGTCACTATATCAACATAATTCTGTGTAGGATGACAAGCAATCAATGTTATAGTCATCAATTATACAGCCATATCGGAACAAGTACATGTATAAAGTGTCATGGTAATGCAGAACACCGCACTATTGGTGGATTAACGTCATATTTTGCACAACATAGGCCTTGACCCAGAGGGTGGCCAATGTGCTTATATTAATAAATTATTAGTTAACTAATATTCATTTCCCCTAATTATCCTTACTGATTCCACCTTATTAGGGTTAATAATTCTAAAAACATCATACGGGCCTACGTGATAGCACACGAAGGCGACACAAGTGCTTCAGAGCAACATACGGTGAGCGACAGGTTATCCAGCATTCACTAAGTCACGATGTCCTAATTATATTTTAATGACACATCGAGACATATTTTTTTACTGGTGGAAGAAATCATCTTGGGCATCTTGACTGCATCACATGTTTATGTACATATCGTATGTCAACAACGTAATAGATGGCGGCTATATTGGATTTTATCCAAAAAAATGAAATATTTTTTGTGCTAGTTACAACATATGTATTCTCTGACCAAAAAAATGCAAGTTTAGACACTGAAAATATATTTCTAGTAGGATTAAAAGTAAAGATACATTTCCCAAAGGAATTTTTCGGTAAACTTTTTTCCCCTGTAAAATACATGCCCTAATGATTTCAAATTTGCCGAAAAACCTTTTGAAGTAATTTTGTCGAACCTTAGGCAATTAATGACTGGAATAAGTAGGCAAAATCGTCGTACGGGGGATGCCTTACATAATCAGAAAACTGCTGACTCCAGATTCATGATAATACATGTGCTTGATGGTAGGCCTACGTTTTCATTCGATCCGTCCCGGCGGCGCTACACATAACATACATTGCTGTATTTGTAATGGCCGTAGACCCATAAGCATAACATAGATATTCAAATGAAGCAGAGAGAGTTAACTGCGACATTTATGATGATTTCAAAAAAACTCTTTGGCTTATACAATAATGTTTCAGCGTTGTAAGGTAAAAAACATGACGTTGATTCACACATGAATAAAACGTCGAGCGTCATGCAGTGGGAATGAATGTTTTCAAAAATACAGTAATATAGGTATTGGTATAGGTTTATTTCACCAATAGGCCCAGCGGCCTGTGGGCATACAATACAATACAAATAATATGTCATGGCGAAGATAATATAAGTGATACAAATATAAAATAATTATGATCGCTCCAGTTTGTACAAACCTAAATAATATTTTCTATTGAGTTTCAAAATAGCCTGTTTTGCCTGATCAGCTAAGGTGGTCTGAGTTTAACTCCATTTACCGGTATATGAAAACACAATGCCAACATAATTAAACGTGTTTACAATATCCAGTCTTTTATCACCATAAAACCAGTGATCATCTTTTGATGAAATACCACTATTCCTAAAAACCATTACTTTAGTTTTGTCTGTATTAATTATTAACCTCCACTTAGTACAATAATCATGAAGCACATCAAGACCCATCTGTAATCCTTCTCTAGTGGATGAAAATATAACAGAATCGTCAACGTATAGGAGAAGATACAGCTTTAAATCATCAATACTGATTCCATTAACACCTTTGTCTTTTAATTCTTGCTCCATGTCGTTTACAAATAAAGAAAACAGAAATGGAGAAAGGCTCTCACCCTGGCGTACGCCTAAATGACAGTCAAACTGCTCAGATAAAACACCATTAACTCTGACTTGTGATTTTACGTTCTGATACATGCTGTGTATAATATTAAACATTTTTCCACGGATTCCTTTTAAAATCATTTTATACCACAGGCAATCTCTGTCAACATAATCAAAGGCTTTCCGGAAATATATGAATGAACAATAAAGACGTTGATTTGGGTTTAAACACACATTCACAATATTATACAATATAAAAGTATTATCTACTGTTAATCTGCCTTTGCGAAATCCCGCTTGTGCATCTATTAACATGTTATGACTATCAGCCCAGAACATTGGTCTGTTATTTAGGACACGAGTGAATAACTTCCCTAAAGTACTTAGTAATGTTATCCCTCTATAATTATCTACATTATTTAAAGAACCTTTTTTATGTAGAGGTACAATTATACCATTGGTCCAAACACTAAAAAAAATAACCATTTTGAAAAACATTATTAAAAGACATGTTAACACTGGTGCCAGTACTTCAAAAGCATTTATATATATTCCATTAATAATTAGATCGTGACCAGCTGCTTTACCCGTTTTTAATTCACGAATAGCATTCTTCACTTCATCAACATCAAGAGTATTGTTCAATTCCTCAAACATTGTATCATTATTTAAATTTTCATTCAAGTATTCATAAATATCATCATCAGCTTGTATAGATACATCTTCGGGATTATTTAAACTTTTAAAATACCCATAAAATTCATCAGCTGTTAAGTTAGACTTACCAGTATTTGTGTTTGAATCAAGTTTATCTAGTAATTGCCAATACAAACGAGCATCATCTTCCTTTTTGCTTCAAAATATTCTTCATAAATGCATGATCACACTCTCTTCTACAAGACCTAGCACATCGCGTATATGCGGACCTTGATCCTATCATATTATTCCTACATTCATCCGTCTTATTTTGCCTGTATTAATTCAAATTATTAAAAAATGCGTCACTGAGATTTTTACATTCATCTGACATCCATTTCGGCAATGAACTGGTAGTGGATCTGGCAACATTATACGATTTACCAAATAAGGGTTCTGCAATGTAGGTCAGAACTTGGGTGAACTTATGAAACATATCATTAACACTGTCTTCTGTATCACATTTACCACTACAAATATTTACCATCTTTCCATAGTGCTATCTTTAAGGAGTTGTTCAACATATACATCTTTCTTATCTCTGTCAAATTTGATTTTTTTCACACTTAGTCGGTATATTTACACTTTCATTTACCTGTTCAAAAGTTTTAAACTCAATATATAACAAACTATGATCGCTGTGAACTGTTGGGTCACAAACACAAAAAAGTAAATCAACACAATGTGAACTGCATAAAATATAATCGGCGACGCTGCATCCGTTATTTGTTATACAAGTATACTCTCCGATTCCAGTATCCTTACCAAATCTACCATTCATTAAATTCATAGAACTAGCTTTGCATAAATCTAACAAAGATATACCTTGTGCATTTGGTGGTTTTTATTTTATGAACATCTTGGTTTGCATAATACGTGTGTTTAGGAACATCAGTATCAATATCATTATCAAAATCAAGAAAATATGCCCTCTCACCTGTTCTAGCATTAAAATCACCTGCAATTAAAGTGTAGTGATCTTTGCCACATTTTGTTTCGATTATATTGTGAAGATGTAATCCCCCGAGCCCTTATTGGGGTAGGGGCGATATACGGGCTAATAAGTGATCAACGGTGATAAATAATGTCATGAATATGAACGGGTGATCGAGGGGGGGGGGGGGGCAGAGATACACAGATCAGTCAGCGGTAGCTTCGAGGTGAGGTCATTTTTCTTCAATTTTTCCGAGTTAAAGTTATAGTTCTTCCACTTGGAAACTAAATGCTGTATCTGCCACTTCACAAAGTGGCAGATATATTTAATAAGAGTAATTACAGAGTGATTGCAAAATCTGAATTAACGTAGTTAACAGTATATGCGTGTCCGGCGCAAAGGATATATGCCCAGCAAACACAAAATATTTGTATAGAATTTTTACAACGTCGGCCCAACGTCTCCAACATTGTACAAATATAATACAAATGTTTTGTGTTTGCTGGGTATCAGTTGCTTATTGTTCCTCACAATATTATTGCATGTTTGCAATGCAGGTGTGGATGAATGAAAACATGCTCAAATTACATCCGGATAAGACGTACGTTTTCGTCATAAAAATATAAAAAATCGTACAAAGAATAAAAAATATTTATAGTTGAAGATGCATTAATTTTACAAACATCTGCTCCATGTGAAACCTACCCGAGAGGCGGATCCAGATTCAGCGAAAGTAGGGATTCGAATTGCATAATTATTGTGTTGGCATCCAGCAATGTTTCCTTTTTAGCGTTCTCAGCCAACACACATTGGGGTTCAGCAGTTCAGGGCTCCACCCTAAAAGTTGTGATTTTAAGATTTGACTGATCCATGTCTTTTGTTCAAAAGTATAATATTAACATCAATAAGTTAACTTTCTAGCATATACGTGATGTGAGGTGTATTAGAATACATCAAAATAAAACTACTGTCACTCCTGTATATAATTCTTTATACTAGTGAGCACTCGCCTTGATCACTGCAGTTAATCACCGTTTATATAGGTTGTCATGTTAGAACCATAAAAAAATAAATAGGAGCCTTTTAAAATTGTTGAATGACAGCTCCCTTACGACAACTTCGTAAATATGAGTGTACTCTTACATTCGGATCTACAAATCTAGCAGATCTTGTGTTTTTACATTGCAATAATCTCCACGCCCATTAGCTATCAATTGGAGATAATCGGTGTCGTGCATATTAACCTGCTCAATGCGGCGACACTCTTAGGTGCATTTGAGGGTGAATATACAATTTAAGGGGTCGTTCAATCTGTATTTTTGAAAAAAAAAACAAGTCGCTTCAAATTATATATACTAGGGTCAGATATTGAGGGTAGGGTCTATGTGATACACATTTGAAATTTCAGAGCTTAATCTCAAACAGATTTAAAAAAAAATATGTGTTTTTGTGAAGGACCGTAAAAATAAAATGTCAACTCAGCAGCCAATTATATATATTTATTTGATCGTTTTCAAATTTTAAAGATCATAAATTGCTTTGTATGATAGTTTAGTGATATTTTAGTATTTATAACACTTCTTTAAATAAAAATTGCTAAGACAGAACAGTGATTTTATTGTGAAATTATATAGTTGCTGAGTTGACATTATCGTTTCTGAGTTGACAAAGCACAATAATTGCACGTAAAAGTCATGTTTTAAGCGCAACTACGAGATCTCTAAACACTTGAGCCCCATTTTCTGAAAAAAAAAAATTGGTTCATCATTATAAAGACAAAAAAAATGGGATCATAACAAGCCTAATTTGAAAATGTATTTCGAAGGCCATTGTACAATACATACATGCCAATACAAAGAGGGTAAATTTAGAGATTTAACTAAGTGTTATTTGTAGTTTTTTTATGTAAACAACTTCTAAAATACTCTCTCACTCTAATTCAATCAAAAGCACCTTCTTTTTAACTGAATTTTACATTGACGGAGTTAAAATTTCAGTTTTAATTACAAAAAGGGGGACAGAAAGCAGAATACAGTAAACTCAGCAACGTTTTTGTTTTCAACTCACAAATGTTTTTTTATTGTTGTAAAAATGTATACATGAGCGAAAACTCTCTCAGTCTAATTTAATTAAAAACATATTTTTTAGTTGCATTTTCCACTTATAGAGTTACGTTTGTAGTCTTAATTACATTAGTGAGACAGAAAGCTAAATTTGGTCAACTCAGCAACGTTTCTGAGTTGAGTGATCAACTCATAAACGTTGCTGAGTTGATCGAAATAATAATGTTGCTGAGTTGAATACGGACAACATAAAACGATCTTTATTGTATTTAAAATAGATGTATCATTGCCCACCGATCCGGTAGGGGGATGGCCATCATTATCAAGCACTTTGTTCAGTTTGACATGTTTTCAATGATTTTTTTCTAAATTATGAGCGTTTCTGAGTTGACACAGAAATTGAATACGCTTCAGGGGTGATTGTTTTGGTTATAAAATAGCAGTTCAGATTTAATGTTTACAAATATTTCGCCTACCTCAAAATATTGGAACTTTGCAGCTGTCTCAGCATATATAAAAGTAATTGAATGGTATCACACCACAACTTCTCAGTTTATTGAATTGCCCATAGGACAATATTTAAAAAATTCAGACCCACACAATGCATAAATTCGCTCAGAATAGCCAAAAGACACTATATGACCCTTAAATTGTATATTCACCCTTGAACTGTTTTTCCACAACAGAAATTGATCCATCAGGTGCTGTTAGAGATCACAAGTAAAGCGCGCCAATTATGGCAGTAAGGCTATTGTTCGTTCATTGAGGATGAAAATGGCGTCTTCAGTCAGAGTTTCCAGAGAACACGAACAACAGCACCATCTAAGCTTCTGTACAACAGATGAGGCTGTGACGAAGCACAACACATTTTCTCCTCAAGAACAATCATTATAGTGGGGTGGGTAAGACTGAAATGTGTTCCCCTTCCGGATACAAATACCAAATTTGGTGGCGAGCAAGATATTGACCTCGTTATGACTTATCTAATAGTCCTCCAAAATATTAAATATATGACAAATCTGAGAGGAGCATCGATTTTTTTATGGCAGCCATATTGGAAAAAGCTAAAAAAATAACATTCCGGTCGAAAAATTTTGGTGGGACGCATCACATGGTATTTACCATATCCTAGACTATCTGTGTGCCAAATTTGACACTTGTATCCAGTTCGGGAACACATTGTCCATTTTTGAAAGCTTAAGCACCCCACTATTAGTGGAATTTTTCAAGTGAGAAATGAAGAAATCCACATATAATAGCCCTAAAATGCATTAACGCACATCTATTAGTAATAGATATCCGTACTGGGGTTATGCTAATCATTATTTAGATCTAATGTCAGCTTCGAATAAATCACAAAAAAAATACATTTCAAAGAGTGTTGAAGCACTTATAGTTTAGCTTTCAACACCATAATTAATAAGAAGTAATGGATTCTGTTTTTCATTACAGTTCAATGTGTTTTATTACACAATTTAGCGTCTGATAATATGTTCATATACCAAAGATTTGACTCTTCTGGGCACTCACTTAATGATTTACGCGAGTGGCTACAACACAATATTCAAATATTTTTTACAGTTGAAGAGTTAATAATTCTGATGAACTGGTGTCCATTGGTCGCTGACATACCTTTTTTACGGAACTACTACAGTTTGTATAATTATTGAGGTAAATTCAGCCATATGCAGCTAAAATTGTATAGTTAACCCTGACAACGCTGAAATATTTCTGTATAAGCCATGGAGACCAAAGGTGTTTTTTTCAATTTGAAATCATCATGAAAATATAAAGCCACATTCTCATTGTTTTATTCTCACACTATCATGATCTTAGTGACATATTCTTCTTGTGACAATATAATGACATATTTTACACGATAGTATTTAGATGAAAAAAGTCTAACATCACATTTAAAATGATTTTATCAAAACCCTAGCGTTTTAGTATTGTATCTTAACATTATAGTGTGAACAATGAATTATTATATATAATTATGACATATTCTGACATTCCAATACCATATGCTGCCAAACACAGTGTATACAGATATCTCAATATCCTTTATTATGTTTTCTTATGTCTATAATAATAATTACCCCTTTGACCGCAAAATTATTTAATTTCAATTTTTACTCATGTGAAGCTGTGTCTCGCTCACGAGATCCACATTTTTAAGTGAATGAAAATTATTCTGATTTGACAAATGGAGATTTTTTTTCAAATCTTGCTGATTATGTCACGTTTTATCGTTAACATTTTTAAAAGATGTACCTAATGTGTAAATAACAAAATGAAAAACTGAATATAATCGGGCACAGTGGTTAAAGGGTTAATACATTTTAAGTTTGAATCCGGCATTATAGTGTCATATTTTGCCATCATAATGTCATTCTTGACATTTATTGCGCTATTCTGACATGTCATAACCTAACAATCCAATGTCACATCTGATAATAACATCACAACAAAAGAGCATCCTGATACTTAAGTGTCATATTCTGTCATGCTTGTGTACCGTCTTACCACGATTTTGTCAGTTTAAACATGAATACAAATATTTAAACAAAGTTTTCGATACCTAACTTTAGAAAATCGCAAAAAGCTAATTCCCTATATTCTCCAGCGATCGTGAATCACGATTCGTGACTCTGGAAAAGAGTGACAGACGTTTTGCTTGGGATTTTTGGCTCATCTCATCACACAAACTGTCCATAAACACAAGAGTATTGGGTAGAGACCTATATTAATACACGAGGATACACAATAAACTCATCTCCTTTCAATTTTTTAATTTGAAATCAATTTCAAATTGAAAATTTTATTACCTAAAATCGGCAAATTATCGACTTTAGACCGAGCACTCGGATAACTGCGATTGATTGCTAGTGTCAATAACATGATAACATTGGTAACACTACGTATTAAGCTACATATTAAAACGGAAGCATAGTGTCTAGACCAGCAAGAATAATACATAATATACTAATATATACTCACATACTTATAGAATAATTTTTTTATATAAAAATCGCTAAAGCGACATTAAATCACGTATTAAAGTCAAACTGATAGCTGCAATCGATTACTGGTGTCCAAAAACATAAGTAACGTTACATTGCATAACATTCGCACAATGGAGAGAATTAAAAAAAATGATTATCGCTAGTGATCGTGATATTAGAAAATAGTTTTAGGTAATTACTCGAAATTGAACATGAGTTTTGCTTGGGACTTTTCAGAATTGCTAGTTTTAAGAGACCTATATCTACTATAATAAATCATAACCCTTTGTTATCAATTTTTCCAGATATCCGTGTAGACTAGGCAGAATCTGAAGAAATGTGCTTATAAAAAGTCATGGAGGCATTTTGTGTTTACGGCTGGCAAACATGTTTTCTAGATGTATTAATATGTCCTAAATCCAAATATGGTGTTTGCCAGGCTGGATTTTTAACGATTAATCCTGTAATGGTAAATTCCAAAATGGCCTCCACCGAAACAACTAAAATCTATTAATTGTCATATCTTTGGAACCAACGATGATAAAAACACAAATAAAACATGTATTAATACATTATTGGACACAAGGAATCTATTGATACCATTACTCAGTTGATAAATTGTGATCAAATTAACATAGGAACCATATGTGCACTCGATTGGCTCGTTTTTAATAAATACGGTAATATAAAAAAGAAAATATTTCAAACAATTAAATATATATTTGATAAAAGACACACCAATAACATCCGTGAGTTTAAAACACTTTAATTGTATAGCAAAATCAATAGCCTAATTCAATAACTCAAATATAGAGAAACAAAATTACTGATGTAAATCCTACTGTATGCTACTGCGAGGGTTAGTGTAGTTCGTGGAAGTACTGCGAGTCAGGACACTGTCTGAGACAAGGAATCCTGTGATGCCATTATTTATTTGATAAAATGTAAACAAATCAACATAGGGGTCGTATTTGAACTAAATTGGTTAGTAATTTTCATAAAGAATACAAACCTGAGGTTAACCACTAGAAAAGCGTGTGCGTATCCATAAATCTCATAATAGCTATACAAATTACCCACGATCCCGGAAGGAAAAACATCACATAATATGTTATATACAAGTGTATAAGTAATACGCAGTAGGCCTATAACTTATTTGTGCATGTTTAACTTAATAACTGTCCTGTGTGATATTTCAGCATTCATCCTTCTATATACATGTCATATTTCTGCTAACCCGGAAAAGGCAATTAAACGCAATTATATTAGGGAACGTGTTGCCTAAATTTAAATAGTTTAATCGAAATCGGACATGACAATTTCGTTCAATTTTTTTGTTGAACGAAACTGTCATGGACGATTTCCAACAAAGTGTTCCCTCAATATAATTGAGTTCAATTGACTTTTCGGTTTTACAGCTCAAGCACCCCTTGGTAAAACCACGTGACATGATTTCGGAGCATGCTCTTGTGATAGGTGGGAGAGACAGCAAGTGTGGCACTAAATGACTATCCGTGCGTTTCCACCCCAAATCGGTTACCACTGAGAGAATTGGAGATGAGAAATTTGCTTGGTTTCACACTCTTGATTGGTAATGGGCCCACCTGATGTGTAACTGTGCTGCATCTGATGTTCGCAGTAGTTTCTCCTGTGCTTGTCCCATACTGAACAGCTTCATTCTGGCTTCATCACACATATTCCCATCAAGAACTCCATATATGGTACAGATTTAGCTGTACCTTCCGAATATTGTCCCTATCCAAAATCAATCAAATAGTTGTGATGTTAGTGAAACACATGTTGTTTTCTTATTGTGACCAGCAAATTGTATCGAATGGTATTTTTATCCAAATTTCATGAAATGGTATATATCTAGGATGTTTAGATGTTCCTGCTTTAATTAATAAGATAATCATCCTATTTGCAGTAGGACAAGGACATATGTATCACGTACTGACACCACCATTGATTCCATGAGAGCATGAATACAATACAATATTAGGTGTGCCTGTCCGCTTCCTCGTGGTCAGCTTCAAGTCTTCACAAAGTTGGGTCAGACCACTTGACAGTAGTCGCTTCAACGGATCCACCAGCAACCACAATTACTTTGTCTGCTGGGCTGTGCTAAATAAGGTAGTTGGTAGCAGAAAGCGATGTCTTTCTTATTGTCTTCAAGTGCTATGAAATTAGATCAATCAGACGGAAGAGGGACCAATTCATTTTCAATCTATCGTCTGACTGGTCGATGACCTTTCTTACGTTTGGTTCTTCTTCCTTATTTGATGGACTCGCTTCTATGACAATCACATGTTACATCAATCCCAATGATGGTGGCCCCCATCTTGTACACAGTATTGGCAAATGTTCTTACATAGCCTTCAAAAGTTTTGGTATTTGGGGGCTTGGTAAGAGCCCTCAACAGCGCTTGAGCATCAATCGATAGACAGCTTGGTCCATCAAGGGAAACAGTTGTTGGTGTTGTTACATCCTGTATCAATACGCCGGCTAACACAAACTTGTTTGCTGAATGCAGGATGCCCCTGGTTTTAGCAAGTGATAGTGAAACCGACATCAACTCATGCTGCAGGATCCTAATTGTTAAGATTGACCTCATGCGATACCCTATAGGCAGTCATAAGCCTTATGTAAAATAAGCAATATGTTTCTGTCCACCTTAATAGTGTTTTGCTGGCCTTGGACGTCTTGCACAATAAGAATTGTGTAAAGCGAAGCAAGTGTTGCTGCCTTATTCATACGAATGAGGGCTTTAATACTGTTTTCACTCTCTGTACTAAGCAGCGATTCCTGGGTGGTAGCAATGACAACATCCTTGTTCATCATATTCTGCGGGGTTTGTGATTTGTTATGAAACACTCCGTGCTGCTCAAGTAGGCTACTAGTCTGCCTTCATCTCTGTCACCCTTTGTCCACTGACCTGTGGTGGCTCATTGTGTGTGTAGTCATCATCATAATTATCATCTTACTCCTGATCGATTGCACGGACTTTCTGCGCAATGTCGTCAGTGTCAAAGGGAGTTCAAATGGGAGCTAGCTCTGTTCTTATCTCTTCGTGAACACTATACAGGTGATCATTCAGTCGTGGAAGCAATATTTGTCAAAGAGCTTGCAGTGTGAGTTTATGCGTTCTCATTGAACGTGCATAGCCTTTAACTGCCATCACTTTCTGAGTAGTATTAACACCCACAATATCACATTCTATCCACAGCTCAAACAAGCCACATTCACCCATGTGGTAGCCCAAAAATTCCAAGAAAGTTCATTCCTATAATTATGCAGCCCACCGAGGCTGGGCATCAATACATCCTTGTATCGATCCACTGATCATCAGCTTTAGATACAGTGCCTCATCGACTGTTAGAGCATGTTCCTGCTGCAGTGATTCTGCTACACGCGCATGACAACAGTGTTCAGTTTATCCAGTTCATGTGCTGGAGCTGGCAATTTTGCGTAGGTAACCCACTGATGCTTGCTATAAATTTTTGGAGCTGACCTAGTGATTGAAAGAAGTCCAAGAAGGCATTTGGTTTTGAGACGAACGGGTCATTGTAACGACCATGTGCTTCCCATGAACGTCAATGGCTGGTGGACATTCTTCATTGAATGAGTAAACCAATGTGCTGTGTTATCCTTATTAAATGGACATTCATCAATCACCCTCTTTGTTACTGGCAGTATGTCATTCATTACATCTGGGATGCATAATTATTGTTCAGTCGACACCTTGATACCTTCCAATAAATTCGCGTTGGAGGACGTATTGACCATGATGTAGCCTGTGTAGCATGTGTGTGGATCAAGAGTACTAACAAAATTGTTGTGTGAGCCTACAAGCTATCTCGTCATTCATGTGCACATTACTATGCACTTTCATATACCATAAGCTGTCCGAATTATGGGGTATGCCTCATGTTTGCTGGATCGTGTATAATGTGTACAGTGATTGTGAGGTTTATGGATGGGCACACGTTTTTATAGTTGATAAAATGTCCTCATGTTGTTTATAAAAATAACGAGATATAGTTCAAATATGACCACTATGTTGATTTGTTTACATGTTGTCAAATATAAGTAATGGTATAACAGGATTCCTTGTCTCAGATAAGTTCTACTTGCAGTATTTCCACAAACTACATTATCCCTCGCAGTAACATACAGTAGGATTTACATCAGTAATTTTGTTCTTGATATTTGACTTCTTGAATCAAGCTATTGATTTTTTTTTTATAAAATTAAAGTATATTAAACTCATGTATGTTATTGGTGTGTCTATTATGAAAATAATAAATAATCTTTAGGTGTTTGAAATATTTTCTTATTTGTATTACCGTATTAGTGAAAAATCAGCCAGTTTAGTTCAGATATGATTCATATGTTAATTTAATTACATGGTAATGGTATCAATGGATTCCTTGTGTCCAACAATGTATTAATACATCTTTTATTTGTGTTTTTATCATTTTTGGTACCAAAGATATGACAATTAATAGATTTTAGTTATTTCGGTGGCGGCCATTTTGGAATTTACTATTACAGTATTAATCGTTCAAAATCCAGCCTGGCAAACACCATAATTGGATTTAGGACATATCAATACATCTAGAACACATGTTTTCCAGCCGTAAACACAAAATGCCTCCACCATTAACATTTTTTCAAATTCTACCTAGTCTAGTGGATTTACTGCTAGAATGACTACACTAGTAGACATATAGTTAACCCTACTAAAGTATTTGTGATGTGTCATCAGATAATCTGCCTGGCCCAGATTAGCTTGAAGCCCAATTGAATCAATGGATTAGCTTGAGGCGAATTGAATCAATACATTTAATTCATTCATTCTCTATCATGTACACCTAGTAAGACATATTTCTGATCCGTTTTACAAATCTGACATAAAACATATTTTTTTTAAATATGCGTAGCCCACCTGTTACCAGCTGTTTACCACATGTTAAATGACGTATCCATTCTTTCCACATAGTCAGCAAGTTTAAAGAGTTCATTGACCGTATTAAATGTCAGCGAAAAGCTAATTGAACATCAGTGGCGCGATTATAATTAGCAGCCGGGTTGTGCTTGACAAAATCAAACATTGATATATATTTCTATGAATACACACTATTATTAACATGGTGACAATTAAACAGATAGACGACACGGGTCTGATAATAAGTTGTGGTCACATACATGGTACGTTGGCCTGTTGGATTTCTGTCTGCATACGGGCATTGACCTGTTGTCACAGGCTTGGTGACTTAATACAATGCAGCGCGCAGCGCGATGGTCGTGTTTATTAACTAATTAGGAGGTGTGTCACTAAATTGACCAAAAAATAATCACTTATGAAACATATACCATTGTGATCAGTGTCATTCAAAGAAGAATATTTGTGAAGTCTTAGCAGCTAAATGACGATGTAATATCTTTTTTGAAAGCAATTTTCATCGAATATTTCGGACCCATCCGTTCGACTAGAGGAGCGCGCAGCGCGAGGGCTGACGCGAGATTATGCACTAGTTCTGGTATAAACCTTATAGTGCCTCTCTCTTTTCACCTGGTGAGGTAGGTGATTGTACAAGCATTGGCAAGAAGTCCAGGAGACAAGGAACCAGGGCAGGGCTGCTGAACCATAAAGAAACAGCCGTTTGAGCGACCAGCCACCAGAGTAAGGGCAAGGACTGACCCTTTGAGATGTGCTCTGCTTTCTGAGCAGTGTGTTTGAGCCATCCGTTCGTCAGTGTAGCCATCTTATTTAGCAGACGAGCTTCAGTCGTACCGAGAGAAATATTCCGAGGTATCATCCTATATAATACATTTGTATGTGTAAAAACAGTTTTTACAGCATGATTCCCTGCGAGAGAGCTATTGAAATGTGTGTTGTGCTACCTGAATGTTTTCAGTTGGTTCCTTTTGAAATAAAATTTCAACTTAGACACTGTTTTATCAGTTCGCAGATGCAAGGCATTTTTCACTTAGAAAAACTGGTCCCATAATTGTCATTTAATTCAAAGAAACTTGACTATATTGGACATCAGTACTCTAATGGTTAGCCTGATAAACATGACATGAAAAGCGTTGTAACCATTCAGGTATTGTAAAGTTATTTAATTTGAATGTTACCTCACTTGAAGCTGTTTTTCAAGGGCGTAAAAATTAGTCAGATTGTTCTAAATGCCAGCCGATCATTTTAAACCTCGCTGATTACAAACACCTTCAAGTAAACCGGGTGAACGAACAAGCATTCCGATTGTAGAAGTGGAGAACTGCAAGATATTAATGTTGAAGTGGTGTGGCTTCGACAGCAAATATCACGTCTCTAAGCTGAATTTGGTCACCTGGTCAGCCCCGTTACCAGGTTAACATGTTAGATAGTCAGCCGCGCTACCAGGCTAACATGTTAGATAGTCAGCCCTGTTACCAGGCTCACATGTTAGATAGTCAGCCCTGTTACTAGGCTAACATGTTAGATAGTCAGCCCCGTTATCAGAAAAACATGTTAGATAGTCAGTCCCGTTACCAGGTTAACATGTTAGATAGTCAGCCCTGTTACTAGGTTAACATGTTAGATAGTCAGCCCTGTTACCAGGCTAACATGTTAGATAGTCAGCCCCGTTACCAGGCTAACATGTTAGATAGTCAGCCCCGTTACCAGGTTATGATGTTAGATAGTCAGCCCTGTTTCAAGGTTGACATGTTAGATAGTCAGCCCCGTTACCAGGTTATGATGTTAGATAGTCAGCCCTGTTTCCAGGTTGACATGTTAGATAGTCAGCTCCATTATCAGGTTAACATGTTATATAGTCATCCCCGTTACCACGCTAACATGTTAGATAGTCAGCCCTGTTACCAGGCTAACATGTTAAATAGTCAGCCTCGTTATCATATTAACATGTTACATAGTGAGCCCCGTTACCAGGTTAACAAGTTTGATAGTCAGTCCTGTTACCAGGCTAACATGTTAGATAGTCAGCCTCGTTATCATATTAACATGTTACATAGTGAGCCCTGTTACCAGGCTAACATGTTAGATAGTCAGCCGCGCTACCAGGCTAACATGTTAGATAGTCAGCCGCGTTACCAGGCTTTACATGTTAGATAGTCAGCCCCGCTACCAGGCTAACATGTTAGATAGTCAGCCCCGTTATCAGATTAACATGTTAGATAGTCAGCCCCGTTACCAGGTTAACATGTTAGATAGTCAGCCGCGGTACCAGGCGAACATGTTAGATAGTCAGCCCCGTTATCAGGTTAACATGTTAGATAGTCAGCACCGTTACCAGGTTAACATGCTAGATAGTCAGCCCCGTTACCAGGCTAACATGTTAGATAGTCAGCCCTGTTACCAGGCTAACATGTTAGATAGTCAGCCCCGTTATCAGACTAACATGTTAGATAGTCAGCCCCGTCACCAGGCTAACATGTTAGATAGTCAGCCCTGTTACCAGACTGACATGTTAGATAGTCAGCCGCGCTACCAGGTTACTGTTGGCTGAATTCATGGTGTACAAACACTATATTGTTTGTTTGAACAAATAGTAATTGCTAGTAATTGCTAGTAATTATGTCATGGGGAACAATAAATCATATTTGGATATATTTCAAAATTACACAGAACTACATAATTTAATCACAATCCACCCGATTTCTATTTATCGTGTAATACCTAAATAATAACTTTATTATATGTGAGTATTTTGTAACCAAATTGATATCATGTTATGTTCTCTGCAAATAAATTTAACATTACCAGCAAACCTAATGAAACCTCATTATATACAGCACGGGGAAAACATCGAACTGTAATTATGTTTTCAATCTCATCATATGAACCTATATGTAACAAGTGTATCTGATCACCTGATGTAATCTTTGCATTTTGCCAAAGTATCGTAATTGTGCCCAACATTATCATGAATATCGATCTGCGACGCTGGACCGACATTAAACAACATTGGTTGAGCGTCATGTGTGTGTTGTCATGTGTAGGTTGTTGTGGGCGTGTTATATACGTAACGGGTTTATAAGTAACCTACAAGCGATACAATATATTTCTAATGGCCGTAGACTCATAACATAGATATTCAAATTAATCAGAAAAAGATAAGACATGATGATTTCAAATTAAAAAACCTATTTGGTCTCCATGGTTTATACGAAAGTATTTCAGCGCTTTAATAGGGTTTAAGATGTCATTGTATTAGATTCTGGTGAACACTATTTCTTGGGTGGTTAAATTATGCCATTATCGTTTAGAGCCCATCCTAAGTGACAATATTGTCTAAGAATCGAGTGTCACAGAATGGCAATTCACCATACCTAACCACCGTACTATGCGCTTAGTTTATCCACGTACACTCATTTAAACTGGACGGAGGTGATATTTTCACAAATTGTAGTAATTATATAACAAAAAATGCTACTTTGTGACGACAAAATTATTTTCCTGAATAGCCTGATAGCAGCCCACCACATCCTAAATATGGTGTACCTAAATAGTACCTTGCATCCTCTCACAAACATTTCACTTGCAAAAATGGCATAAAAAAACAATTATGAGAGTAAAATCTACATCTGTCATAGAGTAGAATTGTGCCTTAACTCCTTCAGCGCGAGGACCGCCTTAATACGTCTGTTACAACCAATAATGTAATAAACTCCCGATAATGTAATACTTCCCGATAATGTAATAAAAATTAACCGATAATGTAATACTTCCCGATAATGTAATAAATTCAACCGATAATGTAATAAACAACCTCCCCTATAATATAATAAACTTTTAGCTGATAATGTAATAAAACTAACCAATAATGTAATAAAGTGTCAAAGTCAATCGAATCATTTTATTTTACTTATTTCAAGACATTGTAGACAGTGTTATTTTCAGATTAATACCTGTATGAATGAATGGAGTTGTATACGACCTGTGTGCACATATAGGCTAAACTGGGCTAACCTCCTGAGGATGTTGAGATGAATGAAATAACACTGCCCACCAGACACAGAACTCGATCCATCGGGGTCTGAGGTCGAGTACGCTACCTCTCCATCACGGAAGCTTCCCACAATACTGAATCTTTACGAGTGAGCGAGGAAGAAACGTTTCTTTCTTGGAAACCTTATTAGTGACACTTTTTTGAAGTCATTATATCATTTCTTGCTAACATCCAATAATATGACCAGTGTGATTCGCGGATACATATTTTTAAAATGGCCGCCATAAAAACTAGAGGAATATCTCGAAATATATCAATTATATTATTTTGCTCCAATAATGTAATAAACTCCCGATAATGATACTTCCCGATAATGGATTAAAATTAACCAATAATGTAATACTTCCCGATGATGTAATACATTTAACCAATAATGTAATACACTTTTTTTTCTAGTCATTCCATCATTTCTTGCTAAAATCCATTCAAAGGTGACATATCACCCCTTATATAGCATGAATAAATTTGTGACAAATAAATCAAAGTTACTACAAGATGGGGCACAAGTGTTTCCTTAACTGGGATGATTGGCTATCATGTGACCCTCTGACAGGGTCACATGATAGCCAATCACCCCATATAAGGACATTATTATTCATACCATATAAGAAGTGATAGATCACCTTCAATATGCCCAGTGAGATTCGGATACCTATTTTCAAAATGGCCGCCATAGAATATAGAGGAATATCTTGAAATATATCAATTATAATATTTTGCTCCAATAATGTAATAAACTTCCGATAATATAATACTTCCCGATAATGTAATAAAATCAACCAATAACGTAATACTTCCCGATAATGTAATAAATTTAACCAATAATGTAATAAACATTTTTTTTCAAGTCATTTAATTTTGCAAAAAATCCCTTTAATATGCCCAGTGGGGTTCGGATACCTATTTTCAAAATGGCTGCCATAAAAACTAGAGGAATATCTTGAAATATATCAATTATAATATTTTGCTCCAATAATGTAATAAACTCCCGACAATTTAATATTTCCCGATAATGTGATAAAATCAACCAATAATGTAATACTTCCCGATAATGTAATAAATTTAACCAATATTGTAATAAACTTTTTTTTTCAAGTCATTTGATTTTGCTAAAAATCCATTTATTATGCCCAGTGGGGTTCGGATACCTATTTTCAAAATGGCCACCATGAAAACTAGAAGAATATCTTGAAATTTATCAATTATAATATTTTACTCCAATAATGTAATAAACGCCCGATAATGTAATACTTCCCGATAATGTAATAAAATCTCTAAGCTGAATTTGGTCACCTGGTCAGCCCCGTTACCAGGTTAACATGTTAGATAGTCAGCCGCGCTACCAGGCTAACATGTTAGATAGTCAGTCCTGTTACCAGGCTCACATGTTAGATAGTCAGCCCTGTTACTAGGCTAACATGTTAGATAGTCAGCCCCGTTATCAGATTAACATGTTAGATAGTCAGTCCCGTTACCAGGTTAACATGTTAGATAGTCAGCCCTGTTACTAGGTTAACATGTTAGATAGTCAGCCCTGTTACCAGGCTAACATGTTAGATAGTCAGCCCCGTTACCAGGCTAACATGTTAGATAGTCAGCCCCGTTACCAGGTTATGATGTTAGATAGTCAGCCCTGTTTCAAGGTTGACATGTTAGATAGTCAGCCCCGTTACCAGGTTATGATGTTAGATAGTCAGCCCTGTTTCCAGGTTGACATGTTAGATAGTCAGCCCCATTATCAGGTTAACATGTTATATAGTCATCCCCGTTACCAGGCTAACATGTTAGATAGTCAGCCCTGCTACCAGGCTAACATGTTAGATAGTCAGCCTCGTTATCATATTAACATGTTACATAGTGAGCCCCGTTACCAGGTTAACAAGTTTGATAGTCAGTCCTGTTACCAGGCTAACATGTTAGATAGTCAGCCTCGTTATCATATTAACATGTTACATAGTGAGCCCTGTTACCAGGCTAACATGTTAGATAGTCAGCCGCGCTACCAGGCTAACATGTTAGATAGTCAGCCGCGTTACCAGGCTCACATGTTAGATAGTCAGCCCCGCTACCAGGCTAACATGTTAGATAGTCAGCCCCGTTATCAGATTAACATGTTAGATAGTCAGCCCCGTTACCAGGTTAACATGTTAGATAGTCAGCCGCGGTACCAGGCGAACATGTTAGCTAGTCAGCCCCGTTATCAGGTTAACATGTTAGATAGTCAGCACCGTTACCAGGTTAACATGCTTGATAGTCAGCCCCGTTACCAGGCTAACATGTTAGATAGTCAGCCCTGTTACCAGGCTAACATGTTAGATAGTCAGCCCCGTTATCAGACTAACATGTTAGATAGTCAGCTCCGTCACCAGGCTAACATGTTAGATAGTCAGCCCTGTTACCAGGCTGACATGTTAGATAGTCAGCCGCGCTACCAGGTTAATGTAATAAAATCAACCAATAATGTAATACTTCCCGATAATGTAATAAATTTAACCAATAATGTAATAAACTTTTTTTTTCAAGTCATTTAATTTTGCTAAAAATCCATTTAATATGCCCAGTGGGGTTCGGATACCTATTTTCAAGTCAAGTCAAGTCAAGTCAAAAGTTTATTGAACCCTGGCCTCAATGAGGCATGGGGCACAGGTATCATACAATTCATGTAACAAAAGCAAGAAATTATAATCCAGTTGAAACAGATTAAAACAAAATACTTAACAAATTGAATTTAAGTTAAACAATGACAACATAATAAGAGTAGGTTTGAAATGCGTATAAACAGATAAACAACATAATAGATGTAAATAAATGTACCTTTAAACAGATATAAAGCATAAGAAATGGATTCATAATTTGTATTTCATTGGTGATCGGAATTATTATATGTATATATTTAGCTTCTGACATCCTCGACTAATGAATTTAGCCAGTTTATTTAACATAAATATATTGACACAAGTCATTAGAGACTCCAGTTTTAACATATTTGGGTTATTGTGACAAAAGCGTGGAAGCAGCTCTGTGCGCAAATCGTGCAGTTCAGGACATTCAAATAAAAAATGAAATTCATCTCCGACATAGCCCAACTCGCATTTGTCGCACAACCTGGTATGTCTTGGCAAATTTGCGTACCTGCCAATTTCAATTGGCAGACGGTGATTGGTAGTACGAAACTTGCAAATTATTCTTCTGGTAAATGGGGACATAGTAAGATATTTTTCAAAAATTAGGCTTTTCTTAAAAACTCGATATAGCACACATTTACTTGAATTATACACAGTAGTTGACCATTCTTGTGAATACTGTTCTCTTAAATTGAGCCGAATAAATTCAGGGAGGGAGCATATTGTTATCGATTGTGAAAGCCAGATAAAACTTACACCACAGTTATCTAGAATATTTTTAACATGTTTTAACCATTTAGATTCTACAGTGTTGATTCTGTAATGTGCGTACATAATATTATACATAATAGATGACAGTTTATTTTTATTACTAGTTCGAATAATTCGGCTCCAAAAGGATACAACACGAGTATTGATATGTATTGAAACTGGGAATCTTCCAGTTTCACCAAGGGCCATGCAAGTTGGGGTAGACATTTTTAGAGACAAACTGTATTTAAGATACTTCAAGTGTAATTTTTCAATTAGATTGATGTTCTCGAAGCCCCATACTTCACAGCCATAAGTAAGGATGGGTAAAACAAGAGAATCAAATAATTCTAGTTGAATGTCTAATGGTAAATTCAACTGTCTGTTTCTTCTTAACAGAGCAAACATGGCTTTGCTTGCTTGATCAAATAGGTGTTTTTTATGTTTTACAAATGAATTATTAAAATTAAAAATCACACCAAGATATTTGAAATGTTCTACAATCTCAATAGTAGTATTTTTGTAAATAAAATTATGTTTTTCTCTGTACTTATATTTGGAAAAAATGACAATTTTTGTTTTGTCTGTATTAACAGACAAGTTCCACATATCACAATACTCTGATAAATAGTGCAGATTATTTTGTAAAGACTCTGCATCATTTGCCATTATAACAGTGTCATCAGCGTAAAGCAGTACAAACATCTTCATATAAACATCGATAACGTCATCCCCTACGTTGATTGGTGATGATCCTCTTAGTGAGAAAAAAGACTCGAGATCGTTCACATATAAAGCAAATAACAGAGGGGAAAGATTTTCACCTTGACGTACTCCGTTGTGGGACATAAAGTAATCTGATTTATTATTATTACAAGTAACACATGACTTAGCATTGATGTATATATTCTGTATAACAGTTAATATTTTTCCGGATAACCCCAAATTGATTAGTTTGGACCATAGCCCGACTCTCCATATTGTATCGAACGCCTTCTTGAAATCAACAAATGCACAGTATAGTCTTTTCTTTCTACTTAGGTAAATATCAACTATAGTTTTGAGGGTAAAAACATGATCAATAGTTGCATAACCTTTCCTAAAACCACTTTGGTTTTCTTCAATTATATTGTTGGTCTCGACAAAGCTCGTGAGACGATCGTTAATAAGTGCTGTAAAAAATTTCCCAAAACAACTCAAAATTGTAATGCCTCGGTAATTCTCAGGTAAATTTTTTTCTCCTTTATTTTTATAAATTGGTATAATTTCGCCTATTGTCCAGTTTCCAGGAATATTACCAGTGTCTAGAATGTGATTGAAAAGTTTTATATATATAGGTAAAAATACATCAAGAGTTGATTCTATAAACTCATTTAGTACAAAATCAGGTCCACAGGCTTTTTTGTTCTTCAGTTTCTTCACAACGCGGCGAATTTCTGCTTCAGAAAAATGTTGATTGAGATCGGGATTATTAGCTGCACATGAGCTTAAGGCAATGTCATCGTCTACATCAGGGGTTATATTAAGGGATTTAAAATGGTCAAGCATATTCTGCATTGGGACAGGGATATTATGGCATTTAGATTTATTAATATTCAACATAGTCCAATACTTTCTAGGGTTCGTGGATTTCAGAAGACGAAGTTCATGTTCGAATTCCCTACGGGCTTTCAGTTTTGCTTTTATCAAGCTATTCTTATAGGCTTTACTAGATCTAATTAAGTTTGTTTTATTTACATAGGACTTATTCCTTCTAAAGGCATCTTTATTATTTCTATAATTAATGCGTGATTGCTTACATTCTTCATTGAACCATTTATGTTTAACATTAAAATTATTATTACTATTATTATTGCTATTACTATTAACATGTGCAGGGCAGTTTCGCTTCCGCTTGTGGAAAGAAGATTTAGCACTTGACTGCCATATGTTATTAATAGTCTCTACGATGTTATTGACATCGAAGTTATTATTTTCAATTTCTTCATATAATCTATTAACTTGCTGCATATTAATATTATTTACAAACTCTTGTTTCTTTGCTGAATCCCATATATAGCCTTGTTCGGTACTGTTTTCTTTTGTGTCTGGGGAACGTTTTGAAAGAGGGGGGACTGTAGCGGTACATGCAATATTCAAACTAAATTCTATACCACAATGTATATCAGAAAACATCGGATCAAATTCATTTACAGCAAAATCCTTGACTTTTCACAGTAGCATAGGTAAACCAATAACATAATCAACAATACTATTTTTTGATGTTCTGTAATCACCACAATATTGGTCAGTGCCTGATCTACCATTGAATATATATAGTGATGAAGTTTTACACAGATCAATGAGTCGCCTACCAAAATTATTAGTAGGCTTGTCATCTTTTGATAATCGCGTGGTTGGTACACCTAGACTTTCGAGGGTCTGTTCGTTCTCGAGAATATCAGCTATTGCTAAATCAACATTGATTTCATGAAACAAGTTATAATCATAAAGGACAAAATCATGTAATGCTCGGGTTCTGGCATTGAAGTCGCCCGCTAGCATAGTATAATATAAATTACGTGGGTTTAATAACATTAAATCATTTTCAATATCATCATACATTCCAATATTGCTATACCTTGATCCCTCGGGTGGTAAATATATTGCACCACATAATATGTCTTTATCAACATTAAACATTTTCTTTTTAAACAAAAACCATAAACAAGCTTTATTGTCAGTCTTAATTTCTTTACAGTTTTCGTATAGATAACTTTTCATTGCAACCAGAATACCACCAGATCGTCGGCTAGAAATTGAGAATCTGTTTTTTATAAAAGTTGAGTATCCCAGATTGGCGAATTCGCTACGTACATTTTCGATATCAACATCATCCAATTTAGTTTCAGTAAATAATAAAATATCATGCTGAGAAATGAGATTTAAGAAGTCAGGACATAAAAGTTTGTTCTTCAAGCCACATACATTTAGGACATGAATATTTAAACATGAGTCTTTTAGTCAAAATGGCCGTCATAAAAACTACAGGAATATCTTGAAATATATCAATTATAATATTTTGCTCCAATAATGTAATAAACTCCCGATAATGTAAAACTTCCCGATAATGTAATAAAATTAACCAATAATTTAATAAACTTTTTTTCAAAGTCATTCGATCATTTCTTGCTAAAATCCATTTAATATGCCCAGTGAGATTCGGATACCTATTTTCAAAATGGCCGCCATAAAAACTAGAGAAAAATCTTGAAATATATCAATTATAAGTCCATTTATTATGCCCAGTGGGGTTCGGATACCTATTTTCAAAATGGCCGCCATAAAAACTAGAGGAATATCTTGAAATATATCAATTATAATATTTTGCTCCGATAATATAACAAACTCCCGATAATGTAATACTTCCCAATAATGTAATAAAATCAACCAATAAAGTAATACTTCCCGATGATGTAATAAATTTAACCAATAATGTAATAAACTTTTTTTTCAAGTTATTCGATCATTTCTTGCTAAAATCCATTTAATATGCCCAGTGAGATTCGGATACCTATTTTCGAAATGGCCGCCATAGAATCTAGAGGAATATCTTGAAATATATCAATTATAATATTTTGCTCCAATAATGTAATAAACTCCCGATAATTTAATATTTCCCGATAATGTAATAAAATCAACCAATAATGTAATACGTCCCGATAATGTAATAAATTTAACCAATAATGAAATAAACTTTTTTTTCAAGTCATTTGATTTTGCTAAAAATCCATATAATATGCCCAGTGGGGTTCGGATACCTATTTTCAAAATGGCCGCCAAAAAAACTAGAGGAATATCTTGAAATATATCAATTATGATATTTTGCTCCAATAATGTAATAAACTCCCGATAATGTAATACTTCCCGATAATGTAATAAAATTAACCAATAATGTAGTACTTCCCGATAATGTAATAAATTTAACCAATAATGTAATAAACTTTTTTTTCAAGTCACTCGATCATTTCCTGCTAAAATCCATTTAATATGCCCAGTGAGATTCGGATACCTATTTTCAAAATGGCCGCCATAAAAACTAGAGGAATATCTTGAAATATATCAATTATAAGTCCATTTAATATGCCCAGTGGGGTTCGGATACTTATTTTCAAAATGGCCGCCATAAAAACTAGAGGAATATCTTGAAATATATCTATTATAATATTTTGCTCCAATAATGTAATAAACTCCCGATAATGTGATACTTCCCGATAATGTAATCAAATCAACCAATAATGTAATACTTCCCGATAATGTAATAAATTTAACCAATAATGTAATAAACTTTTTTTTTAAGTCATTTGATATTGCTAAAAATCCATTTAATAAATATATCAATTATAATATTTTGCTCCAATAATGTAATAAACTCCCGATAATGTAAAACTTCCCGATAATGTAATAAAATTAACCAATAATTTAATAAACTTTTTTTCAAAGTCATTCGATCATTTCTTGCTAAAATCCATTTAATATGCCCAGTGAGATTCGGATACCTATTTTCAAAATGGCCGCCATAAAAACTAGAGAAAAATCTTGAAATATATCAATTATAAGTCCATTTATTATGCCCAGTGGGGTTCGGATACCTATTTTCAAAATGGCCGCCATAAAAACTAGAGGAATATCTTGAAATATATCAATTATAATATTTTGCTCCGATAATATAACAAACTCCCGATAATGTAATACTTCCGAATAATGTAATAAAATCAACCAATAATGTAATACTTCCCGATGATGTACTAAATTTAACCAATAATGTAATAAACTTTTTTTTCAAGTTATTCGATCATTTCTTGCTAAAATCCATTTAATATGCCCAGTGAGATTCGGATACCTATTTTCGAAATGGCCGCCATAGAATCTAGAGGAATATCTTGAAATATATCAATTATAATATTTTGCTCCAATAATGTAATAAACTCCCGATAATTTAATATTTCCCGATAATGTAATAAAATCAACCAATAATGTAATACTTCCCGATAATGTAATAAATTTAACCAATAATGAAATAAACTTTTTTTTCAAGTCATTTGATTTTGCTAAAAATCCATTTAATATGCCCAGTGGGGTTCGGATACCCATTTTCAAAATGGCCGCCAAAAAAACTAGAGGAATATCTTGAAATATATCAATTATGATATTATGCTCCAATAATGTAATAAACTCCCGATAATGTAATACTTCCCGATAATGTAATAAAATTAACCAATAATGTAGTACTTCCCGATAATGTAATAAATTTAACCAATAATGTAATAAACTTTTTTTTCAAGTCACTCGATCATTTCCTGCTAAAATCCATTTAATATGCCCAGTGAGATTCGGATACCTATTTTCAAAATAGCCGCCATAAAAACTAGAGGAATATCTTGAAATATATCAATTATAAGTCCATTTAATATGCCCAGTGGGGTTCGGATACCTATTTTCAAAATGGCCGCCATAAAAACTAGAGGAATATCTTGAAATATATCTATTATAATATTTTGCTCCAATAATGTAATAAACTCCCGATAATGTGATACTTCCCGATAATGTAATCAAATCAACCAATAATGTAATACTTCCCGATAATGTAGTAAATTTAACCAATAATGTAATAAACGTTTTTTTTTAAGTCATTTGATATTGCTAAAAATCCATTTAATATGCCCAGTGGGGTTCGGATACCTATTTTCAAAATGGCCGTCATAAAAACTAGAGGAATATCTTGAAATGTATCAATTATAATATTTTGCTCCAATAATGTAATAAACTCCCGATAATGTAATACTTCCCGATAATGTAATAAAATTGACCAATAATTTAATAAACTTTTTCTTCAAGTCATTCGATCATTTCTTGCTAAAATCCATTTAATATGCCCAGTGAGATTCGGATACCTATTTTTAAAATGGCCGCCATAAAAACTAGAGGAATATCTTGAAATGTATCAATTATAAGTACATTTAATATGCCCAGTGGGGTTCGGATACCTATTTTCAAAATGGTCGCCATAAAAACTAGAGGAATATCTTGAAATATATCAATTATAATATTTTGCTTCAATAATGTAACAAACTCCCGATAATGTAATACTTCCCAATAATTTTATAAAATCAACCAATAATGTAATACTTCCCGATGATGTAATAAAATCAACCAATAATGTAATAAACTTTTTGTTCAAGTTATTCGATCATTTCTTGCTAAAATCCATTTAATAAGCCCAGTGAGATTCGGATACCTGTTTTCAAAATGGCCGCCATAGAATCTAGAGGAATATCTTGAAATATATCAATTATAATATTTTGCTCCAATGATGTAATAAACTTCCGATAATGTAATACTTCCCGATAATGTAATAAAATCAACCTATAATGTCTTGATATGTCTAGTACAATTGACCAACACGACAGTGTCCATTTACTGAAAAACGAAACGTACCCAGAACATAGAGGGTCAGCTATGGGTCTCCCTAAATCCCCGTCAATATGCGTGATCAACGAAACAATATTAAGCAATACAACAGGGGTCAGAATGTCAAATCAACATGGCACGTCCACCCCCCTCCTTAGCAACCTGACTCGACCCGTGAGTGACATGTCTTCAATCCAGGAGTCCACTGTGTTAATACCCCTGAGCTTGGACCCCCATTTAAGCCTGCCCACTGTGTCAAAAATTCGCCGTAAACGAGTCAATCAAAATAACTCTAAATACAAGCAAGACTCACTGAATGACCTAACAAACTTTGGTTTTAATATGGACTCCGTATCTACCCCACCACCCGAGGAGCTAGCTCCAAATATGGATGTCAACTACTCCAGCATTAACAACAATCAAAGAAATGCGGAAATTCTGAAATTAAAAAAAAACAATTGTGTCACTTCGTCATAATCTGGGAGAGAGCAACAACAAGCTGCAATCACAAACAATAAAAAACGAGAAATTAATATCTGAATTAAAAACACTACGAGGCCAAATCTCAAAGCGCAAAAAAGAATCAGTGAAGCTGTTAAAAGCAAAAGATACATTATTAAAAGAAAAAATTAACCTGCGAACAGAACTAAGAGTAACAAGACAATTCCTGGATGAGCAAAGCAAACAAACCTGCCAAGCTACAACCTTAAATGAAGAGAGTGTAAGTAGTGATGAGGTGGGTGTATGGGAGTATGCCCATCGAAACCGTAAAAACAAACGAAGATGTAGACCTGTGATGTACAGTAGTAGTACTAGTAGTGATACCAGCAGTATCAGTAGCAGCAATAGTAGCAGTAGTAGTAGTGGTAGCAACAATATCACTGATAGTAGCTCCGTTAGTAGAAGCCATAGTGGCAGCGATAGTAGCAGAAGTAGTAGACCTAAAACTAGCAGCCATCAGAAAAATGAACGTCCACAAGGAAGAAGTATGATCACCGAAAATCAACCTGACAATAGTCATGATAGTACCACCACTGCAAATAATAGGCGTGACAAATGTACAAAAAAACGCTGCGATAATAGTGATAACAAGAAAGAAACTCAGCTTCCCGACGCCACTACCATGCAAGATAGCACAATGAAAAACAAATGTGTAATAGGTGACTCTAACATGCGTGGATTAGCCACACAATTAAAATCAAAACTGACAAATCCGGAGTCGGTATGTGTATACGGGTATGAAAATAGCACACTTAACTACCCGACTACCAGGATATGTAAATGAGGATACAGAGGCTGTAATAATCCATCTCGGGACAAATGATATTGGTGATCAAGTGAACAAGGCGATGCAGGATATTAACGAGTTTACTAAACAAATGACTGCTCTACACAATACACACTTCTATTTCTCGGAAATTCCCCCCAGAAGCCAAAATAAATATAATACCTTAATTCACCGTGTGAACAGCCACATACGAGATATATGCTCAAAATTGAAAAATGTTGACTATATGCCCACACCCGTAACAAAACAACATCTGAGCCGTGGTGGAGTACACTTAAACGATGAGGGACAACAAAAACTCACTGCGGCTATGGCTGAAGTTTTCAACAACCATGCAGCAACCGGTCAGTCTTTTCATATACCAACCATCATATCAAGGACGTAGCAAACGTGAACAGTGAGGTTATAAATGATCAGGTCGGTGAAATACGCGTTCTGTCATGGAACATAAATGGCTTAGGTAAAAAACTGACAGATCCTGATCTTTTAGCATTTATTCGTGAATACGATATAATATTTTTAACAGAAACAATGAAAAGTAATGATTACACATTGGTATTACCCGGGTATCAGTTCCATCATGTGAGTAGAACATTTAAACATAAAAATGCTTCAAGAGCTTCTGGTGGTATTGGAATACTAGTAGCCAACAAATTTGAAAAACATACTAGAATAGATTCGACCTATGATCATCTGGTATGGTTAACTATAACTGCAGAATACTATCAGAAAAACATTAAAATCGGCTGTGCCTATATACAACCAGAAAACTCTACATATGTTGGTCTAAGAAAGGATTATTTTACTATGTTAGAGAAGGAAGTGGCTAGATATACAGAATGTCACCATATAATATTATGTGGTGACTTTAATAGTAGAACTGGCCGCGCTCCAGATTACGATAATAATATCAATGTTTTAAATGAACGCTGTAATGAGGACGGAGTCATTAACAAATATGGACGATCTCTGCTAAATTTTTGTATAAACACAGAGCTTAAAATAGCCAATGGTCGAATGTTTGATGATAAAGGTATCGGCCGCTATACATACTACTCGCCCATGGGAGCAAGTACTATTTATTATATGATACTAAGAGAAGATTATATGATCAGTAAATTTAAAGTTCTACCGAAATTAGTAGAATCGGATCATTGTCCTATAAAATTCCATATTCTCAATTCAAAATTGAAAGAGTTAAGCTCTGCAGAAATGAACATACATATTAATGACTCATCACCATGTTCCGATGTTTATATATGGCAAGATGAAAAAAAGATAGAGTACCAAGCATCTCTTCGAAATGAACAGACATGTATTACGTTTGAAGAAATGCTGTGTGCCGCAGCTGAAGGTTGTAGTAGCGATAATCTATGGGATATTTTCAATGGTATGCTAGAAAATGCATTATCCCCGTTATTTCTAAAGAAGCAGCATCAATCAAAGTGTAGGAAAAACATAAAAAATAGCTTTCCTTCAAACCCTTGGTATGATAAAGTATGTAAATCTCTAAAACAAGTTTTAAATAATATTGCTAAAGATAAGAAGTTTAACACACGTCAAAGTGAATATAATATAATGTTACGCCAATATAAACAATTAATCCAGAAAAAGAAAAGACATTACCAAGAAGTCAAACTTAGTCAGCTTGAAAATATGAGAACAGAAGATCCAAATTCCTACTGGAAATTTTGGAAATCTTTAAAACCTAGAAATTCAACCAAAGGTCCTATCCTGTCACAATTTGTGAAATATTTTGAAGAACAAGTCTACCCTCCTCATGTTGACTATTTTGACTACGATCGCATGAATACTATAATGAAGCTAGTTAAATCATCCCCAAATGATATTAATGAGAAGGTAGAAAATGGACAATCCGATTTGTTACAGTTCTTAAACAGCCCCATAACTATAGACGAAATTCAAAAAGCAATTAGAAAGTTAAAATGCAAAAAAGCGTGAGGCATAGATGGTATTCCTGAGGAATTTTACAAGCATGGTAGTAATGAACTCTTACCAGGACTAGTTTTACTGTCTAATACCATTATTGCCAATGGAGAATATCCATCAAGTTGGGCCACTGGTATAATTCATCCTGTTCACAAAAAAGCTGCCCATAACGTGCCCGATAACTACAGGAAAGTTACAGTAATGCCATGCATTGGGAAATTATTTGAATCTGTACTTAATAACAGACTGTCTTTTAAAAATGATTTATGCTATGATAATGATCCCTTTCAAGCCGGCTTTAGAAGTATCTCCCGGACGACTGATAATATATTTATACTATGTGCCATTATAGATAAGCAAAGGTGTCTTTCAAAGCCCCTGTATACATGTTTTGTTGATTTTACAAAAGCATTTGACTATATTGACAGATCAGCACTGTACTATAAATTACTGAGCAGAGGAATAGACGGCAATTTTTTAAATATAATAAAGAGTATGTTCTCTAAAGCTGAGTGCCGTGTAAAATGGGATTCATGCATCAGCGAGATATTGAAAAGCGAATTTGGTGTCCTGCAAGGTGGTATGCTCAGCCCCAAATTTTTTACAGAATTTCTGCAGGATATATCCAAATCATTTGATCAAGGTGAGGGTATCCCCGTAGACACTTTATTAATTGTATACTTGTTATTTGCAGACGACCTTGTCCTTTTTTCAGATTCTGCAAATGGATTGCAAAAGCAATTAACTGCCCTGTATAAGTATGCTTCTCTGTGGCATATAATAGTCAGCATTCTTAAAACAAAAGTTCTCGTATTTAACAAACGTCATACGTCAGAATGTGACAGCTTCTACTATGGTGATGACATAATAGAAAAAAATGAAAAATATAAATACCTTGGGGTTGTATATAGCACTAAATATCCTAAAAATGTATTGAAAGAAACGTTTCTCCATCTCGCTTCCCAAGCTGGTAAAGCAGTTTTTTCTCTACACAAGCAATCTCGTCCCGTAGTCGGTAAATTGTCACCTGTTATTGCATTCAAGGTTTTTGATTGTCAAATACTGCCCGTATTAGAGTATGCAAGTGATATATGGTATACCGGTGATAGTGTTACCGATTTGGAAAAAAATACATCTAAAATGTATTAAATCAACGCTGGGTGTTAGAAAGCAAACACCCACTCCTGCAATTTATGGTGACACAGGACGGTTTCCATTGATTATCAGACAACATATTAAAGCTGTAAAATATTGGTGTAGAATTCTTGACCTATCTCAGAACCACCCTGTCAGAAATGCCTACAATATGCTACTAGAGCTAGATGGCACTGGATTCACAAACTGGTGCTCGCGTATTCGGTCTGTCCTTGAACTAACCGGGCTAGACCAAGCTTGGGAGACGCAGCACATTGGCAATACAAATAAATTCATGCTTTCCTTTAAAGATTCAATTGTTAGAATATTAACACAGCGGTGGAGAGTTCAAGTAAGCTGCGCACATATTCATTAGTGAAAAAATCTTTGTGTGTGGAACCATACATCTTAAATATAAAGGGGAACCACCTCATAACAGCAATGGCGAGATATAGAATGAGCTCACATGATTTAAAAATAAAGAGAGGACGATTCAATAATCCAATAACTCCAATAAACCAACGAATATGCACAAGGTGTGAATCAAACGAAATTGACGACGAAATACACCTTCTTCTCCACTGTAATGCCATGAAAAATGAACGCGAAATCTTGCTTAATTCTATAGCCGGAATTATCAATATGCAACCAACAAATGATATTTTTCTACGAATTATGACATCTAGAGACATAACAGTGGTGAAGTCGCTAGCAAAATTTATCTATGGTTGTTTTAAACAAATTAAGGGTTAAAAATATTGAGTATGATAAATGTAAATTCATCTTCAAGCTGAAATATTTTGTATGTGTGTCGTGACTAGCATGATTAATTATTATCATCATGATCATGATTATGTGTCATTATTATCGTTTTAACGTTACATTTTTATGTAGAACAATCACAAGTCACCTGTCGCTATTATCATGCCTTCATGATCTGACTTGGGTATTACCACATATCAGGACGGCTGTTGCTCTCGGATCTTATTATTTGGCTTTTTAGGGCCGGTTAGGGACGTTTCCGTCGCCTTTGTTATCAGACGAGGTGGGGCCTTATGGAGGATTTCAGAGTTGCTAAGTCAACTGATTTTCTCTATGAGGTCGGGAATGTTTTTCTTCGATTGTAACTCCTAAGTATGTGGTACTAACTAGGTCGTGAGTGAAATAGTATGAACTTAACAATATAGTGAATTAAAATAAGCTGTAATGTTTTTGTGCGAGGGTCATATAGATAATAAATCACTAGTTAATTAAACAAACTTTATTGCTATTGTGTGAGTGCCATGTCCTGCGTGAATGGCACGCATAATTATTATCCGTAATTTTTATTCTTATTACATCACTAAGTCTCCAACACTCGATAATATGGATGGTTCTGATGCTATACTTTGTTGGCAGTCGACGAACCACCATGTCCGACTTTTATTAGTATGTATATATTGTGTTTCGGTGGTATTACTGTTATTACGTTGTTAAATTTGCATCACTAGTCTATATCAGGGAATCGCCGAGTTCATAGCGACTGTGCTTGCATGGCCACATGGCTTGGAGCTACCTGTGTCGCAGATTGTCACATTGATTGTACTTGCATGATATAATATTTGATTTTTAAAAATATCTTGTAATTTTTAACATTGTCCCAATACATTCTCAAATTACTGTAGCATAATTATGCACTTGTATATATTCTAGGTTTCTACGCTTTCCAGAGTGTGTTTTTTGCTACTATATATATATTTAGCATGTCATACATAGTAGCTATTTTATCTCTGGTTTTGGTGCGGGAAACAAAATGATAGACCTTATGTTACCCTGGCAATGCCTTTCAATCTTATTTTAAGTATGTACCCAGTGTTTCTTATGGCAATGCCAGTTAACATGATTTTATTTATGTATGTCATACTATGTATATTGTCATATGATTTTAACAAATTAACAATGTTGTATATACATGTACATATCTCTATTTTCTATGACAAATAAGTCTGGATTGACTTTTTTTCTGTCAATAAAATATCTGTCTGTCTGTCTGTCTGTAATACTTCCCGATAATGTAATAAATTTAACCAATAATGTAATAAACATTTTTTTTCAAGTCATTTAATTTTGCAAAAAATCCATTTAATATGCCCAGTGGGGTTCGGATACCTATTTTCAAAATGGCCGCCATAAAAACAAGAAAAATATCTTGAAATATATCAATTATAATATTTTGCTCCAATAATGTAATAAACTCCCGATAATTTAATATTTCCCGATAATGTAATAAAATCAACCAATAATGAAATACTTCCCGATAATGTAATACATTTTACCAATAATGTAATAAACATTTTTATTCAAGTCATTAAATTTTGCAAAAAATCCATTTAATATGCCCAGTGGGGTTCGGATACCTATTTTCAAAATGGCCACCATGAAAACTAGAAGAATATCTTGAAATATATCAATTATAATATTTACATCCAATAATGTAATAAACGCCCGATAATGTAATACTTTCCGATAATGTAATAAAATCAACCAATAATGTAATACTTCCCGATAATGTAATAAATTTAACCAATAATGTAATAAACATTTTTTTTCAAGTCATTTGATTTTGCTAAAAATCCATTTAATATGCCCAGTGGGGTTCGGATACCTATTTTCAAAATGGCCGCCAAAAAAACTAGAGGAATATCTTGAAATATATCAATTATGATATTTTGCTCCAATAATGTAATAAACTCCCGATAATGTAATACTTCCCGATAATGTAATAAAATTAACCAATAATGTAATACTTCCCGACAATGTAATAAATTTAACCAATAATGTAATACACTTTTTTTTCAAGTCACTCGATCATTTCCTGCTAAAATCCATTTGATATGCCCAGTGAGATTCGGATACCTATTTTCAAAATGGCCGCCATAAAAACTAGAGGAATATCTTGAAATATATCAATTATAAGTCCATTTAATATGCCCATTGGGGTTCGGATACCTATTTTCAAAATGGCCGCCATAAAAACTCGAGGAATATCTTGAAATATATCAATTATAATACTTTGCTCCAATAATGTAATAAACTCCCGATAATGTGATACTTCCCGATAATGTAATCAAATCAACCAATAATGTAATACTTCCCGATAATGTAATAAATTTAACCAATAATATAATAAACATTTTTTTTCAAGTCATTTAATTTGGCAAAAAGTCCATTTAATATGCCCAGTGGGGTTCGGATACCTATTTTCAAAATGGCCGCCATAAAAACTAGAGGAATATCTTGAAATATATCAATTATAATATTTTGCTCCAATAATGTAATAAACTCCCGATAATTCAATATTTCCCGATAATGTAATAAAATCAACCAATAATGTAATACTTCCCGATAATGTAATAAATTTAACCAATAATGTAATAAACATTTTTTTTCAGGTCATTTAATTTGGCAAAAAGTCCATTTAATATGCCCAGTGGGGTTCGGATACCTATTTTCAACATGGCCGCCATGAAAACTAGAAGAATATTTTGAAATATATCAATTATAATATTTTGCTCCAATAATGTAATAAACGCCCGATAATGTAATACTTCCCGATAATGTAATAAAATCAACCAATAATGTAATACTTCCCGATAATGTAATAAATTTAACCAATAATGTAATAAACTTTTTTTTTTCAAGTCATTTAATTTGGCAAAAAGTCCATTTAATATGCCCAGTAGGGTTCGGATACCTATTTTCAAAATGGCCGTCATAAAAACTAGAGGAATATCTTGAAATATATCAATTATAATATTTTGCTCCAATAATGTAATAAACTCCCGATAATGTAATACTTCCCGATAATGTAATAAAATTAACCAATAATTTAATAAACTTTTTTTTCAACTCATTCGATCATTTCTTGCTAAAATCCATTTAATATGCACCAGTGAGATTCGGATACCTATTTTCAAAATGGCCGCCATAAAAACTAGAGGAATATCTTGAAATATATCAATTATAAGTCCATTTAATATGCCCAGTGGGGTTTGGATACCTATTTTCAAAATGGCCGCCATAACAACTCGAGGAATATCTTGAAATATATCAATTATAATATTTTGCTCCAATAATGAAATAAACTCCCGATAATGTGATACTTCCCGATAATGTAATCAAATCAACCAATAATGTAATACTTCCCGATAATGTAATAAATTTAACCAATAATGTAATAAACTTTCTTTTTTTAAGTCATTTGATATTGCTAAAAATCCATTTAATAAGCCCAGTGGGGTTTGGATACCTATTTTCAAAATGGCCGTCATAAAAACTAGAGGAATATCTTGAAATATATCAATTATAATATTTTGCTCCAATAATGTAATAAACTCCCGATAATGTAATACTTCCCGATAATGTAATAAAATTAACCAATAATTTAATAAACTTTTTTTCAAGTCATTCGATCATTTCTTGCTAAAATCCATTTAATATGCCCAGTGAGATTCGGATACCTATTTTCAAAATGGCCGCCATAAAAACTAGAGGAATATCTTGAAATATATCAATTATAAGTCCATTTAATATGCCCAGTGGGGTTCGGATACCTATTTTCAAAATGGCCGCCATAAAAACTAGAGGAATATCTTGAAATATATCAATTATAATATTTTGCTCCAATAATGTAACAAACTCCCGATAATGTAATACTTCCAAATAATTTAATAAAATCAACCAATAATGTAATACTTCCCGATGATGTACTAAATTTAACCAATAATGTAATAAACTTTTTTTTCAAGTTATTCGATCATTTCTTGCTAAAATCCATTTAATATGCCCAGTGAGATTCGGATACCTATTTTCGAAATGGCCGCCATAGAATCTAGAGGAATATCTTGAAATATATCAATTATAATATTTTGCTCCAATAATGTAATAAACTCCCGATAATTTAATATTTCCCGATAATGTAATAAAATCAACCAATAATGTAATACTTCCCGATAATGTAATAAATTTAACCAATAATGTAATAAACTTTTTTTTTCAAGTCATTTGATTTTGCTGAAAATCCATTTAATATGCCCAGTGGGGTTCGGATACCTATTTTCAAAATGGCCACCATGAAAACTAGAAGAATATCTTGAAATATATCAATTATAATATTTACATCCAATAATGTAATAAACGCCCGATAAAGTAATACTTCCCGATAATGTAATAAAATCAACCAATAATGTAATACTTCCCGATAATGTAATAAATTTAACCAATAATGTAATACACTTTTTTTTCAAGTCACTCGATCATTTCCTGCTAAAATCCATTTAATATGCCCAGTGAGATTCGGATACCTATTTTCAAAATGGCCGCCATAAAAACTAGAGGAATATCTTGAAATATATCAATTATAAGTCCATTTAATATGCCCAGTGGGGTTCGGATACCTATTTTCAAAATGGCCGCCATAACCACTCGAGGAATATCTTGAAATATATCAATTATAATATTTTGCTCCAATAATGTAATAAACTCCCGATAATGTGATACTTCCCGATAATGTAATCAAATCAACCAATAATGTAATACTTCCCGATAATGTAATAAATTTAACCAATAATGTAATAAACTTTCTTTTTTTAAGTCATTTGATATTGCTAAAAATCCATTTAATAAGCCCAGTGGGGTTTGGATACCTATTTTCAAAATAGCCGTCATAAAAACTAGAGGAATATCTTGAAATATATCAATTATAATATTTTGCTCCAATAATGTAATAAACTCCCGATAATGTAATACTTCCCGATAATGTAATAAAATTAACCAATAATTTAATAAACTTTTTTTCAAGTCATTCGATCATTTCTTGCTAAAATCCATTTAATATGCCCAGTGAGATTCGGATACCTATTTTCAAAATGGCCGCCATAAAAACTAGAGGAATATCTTGAAATATATCAATTATAAGTCCATTTAATATGCCCAGTGGGGTTCGGATACCTATTTTCAAAATGGCCGCCATAAAAACTAGAGGAATATCTTGAAATATATCAATTATAATATTTTGCTCCAATAATGTAACAAACTCCCGATAATGTAATACTTCCAAATAATTTAATAAAATCAACCAATAATGAAATACTTCCCGATGATGTACTAAATTTAACCAATAATGTAATAAACTTTTTTTTCAAGTTATTCGATCATTTCTTGCTAAAATCCATTTAATATGCCCAGTGAGATTCGGATACCTATTTTCGAAATGGCCGCCATAGAATCTAGAGGAATATCTTGAAATATATCAATTATAATATTTTGCTCCAATAATGTAATAAACTCCCGATAATTTAATATTTCCCGATAATGTAATAAAATCAGCCAATAATGTAATACTTCCCGATAATGTAATAAATTTAACCAATAATGTAATAAACATTTTTTTTCAAGTCATTAAATTTTGCAAAAAATCCATTTAATATGCCCAGTGGGGTTCAGATACCTATTTTCAAAATGGCCGCCATAAAAACTAGAGGAATATCTTGAAATATATCAATTATAATATTTTGCTCCAATAATGTAATAAACTCCCGATAATTTAATATTTCCCGATAATGTAATAAAACCAACCAATAATGTAATACTTCCCGATAATGTAATAAATTTAACCAATAATGTAATAAACTTTTTTTGTCAAGTAATTTGATTTTGCTAAAAATCCATTTAATATGCCCAGTGGGGTTCGGATACCTATTTTCAACATGGCCGCAATGAAAACTAGAAGAATATCTTGAAATATATCAATTATAATATTTTGCTCCAATAATGTTTTAAACGCCCGATAATGTAATACTTCCCGATAATGTAATAAAAACAACCAATATGTAATACTTCCCGATAATGTAATAAATTTAACCAATAATGTAATAAACATTTTTTTTCAAGTCATTAAATTTTGCAAAAAATCCATTTAATATGCCCAGTGGGGTTCGGATACCTATTTTCAAAATGGCCACCATGAAAACTAGAAGAATATCTTGAAATATATCAATTATAATATTTACATCCAATAATGTAATAAACGCCCGATAATGTAATACTTCCCGATAATGTAATAAAATCAACCAATAATGTAATACTTCCCGATAATGTAATAAATTTAACCAATAATGTAATAAACATTTTTTTTCAAGTCATTTGATTTTGCTAAAAATCCATTTAATATGCCCAGTGGGGTTCGGATACCTATTTTCAAAATGGCCGCCAAAAAAACTAGAGGAATATCTTGAAATATATCAATTATGATATTTTGCTCCAATAATGTAATAAACTCCCGATAATGTAATACTTCCCGATAATGTAATAAAATTAACCTATAATGTAATACTTCCCGACAATGTAATAAATTTAACCAATAATGTAATACACTTTTTATTCAAGTCACTCGATCATTTCCTGCTAAAATCCATTTGATATGCCCAGTGAGATTCGGATACCTATCTTCAAAATGGCCGCCATAAAAACTAGAGGAATATCTTGAAATATATCAATTATAAGTCCATTTAATAAGCCCAGTGGGGTTCGGATACCTATTTTCAAAATGGCCGCCATAAAAACTCGAGGAATATCTTGAAATATATCAATGATAATATTTTGCTCCAATAATGTAATAAACTCCCGATAATGTGATACTTCCCGATAATGTAATCAAATCAACCAATAATGTAATACTTCCCGATAATGTAATAAATTTAACCAATAATGTAATAAACATTTTTTTTCAAGTCATTTAATTTGGCAAAAAGTCCATTTAATATGCCCAGTGGGGTTCGGATACCTATTTTCAAAATAGCCGCCATAAAAACTAGAGGAATATCTTGAAATATATCAATTATAATATTTTGCTCCAATAATGTAATAAACTCCCGATAATTTAATATTTCCCGATAATGTAATAAAATCAACCAATAATGTAATACTTCCCGATAATGTAATAAATTTAACCAATAATGTAATAAACATTTTTTTTCAAGTCATTTAATTTGGCAAAAAGTCCATTTAATATGCCCAGTGGGGTTCGGATACCTATTTTCAACATGGCCGCCATGAAAACTAGAAGAATATTTTGAAATATATCAATTATAATATTTTGCTCCAATAATGTAATAAACGCCCGATAATGTAATACTTCCCGATAATGTAATAAAATCAACCAATAATGTAATACTTCCCGATAATGTAATAAATTTAACCAATAATGTAATAAACTTTTTTTTTCAAGTCATTTAATTTGGCAAAAAGTCCATTTAATATGCCCAGTAGGGTTCGGATACCTATTTTCAAAATGGCCGTCATAAAAACTAGAGGAATATCTTGAAATATATCAATTATAATATTTTGCTCCAATAATGTAATAAACTCCCGATAATGTAATACTTCCCGATAATGTAATAAAATTAACCAATAATTTAATAAACTTTTTTTTCAACTCATTCGATCATATCTTGCTAAAATCCATTTAATATGCACCAGTGAGATTCGGATACCTATTTTCAAAATGGCCGCCATAAAAACTAGAGGAATATCTTGAAATATATCAATTATAAGTCCATTTAATATGCCCAGTGGGGTTCGGATACCTATTTTCAAAATGGCCGCCATAACAACTCGAGGAATATCTTGAAATATATCAATTATAATATTTTGCTCCAATAATGTAATAAACTCCCGATAATGTGATACTTCCCGATAATGTAATCAAATCAACCAATAATGTAATACTTCCCGATAATGTAATAAATTTAACCAATAATGTAATAAACTTTCTTTTTTTAAGTCATTTGATATTGCTAAAAATCCATTTAATAAGCCCAGTGGGGTTTGGATACCTATTTTCAAAATGGCCGTCATAAAAACTAGAGGAATATCTTGAAATATATCAATTATAATATTTTGCTCCAATAATGTAATAAACTCCCGATAATGTAATACTTCCCGATAATGTAATAAAATTAACCAATAATTTAATAAACTTTTTTTCAAGTCATTCGATCATTTCTTGCTAAAATCCATTTAATATGCCCAGTGAGATTCGGATACCTATTTTCAAAATGGCCGCCATAAAAACTAGAGGAATATCTTGAAATATATCAATTATAAGTCCATTTAATATGCCCAGTGGGGTTCGGATACCTATTTTCAACATGGCCGCCATAAAAACTAGAGGAATATCTTGAAATATATCAATTATAATATTTTGCTCCAATAATGTAACAAACTCCCGATAATGTAATACTTCCAAATAATTTAATAAAATCAACCAATAATGTAATACTTCTCGATGATGTACTAAATTTAACCAATAATGTAATAAACTTTTTTTTCAAGTTATTCGATCATTTCTTGCTAAAATCCATTTAATATGCCCAGTGAGATTCGGATACCTATTTTCGAAATGGCCGCCATAGAATCTAGAGGAATATCTTGAAATATATCAATTATAATATTTTGCTCCAATAATGTAATAAACTCCCGATAATTTAATATTTCCCGATAATGTAATAAAATCAGCCAATAATGTAATACTTCCCGATAATGTAATAAATTTAACCAATAATGTAATAAACATTTTTTTTCAAGTCATTAAATTTTGCAAAAAATCCATTTAATATGCCCAGTGGGGTTCAGATACCTATTTTCAAAATGGCCGCCATAAAAACTAGAGGAATATCTTGAAATATATCAATTATAATATTTTGCTCCAATAATGTAATAAACTCCCGATAATTTAATATTTCCCGATAATGTAATAAAACCAACCAATAATGTAATACTTCCCGATAATGTAATAAATTTAACCAATAATGTAATAAACTTTTTTTGTCAAGTAATTTGATTTTGCTAAAAATCCATTTAATATGCCCAGTGGGGTTCGGATACCTATTTTCAACATGGCCGCAATGAAAACTAGAAGAATATCTTGAAATATATCAATTATAATATTTTGCTCCAATAATGTTTTAAACGCCCGATAATGTAATACTTCCCGATAATGTAATAAAAACAACCAATATGTAATACTTCCCGATAATGTAATAAATTTAACCAATAATGTAATAAACCTTTTTTTTCAAATCATTTGATTTTGCTAAAAATCCATTTAATATGCCCAGTGGGGTTCGGATACCTATTTTCAAAATGGCCGTCATAAAAACTAGAGGAATATCTTGAAATATATCAATTATAATATTTTGCTCCAATAATGTAATAAACTCCCGATAATGTAATACTTCCCGATAATGTAATAAAATAAACCAATAATTTAATAAACTTTCTTTTCAAGTCATTCGATCATTTCTTGCTAAAATCCATTTAATATGCCCAGTGAGATTCGGATACCTATTTCAAAAATGGCCGCCATAAAAACTAGAGGAATATCTTGAAATATATCAATTATAAGTCCATTTAATATGCCCAGTGGGGTTCGGATACCTATTTTCAAAATGGCCGCCATAGAATCTAGAGGAATATCTTGAAATATATCAATTATAATATTTTGCTCCAATAATGTAATAAACTTCCGATAATGTAATACTTCCCGATAATGTAATAAAATCAACCTATAATGTAATACTTCCCGATAATGTAATAAATTTAACCAATAATGTAATAAACATTTTTTTTCAAGTCATTTAATTTGGCAAAAAGTCCATTTAATATGCCCAGTGGGGTTCGGATACCTATTTTCAAAATGGCCGCCATAAAAACTAGAGGAATATCTTGAAATATATCAATTATAATATTTTGCTCCAATAATGTTATAAACTCCCGATAATTTAATATTTCCCGATAATGTAATAAAATCAACCAATAATGTAATACTTCCCGATAATGTAATAAATTTAACCAATAATGTAATAAACATTTTTTTTCAAGTCATTCAATTTGGCAAAAAGTTCATTTAATATGCCCAGTGGGGTTCGGATACCTATTTTCAAAATGGCCGTCATAAAAACTAGAGGAATATCTTGAAATATATCAATTATAATATTTTGCTCCAATAATGTTATAAACTCCCGATAATTTATTATTTCCCGATAATGTAATAAAATCAACCAATAATGTAATACTTCCCGATAATGTAATAAATTTAACCAATAATGTAATAAACATTTTTTTTCAAGTCATTTGATTTTGCCAAAAATCCATTTAATATGCCCAGTGGGGTTCGGATACCTATTTTCAAAATGGCCGTCATAAAAACTAGAGGAATATCTTGAAATATATCAATTATAATATTTTGCTTCAATAATGTAATAAACTCCCGATAATGTAATACTTCCCGATAATGTAATAAAATTAACCAATAATTTAATAAACTTTTTTTTCAACTCATTCGATCATTTCTTGCTAAAATCCATTTAATATGCACCAGTGAGATTCGGATACCTATTTTCAAAATGGCCGCCATAAAAACTAGAGGAATATCTTGAAATATATCAATTATAAGTCCATTTAATATGCCCAGTGGGGTTCGGATACCTATTTTCAAAATGGCCGCCATAACAACTAGAGGAATATCTTGAAATATATCAATTATAATATTTTGCTCCAATAATGTAACAAACCACAATACTTCCTAATAATGTAATAAAATCAACCAATAATGTAATACTTCCCGATGATGTAATAAATTTAACCAATAATGTAAAAAACTTTTTTTTCAAGTTATTCGATCATTTCTTGCTAAAATCCATTTAATATGCCCAGTGAGATTCGGATACCTATTTTCAAAATGGCCGCCATAAAAACTAGAGGAATATCTTGAAATATATCAATTATAATATTTTTCTCCAATAATGTAATAAACTCCTGATACTGTAATACTTCCCGATAATGTAATAAAATCAACCGATAATGTAATACTTCCCGATAATGTAACAACATTTTTTTCAAGTCATTTGATTTTGCTAAAAATTCATTTATTATGCCCAGTGGGGTTCGGGTACCTATTTTCAAAATGACCGCCATAAAAAGTAGTAACTCTCTGTTGCACAGCGAAATTTCGGCTGTGTGAGCATGGCCAAAGGAAAGCATAGGCCTATAGACATAGAGTTAGTAAAGGAAGACATCTCAGAACCCTTTATCGAGTGAGTGAAATATAACTATCCAAATAACTCGTCATTTCTTCTCAACACTCACTGAAATCATCATCTGTAGGCTCTATATCATTTATTTTTGGAAATATGACAACAATCATAAGACCTGATATAGATCTAATAATAATGTAGTTTATCATTCTTTCTTTAGCATGTTCAATAACGATTAGGGCAGAGTAGGACAAAACGACCTGCGGGGTAAAACGCTCATTCCTATTATGACGCCATTATAGACAATATTGATCGCAATTTTTTTCTAAAAATGGGATTTTGATGTAACTTTCAACCTGCCAAGTTTAAGCTTCTGATCTCGAGTTTATATCGCCGTGGAAAATGTCTTGACGTGCAGATAGGCCTATATATATATATTATTTGCATTTACCATTGAATAATAAAAAAAATGCTTAACATTAAATGGTGTAAGTAGTAGTACATGCTTTATGATGAAATCGCCCTTGGGACGAAACGCCCTTTTACAATTGGGGCAAAGCACCCGTGCCTGGGCGTTTTCCCCCTATACATTTCAATAGGAGTTTTTGAAATATAACATAGTTAAATTTGATGAACATAGAAGTGCTGTAGATAAATCTGTCAAACTGCAAAACAACACAAAATAATTTGATGTTGATGTCCATCTGGAGGTATTCTTTCAAAAAAGCATGTCAGCGAAATAAATTTTCAAAATGGCCGCCAGTTTTTAAAAATCGTCGCCAATATGACACTAATTTGAATCTTATTGTCTCATTCCTGCCATGAATCCTGCATGTATATGTCTTTAGGCAGTGATTGTGCTCTACAATACTCCCAGCAACAATAATGTATTTTTTTTATTTTGTTACAATTGTAGAATAACTTAGAAATCCACCATTTTAAAAAATGGCCGCCATTTGACAAAGGTCAAACATTAAATTTATATTACTTTCGACAGAATTGAAGCAGATTCATGATGTTGGTGTCTATCATAGACCGATATAGTTGTGTAACAGTGTTGGAACTGCCGAGCCTGGGGATCGAACCACCAACCTTGGCATCCTGATGCCTTAGTGCTACGCGTCTAGCCAAAGAGTCGACTCCTTGGCCAGAGTAGTAATTACTCAAGTCCCCCATACACACACCCGGCTACATACTCCCCTCTCAAATATGTGCTCGTCCCCGAGCAGCATTCAACACACTCGTGGGTTGAACTCTTCATTTTCCTGCATACCTCATGCATGTTTTACTGCAACCCGGTATTGGTTACAAACCTAGAATATCGTATACTAGGGCACGACAGGCGACCATATCCAGGCCCAGCCTCCACCACCCCCGAGGGCAAACACAGGTCACACACAACCCAACAGAGCCTAACTGACAATAAAACTTAAATAAAGGATAAACCTTTCTGTCTTTAATGAAGACTCAATCAGGCTAAAATCATAAAAAATCGGTGATTTTATTTTGGCTTCTTAATATGACCATATGATGTAAACATGTCCATATAGGCCTACTAGAACTGCAAATTGTTTTTAATTTTTGTGCTGCGCATTTACCAGTCGTGTTAAATATAGGGACGAAATTCCCGATTTTTTATTTTGGACATGCATGTCCAAAATAAGAAATACAGGAATTAATCTCTATATCTAGCCAAACTGGTAAATCATAAGGAGGGGGGGGGGGGGGGGTAGAGTTTTAATTCCGGTGAAGCATATTTTATAACATGACATATTTTTTAGAATAACGGTAGGCCCCTACCGAATTTTCTGCATGCAAAATATTGACATTACCTACATGTACAACTAGGCCTATTAAACTACAGGGGTGTGTTTGAAACAAAACATTATCGAGGAACCTTCCCCAAACATACCAGCATCTTTAATTTATGCTATTATCGGAACTTATTACAATATTGGTTGATTTTATTACATTATCGAGAAGTATTATACTATCGGGAGTTTATTACATTATTGGAGCAAAATATTATAATTACTATATTTCAAGATATTCCTCTAGTTTTTATGGCGGCCATTTTGAAAATAGGTTGTGTGATTGAAATGTGTATGCATTTGATTTTCATATACTTTATATTGGTTACTATTTTTAAATCAATACTACTTTACATCACATCTATTGCCATTTAGTCCGCGTTAGAATAGGCCTGCATTAATTAGAAAAATCATCATGTAACGTATAAAAACTGTGTTTATATTTCATATAAATATCATTAGTTTGTATGGGAAAGTTGATTAGGAAAAGCTTTATATAGTATATACTGTAATCGTCCACAAAAAAGCCATGTTACAGTTTATTCTTGGATAGCCTTATCTACTGATGTATTTTAAATTCCGCTTTTGTAGAGAATTGTAGTGTAATTTGATTTCCCCATACAATAGGGAAAGCTAAGTCTTTTATACAGTGGCTCCATGTTATAGCTTTGTTGATAACATGTTCACCATGTCTACGGATCTAAGCCAAATACTAGTATGTACAAAGTGGCGTTAACATTTGTATAAATTGTTGAGTCTCAAATGGTCTGCGATGTCACTGCTGGTATTTATTATACCTCATAAACTACATGTCATATTTAACATTGTCTGTCAAGTATGTAATTATTTTCCACAATAATATATAATTATATTTTTTTGATATATGCATATATATATTGATAAATAGTAATATTTCCACATTTTACCGCTTTTGTTTTTGCTATTATTGTGTTTTACGTTTCATACAAAGCTTTTGTTTTCTGAACTATTTTGTAAATGGACAGTTCTCAGTGAAAGGTTTCTTTAATTTTATCGTATTGCACTATGCTTCTTCAATGTTGATCCTGACTTTAAAAAGCAGTATTTTTTTATATATATTTTACATCTCATATTGTATTATCATCACTGCGTACTCTAGTGCCTAATATCTAAGATTTCAAGTTTGTGTGGTGATTTTACAATAAGGTTGTATGTAACTGAATATAAGTTATTAGTTGTGATTTTAATGTATTTAGCAAAATGAGTGCCTAGATGAATCTATGTGGTGTGCAGATGAAACATACTAAATTTGTGTTTTACTAGTAGGTTATGTAAATGTAGTATACGTGTGCCTTGATAATTGTTATTATAATTTATTTTGAAAAATACAGCTTGAATAATTATTCATTCAACCAATAATTTTTGGTAACTTGTGTGATTGAAATGTGTATGCATTTGAATTTCACATAGTTCACATTGGTTATTATTTTTAAATCGATACTACTCTACAGCACATCTATTTCCATTTAGACCGTGTTAAATAGGCCTACATTAATTAGAACAATCATCATCATTATCCGGAAGTATTAGATTATCGGGAGTTTATTACATTATTGGAGCAAAATATTATAATCGATATATTTCAAGATATTCCTCTACTTTCTATGGCGGCCATTTTAAAAAAAGGTATCCGAGCCCCAATGGGCATATTAAATGTATTTTTACCAAGATCAAATGACTTGAAAGAATTGTTTATTACATTATTGGTTAAATTTATTACATTAACGGGAAGTATTACATTATTGGTTGATTTTATTACATTATCGGGAAGTATTACATTATCGGGGGTTTATTACATTATTGGAGCAAAATATTATAATTGATATATTTCAAGATATTCCTCTAGTTTTTATGGCGGCCATTTTGAAAATAGATATCCGAACCCCACTGGGCATATTAAATGGATTTTTAGCAAAATCAAATGACTTTAAAAAAAAAAGTTTATTACATTATTGGTTAAATTTATTACATTATCGGGAAGTATTACATTATTGGTTGATTTTATTACATTATCGGGAAGTATTACATTATCGGGAGTTTATTACATTATCGGAGCAAAATATTATAATTGATATATTTCAAGGTATTCCTCTAGTTTTTATGGCGGCCATTTTGAAAATAGGTATCCGAGCCCCACTGAGCATATCAAATGGATTTTTAGCAAAATCAAATGACTTGAAAAAAAAATGCTTATTACATTATTGGTTAAATTTATTACATTATCGGGAAGTATTACATTATTGGTTGATTTTATTACATTATCGGGAAGTATTACATTATCGGGAGTTTATTACATTATTAGAGCAAAATATTATAATTGATATATTTCAAGATATTCTTCTAGTTTTTTTGGCGGCCATTTTGAAAATAGGTATCCAAACCCCACTGGGCATATTAAATGGATATTTAGCAAGAAATGATCGGATGACTTGAAAATAAAAAGTTTATTACATTATTGGTTAAATTTATTACATTATCGGGAAGTATTACATTATTGGTTGATTTTATTACATTATCGGGAAGTATTACATTATCGGGAGTTTATTACATTATTGGAGCAAAATATTAGAATTGATATATTTCAAGATATTCCTCTAGTTTTTATGGCGGCCATTTTTAAAATAAGTATCCGAGTCCCACTGGGTACATGAAATGGATTTGAGCAAATTGAGTTGATTATAACAGGCTTTGGATTTTTTCAACCTGGTAGAAAGAACATAATAGGAATATGCTTAGTATAGAGCTTCACGTATCAAGGGCGGGGTCCTGGTGTAGTTGTTAAAGCTGCCTGCCTGAAAAGTCTGAGATCACAGCTTCGTTCCCTGCTCTGTCACTAATAAGGTTTCCAAGAAAGAAGTTTCTTCCTCACTCACTCGTAAAGATTCAATATTGTGGGGAGTTTCGGTGTCGGAGAGGTAGCGTACTCGGCCTCAGACCCCCATGGATCGAATTATGTGTCTGGTGGGCAGTGTCATTTCATTCATCTCAACATCCTCAGGTGGTTGGCCCAGTTTAGCCTATATGTGCACACAGGTCGTATACAACTCCATTCATTCATAGAGGTATTAATCTAAAAATAACACTGTCTACAATGTCTTGAAATAAGTAAAATAAAATGATTCGATTGACTTTGACACTTTATTACATTATCTGTTAGTTTTATTACATTATCGGGAAGTTTGTTTACTACATTATCAGCTAAAAGTTTATTACATTATCGGGGAGGTTGTTTATTACATTATCGGTTAAATTTATTACATTATCGGGAAGTATTACATTATCGGTTAATTTTTATTATATTATCGGGAAGTTTTACATTATCGGGAGTTTATTACATTATTGGTTGTAACATACGTCAAAAACTGAGTCTGTATACGTCAGATCCAGACGTATAAGGACGGTCCCCGCGCTGAAAGAATTAAAATATTTTTAATGGCTGTATACCCATAACATAGGTATTCAAATGAAGCAGAAAGAGCTAACTAAGACATTTATGATGATTTCAAATTGAAAAAGCACTTTCGGTTTCCTTTTGTACTCAGCGTTGTGAGGGTTAAACGAGATTGTTTTAAAAGTATATGTAGTAAGACAAAATACTAAAATTGAGCTCGTGCATGCATTTATTTAAAGTACAATTGTACTAATCATCAATTAAATGGCAAGATATGCCATATTTGGCCTTGCAAAGTGACCGTATTTAAAATACCCATATCATGAGGACGGCGTTAATGACGATACATGTACATGTAGTTGAATTTCCGGTGCTGTAACAACAAAAAACCCATTAACGATAAAAATGCTAGCTGATGACATACATGTCGACATTATAGTCACAACAGTTGATAGGGCTGAAATTATATTAAGAAATGTGATACTGTGATAATCATCGGGTTATTGTGAAACTGATCAGAATATGTTATATTTATAAATGATATAGTGGATGCAAAAATGTATAGCTGAAACATGGCATCAATGTTATCATCGCATAAGCTAGAAACTATTCCGGTCAGATTTGATCTTTGAATTGTCACTGTTAGCAGTTGTAGATTACGATAGACAGACAAAAACAAATGGCGGGCAATCGTTTATTTTCTTAACCCTTATCCTGCTAAGTTAATTTATTTAAATTTTCACCCATTTGAAGTTGTGGATCGCGATAGCGAGACACAACTTCAAATGGGTGAAAATTTAAATAAATCAACCCAATCCTGATATGTAAGCACACATTTCGTTCTTATTATCAAGAGGGTAAAAACGACAATAGTCGTGATCAGCAGGCTAACGGTTACTCTATTTTCATAATCTCTTTTCAGACGTCACCATTGGCTGAGAAGATGGCGGCCCAGCCTGTGAGTTATGCCCTCCCCTCCATCCAAAACCATATCAGCGATGTAGTTAAGACGGATATATCCAAAGGTGAAACATATACCATTGCAATGAATAACAATCTTCCCGAAATTGAAAATAATATTCATCGAATTGAAAATGATATCCCTGCAATTGAAAGCGACATATCAGCATCGAAAATGAATATTGTTTTAAATGGGAAAGGTACTCCTGCAACCAATGGGGATATTCCTGCTTCTCTAAATGGAGAGACAAACACAAGAAACACAGCAGAAATTGGGACCTTGCATGCAAGGGATGAATATCACAGAAACGCTGATGGTAATACAATTGGTGAGTATTTCAGCCATCACAAAAAATCGTGATCTGAAATTAAATGCAGAATCACGCAGAGCTCAAATATATGTATCACACTGAGTTATTTTAATGCGGGTGACGTTCTTATGTGCATTCGAGCCGGGAATTCAAAGTAAAAGATAACCTGCAATTAATCAATTATTTATATAAAGGTACAGAGGGCCTTAACCCTTTACCAACTAAACTATCTTCTTTTAATTTTCACTCACCTCAAGCTGTGTCACGCTACCTAGACCAACAACTTCAAGTGGGTGAAAATTACTCATATTTGTTAAATTTGAAAACAACCATTTTCATATTTGTTTAAACACTCATTTCATTCACAGTTATTGTGATTTAACCTCTTAATAAAACAGATTGAAAAGGAATATAGTCGTCCTTACTTTTATTTGGAATGAAATATTTTTTTTATAAATCAAAAATTACAAATGTTTGATGTTACATTAAGCAAATATGAGTGATCTTCACCCACTTGAAATTTTAGCGAGACACAACTTCAAATGGGTTAAAAAAATTATGATACTTTAAGGGTTAATGTGTATATTTTACAGACCAGCAGAGGAGAGAATTCTTACAGCGAGTTTTTAACATAATGATTGAAGAAGTTGTGGAGACACAAACAAAAGTGGAAAGGTTAGATTCTAAGCCCACGTGGTATTAAGTTCTATTATAGGGGTGATATCTATTTAGACAGTCGGTTAGTGTAGCTTTACATCTAACTGCTTTCTGTATTTTGTTTTAATAGCACGAACAGAGAAAAAAGTAATGTTTGCTTAATCAGCTAGCTATCAATGAATATTGAAATTCTGCGGGTGACGTCTGAAGAGTTAATATTGAATTATTCAATGTCAAATTGATTATATACCAACATTTTATCTATACATGTACAATATTGGCTACCATTTAGAGCATGTAGATCCCATGTAAGTAAACTCAGCTATATACCAATTACATCAAACGCGTGTGCAAACCCAGTGAGTGCCTCGACGTAAACTAACCCTTACAGAGCGGAATTATTTTGTAAAACCATGGAGACTAAATTTTTTATTTTTTATTAGAAATCATCATAAAAGTCTCAGTTATCTCTTTCCGCTTCATTTGAATACTTGTTATGGGTCTACATCCATTAGAAATAGTTTTACTCTTACAGTGCGCGGATCTACGTCTTTAGCCGTCAAAATCTGACGTCTACAGATGTCAGATTCTGACGTCTAAAGTCCATCCCCGCGCTGTAGGGGCAACGTAAATCAACGTAAAACCACAATGTTAAAACAACGTTTACTTTCAATACAACCTGTACGACGTAAATATAAAAAAACGCTATGCTAATGTAATTATAGCAAACTCAAAAACAGCATCACGAAAGTTGATTGACCTAAGCGCAACATCGTAAAATGCACGATCGATGAATTGATATCAACACAAAGTTGAAATACCGTTTAACTTTGCGAAAACTTTTTAATTTCTAGTGTTGTCGAAGTTATGAGAATAACTTTCAAATCACGTTGCCATTGTCAGAATCACGCCGTTTGAAAACGCCTTGTTTGTTACATTTAATCAATACAATAGAATACTTTAATTTTAATTGAAACATCCACAGGCCATCTTGGATTTCACCCACAATGCAATGTCTAATATACTTTCTAGCCACACCACTTTGTCGGGCATACACAAAAACTATATGGTAGAGACCAAAATCACTAATCTGCTTCTATTATATAAAAAATTATATCAATTTAATGTTTGACATCTTAAAAAATGTTGATGGTTTACACCTTTTTTGGCGAAGAACAATATGTATAGCTAAATTGTAGGCTAATATCAAGATTTAAAAGATTAGCCCCATAATTTAACTTTATCAAGCCCACAACGATAACTTGGAAAAAAATAGATTGTGTCATAACGGCGGTCATTTTGGATTTTTGCGTTTTACATCAACACAAAATTTCAAGGCTCCTTGCTCATGTTAATTAAGCCTAGTGAGTCCTAAGAGAGCGTCACGCAAAATTTGGCTGTTTCTCATAAGCCAGGTAACGATAATTAGACTCAGCTATCCGACTATTTAGACCACGCCTTTAATACGTGGCACCCAATTTGGTTCCCTTCTGGCCACTATCTTTGTCTTTAACCCCTTTATCATGTCCTAATTTTTTTGCGATGACGCCATTTATGTCTGACATATCGAAAGTCCTGTTATAAATATCAATCGATCTATAATCCGCAAAATATATACACGTCCCCAAAATTATTTTCTGAACGCCAGGTTGTATTTTTTTTTTTTTTTACATTTTTTTTTACCAGTTTCGGACTTAACTAGCCTTCCGTCATGTGGTACTTAAAATAAAAACTGATGGTGAATGAGGGGCCGGCAATCAGAATCTTTGGTTGCTTGGTTTTGTGGTCAGGGTGAGCTTGGTTGGTTGGTTGGTTGGTTGGTTGGTTGGTTGGTTGGTTGGTTGGTTGGTTGGTTGATTGGTTGGTTGGTTGGTTGGTTGGTTGTTTGGTTGGTTGGTTGGTTTTGTGGTCAGGGTGAGAGTTAGGGTCCATGGTTTGGGACGGGTAAGGGTTCCAGTAACTGGTTCCCCATAAAACCCGGTATCAACCTGTCAACCGTACTCTCATCATACCCCCTTCAAGGGCATACCTTTCCATGTTCCCAACCTAGTGCACAGACCGAGAAGAAGTATAGCCTGATTTATAAAAAGGAAAACAATCATACTAATTGATATAAATTATACCTCATCTAATGCATTTACTAATGTAGTCAGATCCTGACTTGAGTCGAATCCGGTAACCGTTCGGTTGTCCAGTGGGGCTTTCCCCAATCTACTTCTCACCAAGAGATCACGTTGATTTTGTCCCCTTTTAAATGCTGTTACACACCGTTTATGCAAGATGTTTGGATGTTTCGCTTTAAGTTTATTGAAGGAAGTCTTCACTAATTTAGCTGCTTCCACCGCAGTTGCAGAGTAGGTAATAACAAATGGGTGACGCCACGATCCTTAGGGGAAGGTACCGTATTTAAGCCGAGTGGAGAATACGTTTTCAAGGCTAATTGCCACTTCCTTTCCGCTTCAAGTCGCCCAATCTTCTTTAGAGTTATGTCTCCTGTATTCTTCAATACTTCAAGATACAACACTCTCAGATGGGTCGCCGGAATTAAAGTGTGTGGCAACTGCCGTGTCCTTCTTAAGCCGTACATCCGAACGATGTATGTTTATCCCTTTTCTGAAAGAGAGCCCAGTTTCTCCCACATATAATTTGTTGCATTTCGAACAAACTATACAGTTAATACCGTTAGTTGAATCACAATTTTGTGTGGTAGGAAATTGAATTTGATTCCCGTTATCCAGTACGCCCCCCATGGTCTTACCACTCTCTACAACTACTTGTGTCAAACATAATTTACAGTTCCTAGTAGTGCTGCAAAGAGTTTCCTACACGCTATCATTACATCTTGTTTGTTATTACATATTCTAACATATCTAAGGATTTGTGACTTAATTAATCCCTTAAAAGTATGGTTTGGTTGATGTGCTTTCTTGTGTAACAGTTCCAAAGTATCTGTTGGTTTAAAATAAACTTTGGTATCAAATGTACATGTCTCCTTGAATCTGTTTCCTTTGTAAACCACTGTGTCTAAAAACTGCATTGATTCCGAGCTCAACTCTGCCTTCACAGTAATCGAATGTGATGGGTATTCAAAATGTGCACAAATTTGGAAAAGTCTTCCTTGGAGTGTTCCCAGATCATAAAAATATCATCTAGGAACCTCCAGTACACTGAGGGTTTTAGGACGCATTTTTCTAATGCTTTTTCCTCGCACGCTGCCAAAAACAAATTAGCATAATTTGGTGCAAATTTCTTACCCATCGAAGTTCCCCACGTTTGTAGGTACCATTGGCTGTTGAACTCAAAATCATTGTTTTCTAAATTAATTTTTAATAGTTCTAAAATTTCTTTATCCGGCCTATTCGGGTCTGGATTCTTATTAAATATTTGTTTGACAGCCTCTAACCCATTGGTATTATCTCTGTTTGTATAAAGACTGTCAACATTTATTGTGGCTATAAATGCCCCTTCCTTCGCTTTAATTTCCGCAATTTTGTTAATAAAGTCATTAGTATCCTTTAGATATGATTTATGTTGTTTTTCAAGCGGTGCTAAAAAATGATCTATATATTCGGCTGACGCATAACTTTCACTACCGCAATCCGCTATTATAGGTCTGCCCTCTCCCGGCCACACTTTTCTATCTTTATGTATTTTCGGTAATAAATACATTCTACGTGGTGCAGGGTCTTCCGGACATTTCAAATAAGATAGTTGTCCTGCATCAATAAATCGGCGGTTAGCCAATTTTTTAAAAATTTCGTTTATTTTTGGTATCGACTTGTCAGAATCAGAATCTTTGGTTGGTTGGTTTTGTGGTCAGGGTGAGCTTGGTTGGTTGGTTGGTTGGTTGGTTGGTTGGTTGATCGGTTGGTTGATTGGTTGGTTGGTTGGTTGGTTGAATTTTACTGTTGTTCCATATTGGTCTTCATAGCAATAATATTTGTTTGTTGTAATATTATATGTTTTTAACTGCGGGGAATTTTCGTTTGATTCTCTTTTGATTTCACAGCAAAGTTGTGGAGTTCGTCCATCCTGCCGACATGTTTCACAAGCTAGACTTCACTTTGGGTCAGAAATCGGTAGACGAGCAAGCCATTCTCAACCTCTTCTCAGATACTTATAAATACTCGGTGAAAACAGGTAACAACAACCTCTAAATATTTATCTTACAAAACATATACATACCCATTGTAAACAGACCCAATATTCTATCAAAACAGGGAGGGTGAGAAATATACAGTCAGCTGACAGTATTTATGTATTGGCATTTAATTTAGGATGTTGCGCCAGGGCTAAAATTAGTTTCAAATGATTCATTGCCCCCCGCCCCGGGTTCAGAATGATCAATGACAGCAATTATAAATGTGGCTTCACCTCTCACAGCAACCTGGGAAGATGCGCGGGACTTAAATATTTTTATGAGTTTGTCAAGTATGTATGGCAAGGAGTGCATATGTCATGAATCAAAATGAACAACAAAACAAACGAATCAACATGGTCAAAGAAAACATAATAAAACATATAATTATTAGACATACCGATATTTGGCCTATATTTTCGGAACCGAATATAATGTATTCTTAAGAAAGAGTGTTATCTATAATTTTAAATATCACATAGGGCCTATATTTTTTTAATGGAAGAATATTGCAGCCTTTTATGAAAATGTGTGTGTTTAGTCAATGCTAAAACCTGAAATATTGAGCATTGGTCGACATTTTAGTGTATATTTTTTATCCACTTGTTTATTACATGTGTGCTTTACGTGTGCTGAATTTGAACCTTCACCTTCAAATTAGCAAAACTGGTAATAAAAGCCCGTATATTCTTTGGTTCATCGAAGATGAAAGCACAATTGATGGTTTCTGGACGATTTTCATTTAAAAAATGTATATCGAGTGTCTTTGGAAAGAAACAATATTTATTTGACCTTCGAATTCAATACATCCTCCGTTTTTTAATATTTACTGTTACTATAATTATATCGCTAAACATGCTGAAAATAATACGACTTATTTGAAGTAACTTAGTGGACAAGGAATAAACATTACTGAAAAGTAAATTAAGAAAAAATCCAAAATGGCCACGACATTCACCCTCAAATGAACGAAAAACAAAATGGCTATCAAAAATGTAAATTCCACCTTTTTTGGGGTTTGTCGAACGGAAATGCTAAATTTATGCTTTTTGCATAACTTGGTGACCAAAACACTCATGTCTGAGGATTATTTATCCTAGATTGTATTGTAAAATCCAAGGTGGCCGTCATTTTGCATACTTATCGTTCTACATACTGAGCAATAATTTTGTTTTATTGTATTATAGTTTAGATGCATAAAAACGCTATAATTTTGTGTTGGTGGTAATCATTTTAAATTTGAAGACCAAAGAAAGATCATTTTAAACGAAAAACATGAGTCATACATTTCTCAACTCCAAATCATGCAGAAACCATAAATTTTGCATATATTTGTCGGAAAAAAGTAGAAGATATGTGGTTTTTGCGGCCATTTTTTGTTTTTGTTTTTGTCAACATTTATAAATCTAAATACGACTGGGTGTTAAACAAATACATATCTGGCTTCAGAAAACATTAGCCCCATGGAGATATAGGCAATAATTATGTTTTATTTAGTCGCTTTCATTGACCATGTTGACTATTTTGTTTTGTTGATGATTTCTATTGTTGTGTAATAAAAAAATATGTTTAAACGTATGTGGAGAGATGACTATTCACACCTCAACATGCAATATATCATTGTAACGGAAATTGAATGTCCATGTGTACATTGGTAAATTAGAACAGCAGCGACAGACGTTTACGTAACTCTACCCCCTAAAGCTAAACAGGTTTGGGTGGTCTCAATGACCACTAGAATACTTGACCTCCACTTTGACGAGCATAGCAAAAAAACCCGCTATTCTAGAAAATGGGCTGTACAAAAAAACTGATACCACATTTTGTTTGTACATACTACCTGGGGTTGTTGGCGAAGGTCCATTCTACCATTCTGTCGATTCAGATTGTACACACTACGCTGGCCGAACGAGCCATAACTATTGAACATTACTCTGGGGACTATCCGACATAAGGATAGCAGAGCTGTGCGAAAAGCCACAGTGTTTTATCATTAGATTGTGTAGCGAGACCAAAGTTTCCACACCCACATGTCGTCATCTGTACATCATTCAATAGACTGCACCTTTTTAACGCTTTACAATGTCACTTAAATGACCATTAGTGAAGGAAAGTATTAGTTTACTTCTACTTAACATGAGTGCATGGCAAAAGAGGATTTAACACGCTTACATGGCAAAAGGGGGTTAAAGACGAGTGCATAGCAAATGAGAGTTTCTCATGCATGGGGGCTAGAGTCTTTGTCATGCAAGCATTGTTAATGTGGAATGTATGAATGGGTTTTTTTGTTCAAGGTTTATTTTTAAACTTCAATCACTGTGCTAGAGGCTTTATTAGAATCTAATAACGATTTCATTGGTAACATTTTTTTCGCCAGCTTTCAACTTCAGAATCTCAAAATTCAAAATGGCCACCATTTAAGTGCTAATAATCGCACATTTTCGATGATGGATCTTAACTATGATTACCTTAGCACTGCATTTTATGATGCAAAATTTGATGCATATATATGATACTACAAATTATTTTTTGTAATTCTTTTGGAAATATTCCTTGTGTAAGTGACAAATTTATCAAATGAGTTAGTGGTGCAGTATATAAACAATAAATAGATTTAAAAACCTTGGAATTGATATCATCCCACCCAGTTTTTTAAACAATTTATTACCTTAGATATTTCATCTGAACTAACTTCTCCTAAGCAAATAGAATTTATATTTGAGTGTTCAATATATTATTATTATTATTTAGTTTTTCATATAGCTCCTTTTTGATTTTGTAACCAGTTAAAGCGCTTGCGTTTTCAGTCTCTGGAATAATATTGTCTTTTGAATAGGTATGTCTTCAGTCTTTTTTTAAAGGTCATAACGGATGGAGCTTGGCGTAAATCCATCAAAGTCAAAACTCATTTATTTGCCAGAAATTACATTCAAGATAATGAAAAAACAAATATGTATATATATTTAATATATATCTACACTAATTATAATTGTAATAGGCTGTAGACCTCTATTAAGACACATTGTGTATCGCTATCATGGAGGCCACCATTCTGATGATATAGATAGTTGCTGTAAAAAAAAACGAAGAAAGGAAATGAGTGAATTAATTTTTGAAATTAAATAGTTATGAAGTGATAATGAAGTGGAAATGCTCGCGATCAATAGAAACACCGTACAATGAACCCAAATGCTTAAGAAAGTATAAGTGAAATAAAATACATAAATAAATGGTAATAAGAGAAGAGAAAACAAATGCCGTCAAAATAATATGTTTTTGTCATAGTACTATTATTACTAAAACAGTTGAAAAAAAAAAAAAAAAAAAAAAAAACTATGACAGTTATTTAATACTATTATTATGTTGCTTGTTAACACGCTGTACCGATGGAATGTTATATAACGTTGTTACATATTGCACAGTTCAATATTGAGCAATCAGTCAAATAATTTTCTATAATATATTTTTTAATGTACTGGCTGTAACCAAGTAAATTATGTGTGTCAATTTTATTCAATATGAAGGTAGAAATATCATTTAACAGGGTCGGTATGTCATATCGTATAGACTGTTTTGCAAATGCATGCCTTATCCGAGGAGCAGCAACAACACTTCGAGATCTTGTATTATATGAATGTATATTATATCTATAGTTAGGGTACATAGACTCAAAATAATTGGGAAGGGATTTATTCAATAGTTTGTATATAAATTTTAGTTGTTGAAGTTTCAATATATCTTTGATTTTGAGCAATTTCAATGATTTAAAAAGAGGTTCAGAATGTGAATTATACTTACTAAGCGTTATAATGCGAATAACTTTTTTTTTAAGTTTAAAAATCCGTTCATAGCGGTAGCCCCAGATAAGTAATCCATAATGTATATGTGGTAATATTAAACTGTTGTAAAGAGTATGTAAAATGTATGATGGGAGGAAATGTTTTAATTTATTTATAATACCAATTGTTTTTGATATTTTAAGAGCTATCTTGTTTACATGGTCATCCCATTTTCGGTGTTCTTCCACTATTATACCCAGGAAATTGAATGTAGAAGTATGTTCAATTTGTGTGTTATCCACAGATATTGAAATATTTTTTAATTGTCTCCGTGGCATTTGAAACATCATGTATTTAGACTTAGCAGCATTTAGAGATAATTTACCAGTTCTTTGTTAATTGTTTGTGTAAGTACATATATGCTGTCAAATTCATTTATATGCAAATTAGTCATTAGTGTGGTGTCGTCAGCATACATAATGAAGTCGAAGTATGCTGTAGCAGCTGGAAAGTCATTGATGTAAATCAAAAATAAAAACGGTCCCAAAATTGAACCTTGAGGGTAGGCTGTTCCATAGCCGAGGCCCCTTGATTGCAAAATCAAAGTCTGACACATCTTTGCGTCCAACACTAACAGTGTATAAAGGCCCAGCATAGCTGGAGCGTAAGGGTCTTTTATGTTCATAAAGACTGAGCTCATCCGAGATGTAAATGGGAGCAGTTTTTTTCAATGCTTTGTATATGTACAAGCAGAGCTTAAAGTCAATCCTTGAACTAACCGGTAACCAGTGCAAGTCACGTAGCACAGGGGTAATGTGATCTTGAGTTTTAGACTGAGTGACCAAACAAGCAGCGCGATTTTGGACACGTAGCAGCCGAAATAAAATGAAATGAAATGAATCGGGCTTTAGGCCACCTTTGTGCACATATAGGCTAAACTGGGCCATGAGAACCTCCTGAGGATGGTGAGATGATTGAGATGACACTGTCCTCCAGACACAGAATTCGAAATTCGAGCCCTGGCGGTCTGAGGCCGAGCACGCTACCTCTCGGTCACGGAGGCTCCCCACAATACTAACTTTCACACGTGGATGGGGAAGAAACAATTTTGTTTCTTTCAAACCGCCGAGACCGGGAACCGAACCCCGGACTCTGGCGTGAAAGGCAGCGGTGCTAACCACTACCCTAGGGCCCCCGCCCACGTACGTAGCAGCCGAATCAAGTCCATTTTTCTCGAACCTCCTAGCAGGGCATTCGAGTAGTCAAGGGAGCTGATGACTGCAGATCTAACTGCATTGGAACATGCATCTCAGGCTAGATATTTTCTAATTTGTCCAATTTGGCGCAGATGATAATATGACGATCTGCACAACTCCGACACATGGCGCTCCATAGTCATGTACTTGACAAAATAGGCACCAAGGTTCCTCACGGAATCACTAGGTTCAAGTATGATATTCTGAAAATTTAATGAAGATGTCGAGTATCTATTCTCATGATTTGGACTGGAAGATGATAAACTCAGTCTTGTCATCGTTTAATTTTAGTTCCTGAATGAACATCCATGCCCTAATTTCTTGGATGCACTTTTTCAATTTTTCCAGTGCATGTTCGCGGTCTCCAGGGATAGATGGATCAAACGTGATATAAAGCTGGGTGTCATCTGTACCTATGTGATATTTAACGCCATGTCTCTTACAAATAGCAGTAATGGGTATGGTATAAGTTGTGAACAACACAGGACCCAAAACAGAGCCCTGTGGTACTCCCCTTGACAACGTAGCTAGTTTTGATACTCTCATACCAATCCTAATCCTTTGATTTATCTTATTCAGGTAGTTCTTGAATCAGCTCAGTGCTACACCTCTCACGTCAATATGCTGTTTCAGGGTATTTATCAATCCATCAGGATTGATGGTATCAAATGCAGCACTGAGATCCAGAAGAACCAGTGCCACACCCCGGCCTTTATCCAAATGATTTGAGATGTCATGCTGTACTTTCATAAGTGCCGTCTCTGTGGAGTGTTTTGGTCGGTAGGCTGATTGAAGCGGTTCACCAAGGCCATGACCAGACGCGGTGGCGTCTTTGGCGGTGTCTGGTATTTTATAAATACAAATAAGATACAATTATTTTTTTTTACAAAAAAGGCATAACTTAGGTACATTCCTTTTTTCAGGAAACCAAACATCAACATGTTGCTTCAGAATTCCGAGCTGCTTACATGTTATAATTTTTTTCACATATTGTTTATACTATTCAGCTCCTCAACATCATTCAATGCATTTCAACAAGATTTTATTGTTCCCAGCTATGTGTACGGGAAGGGTCACATAGTTATGGCAATAGTTGTATCCTTGATTTGATACTATCAATTTCGCAAATACTCAGAAACCACCAAATCGGGTACTGTCTACGGACTTCAAGCTATGCCTGTTTTGTCAAACATACAAAAAAAATTAAATCAAACTAGAGCAAATTTTAGAGCAAGACCCAAAAACCTGACATTACCACCTGTTCTAATTTCTCTGAAATTATGATATGCGTGACTTTTTACTAAATTTCGAAACGGCACTCATAAGTCAAGGGGTTGCTCAACGTTCATGAAGACATGATTTATTACGGCCTTATAACTAACAAGCCTAATAAGGCTTAACCAATTTCAGATTAACGGGCCTTCTGCCAAACCGGCTTTCTGACTAATAGAACTTCTGACAAACGGATTTTCTGACTATGAAAGGCGGACCCTTGAAAAAGGATCGTAAATGTTGATTAACTATATCAGACATCGGCCTGTTTTTTCTGTTTCTTTGTATCTTAAGAGCATACAAGCACACGCTCACAAATCTATTCGCGGTTTCCGGTATTATAGTAGTCCGCACTGCTTAACTGTCACCTAGGCCTAAATAAAGTGATCGAAAATGTTGATTAACTAAATCGGATATATCAGCCTGTTTTTTTCCGTTTCTTCGTATCTTAAGAGCATACAGGCACACGCTCACAAATCTATTTGCGGTTTTCAGTATTATAGTAGTGCGCACTGCTTCACTATCACCTAGGCCTAAATAAACTGATCGAAAATGTTGATCAACTAAATCAGATATATCAGCCTGTTTTTTCTGTTTCTTTGTATTTCTAAAGGTTTATTCAACTGTCAAAATTTGCAGGACTGTTTCCCCCAGAATGCAATAGTGCCCGTGGGTAGGCATAAGCCCTATTCCATAATAATACTAAATATGCGTTTCATATGCAAGCCGCATTAAGAGCAAGTTCTCAAATCACAGCAAGTTCATATATACTTGAGCGACATCTATGAGTTAATAATCCCATCAAAGCTCAAATCCCTTAGCCCTGGTTCGTAGCTGGTCGTTGATATGTAAACAAACTGACTGTATTACTAAGGCGATTTCGAAACGGGCTGACCCACACTTGTATTGACACCCAGTAAATACAAAACATTTGTATGACTTTACACAATGTTGGGCCGAAGTCAAACGCGTTGGGCCGGCGTTGTATAAATGTTATACAAATGTTTTGTGTTTGCTGGGCAGGAGGACTTTCTTTCAAACATTGTACATTGCTCTAATGTTGGTTCAATGTTGGACCAGCGTCGCAGACGTTGGGTGAATGTCTCATTGGAGTAATATCCATAGTCTTGTAATCAGGTTATAGCTACTCAGCTGAATGCAATCAACATGTAGGCCTACTGTGTATACTGAATGACTATACACGTGACCTACGCATGCCTATTCAGAAGATGACTGTCGGTTTAAGAACAAAAAAACACACGCTCACAAATCTATTCATGGTGCTCGATATCATAGTAGTGCGCATGTATGTACAAGAAACATATCTAGTAGTAATCTACGTTTACTGCCATTAATAGACTGGCTTTAGCTTGAGCTTGGTGCCACCTGGAATGGACATCAATGAAGAAAGTTTTTTTTTAATCCTTATGATGTGGGCGAACATAAAAATTCAGGTAACGCACATCTCCAGGTGCGTTTGGCGAGAATAGTCTAATATTTTCAAATTGACCACCATATTATCAAATTTGAGAAAAAATGATATATTGGCAAAATAAGAAAAAATCTCATATTTTAACATTATAAGGCTCTGACCTCATGGATTCAGAGCTACATGTACCATACCGCTCGGACCCTGCTTGGGTGATACCGTTTTGTTCAACTAGCTTTCTTTGAAAACATTAAGCTGGAAACATATACTGTGCTAGAAATAACGGTTTTATATGACCGCTATAAAAATGTACTGGGTGCAATACTTCAAATATATTATGTATATTTGACCACCCGTTTATCTTGCACAACATATTTTTGCAGTCAGTTTTACATATTAGTACTCTAAAAATCTAATTTAGATTAGAATGAAAATGGAAAATTTCACGGTAACCCCTCTGGGCTCATGGACTAATAGACTTCCATAGACTGTGCGTCCTCTTTGTGTTTGCCGGATTATATGTTAGGTCAGAGACATCTCTATCACACAATGGGTCAACGCCTCAAGTTGCTGGGTTATATGTGTGATGTTAGGTCAGAGTCATCTCTATCACACAATGGGTCAACGCCTCATGTTGCTGGGTTATATGTGTGATGTTAGGTCAGAGTCATCTCTATCACACAATGGGTCAACGCCTCAAGTTGCTGGGTTATATGTGTGATGTTAGGTCAGAGACATCTCTATCACACAATGGGTCAACGCCTCATTTTGCTGGGTTATATGTGTGATGTTAGGTCAGAGTCATCGCTATCGCACAATGGGTCAACGCCTCATGTTGCTGGGTTATATGTGTGATGTTAGGTCAGAGTCATCTCTATCACACAATGGGTCAACGCCTCATGTTGCTGGATTATATGTGTGATGTTAGGTCAGAGTCATCTCTATCACACAATGGGTCAACGCCTCATGTTGCTGGGTTATATGTGTGATGTTAGGTCGGAGTCATCTCTATCACACAATGGGTCAACGCCTCAAGTTGCTGGGTTATATGTGTGATGTTAGGTCAGAGGCATCTCTATCACACAATGGGTCAACGCCTCATGTTGCTGCGTTATATGTGTGATGTTAGGTCAGAGTCATCTCTATCACACAATGGGTCAACGCCTCATGTTGCTGGGTTATATGTGTGATGTTAGGTCAGAGTCATCTCTATCACACAATGGGTCAAGGTCGAGTGTTTGCTAGGTTTACTGAAAATTAAATTGAGACATTGCAATCCTAACCATTGTGTGTATAGTTATGTCTGTGCTTTGGTTATAGAATATAAATAGATAATATTTGCATCAAGACAATAATGGGAACTATTATATAAGTCGTGATAACTAACATGAAAACTAGTATTACGTCGTGAGAACAAGTGGGAAATTCGTTGAAACAAACTGGGCAGGTATAATTGTGGCTTGAGGTCACTTTTGGACCGATATTGTCATTTAAGTGACATTGTAATACAATAAATACAAAGCAATCCATAGATGATAAATGAATCATGTAGGCCCTACAATTGATGACGTAACGGTTGGATGATATGGCATGGTGGCAGTTATTTAATGTCTTTTTCAACACTCACCCGATAAGTGTCCTGGATATGCCTAGGGGATGTGCACTCAAGAGGGCCAGTGACATTCACTGTGCAATTTATTGTTTAAAAGCCGTGTGATATTCCTCAGCATCGGTTGGGGAATCCCCAGAGTGACAATAGTTAAGGGTAACTCCATTCATCCTAGGTGAAAGCCCAAATTTCAAACCCTCTATTGCCGGTAGTTTAAGGCCCTACGACGACCACATGAGTGACTGATCACTGATACAAGAGCTGCATTAGCTGCGCTGTTGCGTGGAGGTACCAGAGTGTGAGGTGCGCGCAGCGCGGGGCCCTGCGCGAAATTAACGTCGATACACTTGTATCAACCTTAACTCGAATAGGCCGCCATTTACGTGAACGCCTAGACACATTGAGAAGGGAGAAACAATGCTGTTTCTATGAAAACCCCACCTGGGAACAGCGGGGTTCGAGACCGGGACGCATGCATGACTGGCGAGGCAGTCAGGCGCTCTAGCCATTGTTCCACGTCCCCTTCTAGCTACCAGATTATGCTGCTGGAACTTATCAATATTAAGATACTAACATATAACTAACTGATATATTTGCTCGGCGTTCTTTTGACGTAATATGGTGTTCCGTATAACATGTATAATATCAGTACTATGTATTTCTGATAATATTGATAGTATTATATGTAGGCCCATACGATTTTTTGGATTATAAAAAGTAATATGAAATTACAAATGTTATGGGCAATTGTTCTGCTGGCTTCTATATCCTAGCTTTTATATGGCGATTCAAATATCGATGTGCTGCAGGTATATCTAGTTCTAATCATTTTGCTTTATAATGATTTACTTGTTAACATGTTGGAACCCATATCCGATACCAAATAAATGGCCCTTGCTGTAAACGCTACATGAATCAATCGCCGGAAATCAATCGTATCATCTAAAAAGTAATATGTTTGTTATCTAGATGCGACCAGACGAAAAAAATGCCAAGAATATCTTGCTGGCTGAATATTTCTATGACGTGATTTTAATGTATTTTCGTCATGTTTTTAGGTCACCCGTATTTTATGAATCAGCTTTACTCGGGGTTTGATCGGTATGGATTAGCAGGAGCCTTGATGACAGAGGCCGTCAATGCCAGTCTGTAAGTCACTCTCAGCAGCAAAACACGGGGTGTTTAGTCAGTACTGGCTCAATGTTGGGCCAACGTCGTAGACGGTGGATCGGGATTGAACCAGCAGCGGCAGAAAACGTAATATTTGCTATACGCCTCATGTACTAATGCAAACAGTAATTGGTACAGATACCTCACGTTTCAGCATCTCCGTCTTAACTACAGTCAATCTCATTATGTTTGGATGAGCAATACAGGATTTAGTGTGTGGATCGTAACCCCCCCCCCCCCGGTAAGCTGAAACTAGTTTCAATATACCCGCCAGTATACTGGAAGAGGGGTACGCTGAAACGACTACACCGGCTCCCACCTTCCTCAGCGGAGTCGCCACTGGTCAGTCAAAATGTTTAGGAGTATTTAACTTACTTAATGATCGGTCAATTTATCCATCTTCTGTTGCCGACCCTGCTTAAAATTTACAAAAAAAAACATGTGATATACGTAGTTTTCTTGGCTGCTATGAGTTGTTTTAATGGGTTTCGGCGGATATTTTGAAAAATGGTACCATTTTTCACGGGTTGTCAAAATTTCAATTAATAAAATATTAAGCTTATAAATGTGTAGACTATGTTACTCAAATCCATATTCAGAAAATTCTAAGTAGCCTACTCCTTGTATACAAGGTTATATGGTAGAACCAGGACTAGAAGATACAGGCTTGCCGATACGTAGATTTATATGTCCGTTCACAAACAAAACAGCGAACTACAATTTATTTTTATTTTGGTCAAGCAAGCGAAGAACTGAATTTTCAGAGGGCTTACTTGTAACAGATGTACAGCAACTTTTTTATATACATAAATATTAAACGTTTTCTCCGTTTAATATAATTGTCGCTACTCTTAAGCCCATTTGTCAGTAGTATGGTTTGAAATTATTTGTCGAAAAACACGACTACCTGATAATAATTTTGCACCTGTACTCAACTCAAGTTGTATGCCGCAGGGAGACCAGACCTACGGTCGGCAAGCGTCTGCCATTGACTTGGCAAGATGAATAAAACGTAGTCCTATCACAGGGACCCCCAGCTAGATGTTGATTTTAGCAGTAGCCCTATCACAGGGGCTCCCAGCTAGATGTTGATATTAGCAGTAACCCTATCACAGGGGCTCCCAGCTAGATGTTGATATTAGCAGTAACCCTATCACAGGGGCTCCCAGCTAGATGTTGATATTAGCAGTAACCCTATCACAGGGGCTCCCAGCTAGATTTTGATATTAACAGTAACCCTATCACAGGGGCTCCCATCTAGATGTTGATATTAGCAGTAACCCTATCACAGGGGCTCCCAGCTAGATGTTGATATTAGCAGTAACCCTATCACAGGGGCTCCCAGCTAGATGTTGATATTAGCAGTAACGCCCACCGAGAACAAGTCTGTTCGGTAATATTGTTTGTTCATTTGAAACTGGAACTGCTGACGTAATATTCATATCTGTTTAATTTAAGACCAAACATTTACAATCTTGATGTTAAATAGTTAATACTCACTTCCTTCTCAACGGATTACAAACGACTAGTGCTGAGACCTTAAAGGGGTAAAATTAATCAATTTCAGAGGAATTGTATCGTTTGAACGCCCTAGCAGGACAAGGGTTATTGGACAAAGCAGATGACTCTGTTTTTTATGTCTGTCCTTTAGCTACACGTATGAAGTGGCTCCGGTTTTCAGCATCATGGAACACGTCGTGCTGAGAAAAATGGCAGATTTCGTAGGCTACAAAACGGTAGATGGGATATTCAATCCAGGTAATATACCCCCCCCCCCCAGGTATTTTCTAGCTAATTTAAGAATAAAATCAGTCTCGGTGAAAACTCATCAATCAGTTAATAAATACGAGTGTTATTATTATGCCGTGCTGAGCCAAAATACAGCATCTGCTTACCTTACAAGTATCAGCAGATGCTGCTTTTTGACAGTGCTCACATACTAGTTTTGTTCACATACTGGCTAAACTGATTAGCAATGATGTTAGATGACAGTCATGATAATCGAATGACACGACAATCCAAACCTTGGAATCATGGCGGCCTGAGTCTAAGCAAACTACCTCTTAGTCGTGGACGTCTCCCAAAATAATAATTATTTAATCAGTAGGCGGAGAAGATGTATTTTGTTAGCTAAAACCTGAATGCTGGGATCAAACCACGAAGCTGATTGCATGCTTGATACGAAACTGTTTTATTAGAAAGGCTGATGGGGGGATTGGTTGGTCAACACCTTGATTATTAATATATTTGGCATAAGGTATTTCTCACAATGAATAGGTTAGTGTCAGTTGTGAGGACGTCTGTGGTAGAACACTCTTATCTGCATACAGTAAGATAATAAACTAATAAACGAACCGAGGTCATTATCTGTAAAACAATGCTGGTTATAGGTAGCATATAAAAATGAAATTAAATATTGATCACCTGCAACATTACAAAAGTATCATTGTATTATTATACTGCTCTGCAAAACCAAAAGCAGTAACTGCTTAATTGAAAAAAAATAATATATGGATAACATTTGTTATAGCCCCATTCATTCATTCATTCATTCATTCATTCATTCATTCATTCATTCATTCATTCATTCATTAATTCATTCATTCATTCATTCATTCATTCATTCATTCATTCATTCATTCATTCATTCATTCATTTATTCATTCATTCATTCATTCATTCATTCATTCATTCATTCATTCATTCATTTATTCATTCATTCATTCATTCATTTATTCATTCACTCACTCATTCATTCATTCATTCATTCATTCATTCATTCATTCATTCATTCATTAATTAATTAATTCATTCATTCATTCATTCATTCATTCATTCATTCATTCATTCATAATTCATTCATTTATTCACTCTTTATTCATTCATTCATTCATTCACTAATTTATTCGTCATTCATTTATTCATTCTTCATTCATCTATTTATCCATTCATTTATTCATTCATTCATTCATTCATTCATTCATTCATTCATTCATTCATTCATTCATTCATTCGTTCGTTGTTCGTTCGAACGTCGCAGACAATGTGCCATTATTACAGAAGTGGGTCAACCTGATGTTTTGTGTTCGTTTCACCTTCTAAAACTATTTTGTTCTTTGTTTTGGCCTGTATGCAAAACACAATTCCCATATGCTTCGTACGCACATGTACCCTAATTATCTACTCAATCAATATTCACTGTTTTCTTTTTAAATTTGTCTCTAGAGTATTGTTGTTTTGTGTTACACACCAGGTGGCTCTATATCTAACATATACGCCATCAATGCGGCACGTTATCACAAGTTTCCTGAGATTAAGACAAAGGGTTTATTCGCGATGCCCCAGTTGTGCTTCTTTTCCTCTGAGCAGGTAATGTGACACAACACATTGTTGTCAAGTTTATAAAACACATCTAGTTATAGACGTAATTATGAATCAACAATGACGCTTTCCATTTAACAATAATATCTATTTTTATTCTTGTTAACTGGACATTGTTCAACAAATTTCAGATAAAAATGGAAGCAGGGCTAAACCACAATGCAAGTTTAAAAGTCAAAATAAAAATAATGTAGAGTTGATTTTTAGCCAATTTTAATGTAGTCAGGGTGAGTTTGGATATTAAAGCCTGATATCTCCTGTCAGGCGACATCTACGAGCATTTAATACCAACAATTATTATTAGTATGTTATCCACTTGTAGGCGCATTACTCGGTGGACAAGGGTGCGGCACTTCTGGGTTTGGGTCTGGACAACCTGATAAAGGTGGCCTGTGATGAGAACGGTAAGATGATCCCTCTCTGTCTGGAGCAGAAGATCACAGAAGTCAAACAACAGGTAAATCAGCCACTACCCTGCAAACACGACACATTCAACCAATGCTGGGTTGATGCTGGACCGACGTTGTTAAAAATGTTTTTAAAAATGGCTTTGTCAATATGGTCAATGTGATTGGTCATTATTGTAACTCCCATTTATATAATCCCAATGACCAATGTACTGCCCAACAAACCCGCCTAAGTATGTTAAAAATAAGTCACCAACATATAGTATGTGCTATATTATTTGTTGATCACTGGCTACAAAACGCTCAGTGAACAAACGCCGTCGACCCAATGTTGTTTTGAGGTTGGGCCAACGTCACAGACGATAGACCAACAAATAAACCAATATTGGGTCAAAAGATATTGTTTGCGGGGAGCTCAACGACAATAAATAATTCAAGGCTATTGTACATATCGAATTTTTTTTGACCAAGATTGATCGTTTTAAGATCAGTTGTCAAGACTGGTAGTTAATTTAAACCATCTGCGCAGTTACAGTTGATACCGTCTAGATAAAAACAACTAGATAATCTTTCAGCAACAGTTGATCGAAATAAACTCCCGCATTAGATGAACTTTCTGGTTAAATACATTCCTGCAACGGCGCCTTTAGCTCTGTATGCATAATGAGTAGATGACACTGTCATCCAGACACATGATTCGAACTTAGAGCCCTGGCGTCTGGGGCTCCGTGCTCCGTGTGAATCCCTATAGCATTTCAGAAAACGTTTTTTTAAAAACGTGCAGAACGTTGCAATGTTTGCCCAAACTGCCAGAGAAAGAGTCAGTGCCCTTTACGCAATATACATGTAGTTCGGTCAGATATTGGTGTTTGCTTTGACAATTCCGTTGTTATTAAAAGACTACCGGTGATTTCGGATTCACCGTCTGATTTCACCGCACACAGTCCAAAATCACTGTCCAAAATGACCGATTGGCGTCCGAAATCACCAGTCCGAAATAGCTGAGGTCCGAAATCACCGGACACCTATTAAAATACAGATGTGTATGCTGCTATTCTTAAACGTGTACATTCTTTTTTAGGTCATTGTTTTCTTAATGTAGGCTATAACTTTAATGTGCTGCATGCTGAGGTCACACACGATTGATTAATCTATCTAGGAATGTTTGACTCGTTTCGTCAACATGCTTAGAAAACCTTTCTTACTCATCTTTCTTACGCATAAATATAAATGAATAAGGCTCTAAACTGTAATTGGTTTTGCCTCGCTATGAAAGCTCGGTGGGGCCTTCCAACTTCCGACTTTTGAGTTACGAGTCCCAGCTTCCAACTTTCCAGTTCCGACTTTAGAGTTGCGACTTCCAGCTTCCGATTTCCAGCTTCTGAGGTCAGATTTTGCGTTGTCTACTAGAGCCGTGAGATGCATACAGATAGTCCAGTGTCTACGAAATGGAACTCGGAGTTGGGGAATTCAAGGTCGGAACCTTCAAATCGGAACTCGGAAGTCAGAAGCCGGAAATCTTAACTGGGCTCGGCATTCTCTCCAAATGAGCTGCATTTTATCGTTTATTCTATTTACCATATTAATCTCATAATGACTGCTGTTGACAGGGAGCTGCCCCTTTCCTGGTGATAGCCACTTCTGGTACCACGGTAGCCGGGGCGTATGACTCTCTGAACGCCGTGGCAGATATATGTGAGGCCCACGGCCTGTGGATGCATGTGGACGCGTGCTGGGGAGGTGGAGCCCTGCTGTCCTCAAAACACAAACATCTGATGGAGGGTGTACACAGGTGAGCTGATAATGATGCCCTAGGGAAATACGTATGGTGAGCTGATAATGCTGCCCTAGGGAAATACGTATGGTGAACTGATAATGCTGCCCTAGAGAAATACGTATGTTTCCCAAGGGAATTATCACATTGCCGTAACAAGTGTGTTTATTCGCCCTAGGGAATAAACACATTTGCTGTCGCAATGTGATTAGGTCATAAGGATTGAGGACGTTTGTTGTCGCAGTGCGACTATTTCCCATGGGGGATCTCAAATCTCAAAATTATTTTTCATAGTCCCCATGGAGTATCATAAGATAATGTATACAGTTTGTTAAACACATTTTGTTGGCACGTTGCCCTTATGTGAAAATAGGTAGAAGAAGATGTGTAATGGTGGTTGATCTTGCTGGGGTTTTTTGCATAAAAAACATTCACGGAAATAAAATATCCCGACATTTTGTAAAGAAATATCATAGACAACGGCTTGTCTACTGACATCATAAGACGCGTTCAACTGTTATTTGATGTATGCCCTGCAACATTATTCTTCTAACTAAAACTCGGTGCTGCTCTTTTACTGTATCCCCTATTCACGCTGGTCCAACAATCGAGAAGGTCATAAGTGAATATAGAATTATTTCAAATATATTATCGTCATTTATAAATTAGGCTGAAAATTGGGCCAGCAGCTGCAGCTTCAACTGAATAACTAAATGCTCCTTAACAACTCAACAAAAAAAGAGTTATCATTGTTAACCATTACAACGCTGAATTATTTTTGTATAAACTATGGAAATTAAAGGGTCTTCTCAATTTAAAATCGTCATACATGTCTCAGTTAGTTCTTTTCAATTCATTTGAATACATATAACAATGTTATGGGCTTAGAATCATTATAAATATTGTAATTCTCTCAGTGCGGGGACCCTCTTTATACGTCAGAATCTGACGTATAAAGACGGCCTCCGCACTGAGAGGATTACTGGACCGCTCCTTTTATTGATTTTTAGATCTGATTCCACGGCTTGGAATCCTCATAAAATGATGGGAGCCACTCAGCAGTGCTGTGTTTTCATTACAAAACACGAGGTACGTGGAATGCACATAATTATCACATAATGCTGCCGTGCAAAGCCAAAAGGCAGTATCTGCTTTTTGGTTTTGCAGAGCAGAATTAGTATCGATACTCTCCGACCAAAAGTGTCGCACCGCAATAAGCACTGATAAGGCGGCCATAAACATTGCAACATGCTGCGAAACATTTTACGTAACACTTTATTATTAACTCAAGGGGGCGATATATTATGGTTAGATCTGTGTCTGGGTTTTTTTCCGGGGAACCATCCCCTCTACATATAATTATCCGCAAGGCTTTTAATTGTATTTTTCAGAATCTTCTGAAGGATTGTTACGGCGCGGGGGCGGGCTACCTGTTCCAGCAGGACAAGTTCTACGATGTCTCGTACGACACCGGGGACAAGTCTCTGCAGTGTGGCAGGAAGGCAGACGTCTTCAAACTGTGGATCATGTGGAAGGCCAAGGGCGATGCGGGGTTTGAGTGGGCGATAAATAACGCCTTTCACAATGCTCAGTGAGGATTCCCAGATGCAAACACGAGGTGTCCACCAGATGCTGAAGTACTGTTAGTCCAGTGTCAATAGGCAGTGGAGCGATAGTGAGTCGGCATCTGGTCAACGTCTCGTATTTGGGTGTTAATGGTGTCAGTTAATCAAATGATATACCGATGATAACTAATGTGTATAGTACGGTGTTAAAAATTATTGAATGCTACCAACAAATATCTAAACTGAACAAATCGATGGAAAAAATGGAACAAAAAAACAACAGCACATACCTGTATATAAATCAAACAATCTTCTTCAACGAAAAATAGCACCATGCACAACTCACTGTACAACGATTTATAGTCATTATTAAGGATGGATAATTATATGTGTTATGTGTCTTTATCTGCAGATACTTTACCAATATGATACGTAACCGCCCTGGCTTTCGCATGGTTTTTGAAAAAGTGAGTACTAGCTATTAGCAACGGTTCGCTTATTTTTACTCAATATTTTTCTAATTCCGGATTAATAGTGATTGCGTCTGAAGAGAAACAACAGTGTAAATTATGGTGTATAATGTAACATAAAAATACCGATAAAGCCGAGCGTCATTTTTTATGGGAACGAAGTCATTTATTTCTGGTTATAATTAGTTAATATTCAGCAAACACGATGCATTCACCCAATGCTGTTTCAATGTTGGTCCACCGTTTTCGACGCTGGACCAACATTGAAACAGCATTGGCTGGATATCCCGTGGTAGCTGGGTATTGTGGCTGATATGGCAACATTATAAAATGTAAATACTTTTTCCTAATATCGCTGCTGTTGTTGTAGCCGGAGTGCACTAACGTCTGCTTCTGGTACATACCTCCGAGCATGCGCAATGAAGTAGAAACAGAAGAGTGGTGGCACAGGTTATCCCTGGTAAGTGTGCTACATGCGGGCTAATCACGAATATAAGAGTTTATGAAACATTTAAAAAAGTGAGAGATATCCTGTATTTATATATACCCTTCGAACCGTCACGTTATTCTATTGGAATTTTCGGTCACTTGAAGTTGTGTCTCGCTGACGCGATTCACAACTTCAAGTGAGTGAAAAATTTTCAGACTTGACAAAATGGTGGTCAACTTTTTTCAAATCTTGCTGATTGATGTCACGTTTTACCTTTACATGCAAGTATGAAAGCTGGTATCTAATTTGTTTATAAAAGAAAACAATATAATAGTGACTGGCGACTGAAGGGGTAAAAAATCTGTGTTACCTGCCACTCATGACAGTGGTAGATAGGTCCTGGACATATTAGCCCCGAGAGTATAATATGGCTTAGTAGAATTACGGGAAGGTGGCTTGCACATGGGCGCACCCTGCATGTGTCTATGTAGGCTTACCTTTCTAATGCTTTTATCACTAGCAAACACGAACCATGTAATCAACATTTAGCTCTCATGTAATTGTTTTAAAAAATAAAAAAAATTGATAAAACATCAAATAATGCTGTGTGGAATCAAATACGAAACAGAAATTTGAAATTGATTTTTTCAGATTTGTTGTCTCGTTGCCGCTAGCCGACAAACACAAAACATTTGTATAACATGTGTAACATGTGTACAACATCGGCCCAATGTCTTCGACTTAGGTCTAGCATTGTACAAATGTTACAACTGTTTTGTGTTTGCGGGGCAGTTATAGTAGATATAATTGAGTGTGTTTTCAGGTGGCACCGCTGATCAAGCAGCGCATGATGGAGCAGGGTACCATGATGGTGGGGTACCAGGCCTTGGGGGAGCAAGTCAACTTCTTCAGGCTGGTTATTGTAAATCTGTACCTAGACAAACAACACATGGACTATGTCGCCGACGAGATCCACAGATTAGGACGGGATTTGTCAGAAGAAAACCAAATAGCATTCTAGAGTTTGAGTGTTTTTCTAAATTTCAATTAAGTTGGAATAAGAGCCCATTTGGGAAAAGCTGGCCGGAAATGTGTATTCATTTTGATGCTTAAATTTTTAAAATTTATGTTTTTCAAAATGCTCTGCCGATATGACAATATATAATTGATAATACCATCGAGGCACAACATTTTTTAAAAAACTTTCAAAAAGACGACATTCTTGAAACAAGACATCATGTTATAATCGGGTCGTAGGCCTATCCTTAGGTGCCGTGACCGTGCAGTTCAGAACTAGTTTTTTTGGTTGTTTTGTTATCTTTATGGGCTAAATAAAAAATTGGCCCCTCTGTACCTCTGAAAAGTGTGGGCGGAATTTTTAGCGACACTTTTTTAAAATTGCGGCGAACACGAATGATGAAATTTAGAAAAGGTATGTCTAATCACATTTTTGTAATGAAAAACACAGATCAAGGAATTCATTCTACAATAACATTTAACACTCTGACATCCCTTCCTACGCGAAAATACTATATGGCCACCATAAAATCAATCTCAGTCAAGTTATAGTTGTGATTAATCTAAATAAGACAATTACTACTGAATAAGAGAATGTTTTAAATAAAGCATTTTACGTGCTGGCAGAGTTCCTCTAACAATAGGCCTTCTTAATTTGGCCAACTTCTGCAAATATCAATATTGTATTTTATTATCATGGATTAGGATTTGTATATAATATATTACCACACTGATTACATTGGAATATTAGGATATTACGTAATAAAGCTGAGCCATTGTATGATATTTTGATGATATTACATTAGAATGCCAGAATATGACAATAAATTAGAGGATTTAACGTCAGGATATAATATTTTATGTCAGGATATTTCATTGTAATATCAGGCTATGACACATTAACGTCATGATATGGTATTATAATGTCCAAACATGGCTCCTTAATTTAGTTATCATGCACCACTTATAACACTAAATTACTGATATGGCTAAAAGCAGTGTTAAAACACACATGATTATTTCATCATTGAACACACCCCAGCAAAAATAAAATATTTGTAAACATTTGTACAACATCGGCCCAACGTCTTCAACGTTGGTCCAACATTGTAAAAATGTTATACAAATGTTTTGTGTTTTCTGGATGATGCATATACTCACAATACATTTACTTACGTTTATTATTTACGATTAGGCCGCCCATGGAAATAGCGTAAGAGAGAATGAGAGACATTTTCATTTTTGTTAAAATGGGAAAAAAAGTGACGCTTCAGAGGCTTCTGTGTTAATCATTAATTCACCTTTAGCCGCCTGTTACAATTATAACCGTTTTTTTTTTTTTTAGCAAATTAAATACCATCTTTCAAGAATTTAAGTGAAATAAGTTGTGCGGTCACACTGGCACACATGATACTGATTCTGAGTTGAAACTGATGATAGCCATGATATTATATGAGATATTTTCAAAGTATATGTATATATATTTCGGTGTACCGTCACGTCTCAATTTGTGTGACACATTTACTCCTCGTATCAAAGAAATCTGATTTTGCATGCATGGTATAGTAAATAGTTACGCTTTTCACATTAAACTTTACAGCATGGAATTTGAGTATTTGAGTCAAAATGTGAGATTTGAGACATTTTTTATATATATCACTTCATTATCGCTCACTGCACGCGCCTGAAATATGTCAGCTCACAGCTGATCCAAGGTGAGCCATGCCTCGATGTTACGGCCTACCGCTCGGTGAGTGCCCACTGAAGAAGAATGACGTCACGGTCACACTGAGACAAGGTGATATGATGCTGTGTCAAGCATGCTTGGACACGAGATTTGGCGGTAATAAGGAAGAAGATAAAAATACCAGAGAGAATAATGCAAATAACACAGATAATAATGAAGTAACTAATGAGGTGAACATAGTAAATCCCCTATTGGCGTACATCTTATTTTCACTACACAGTGGCACAGTTGAGAACGTGCGTAATGCAGTCATCGACCATTTCCCATTAGATATAATAATATTGTGCTGGATAGCTTGAGGACTAGAGGCCATTTGCAAAATTATTTCCGACAAGGGATAAAATCACACATTTCTACCATAATTGAACTTCAAAATTAGAAAATAATTAGCTAAATATCACGTATATAGTATGCAGAATTCAAAAACGTGTAATTAACCAACGGATGGAAAACAGAACGCAAGATTCAAATGGATTAGGAGACTGTCAGGAAATCAACAAGGAGCACTCAATGAACACTCAGTTGGATTAAACGATAAGTCACCATTTCTATACAAATTATAGCATAATTTTCTAAATAGTAAAAGGAAATTAGCATCAGTATCATATTATGTAGAATCGTAGGTGGTCATAATAATTTATAAACAGTAAAAAGTCTAGTTATTTTCGCCAACATTGGCCCAACATTGGCCCAACATAACCCATAGGAAACTTAGATATAGTATGCGGCGAAAATTTAAAGTAAATAAATAAACGTAGTGTCATAATTAGGAATTGTAGATATCGTAGGCGGCCTACAAGCTGCTGACGATGAAACTATAGGCATCATATTGGCCCAACATTAACCATAGGAATCTTAGATATCGTAGGCGGCATACAGGCAGCTGACGATCAAACTATAGGCACCCTATTGGCCCAACATTACCCATAGGAATCTCAGATATCGTAGGCGGCATACAGGCAGCTGACGATCAAACCATACACATTAAATAGGCATAACCATCCTCGCCGCAGGTATCCTAGATTGCATTGCTGCCGCTGTCAATCAACACTTTTTTTAAACACCGACCCATCTCTAAAATCATGTCTCCTTTTTTCATATTCATTCTTTTCATAACAGCAGTGTCATTTATACATAAGGACGATGAAGTGGCCCACTGTGGCCCAGCAATATTTGAAACAAATTGTCACCAACCACCATCATTAACAAACATCATGTTCTCTAATTTGGTCAAAGCAAAATTACCTCTTTTAAATGTATGTTTCAATGGGAAATTACTTCCACTACCACCTTCTCGACCATCTTTTAAATTGGCTATCTTACTTCTACTGGCAGGAGATGTCAGCTTAAATCTGGGTCCCTCTGGCCCAAATGAGAGAATCAAAATTGCAACAATGAATGTTCGACCTATCAAACCTAAAACTGCCCCCTTCTCCGAATATGTAACATCTAAAAATTTGGACATTGTGGCAGTGACAGAAACATGGTTAAAACTTGATGAAACGAAATCAACGATAGCTGATATCTCACCTCCTGGCTATTCGTTTTTTCACGAACCTCGCTCAGATCAGCGGGCAGGAGGAGGTGTAGGCATACTAGTGTCTGACCAATTCAAAACTGACATTCATCCTCTGCCATCATTTAAAACGTTCGAAGCGATCTCTGCACGTATCGGAAACAATTCGTTCAGTGGTTTCGTTGTCTGTCTGTATAGGCTTCAAAACGGTACATGTCCATTTTTTGATGAATTTCAAGATCTACTAGAGAACATAATTTCACTGCACGACAATTTGTATATATATGGAGATTTCAACTTACATCTAGATAACTCAAATGGAAACACCAACAAATTCAATGAAATCCTCACATGTTTCGATCTGAAGCAGCATGTTAATTTTCAAACTCATGTTCATGGTCATTGGCTAGATCTGCTAATCACCAAACGCATTTCTAATTGTATCGAATCATTTTTTTCGGCAGCAGGTATCTCGGACCATCTTGCGGTCATATCAGAAATTGACTGTTGTAAGACGAAATGGAACAAAGAAAAAATATCGTTTCGTAAAATAAACAAAATTGACTATGAATCGTTTCATTCAGATATTCTCAGTTCGGATCTAATACAGAAACTGGAGAAAGATCTCTCGGCAGTATGATTCTGCAGTATGATTCTGTTCTTAGCTCTATTTTAGACAAGCACGCTCCTGTAAGTACAAAGACTCTGCCCAAAAAACCACCAACTCCATGGATGACTCCTAAAATAATGAAGGCTAAAACCCTTCGACACAATCTTGAACGAACATGGCGCAGATCTCGCACAGATCTAGATCGTTCTCGTTACAAACAGCAATGCCGCCTGTGTAATAGAATGATGACAAAAGCTAAATCGAAATATTTAGGTGATGTTATTGCAGAAAATTCGGACAATCCCCGTCGCCTTTGGAATTCAATAAATAACATTCTGCATATAATTCCTCCTCCTGCTCTGCCAGAATTCACATCAGTAAAATCACTTTGTGATCATTTCTCTATGTATTTTGTGGATAAAATTGAAACTATCCGTTCCGAATTTCCAGATAAAGTACAGAATATTCCATAAGTGCAAAAACCAGAAATTAGATCCAAAATAAACGTTTTTGAACGTGCGTCAGAAGATGAAATTAAAAAACTTATTTTGAGCTCATCGTCAAAATCATGTGATCTGGATCCCATTCCTACAAGCGTGTTGAAAAATTGTCTTGACATATTAATAACTCCCATCACTGACATAATTAACATTTCAATGGAAACTAGTACATTTCCGCAAAATTTCAATGAAGCTCATGTAAGACCACTACTGAAAAAAACATCTCTTTCTGAAAACGAACTGAAAAATTACAGGCCTGTGTCCAACTTAAGTTTCATTTCCAAAATCTTAGAAAAGATAGTAGCCAATAGGCTGCAAGCTCATATAAAAAATAACCATCTATGTAATCCATTACAATCGGCCTACAGGAAACATCATTCTACAGAATCGGCTCTACTGAAAGTACATAACGATATCATTATTAGTATGGACAAGGGTGAAGTTACGGCTCTAACCTTGCTTGACTTGTCGGCCGCTTTCGACACCATTGACCATGCTACATTAGCAGATAGACTTTCTGATTGTTATGGAATATCTGGCCAGGCTCAAATTTGGTTTTCTTCTTATTTGAAAAATAGGCTCCAGTCCGTAAAAATTAAAGACACTTTTTCAGATAAAGTCATACTCTCATATGGAGTTCCACAGGGCACTGTGCTAGGACCAGTGCTTTTTACTTTATACACTACACCAGCGCTATTATCTCTAGTTTTGACATAAACCTCCATCTTTATACCGATGATACACAAATTTACATGTCTCTATCAGTTTCAAACGCTAGGGAATCTCTTGAGAAGTTGCAACATTGTTTAATGGGTGTGTCGGCCTGGATGACAGGATCTAAGCTGAAGCTTAATCCTAGCAAAACAGAATTTCTTCTTATTGGGACCAAACTTCAGCGAGAAAAATTCTTGAATAATTTCCCATGCTTACTTCTAGGTCAAGAAACAAATCCATCTACATCAGCTAAAAATCTTGGTGTACTATTCGACAGTAGCCTGAATTTCCGAAAACACATATCCCAAACATGTAGGACATGATTCTATCATATCCGTGACCTGCATCGAATTCGAAAAAGTCTGTCCTTAGATCTTGCCAAGCAAATTTCAGTGGCACTCGTCAGTAGTAGGTTAGATTATTGTAACTCACTTTTTCACAATATGCCAGAAAAGGATATCGCTAGATGACAACGCGTTCAAAACTGCCTTGCAAGAGTGGTAACCAATGCCCCACGATTTAGTCGTTCCGTTCCAATTCTAAAACGATTACATTGGCTTCCTGTCAAGTTTCGCATTCTTTTTAAAATATGTTCGATAACTTTTCGAACCCTAAAAGAAAACCAACCTGCATATCTGGCAGATTTACTTGTTCGGCCTAAATGCTCAAAATATCTACACTCCACTAATTCGAATAGATTTGTTGTTCCTCGTATAAAGACTAAGACTGGGTCAAGAGCTTTCTCTATATCTGGTCCAGCCTTATGGAACGCCCTGCCTGTGCCAATACGTAATACTAAAACAATCTTAACATTCCGGAAATTACTTAAATCTCACCTATTTGACCTGGCTTTTTCACCCTAGTCCCTCAGCAGCCCGGCTCCCTGTTGACGAACCTGCTTTGGCCTCGAATATGACACATGATCGCGCTAAGGATTTGTGCGCCTCTGAGCTCGGTCCGCTGAGGATATAGGCGCTATAGAAGTTTTATTTGATTTGATTATTTGATTGATAATAAATGCAAAGAACATTTTATGGGTCAACTGTGATCGGAAGCTAATTGGAGAGAAAATAAAGCGCAAAGGATCAACGATATGCACTGAGAATTGAGGCCAACGTAACGGACATATTATCTGCACTTCAGAAACTTGACAGGTCTAATAAACTGCCTAACGTATTAATTGATCACAAGGACTTAAGCATGATCCTCAGGTCGCTTCCAGAGGAGTTGACCAACATTTCTCTTGTCGACCCATTGAACAGATTTGAAGCTAAACTGGGGTCAGTACAAGAATTGCTGGATAGAGCAGTAGCTGAGAATATAAACATGAAAGACCGACTAGATCATATAGCATCATATGCAAGCGTATTAAAGCGAGGGGAGCCAGTTGAGAGGCAGAAACTAAACAGTCATGTGGCTGCAGTGTTAACAGCTGATCGGGCGTCACGCTCTAGCGTGTACCTAGACAAACAACACATGGACTATGTCGCCCACGAGATCCACAGATTAGGACGGGATTTGTCAGAAGAAAACCAAATAGCATTCTAGAGTTTGAGTGTTTTTCTAAATTTCAATTAAGTTGGAATAAGAGTCCATTTGGGAAAAGCTGGCCGGAAATGTGTATTCATTTCGATGCTTAAATTTTTAAAATTTATGTTTTTCAAAATGCTCTGCCGATATGACAATATATAATTGATAATACCATCGAGGCACAACATTTTTTTAAAAACTTTTAAAAAGACGACATTCTTGAAACAAGACATGATATTATAATTGGGTCGTAGGCCTATCCTTAGGTGCCGTGACCGTGCAGTTCAGAACTAGTTTTTTTGGTTGTTTTGTCATCTTTATGGGCTAAATAAAAAATTGGCCCCTCTGTACCTCTGAAAAGTGTGGGCGGAATTTTTAGCAACACTTTTTTAAAATTGCGGCGAACACGAATGATGAAATTTAGAAATGGTATGTCTAATCACATTTTTGTAATGAAAAACACAGGGTCAAGGAATTCATTCTACAATAACATTTAACACTCTGACATCCCTTCCTACGCGAAAATACTATATGGCCACCATAAAATCAATCTCAGTCAAGTTCTAGTTGTGATTAATCTAAATAAAACAATTACTACTGAATAAGACAATGTTTTAAATAAAGCATTTTACGTGCTGGCAGAGTTTCTCTAAGAATAGGCCTCGTTAATTTGGCCAACTTCTGCAAATATCAATATTGTATTTTATTATCATGGATTAGGATTTGTATATAATATCTTACCACACTGATTACATTGGAATATTAGGATATTACGTAATAAAGCTGAGCCATTGTATGATATTTTGATGATATTACATTAGAATGCCAGAATATGACAATAAATTAGAGGATTTAACGTCAGGATATAATATTTTATGTCAGGATATTTCATTGTAATATCAGGCTCTGACACATTAACGTCATGATATGGTATTATAATGTCCAAACATTGCTCCTTAATATAGTTATCATGCACCACTTATAACACTAAATTACTGATGTGGCTAAAAGCAGTGTTAAAACACACATGATTATTTTCATCATTGAACACACCCCAGCAAACATAAAATATTTGTAAACATTTGTACAACATCGGCCCAACGTCTTCAACGTTGGTCCAACATTGTAAAAATGTTATACAAATGTTTTGTGTTTTCTGGATGATGCATATACTCACAATACATTTACTTACGTTTATTATTTACGATTAGGCCGCCCATGGAAATAGCGTAAGAGAGAATGAGAGACATTTTCATTTTTGTTAGAATGTAAAAAAAAGTGACGTTTCAGAGGCTTAGGTATTAATCATTAATTCACCTTTAGTCGCCTGTTACAATTATAACCGTTTTTTTTTTTTTTTTATCAAATTAAATACCATCTTTCAAGCATGTAAGTGAAATAAGTTGTGCGGTCACACTGGCACACATGATGCTGATTCTGAGTTGAAACTGATGATAGCCATGATATTATATGAGATATTTTCAAAGTATATGTATATATATTTCGGTGTACCGTCACGTCTCAATTTGTGTGACAAATTTACTCCTCGTATCAAAGAAATCTGATTTTGCATGCATGGTATAGTAAATAGTTACGCTTTTCACATTAAACTTTACAGCATGGAATTTGGGTCAAAATGTGAGATTTGAGACATTTTTTATATATATTACTTCATTATCGCTCACTGCACGTGCCTGAAATATGTCAGCTTGAGTTGCTCACACCTGATCCAAGGTGAGCCATGCCTCGATGTTACGGCCTATCGGTCGGTGAGTGCCCACTGAAGAAGAATGACGTCACGGTCACACTGAGACAAGGTGATATGATGCTGTGTCAAGCATGCTGGGACACGAGATTTGGGGGTAATAAGGAAGAAGATAAAAATACCAGAGAGAATAATACAAATAACACAGATAATAATGAAGTAACTAATGAGGTGAACATAGTAAATCCATTATTGGCGTACATCTTATTTTCACTACACAGTGGCACAGTTGAGAACGTGCGTAATGCAGTCATCGACCATTTCCCATTAGATATAATAATATTGTGCTGGATAGCTTGAGGACTAGAGGCCATTTGCAAAATTCTTTCCGACAAGGGATAAAATCACACATTTCTACCATAATTAAACTTCAAAATTAGAAAATAATTAGCTAAATATCACGTATATAGTATGCAGAATTCAAAAACGTGTAATTGAACAACGGATGGAAAACAGAACGCAAGATTAAAATGGATTAGGAGACTGTCAGGAAATCAACAAGGTGCACTCAATGGACACTCAGTTGGATTAAACGATAAGTCACCATTTCTATACAAATTATAGCATAATTTTCTAAATAGTAAAAGGAAATTAGCATCAGTATCATATTATGTAGAATCGTATGTGGTCATAATAATTTATAAACAGTAAAAAGTCTAGTTATTTTCGCTAACATTGGCCCAACATTGGCCCAACATAACCCATAGGAAACTTAGATATAGTATGCGGCGACAATTTAAAGTAAATAAATAAACGTCGTGTCATAATTAGGAATTGTAGATATCGTAGGCGGCCTACAAGCTGCTGACGATCAAACTATAGGCATCATATTGGCCCAACATTACCCATAGGAATCTTAGATATCGTAGGCGCCATACAGGCAGCTGACGATCAAACTATAGGCACCCTATTGGCCCAACATTACCCATAGGAATCTTAGATATCGTAGGCGGCATACAGGCAGCTGACGATCAAACCATACACATTAAATAGGCATAACCATCCTCTCCGCAGGTATCCTAGATTGCATTGCAGCCGCCGTCAATCAACACATTTTTTAAACACCGACCCATCTCTAAAATCATGTCTCCTTTTTTCATATTCACTCTTTTCATAACAGCAGTGTCATTTATACATAAGGACGACGAAGTGGCCCCCTGTGGCCCAGCAATATTTGAAACAAATTGTCACCAACCTCCATCATTAACAAACATCATGTTCTCTAATTTGGTCAAAGCAAAATTACCTCTTTTAAATGTATGTTTCAATGGGAAATTACTTCCACTACCACCTTCTCGACCATCTTTTAACTTCTACTGGCAGGAGATGTCAGCTTAAATCCGGGTCCCTCCGGCCCAAATGAGAGAATCAAAATTGCAACAATGAATGTTCGACCTATCAAACCTAAAACTGCCCCCTTCTCCGAATATGTAACATCTAAAAATTTGGACATTGTGGCAGTGACAGAAACATGGTTAAAACATGATGAAACGAAATCAACGATAGCTGATATCTCACCTCCTGGCTATTCGTTTTTTCACGAACCTCGCTCAGATCAGCGGGCAGGAGGAGGTGTAGGCATACTAGTGTCTGACCAATTCAAAACTGACATTCATCCTCTGCCATCATTTAAAACGTTCGAAGCGATCTCTGCGAGTATCGGAAACAATTCGTTCAGTGGTTTCGTTGTCTGTCTGTATAGGCTTCAAAACGGTACATGTCCATTTTTTGATGAATTTCAAGATCTACTAGAGTACATAATTTCACTGCACGACAATTTGTATATATTGGGAGATTTCAACTTACATCTAGATAACTCAAATGGAAACACCAACAAATTCAATGAAATCCTCACATGTTTCGATCTGAAGCAGCATGTTAATTTTCAAACTCATGTTCATGGTCATTGGCTAGATCTGCTAATCACCAAACGCATTTCTAATTGTATCGAATCATTTTTTTCAGGAGCAGGTATCTCGGACCATCTTGCGGTCATATCAGAAATTGACTGTTGTAAGACGAAATGGAACAAAGAAAAAATATCGTTTCGTAAAATAAACAAAATTGACTATGAATCGTTTCATTCAGATATTCTCAGTTCGGATCTAATAAAGAAACCGGAGAAAGATCTCTCGGCACTATGTCAGCAGTATGATTCTGTTCTTAGCTCTATTTTAGACAAGCACGCTCCTGTAAGTACAAAGACTCTGCCAAAAAAACCACCAACTCCATGGAGGACTCCTAAAATAATGAAGGCTAAAACCCTTCGACACAATCTCGAACGAACATGGCGCAGGTCTCGCACACATCTAGATCGTTCTCGTTACAAACAGCAATGCCACCTGTGTAATAGAATGATGACAAAAGCTAAATCGAAATATTTAGCTGATGTTATTGCAGAAAATTCGCACAATCCCCGTCGCCTTTGGAATTCAGTAAATAACATTCTGCATATAATTCCTCCTCCTGCTCTGCCAGAATTCACATCAGTAAAATCACTTTGTGATCATTTCTCTAGGTATTTTGTGGATAAAATTGAAACTATCCGTTCCGAATTTCCAGATAAAGTACAGAATATTCCACAAGTGCAAAAACCAGAAATTAGATCCAAAATAAACGTTTTTGAACGTGCGTCAGAAGATGAAATTAAAAAACTTATTTTGAGCTCATCGTCAAAATCATGTGATCTGGATCCCATTCCTACAAGCGTGTTGAAAAATTGTCTTGACATATTAATAACTCCCATCACTGACATAATTAACATTTCAATGGAAACTAGTACATTTCCTCAAAATTTCAATGAAGCTCATGTAAGACCACTACTGAAAAAAACATCTCTTTCTAAAAACGAACTGAAAAATTACAGGCCTGTATCCAACCTAAGTTTCATTTCCAAAATCTTAGAAAAGATAGTAGCCAATAGGCTGCAAGCTCATATAAAAAATAACCATCTATGTAATCCATTACAATCGGCCTACAGGAAACATCATTCTACAGAATCGGCTCTACTGAAAGTACATAACGATATCATTATTAGTATGGACAAGGGTGAAGTTACGGCTCTAACCTTGCTTGACTTGTCGGCCGCTTTCGACACCATGCTACATTAACTGATAGACTTTCTAATTGTTATGGAATATCTGGCCAGGCTCAAATTTGGTTTTCTTCTTATTTAAAAAATAGGCTCCAGTCCGTAAAAAATTAAAGACACTTTTTCAGATAAAGTCATACTCTCATATGGAGTTCCACAGGGCTCTGTGCTAGGACCAGTGCTTTTTACTTTATACACTACACCAGCGCTTTTATCTCTAGTTTTGACATAAACCACCATCTTTATGCCGATGATACTCAAATTTACATGTCTCTATCAGTTTCAAACGCTAGGGAATCTCTTGAGAAGTTGCAACATTGTTTAATAGGTGTGTCGGCCTGGATGACAGGATCTAAGCTGAAGCTTAATCCTAGCAAGACAGAATTTCTTCTTATTGGGACCAAACTTCAGCGAGAAAAATTCTTGAATAATTTCCCATGCTTACTTCTAGGTCAAGAAACAAATCCATCTACATCAGCTAAAAATCTTGGTGTACTATTCGACAGTAGCCTGAATTTCCGAAAACACATATCCCAAACATGTAGGACATGCTTCTATCATATCCGTGACCTGCATCGAATTCGAAAAAGTCTGTCCTTAGATCTTGCCAAGCAAATTGCAGTGGCACTCGTCAGTAGTAGGTTAGATTATTGTAACTCACTTTTTCACAATATGCCAGAAAAGGATATCGCTAGATTACAACGCGTTCAAAACTGCCTTGCAAGAGTGGTAACCAATGCCCCACGATTTAGTCATTCCGTTCCAATTCTAAAACAATTACATTGGCTTCCTGTTAAATTTCGCATTCTTTTTAAAATATGTTCGATAACTTTTCGAACCCTAAAAGAAAACCAACCTGCATATCTGGCTGATTTACTTGTTCGGCCGAAATGCTCAAAATATCTACGCTCCACCAATTCGAATAGATTTGTTGTTCCTCGTATAAAGACTAAGACTGGGTCAAGAGCTTTCTCTATATCTGGTCCAGCCTTATGGAACGCCCTGCCTGTGCCAATACGTAATACCAAAACAATCTTAACATTCCGGAAATTACTTAAATCTCACCTATTTGACCTGGCTTTTTCACCCTAGTCCCTGAGCAGCCCGGCTCCCTGTTGACAAACCTGCTTTGGCCTCGAATATGACACATGATCGCGCTAAGGATTTGTGCGCCTCTGAGCTCGGTCCGCTGAGGATATAGGCGCTATAGAAGTTTTATTTGATTTGATTATTTGATTGATAATAAATGCAAAGAACATTTTATGGGACAACTGTGATCGCAAGCTAATTGGAGAGAAAATAAAGCGCAAAGGATCCACGATATGCACTGAGAATTGAGGCCAACGTAGCGGACATATTATCTGCACTTCAGAAACTAGACAGGTCTAATAAACTGCCTAACGTATTAATTGATCACAAGGACTTAAGCATGATCCTAAGGTCGCTTCCAAAGGAGTTGGCCAACATTTCTCTTGTCGACCCATTGAACAGATTTGAAGCTAAACTGGGGTCAGTACAAGAATTGCTGGATATAGCAGTAGCTGAGAATATGAACATGAAAGACAGACTAGATCATATCGCAACATATGCAAGCGTATTAAAGCGAGGGGAGCCAGTTGAGAGGCAGAAACTAAACAGTCATGTGGCTGCAGTGTTAACAGCTGATCGGGCGTCACGCTCTAGCTAATCTGACGAGGAGCCACCCCATCAGGTCACGCCAGAAGGATCCCCGTCACAACAGGTACGTGATCTACCCTCTCCACGCCACCTACAAACAGGACGAGGTACAGAGAACGCTGGTCACAATAATGTTCAAATTGATGAAAATGACAATAAGGTGGGCAGAGAAATGCCACTGACAGGAAATAGGAAGAACCCACACACAGGCCACTAGCTGCACCTGGCCGAGGACGAGGAACATTGGCAGGTTTCCGAGGCCGTGGTGGTCAAAGAGGTGATCAGTCATAGAGGTGATCAGTCCGACTTATTACAGAGCAACCTGGTCAGGGCGATCAGCAATCTATCACTCAACGCATACGATTCTGTAGGGTCTACCTCGCGAGGTCGATATCGTAACGATGATTTTGGGGCGCCTCGCCACTTTCAGAAGAAACATAGACCAACGGGTGTGAAGTGGTATACCGGAAGTAGTGTATAGTTGTGTACAGTATAGCGATAGTTGTGTTCAGCGCTCGATTCGAATTGATAAGTCGTGGAAAATGGTTCTTTTTCACATTCAAACCAAATCAGCCTCTCCAAATAAATTAGTGCAACAAATGGCCACACATCTTAGCTACCCGCATTCACACTTAGGGCATGTAACTGTGGCTAAGTTAGTCAAACACACGCCCCGTTTTTGTAGTCGACGTAAAAAGCACTCCTGAATCAATGAAACACAGCTATTTATGTCTAATAATGTAACCATTAAAATGCCTGTGATCTATTTATGCAGTTGAAAATGTTGAAAGACTCATACTTAATCATATAAATATTGTTCATATTATAAATGATACAAAATCGCTTTGAAAAATGATAATATATGTCTATCATAATGAGGTGTATGGTGTTGCTAAGATAGTTGCGTTGCTATATAGCGCCACATGGCTAGTTGTGTTTAGATCACAAGTGACAAGAATTCGGCGGGATGGTCTTCATGTATCATCTTTATTATACGTAGCGCCCAAATAGTTAATGCAACCCTCATATGGTAGACCAAATGAATGAAATGCGGTCAAGTTATGAAATTAAGCTGGTCAAGCAACAAACAATGGGCGTCGACACAATGTTCAAGTGAAGCTGGTCCAGCAGTATAGACGGTGGAACAGCATTAAACCAACATTGGGGGAGTGGCTAGCTGTCCAAGTCAAGTCAAAAGTCAGGTTTGTGTTGTATCTCAAGAGAAATATAATAATGAAGAATGTTTTTTATCTAACGTGTTTGTTGATACCTATGCAAAATCTGTTCGATTATGTGATTGTTGACCAATGCCTGTTGAAGGTTGAGCCACAGTGCGTGACGATGACCCAACAATAAAGCGTCTTGTGTTTTCCGCTGAACCAACTACCACTGGGCCCTCACGCAGTCTATTGGGTGACAATATTACTGTGCAGCTGGATATAATTTGTTCCTTAAACTCTAATTCTGTCGGAAAATTAATCATTTTGATCTTCCCACCATGTTCACAATTATGCCGCATCCATGTGCAGAGTTATATCAACAAATCATCGTTAGCCCGGCACGATTTTCACAATAATGCCGGCATATTAATAAAACCTGAAACTGGGTTGTTTTTATTATTATTAGGCTATATTATTAGCTATAACACAGCGTCGTTCCCAGTGACAAATATCTCAATATGTTATCAAAATATGGTCTTGAAAATATACAGTAGAATATTATTCGACATAAAGATCATTTGTTTTTAAACTTCAAGTCAATGGATATACAAATTAAAAAAAAACGACCTTATAATAATATCAATAATGTAAGTAATAAGGTAACCATTACGAAAAGCATAGTTTGGGCGTATCATTCTGTACAGATTAACAACTTAACAGCATAATAGCGCACAGTGAGGTATAATAAATACTACTGCTGTTTTTGGCATATATATACCGTATCCACTGGCGTTAACATGATTAACGTGCATGCACTTGTATTAATTTTGAAGATGCACTTGAAGTGTTAAAAAAAATCGCGTTTGCCTTCGCGTTGGTGTGTTTTGTAAGTGATAAAATAGTGTTCTTGAAAGAATTTGCTTTCACCCTCGTGTGTTTTACGCTTATAAAAACATAAAGCAGCAGAATAAGGACTAGTTCTAGTTTTGAATAAAACGATAAATCTATAATAATAATAATGTGTGTCATGAAATCTACATTCTTTTCAGTAAATACAAAAGATTTTATTTTAATTAAATACATTTATTGTTGTCTTAACAGGATCAAAATTATGAATGCTCACACTCAGCGTAACTAGCGATTTTACGTGAATGGACATCATATGCTGTATCCTACCATGTTTTCATCTAAGGATAAGTGTGGTTATGTACTAAATTCTAATGACTAATTTATGATTGTGAGTGATATAATACTATTACATTAAGTTAAAATGATTTATGTTGGTTAAACGTTGCGTGCTGTAACAGGAGGAATTTTGACAGATAATGAAAAAATCGGCAATAATAATAAGCCACCACATGCTCTGTAATCAGGGAAGGAAGCATCCTCGAATGAAAGGCGGGTTTTTTTTATACGGGCCCGTCCGCTTAAAAGGGGCCGGTGCCGTGTATTAATTCGTGGAGGTGGTCTTTATTTTAATGGACAATGACGAGAGCATGAGCTGATGCATATGTTCAATGTATAAATAAGGTTACATAAATTATTCTATCACAGGTATGGCTATAAAAACTGAATAATTAACTAGAAAAGGAGTTCCCGAACTCTGGGGCCCGGCTTTACTCTGCTTGAGGGCTATAGACAAAAAAATCAGTGTATTGGTCTTCCTCATGGGCCAGAATCCTAAATGTTTTCGACGTGTATTATTCCACCACCATCGTCGGTGCTGGCCAACATTAATTCAATACTTGCCTACGATGTACCTGATACAGAGGATGTAGGCCTACCCACCAAATTCCGGTTCAATGTTGGGCCAGCGTTGCAGCCCATTGCTGGTTCAATGCCGGTCAATCGTCTGCTACGCTGACCCAGCACTAATCTATCACGGGTCTGTTGTATACTTTGCGCAAACCAAAACCGTTTCAATGTTGACCCACAGTCTTGGACGCTGGCTCTTCATTGAAACAGCATTGAGTGATTGTACCATCTCTTCTGACTACTGCATTATGCTGGTGACCTTTCAAATCCCGGCGTCAGAAACACCAGAAAACACGATACATTGGCCCAATGCTGATGTAATGCTGGGCCACCATTATTCCCACCGAAACCCTTTAAGCTCTTAATCACAAATATAATCGTGAATATTAATAATAATAACTTAATAGTACCAGCCTCCGGCCGGTCCTAATTACTGAGAGTGAATCACAATATATAAAATACGTTTTAGTGATCGTATTTATTTCTACTTCATCAAAATGTGATGTAATAATATATTGTACCTATGACCCCCACCTTAACTTGCTCATGCAGAAAAAATGACCAGGCAGAAAAAATATTTATATTCGGTCATTGGAGCTTGACAAATATATCTAGAGCTTGGCCGCATCATTAAGACATCGGTCATAGCAATCATATCTAAAATGAAAATAATATATACACAAATTTTGTTTATTTTTTGTAAATATATCCTTTTGACCCTCGTAATTAGGTTGGTAAAATGAAAAAAATAAATACGCCATAGTTGAATATCTTATTATTGAATTAAATCACTTAAAAAAATATTTTTTTCATAAAAAACATGTTTTTCTGAGCACAATGACGATGGTGTGCAAATCAATTTTGCTACACACCTGGCTGAAAGTATTAAACCATTGCATTTGTCAATGTCGGTATTCTTCTGTGATCAAAAAAATACAATTGCATTTTAGTTACTATAGGGTAATAATTGAATATGTATAATGAATCATATATAAACAATATAAATTCAGAACAAAATAAATTTGTGATTTTAAAGTTGAACGTGTTTCTGGATGATTATTGCTAAAACAGGTCAACGTTATTGGGTTGCATGATTTTAACACGGAAGCAGACGCTTTTTCTGACTCTCTGACTGATTTTTATGTCTAGTATATCTAATTTATCAATTATATCTTCGACCGTGGTATGTATCTGTGCTTAATCGTACGTTTATATTACCAAAGATGATTATTCAAACCTAAGCGTGACTTTATAAAATTGTATTAAATAAAACAGACACATCTCTGCTAAAATCACTCATGCATGACGTGAATCAGACAGGTGTTTTTAAAAAGACGTACACTAATAACATGAATAAGCTCACGGCCACATCGATCCTTTTAAAGCGGCCGGAGCCGAATGAAAACCCGCCTTTTATTCTAGGATGCTACCCCGGTGTTATAATGGTCTATAATGGTCTACATGTAATATGGTGTACTATGACGCATATACTTGCTTGGCCAAAGCAAACTGGAATTGGATTCTAGAACTGTAACATTTGTTTTTACCATTTTATGTAGCTTCCAATGGCAGTTGGTTAAACAATTGAAAGTCAAAAGTCCTTGGACATGTTGGAGTAGAGTTACAGTTGATTATTTTATTCATTGACCCTTTGATATGTCACATTTGAGACTGCATTTTGACTGATTTTTGTACACTGTGGCATATGCACATAAACTTACCTGTTTAATTTATTTTTTTAATATCATCGCTTTCGGAAATGGGGTAAACACTGAACACACCTTTCCTGCTGATGTGTAGGCTCGCCGCCATAAATGCGGGTGCATTGATGTGACTGACAGTAGTTCTGTGCGAATTGTTCAGTTGCTCCAAAGGAAGCACGATACTGGGCCAACATTACCCCAGCGTTAGTTTGGGGTGTCTTGCTTGCTAGTGTTTGTTATTATATACATCTATAATATATATGAACAATGCCTGAAATGACCACCCTAACTTAAGCGCTAATAAAAAAGGCATATTGTAGTATATAAATACACTAGATGTATTTATAATACCATTAACACCTTCTTCTTATTTTATATTTTCTTCATCGGCCCACTCACATAACAAATCTTTGGATAGTATAAACAATATTCACCATTACACTGTATTAGGATAATTAAATGGGTGCAACACAACTAGCAGCTATTGATCTATATACCAACACAACTATCACAGCGGTGGTCCTACCATCTACATATTGTACATTTACTTTACAACTACTTACACATGTACGGGAAACTTTGTATGCAGTGTTAAATCGTGATATATTACATTATAATATTTCAATAAGTATATGTTTTATTGCTCTGTTTAACTATAATCGTATTCTCAAGGCTAGTTTCACTGATCCAGTAGTGCGTTTTATGACGACCACCAAAACGGGGCGGAGTGTTTGACGATCTCGGCCACAGTTACGTAACCTAACTTTGCATGAGGGTGGCCATTTGATGCACCAATTTATTTGGAGAGGCTGATTTGGTTTGAATGAGAAAATTATCCATTTTCCACGATTATGAATTCGAATCGAGCGCTGAACACAACTATCGCTATACTGTACACAGCTACACACTGCTTCCGGTATACCACTTCACACCCGTTGGAGTTGTAGTAGGCGCGCACTAGCGATTACTTTGTCTCAGTAGACACATTCAATTACCTCGTAAAGTGCTGAATAATCTAACTTCTCACCCATTTGAAGTTGTGTCTCGCCACAGCGATCCACAACTTCAAGTGGGTGAAAATTACTCATATTTGTTTAATTTGGGACCAAACATTTGGACATATTGATATTTAAACACTCATTTCATTCTCAACAACAGTGATATGTTTGACTGATAAAATCGATTACAAAAGCATAGTCATGATAGTCGTGCTTATATAATTATGAAAGGGTGAATTGTGCAAAGACAAAACTGCTTATTTTTCTAGTAACCCAGCAAACACAAGACGTTGAACTCTTTTGTTTTAATATTGGCCTAGCGTTCTCGGCGCTGGTCCAACATTAAACCAACATTGGTTCATCGTCTTGTATTTGCTGGGCAGTTACTTTCAGGGTGATGGGATCCCATGTAGTTGTTAACGTTGTTTGCCTGTCACGACGGAGCTCGTTCGGTCGCCATCCCATCTGGTATTCAGTCACACAGACTTAAACTGTTTTTTCCCCGCCCTATCGTAAAGATTCGGTATTTTGGGTAGCCAGGGCGCGAATTTTGAGTCCTGTCTCTGGATGGCGGTGATATCTGATTCATCTCAGGATGTTGTCCAGACCCAGTATTAGCTTGTAGATGCACAACCTATTAGCCGACATGACCAGGGTGCTTAAAAACTACCGCACACAAATGTGGCCTAAAGCCCCATTCATGCGCTCAGACATGGATCTACAATAAACGTCAAGGAAACCGCATCAGTGGTTCCATATATACCAAGCGGTTGACTTTATCTTTGGGGCTAAATGGAGGATTGTGTCTGTGGTCGACACCGATTTGCTGTAGGTAGATCCTGCTATCGAGACACCACTCAGAATATGCTGACCATAGATCCCGTAAGTCCAGATCAGCTCGTCTCTGGAGCCTATGGTCGTGTAGGTAAGTACACACTCACCGAGCTTTCTTCTTCAGGTGAATATGTGAGCAGTGCTGGGGGGTGTTTCCAGTCGAAGTAACCACGGTAAAGAGTGTCGTTACCGTTTGACTTCAACAAATAATTTGCCTAGTCTTCTGGGGAAGAGAAATCCTTCACGTCAATGTATGACCCCTTCGTCAACAGATACTGTTAGTACTCAAGTCCGCCGTAGACGATGGGAACCGTGTTGAACTCTAAACTTCTCCAGAGCTTTTCTGTCACATACTCGCCGCAGAGTCAGTTCTCAAATGCCAGAAAAAACTTGTAGGTCTGTATTACTTCGGAAACGGCCTTGTCTGGTAACTTGATGCCAACACATCTACCATAAATGCCGACGGAGATGAACGCAGAGAGATCTCTGACGTAGCTTTCTCTCAGACTTCCTGACTGGCAGTTACTAACCATCCATACTGCCAACTTAGTTTGTGATTTCTGACTGATTATATTGTCTATTTCACCGTCAATTTCAGTCGAATTGGCGTTTTTTAGCTCCAGACATTCTTCATAAGGATGATAGATATCTGAGTGTTTTGAGTAAGTCATCGTGTAGTTGAACTTTCCGCAGTGTTCGGGGTTCCTCTCTGGGAGACTGTTCCTGGAAGCTTCCCATTCAAATAAATCCACGTCTGATCAGGGAGGCTGTGCTCCGGCAATCCTGTCTGAGACAGCATCTCAGATTTAATCACCACTGCATGGCTCTCGTTCAGACGGCTTTTATCCTTGTGGAAGTGGGGGCAGTTTTCAATCAGTTAAGCTTAGATCAATGCCCACGAATCTCTCGAAGTTATACCCTAAATTCCATGGTAGGATGTTGTTTAAAATTGTACAGTGAGACCTTAGTTTTGGAACGCGTCTTTGCGGGGAGCGGCCATTATTTCATCAAACATGACATGGAGGCAAAATTCGATCAGCAGAGGCAGAATTCGATCAGCTGGAGGTAGAATTCGGGCACCTATTTTATTTTAAAATAAATGACTCAGGTACCATGCTATATTCTTTGAAACAATCAGGATAATGTTTAGAATCATTTTATATTATAATTACAGGGTTCCCGCCAGGTAGGGGAGGGGGGCACAGGGGGTGGGGGTCAGAGGGGTTCTGACCCCCCCCCTAAACTGCTGATTTTTAAGAATCATCTTGGATTTTCAGGGTCGAGCCCCTATATTTTCCGAGTTTTGCCTCTTTTCTAAGTGTACCTCTTGACCTCCCCACCCCTATTTCGAAAAGCACGCCCCTGGGGTGAGGTTTGGTGGGGTGGGGGGGGGGGGGGTTCTGACCTCCCCACTCAGCACCAAAAGGGGTGGGGTTAGCCCCCTCTTGTTTGTTGGCAGATAAAAATATATTTCATATTTTCATGTCATTTCAGTTAAAATAGACAATTTTAAGTCCTCAATTTGTTTCTCCTGTGGAAGACCCTAGACCCCCCCCCCACCACCACTTCTGGATCCCCCCCCCCTTGACGGAAGCCCTGAATTACTACTACTAGAGTAGGTCTATTTATATATTTATTTATTTTTTGTTGGTTAAGCTTATATATTATTATATTGCAAACTCAAAAAAAAAATCGATCTGGTATCTGAATTTGATAAGCACACTTAAAGCTTCCATCAGTCAACTTTTATGTGAATCTCTCAAAGTTATAGTGCTATCGTATACCGTAGAACATTTTTTTGGAAGGGGGAGTGATAATTATTTATTGAACATAACAACGAGGCTTAGAATTAGCTGCCTATTGTAAAAAAACACTAGTAGAGACACCTGTTCGATATTCGCCCGCAGGCATATTGCACTGTTTAGTGGTCTACAATCGATTTGTGACATCGAAAAAAAGATATGTGTAGTCTACACCACTTCTATAAGATTGCAGGGTCACGTTAAGAAAACATAGATAATGCAAAATTCGAATCGAGCTGGTATGATCAGTATAAACGGCAGCCATTTTGTTTGAATTTATAGTGTCTGTGAACAACATCCAGCTCCTTGCTTAGAAACGCAGTGCCAAACAGTATCACGTCTAGGTTGCAGGTAGAATTAAATCATAATATTAAAAACAAAATGACTCAAGTCAAGATACCATATGCTGTATTTAAAAACAAATCAGGGTAATAAATATGATATGATTTTTTCAACATCATGTCTCGGCGTGAAACTCAAGAGGTCTATCAACAATATTTAAAACAATTGCAGACCAGTGGAAACTATTCAGTCAACAGACCCGAATAATGCAAATTACTTTGATAAATACTTCGATAAATATACAAGTTCAGTAGGCTTATGCTTGCATAGTATCGTAAACATAGGCCTACTGAACTCGTTTATTATCATATAGCCATCATATCTGTTAGTTTTGAAAATACGAAGTATTCATATCATTCAAATCAGCTGCCGAACAAGCCCCCACCAACCTGCCCAACTGTTTTTAATATTATTAATAACAAATATTGCCGTTGTATAAAACTTAATAAAAAATCGATTACATAAAGTGTTCCAATATGGGGCAGCAGCAGCAATGGGATAAATGGTAATAATAAATCAAAAGGATAAAATTAATAGTGATAAATAAGCATAAGTTAGATGAATAGTGATACATTAATAGTAAGAAATATTAATAACAGATAAAATGGCATCTTTGCTACAACACAATCCCAGCAAGCACAGAATTGAATTCCCATGTGGAATCAAAGTGGGTGATTGTGTATTCCACGTGGAATCGACGTCGGCGACGTGTATTCCACGTGGAAATTCCGTTCTGTGCCTGCTGGGATGCTGGATAGTTCGAGTGTGGGTGTGTATAATTATTCGCAAGATATGCCGCACTGTTCATATGTGTAAATCAGCAACTATGTACAATATAATATATAGGCCGCACTGTTCATTGTGAAGATCGGCAACTATGTACAATATAAGATATATGCCGCACTGTTCATTGTGAAGATCGGCAACTATGTACAATATCAGATATATGCCGCACTGCTCACTGTGAAGATCGACAACTATGTACAGAGTATTATATATAAATATGGTTGATTGAAACTGGTCACATTTTAACAATTGTAAATAGTTAAGTGAATGAACTGAATAAATGACTTTTATCGTTTTGTTGTTGTTTAGGTTATCATGTATCGAAGGAACTATATTTATAAAACATTAAAATCAAGCTCATGAGCCTCGTCATCTTGCGGCTGATAGGCGGACCAGATTGTCCCAAGCATTTATAAACAGTCTTTGTGTCAGTCTTTACAAATGGTAAAAATCAGAGAAGCAAGTGAAGCATTTATTGTTCCTTTTCACAACAGAAAGAACAAAAAAAAACAAATTCCACTGAGTTCTTCACACTCTCAGTATCTAAATTTGAACATTTCAAATGGAACCATCTCGGACAGCAATCACAGCCAACAAGAGGTTCACCCTCCCCCCGATTTTCTTGTGCTGCAAAAAATAGTTTGCAATCTGCGCATAATTTGTCGCTAATAGATGCCTTTCGTTTTCCTTTTTGTGGAGCTTTTCCAGAGGAAGAACCTTTGCCAGTCTCAATAAGATTTTTTTTAGCTTCCCTTGCTTCCCTGCTTTTTTCTTTTCTCTCGTTGCTTGAAAAACCCGACCATCTGTTCCGAGGACAGATGTTTGCTGGGCAGGTCTGCTCTAGTTGGTGCTTTTTTGGTGTTTTGTGGCGCAGACTTGCCTCAGGGTATGTTATAATACCCTGAAAAAGTTCAGATATAGGTTGTGGGCCTTGCACAGCCTGTTTCTGAACTTTTTCAGGAACATCTGATCCTGAAACTGACAGTTTCAATTTCTTCCACACGTTGTAGAGGGTGTCTGATTTGATGTCAAAGCCTTCCTCTAAACGTCTCTCATATCTAGCCACAGTCTCAATATCGAGCATACGCTCTAGAGCCTCAACAGAACTGGCACATCCACCAGGTGTTGTATTAACACTGGTAGATGTACCAGGACGTTCAGGAGCAGCGGAAGCCAAATCATCTGAAGGACGATCAGCGGAATGCGAAGCAACTGCAGGACGATCTGAGGTATCTGAATCTTTCCAAACAGTTGCTGGCATTATTTTTTTCAGATCAATTGCATCTGGGTTTAGAGGACATAATCCTGTGACTTTGAATGCGTTTATTACTGTTTTAAGATTGATGGTATCAATCCAAGCATCCTTGAAGACAGTACTGAATGACTGTTTAGTCACTGTCAATCCAGGATGCTTGGATTGATGTTTTTTACAGCAGCTCGCCAATTTTTCTTGAGGGGGCCATAAAAACATACATCCAATGGCTGTATGACATGGGACGCATGAGGTGGCAAGCAATACAAAATTATTTGATTCTCCTTGCAAAAATCTGCCACCTCACCGTCAATGTGGGACGAGTGGCCATCCACAAACAAGATTACTGGGCGCTGTGTACCGATGTGTTAACAAAATGATTGGCTATCCAGCCGTAAAATGTTTGGGTGTCAATCCACCCGTTATCAGTGTGCGCAAAGTAAGCGCCTGGCACACAACCCTCCATTGGGTTGTAAGCGAAGCGCTTACCTGGGAAAACTTCTAACGGGGGGATCGCAACACCAGCTGCACTAATGCAACCCAGAACGGTTATTCGAGTGTGATCAGACGAGGCAACACTGTAGAGTGACCTGCACCCTTTTAGGGCCAAAATTTTCCCACTTTTTACACACAGAGAAAACCCGCTCTCATCAGCATTATAAACACGCGACGGATCTGCCAAAGCTACCTCCCCCCCCCTGGCACAGCCATGATTGCTACTTTCATGTTGGTAAACCACTTCTGTATTCCATCTGCTGAGGCTGTGATGGCCCTCTCCATCCTGAGCTGCTCTGGTGTACGTAGCGACAGCTCGGGATGGCGTCGCATAAATGCGTAGAACCAATCTTTTCCCGGACGGTTTTCGGAGAAGATTGTGACTCTGCCCTGGCTGTCAAGGGCTTTCTTAACACTGGCTATCAGCTCATGGCGTGTCCTGCCATATCCTATCTCCGCCATATGCAAGGCCCATTTTACCAGATTTTTCTACTCCTGCGCGGGGAGTACAGGACTAGGTCCACTGGCGGCTTTGATCGGTGTCCGCCCTTTGACTTTGTCCAATATGGTAGTAAGAGGAACTTTCGTCCTGCAGAGACGTCAGCCAGTGCTGCCTCCAACGCATCTTGGCTATATTTTCTGTATATTTTAGGCATGTTGAATTTTCCTGCGTATGTGAAAAGAATAATAAAAAATAGTAATACCATCTGAGACTTTATAACATATATATAGGCCTCTAATGATGCCAAGTTTTGTAGAATGTCAGGAGTAATAATTGTGGGGTTGGGTTTTATTTTTTAAAGCTACTTGTTACCATGTACAACTACAGATTTATAAATAATTTTATATTACAACTTTGTGTTAAGATAGGGTACCCCCTTTTATCCTTAACATTATTTTTTAATGTTGTGCTGCGATTTTATGTAACGTGAATAAGAATTTGTTTATTGTGACCACAAGTAAAAAAATGAAGACAGGGGGTTAGCTTAAAAACCAATTATTTTAAAAAATGTGTGGCCTCATCCACTGCTTGTCTAATTTATTCATGCCTGGCAGACTACACAAAAAAATGGTATGGCAACAGGTTACGTGACGAGACAAGACAGATACGTTTATGTATACACGCTGACTTGTACAACACAAAAACAATACGACTTGACACTGACTTCCATTCAACAATCCAACAGGAGCAGACTCAAAGGTTCAGCGTGATCTATGAGAGAAAAAGCGACCATCCAATGGTTCATGGATTTCTACCAGCTCACACCTTTAATGCTTCGTAAATAAAAGTCATAAATTATATTTTTTTCTGAGGTAAATCATATGATACAGATAACCAAGAAAAAGACACAAACAACTCATATAACAGCTTCTTGTTCATTTATTCATTCCTTGCAGGTTTAACAATAACTGTATGCATGACGAGACAATACATTACACACGTATACATAACGACTGGTACAACACAAAAACAGGACGATTACTGCACAATTGCGCAAATATTCGATCAAATCAAATTTGAATTACCATAATTACCGGGTACATTATTTCATTTTCATTATTTCATTTATTTGCCCAAAATAGGTAATCAAAGGTAGGTTGCTCGTATTACCCCATAGACCTATCACTTTGGAACATTGCGGTCATAATAGATTAGATTTTTCTCTTTCCAATGTAATGATCTGTAATGTAAATTCGGAAAATACTTGGGGGGGGGGGGGGTACGTAGTTGAAGACTACATATTCTTACAGAGATAGCCTACATAGGCCTAGTTGATAGTAATGGTATATTGAATTTCTGATTTAAATAACATAGAGGCCCTACACCTAATAGGAAACGTTTTTATTTGATTATATATATAACTAGTATTATTTGGGTGATCAGATACAGATATTTCTGGGCCTAGCCTCTATAATATACATTTATTGAAGTTGTATGATGTTATTAGTGATATGAAGAAGAGTCAACAGAGATGTCGGCAGAATTCGATCACTGATCGAAAACTGCCTCCGGCACTGACAGAGACTACATGAGATAATTAATGGTCCCTCTGGCGTGAAAATGGTGGGAAATGGTGACATTTTTTAAGATGGCGATGCACACTCCAAATCCTGGGAGGTCAAAATAGCAGAGTTAATTCTTAAAATCTGAAAGATATCAGGTAAACTAGATAGCTACCTCTTACGGGGGGGGGGGGGGTATAATTTCACCCTAATCTTGTTAGATGACTGCAATTCAAAACCAATATTCCCTTTTAAATCCCATTAAAGTAACATATCGCTTGTGAAACCTTACCGAGGAACTGGCAACAGATTGCCTGTGAGACAGAAAGGGTGACGTCATCGATGACGTTTCACATGTAAACAGAGAGTGGGCTTTCCCGTCAACTGATCGAAAACTGCCTCTGATCGAAAACTGCCTCCACTACCCTATATTTTTTTAATGGAAGAATATTGCAGCCTTTTATGAAAATGGGTGTGTTTAGTCAATACTAAAACCTGAAATATTGAGCATTGGTCGACATTTTAGTGTATATTTTTTATCCACTTGTTTATTACATGTGTGCTTTACGTGTGCTGAATTTGAATCTGTCGAATAATATTCTATATTTGATAACCTTCACCTTCAAATTAGCAAAACATAAAATGGCCGCCAAAATGATAATAAAACCCCGTATATTCTATGGTTCATCGAACATGAAAGCACAATTGATAGTTTCTGGACGATTTTTATTTTAAAAATGTATATCGAGTGTCTTTGGAAAGAAATAACATTTATTTGACCTTCAAATTCAATACATCCTCCGTTTTTTAATATTTACTGTTACTATAATTATATCGAAAAAATCGAAAAAATAAGAAAAAATCCGAGATGGCCACGACATTCAACCTCAAATGAACGAAAAAGAAAATGGCTATCAAAAATGTAAATTCCACCCTTTTTGGGGTTTGTCGAACGGAAATGCTAAATTTATGCTTTTTGCATAACTTGGTGACCAAAACAGTCATGTCTGATGATTATTTATCATCGTCCGACCTAGATTGTATTGTAAAATCCAAGGTGGGCGTCATTTTGCATACTTATCATTCTACATACTGAGCATATCAAATAATTTTGTTTTATTGTATTATAGTTTAGATGCATAAAAACGCTATCATTTTGTGCTGGTGGTAATCATTTTAAATTTGAAGACCAAAGAAAGATCATTTTAAACGAAAAACATGAGTCATACATTTCTCAACTCCAAATCATGCAGAAACCATAAATTTTGCATATATTTGTCGGAAAAAAGTAGAAGATATGTGGTTTTGGCGGCCATTTTTTGTTTTTGTTTTTGTCAACATTTATAAATCTAAATACGACTGGGTGTTAAACAAATACATATCTGGCTTCAGAAAACATTAGCCCCATGGAGATATAGGCAATAATTATGTTTTATTTAGTCGCTTTCATTGACCATGTTGACTATTTTGTTTTGTTGATGACTTCTATTGTTGTGTGTTAAAAAATATGTTTCAACGTATGTGGAGAGATGACTATTTACACTTCAACATGCAATTTATTATTGTAACGGGAATTGAATTTCCATGTGTACATTGGTAAATTAGAACAGCAGCGACAGTCGTTTACGTAACTCTACCCCCTAAAGCTAAACAGGTTTGGGTGGTCTCAATGACCACTAAAATACTTGACCTCCACTTTGACGAGCATAGCGAAAAACACCCCCTATTCTAGAAAATGGGCTGTACAAAAAAACTGATACCACAGTTTGTTTGTACATACTACCTGGGGTTGTTGGCGAAGGTCCATTCTACCATTCTGTCGATTCAGATTGTACACACTACGCTGGCCGAACGAGCCATAACTATTGAACATTACTCTGGGGACTATCCGACATGAGGATAGCGGAGCTGTGCGAAAAGCCACAGTGTTTCATCATTAAATTGTGTAGCGAGACCAAAGTTTCCACACCCACATGTCGTCATCTGTACATCATTCATCTCGTCAATAGACTGCACCTTTTTAACGCTTTACAATGTCACTTAAATGACCATTAGTGAAGGAAAGTATTAGTCTACTTCTACTTAACATGAGTGCATGGCAAAAGAGGATTTAACAAGCTTACATGGCAAAGGGGGGTTAAACACGAGTGCATGGCAAATGAGAGTTTCTCATGCATGGGGGCTAGAGTCTTTGTCATGCAGGCCTTGTTAATGTGGAATGTATGAATGGGTTTTTTTGTTCAAGGTTTATTTTTAAACTTCAATCACTGTGGTAGAGTCTTTATTAGAATCTGATTAACGATTTCATTGGTAACATTTTTTTCGCCAGCTTTCAACTTCAGAATTCAAAATTCAAAATGGCCACCATTTAAGCGCTAATAATCGCACATTTTCGATGATGGATCTTAACTATGACCCTTAGCACTGCATTTTATGATGCAACATTTGATGCATATATATGATACTACAAATTATTTTTTGTAATTCTTTTGGAAATATTCCTTGTGTAAGTGACAAATTTATTAAATGAGTTAGTGGGGCAATTGCAATATATAAACGATAAGTAGATTTAAAAACCTTGGAATTGTTATCATCCCACCCAGTTTTTTAAACAATTTATTACCTTGGATATTTCATCTGAACTAACTTCTCCTAAGCAAATATAATTTATATTTGAGTGTTCAATATATTATTATTATTATTTAGTTTTTTATATAGCTCCTTTTTGATTTTGTAACCAGTCAAAGCGCTTGTGTTTTCAGTCTCTGGAATATTATTGTCTTTTGAATAGGTATGTCTTCAGTCTTTTTTGAAAGGTCATAACGGATGGAGCTTGGCGTAAATCCATCGGTAGGCTGTTCCATAGCCGATGCCCCTTGATTGCAAAATCAAAGTCTGACACATCTTTGCGTCCAACACTAACAGTGTATAAATGCCCAGCATAACTGGAGCGTAAGGGTCTTTTATGTTCACAAAGACTGAGCTCATCCGAGATGTAAATGGGAGCAGTTTTTTTCAATGCTTTGTATATGTACAAGCAGAGCTTAAAGTCAATCCTTGTACTAACCGGTAACCAGTGCAAGTCACGTAGCACAGGGGTAATGTGATCTTGAGTTTTAGACTGAGTGACCAAACGAGCAGCGCGATTTTGGACACGTTGCAGCCGAATCAAGTCCATTCTTCTCATACCTCCTAGCAGGGCATTTGAGTAGTCAAGTGAGCTGATGACTACAGATCTAACTGCATTGGAACATGCATCTCTGGTTAGATATTTTCAAATTTGTCCAATTTGGCGCAGATGATAATATGACGATCGCACAACTCCGACACATGGCGCTCCATCGTCATGTACTTGACAAAATAGGCACCAGGGTTCCTCACAGAATCACTAGGTTCAAGTATGATATTCTGAAAATTTAATGAAGATGTCGAGTATCTATTCTCATGATTTGGACTGGAAGATGATAAACTCAGACTTGTCATCGTTTAATTTTAGTTCGTGAATGAGCATCCATGCCCTAATTTCTTGGATGCATTTTTCCAATTTTTCCAGTGCATTTCGCGGTCTCCAGGGATAGATGGATCAAACGTGATATAAAGCTGGGTGTTATCTGTACATATGTGATATTTAACGCCATGTCTCTTACAAATAGCAGTAATGGGTATGGTATAAGTTGTGAACAACACAGGACCCAAAACAGAGCCCTGTGGTACTCCCCTTGACAACGTAGCTAGCTTTGATACTGTCATACCAATCCTAATCTTTGATTTATCTTATTCAATCAGCTCAGTGCTACACCTCTCACGTCAATATGCTGTTTCAGGGTATTTATCAATCCATCAGGATTGATGGTATCAAATGCAGCACTGAGATCTAGAAGAACCAGTGCCACACCCCGGCCTTTATCCAACTGATCTGAGTGTCATGCTGTACTTTCATAAGTGCCGTCTCTGTGGAGTGTTTTGGTCGGTAGGCTGATTGAAGCGGTTCACCAAGGCCATGACCAGACGAGGTGGCGTATTTGGCGGTGTCTGGTATTTTATAAATAAAAATATGATACAATTATTTTTTTTTACCAAAAAGGCATAACTTAGGTACATTCCTTTTTTCAGGAAACCAAACATCAACATGTTGCTTCAGAATTCTGAGCTGCTTACATGTTATAATTTTTTTCACATATTGTTTATACTATTCAGCTCCCCAACATCATTCAATGCATTTCAACAAGATTTTATTGTTCCCAGCTATGTGTACGGGAAGGGTCACATAGTTATGGCAATAGTTGTATCCTTGATTTGATACTATCAATTTCGCAAATACTCAAAAACCACCAAATCGGGTACTGTCTACGGACTTCAAGCTATGCCTGTTTTGTCAAACATACAAAAAAAATCAAATCAAACTAGAGCAAATTTTACAGCAAGACCCAAAAACCTGACATTACCACCTGTTCTAATTTCTCTGAAATTATGATATGCGTGACTTTTTACTAAATTTCAAAACGGCACTCATAAGTCAAGGGGTTGCTCAACGTTCATGAAGACATGATTTTTTACGGCCTTATAACTAACAAGCCTAACTGATTTTCTAATTAACGGGCCTTAATTTTGAATATAAGGCTTAACCAGTTTCCGATTAACGGGCCTTCTGCCAAACCGGCCTTCTGACTAATAGAACTTCTGACCAACGGATTTTCTGACTATGAAAGGCGGACCCTTGAAAAAGGATCGTAAATGTTGATTAACTATATCAGATATCGGCCTGTTTTTTTCTGTTTCTTTGTATCTTAAGAGCATACAAGCACACGCTCACAAATCTATTCGCGGTTTCCGGTATTATAGTAGTCCGCACTGCCTCACTGTCACCTAGGCCTAAATAAAGTGATGGAAAATGTTGATTAACTAAATCGGATATATCAGCCTGTTTTTTTCTGTTTCTTTGTATCTTAAGAGCATACAAGCACACGCTCACAAATCTATTCGCGGTTTCCAGTATTATAGTAGTCCGCACTGCTTAACTGTCACCTAGGCCTAAATAAAGTGATCGAAAATGTTGATTAACTAAATCGGATATATCAGCCTGTTTTTTTCTGTTTCTTCGTATCTTAAGAGCATACAAGCACACGCTCACAAATCTATTTGCGGTTTCCGGTATTATAGTAGTCCGCACTGCCTCACTGTCACCTAGGCCTAAATAAAGTGATGGAAAATGTTGATTAACTAAATTGGATATATCAGCCTGTTTTTTTCTGTTTCTTTGTATCTTAAGAGCATACAAGCACACGCTCACAAATCTCTTCGCGGTTTCCAGTATTATAGTATTCCGCACTGCTTCACTGTCACCTAGGCCTTAATAAACTGATCGAAAATGTTGATTAACTAAATCAGATATATCAGCCTGTTTTTTCTGTTTCTTTGCATTCCTAAAGGTTTATTCAACTGTCACAATTTGCAGGACTGTTTCCCCCAGAATGCAATAGTGCCCGTGGGTAGGCATAAGCCCTATTCCATAATAATACTAAATATGCGTTTCATATGCAAGCCGCATTAAGAGCAAGTTCTCAAATCACAGCAAGTTCATATATACTTGAGCGACATCTATGAGTTAATAATCCCATCAAAAAGCTCAAATCCCTTAGCCCTGGCTCGTAGCTGGTCGTTGATTTGTAAACAAACTGACTGAATTACTGAGGGGATTTCGAAACGGGCTGACCCACACTTGTATTGACACCCAGTAAATACAAAACATTTGTATGACTTTATACAATGTTGGGCCGAAGTCAAAGGCGTTGGGCCGGCGTTGTATAAATGTTATACAAATGTTTTGTGTTTGCTGGGCAGGAAGACTTTCTTTCAAACATTGTACATTTCTCTATTGTTGGTTCAATGTTGGGCCAACGTCGCAGACGTCGGGTGAATGTCTCGTTGGAGTAATATCCATAGTCTTGTAATCAGGTTATAGCTACTCAGCTGAATGCAATCGACATGTAGGTCTACTGTGTATAATGAATGACTATACACGTGACCTACGCATGCCTAATCAGAAGATGACTGTCGGCTTAAGAACATAAAAACACACGCTCACAAATCTATTCATGGTGCTCGATATCATAGTAGTGTGCATGTATGCTCAAGAAACATATCTAGTAGTAATCTACGTTTACTACCATTAATAGACTGGCTTCAGATTGAGCTTGGTGCCAACTGAAATGGACATTAATAAAGAATTTTTTTTTTTAATCCTTATGATGTGGGCGAACATAAAAATTCAGGTAACGCACATCTCCAGGTGCGTTTGGCGAGAATAGTCTAATATATTCAAATGACCACCATATTATCAAATTTGAGAAAAAATGATATATTGGCAATATAAGAAAAAATCTCATATTTTAACATTATAACGCTCTGACCTCATGGATTCAGAGCTACATGTACCATACCGCTAGGACCCTGCTTGGGTGATACCGTTTTGTTCAACTAGCTTTCTTTGAAAACATTAAGCTGGTAACATATACTGTGCTAGAAATAACGGTTTTATATGACCACTATAAAAATGTACTGGCTGCCATACTTCAAATATATTATGTATATTTGACCACCCGTTTATCTTGCACAACATATTTTTGCAGTCAGTTTTACATATTAGTACTCTAAAAATCTAATTTAGATTAGAATGAAAATGGAAAATTTCACGGTAACCCCTCTGGGCTCATGGACTAATAGACTTCCATAGACTGTGCGTCCTCTTTGTGTTTGCCGGATTATATGTGTGATGTTAGGTCAGAGTCATCTCTCTCACACAATGGATCAACGCCTCATGTTGCTGGGTTATATGTGTGATGTTAGGTCAGAGTCATCTTTATCACACAATGGGTCAACGCCTCATGTTGCTGGGTTATATGTGTGATGTTAGGTCAGAGTCATCTTTATCACACAATGGGTCAACGCCTCAAGTTGCTGGGTTATATGTGTGATGTTAGGTCAGAGTCATCTCTATCACACAATGGGTCAACGCCTCATGTTGCTGGGTTATATGTGTGATGTTAGGTCAGAGTCATCTTTATCACACAATGGGTCAACGCCTCAAGTTGCTGGGTTATATGTGTGATGTTAGGTCAGAGTCATCTCTATCACACAATGGGTCAACGCCTCATGTTGCTGGGTTATATGTGTGATGTTAGGTCAGAGTCATCTTTATCACACAATGGGTCAACGCCTCAAGTTGCTGGGTTATATGTGTGATGTTAGGTCAGAGTCATCTCTATCACACAATGGGTCAACGCCTCATGTTGCTGGGTTATATGTGTGATGTTAGGTCAGAGTCATCTCTATCACACAATGGGTCAACGCCTCATGTTGCTGGGTTATATGTGTGATGATAGGTCAGAGTCATCTCTATCACACAATGGGTCAAGGTCGAGTGTTTGCTAGGTTTACTGAAAATTAAATTAAGGCATTGCAATCCTAACCATTGTGTGTATAGTTATGTATGTGCTTTGGTTAAAGAATATAAATAGATAATATTTGCATCAAGACAATAATGGGAACTATTATACAAGTCGTGATAACCAACATGAAAACTAGTATTACGTCGTGAGAACAAGTGGGAAATTCGTTGAAACAAACTGGGCAGGTATAATTGTGGCTTGAGTTCACTTTTGGACCGATATTGTCATTTAAGTGACATTGTAATACAATAAATACAAAGCAATCCATAGATGATAAATGAATCATGTAGGCCCTACAAATGATGACGTAACGGTTGGATGATATGGCATGGTGGCTGTTATTTAATGTCTTTTTCAACACTCACCCGATAAGTGTCCTGGATATGCCTAGGGGATGTACACTCAAGAGGGCCAGTGACATTCACTGTGCACTTTATTGTTTAAAAGCCGTGTGATATTCCTCAGCATCGGGTGGAGAATCCCCAGAGTAACAATAGTTAAGGGTAACTCCATTCATCCTACGTGAAAGACCAAATTTCAAACCCTCTATTGCCGGTAGTTTGAGGCCCTACGACGACCACATGAGTGACTGATCACTGATACAAGAGCTGCATTAGCTCCGCTGTTGCGTGGAGGTACCAGAGTGTGAGGTGCGCGCAGCGCGGGGCCCTGCGCGAAATTAACGTCGATACACTGGTATCAACCTTAACTCGAATAGGCCGCCATTAACGTGAACGCCTAGACACATTGAGAAGGGAGAAACAATGCTGTTTCTATGAAAACCCCACCTGGGAACAGCGGGGTTCGAAACCAGGACGCATGCATTACTGGCGAGGCAGTCAGGCGCTCTAGCCATTGTTCCACGTCCCCTTCTAGCTACCAGATTATGCTGCTGGAACTTATCAATATTAAGATACTAACATATAACTAACTGATATATTTGCTCGGCGTTCTTTTGACGTAATATGGTGTTCCGTATAGCATGTATAATATCAGTATTATGTATTTCTGATAATATTGATAGTACTATATGTAGGCCCATACGATTTTTCGGATTATAAAAAGTAATATGAAATTACAAATGTTATGGGCAATTGCTCTGCGGGCTTCTATATCCTAGCTTTTATATGGCGATTCAAATATCGATGTGCTGCAGGTATATCTAGTTCTAATCATTTTGCTTTATAATGATTTACTTGTTAACATGTTGGAAACCTTATCCGATACCAAATAAATGGCCTTTGCTGTAAACGCTATATGAATCAATTGCCGGAAATCAATCGTATCATCTAAAAAGTAATATGTTTGTTATCTAGATGCGACCAGACGAAAAAATGCCAAGAATATCTTGCTGGCTGAATATTTCTATGACGTGATTTTAATGTATTTTTGTCATGTTTTTAGGTCACCCGTATTTTAGGAATCAGCTTTACTCGGGGTTTGATCGGTATGGATTAGCAGGAACCTTGATGACAGAGGCCGTCAATGCCAGTCTGTAAGTCACTCTCAGCAGCAAAACACGGGGTGTTTAGCCAGTACTGGCTCAATGTTGGGCCAACGTCGTAGACGGTGGATCGGGATTGAACCAGCAGCGCAAATAATATTTGCTATACTCCTCATGTACTAATGCAAACAGTAATTGGTACAGATACCTCACGTTTCAGCATTTCCTTCTTAACTACAGTCAATCTCATTATTTTTGGATGAGCAATACAGGATTTAGTGGGTGGGTCGTAACCCCCCCTCCCCCCCCCCCCGGAGTCGCCTCTGGTCAGTCAAAAAGTTTAGGAGTATTTGACTTAGTTAATGATCGGTCAATTTATCCATCTTCTATTGCTGACAATGCTTAAAATTTACAAAAAAAACATGTGATAGACAATGTCGTTCGAGCCTTCGGTTGAACTCTTATTCTGGACGAGAAAACACAAAATTAAAAGCCACCAGATGGTTTTCTTTCTGAATTATAAGTAGTTTTCTCGGTTGCTATGATTTGTTTTAATGGGTTTCTGCGGATATTTTGAAAAATGGCACCATTTTTCACGGGTTGTCAAAATTTAAATTATTAAAATATTAAGCTTATAAATGTGTAGACTATGTTACTCAAATCAATATGCAGAAAATTCTAAGTAGCCTACTCCTTGTATACAAGGTTATATGGCAGAACCAGGACTAGAAGATACAGGCTTGCCGATACGTAGATTTATATGTCCGTTCACAAACAAAACAGCGAACTACAATTTATTTTTATTCTGGTCAAGCAAGCGAAGAACTGAATTTTCAGAGGGCTTACTTGTAACAGATGTACAGCATCTTTTTTATATACATAAATATTAAACGTTTTCTCCGTTAAATATAATTGTCGCTACTCTTAAGCCCATTTGTCAGTAGTATGGTTTGAAATTATTTGTCGAAAAACACGACTACCTGATAATAATTTTGCACCTGTACTCAAGTCAAGTTGTATGCCGCAGGGAGACCAGACCTACGGTCGGCACGGGTCTGCCATTGACTTGGCAAGATGAATAAAACGTAGTCCTATCACAGGGGCCCCCAGCTAGATGTTGATATTAGCAGTAACCCTATCACAGGGGCTCCCAGCTAGATGTTGATATTAGCAGTAACCCTATCACAGGGGCTCCCAGCTAGATGTTGATATTAGCAGTAACCCTATCACAGGGGCTCCCAGCTAGATTTTGATAATAACAGTAACCCTATCACAGGGGCTCCCATCTAGATGTTGATATTAGCAGTAACCCTATCACAGGGGCTCCCAGCTAGATGTTGATATTAGCAGTAACCCTATCACAGGGGCTCCCAGCTAGATGTTGATATTAGCAGTAACGCCCACCGAGAACAAGTCTGTTTGGTAATATTGTTTGTTCATTTGAAACTGGAACTGCTGACGTAATATTCATATTTGTTTAATATAAGACCAAACATTTACAAAAATGTTAAATAGTTAATACTCATTTCATTCTCAACGGATTACAAACGACTAGTGCTGAGACCTTAAAGGGGTAAAATTAATCAATTTCGGAGGAATTGTATTTCGTTTGAACGCCCTAGCAGGACAAGGGTTATTGGACAAAGCAGATGACTCTGTTTTTTTATGTTTGTCCTTTAGCTACACGTATGAAGTGGCTTCGGTTTTCAGCATCATGGAACACGCCGTGCTGAGAAAAATGGCAGATTTCGTAGGCTACAAAACGGTAGATGGGATATTCAATCCAGGTAATATACACCTCCCCCCCCCCCCAGGTATTTTTGAACTATAGCCTGCTAATTTAAGAATGAAATCAGTCTCGGTGAAAACTCATCAATCATAGTTAATAAATACGAGTGTTATTATTATTCCGTGCTGAGCTAAAATACAGCATCTACATGTACTTACCTTACAAGTATCAGCAGATGCTGCTTTTTGACAGTGCTCACATACTAGTTTTGTACACATACTGGCTGAACTGATTAGGCAAACCTCATATGAATGATGTTAGATGACAGTTATGATAATCGAATGACACGACAATCCAAACCTTGGAATCATGGCGGCCTGAGTCTAAGCAAACTACCTCTTAGTCGTGGACGTCTCCCAAAATAATAATTATTTAATCAGTAGGCGGAGAAGATGTATTTTGTTAGCTAAAACCTGAATGCTGGGATCAAACCACAAAGCTGATTGCATGCTTGATACGAAACTGTTTTATTAGAAAGGCTGATGGGGGGATTGGTTGGTCAACACCTTGATCATTAATATATTTGGCATAAGGTATTTCTCACAATGAATAGGTTAGTGTCAGTTGTGAGTACGTCTGTGGTAGAATACTCGTATCTGCATACAGTAAGATAATAAACTAATAAACGAACCAATGACATTATTTGTAAAACAATGCTGGTTATAGGTAGCATATAAAAAATGAAATTAATCCTGCATTAAATACAAATATTGATCACCTGCAACATTACAAAAGTATCATTGTATTAGTATACTGCTCTGCAAAACCAAAAGCAGTAACTGCTTAATTGAAAAATAAAAATATATAGATAACATTTGTTATAGCCCCATTCATTCATTCATTCATTCATTCATTCATTCATTCATTCATTCATTCATTCATTCATTCATTCATTCATTCATTCATTCATTCATTCATTCATTCATTCATTCATTCATTCATTCATTCATTCATTCACTCACTCACACACTCACTCACTCACTCACTCACTCATTCATTCATTCATTCATTCATTCATTCATTCATTCATTCATTCATTCATTCATTCATTCATTCATTCATTCATTCATTCATTCACTCATTCATTCATTCGTTCATTCACTAAATTATTCGTCATTCATTTATTCATTCTTCATTCATCTATTTATCCATTCATTCATTCATTCATTCATTCATTCATTCATTCATTCATTCATTCATTCATTCATTCATTTATTCATTCATTCATTCATTCGTTCGTTGTTTAAATGCATGCCAAACGTCGCAGACAATGTGCCATTATTACAGAAGTGGGTCAACCTGATGTTTGTGTTCGTTTCACCTTCTGAAACTATATTGTTCTCTGTTTTGGCCTGTATGCAAAACACAATTCCCATATGCTTCGTAGGCACATGTACCCTAATTATCTACTCAATCAATATTCACTGTTTTCTTTTTAAATTTGTCTCTAGAGTATTGTTGTTTTGTGTTACACACCAGGTGGCTCTATATCTAACATATACGCCATCAATGCGGCACGTTATCACAAGTTTCCTGAGATTAATTTAAAGGGTTTACTCGCGATGCCCCAGTTGTGCTTCTTTTCCTCTGAGCAGGTAATGTGACACAACTCATTGTTGTCAAGTTTATAAAACACATCTAGTTATAGACGTAATTATGAATCAACAATGACGCTTTCCATTTAGCAATAATATCTATTTTTATTCTTGTTAACTGGACATTGTTCAAGGAATTTCAGATAAAAATGGAAGCAGGGCTAAACCACAATGCAAGTTTAAAAGTCAAAATAAAAATAATGTAGAGTTGATTTTTAGCCAATTTTAATGTAGTCAGGGTGAGTTTGGATATTAAAGCCTGATATCTCCTGTCAGGCGACATCTACGAGCACTTAATACCAACAATTGTTATTAGTATGTTATCCACTCGTAGGCGCATTACTCGGTGGACAAGGGTGCGGCACTTCTGGGTTTGGGTCTGGACAACCGGATAAAGATGGCCTGTGATGAGAACGGTAAGATGATCCCTCTCTGTCTGGAGCAGAAGATCACAGAAGCCAAACAACAGGTAAATCAGCCACTACCCTGCAAACACGACACATTCAATCAATGCTGGGTTGATGCTGGACCGACGTTGTTAAAAATGTTTTTAAAAATGGCTTTGTCAATATGGTCAATGTGATTGGTCATTATTGTAACTCCCATTTATATAATCCCAATGACCAATGTACTGCCCAACGAACCCGCTTAAGCATGTTAAAAATAAGTCACCAACATATAGTATCGTGCTATATTATTGGTTGATCACTGGCTACAAAACGCTCAACAAACGCCGAACGCCGTCGACCCAATGTTGTTTTGAGGTTGGGCCAACGTCACAGACAATAGACCAACAAATAAACCAATATTGGGTCAAAAGATATTGTTTGCGGGGAGCTCAACGACAATAAATAATTCAAGGCTATTGTACATATCGATTTTTTTTTGACCAAGATTGATCGTTTTAAGATCAGTTGTCAAGGCTGGTAGTTAATTTAAACCATCTGCGCAGTTAAGTTACAGTTGATACCGTCTAAATAAAAACAACTAGATAAACTTTCAGCAACAGTTGATCGAAATAAGCTCCCGCATTAGATGAACTTTCTGGTTAAATACATTCCTGCAACGGCGCCTTTAGCTCTGTATGCATAATGAGTAGATGACACTGTCATCCAGACACAGGATTCGAGCTTAGAGCCCTGGCGTCTGGGGCTCCGTGCTCCGTGTGAATCCCTATAGCATTTCAGAAAAAGTTTTTTTTAAAAACGTGCAGAACGTTGCAATGTTTGCCCAAACTGCCAGAGAAAGAGTCAGTGCCCTTTACGCAATATACATGTAGTTTGGTCAGATATTGGTGTTTGCTTTGACAATTCCGTTGTTATTAAAAGACTACCGGTGATTTCAGATTCACCGTCAGATTTCACCGCACACAGTCCGAATTCACTGTCCGAAATCACCCGTCCGAAATAGCCGAGGTCCGAAATCACCGGACACCTATTAAAATACAGATGTTTATGCTGCTATTCTTAAACGTGTACATTCTTTTTTTAGGTCATTGTTTTCTTAATGTAGGCTAGAACTTCAATGTGCTGCATGCTGAGGTCACACACGATTGATTAATCTATTTAGGAATGTTTGACTCGTTTCGTCAACATGCTTAGAAAACCTTTCTTACTCATCTTTCTTACGCATAAATATAAATGAATAAGGCTCTAAACTGTAGTTGGTTTTGCCTCGCTATGAAAGCTCGGTGGGGCCTTCCAACTTCCGACTTTTGAGTTACGAGTCCCAGCTTCCAACTTTCCAGTTCCGACTTCAGAGTTGCGACTTCCAGCTTCCGATTTCCAGCTGCTGAGGTCAGATTTTTGCTTTGTCTACTAGACCCGTGAGATGCATACAGATAGTCCAGTGTCTACGAAATGGAACTCGGAGTTGGGGAATTCAAGGTCAGAACCTTCAAATCGGAACTCGGAAGTCAGAAGCCGGAAATCTTAACTGGGCTCGGCATTCTCTCCAAATAAGCTGCATTTTATCGTTTATTCTATTTACCATGTTAATCTCATAATGACTGCTGTTGACAGGGAGCTGCCCCTTTTCTGGTGATCGTCACTTCTGATACCACGGTAGCCAGGGCGTATGACCCTCTGAACGCCGTGGCAGATATATGTGAGGCCCACGGCTTTTGGATGCATGTGGATGCGTGCTGGGGAGGTGGAGCCCTGCTGTCCTCAAAACACAAACATCTGATGGAGGGTGTTCACAGGTGAGCTGATAATGATGCCCTAGGTAATACGTATGGTGAGCTGATAATGCGGCCCTAGGGAAATACGTATGGTGAGCTGATAATGCTGCCCTAGAGAAATATGTATGTTTCCCGAGGGAATTATCACATTGCCGTAACAAGTGTGTTTATTCGCCCTAGGGAATAAACACATTTGCTGTCGCAATGTGATTAGGTCATAAGGATTGAGGACGTTTGTTGTCGCAGTGCGATTATTTCCCAAAAATCTCAAAATTATTTTTCATAGTCCCCATGGAGTATCATAAGATAATGTATACAGTTTGTTAATCACATTTTGTTGGCACGTTGCCCTTATGTGAAAATAGGTGGAAGAAGATGTGTAATGGTGGTTGATCTTGCTGGGGTTTTTTGCATAAAAAACATTCACGGAAATAAAATATCCCGACATTTTGTAAAGAAATATCATAGACAACGGCTTGTCTACTGACATCATAAGACGCGTTCAACTGTTATTTGATGTATGCCCTGCAACATTATTCTTCTAACTAAAACTCGGTGCTGCTCTTTTACTGTATCCCCTATTCACGCTGGTCCAACGATCGAGAAGGTCATAAGTGAATATAGATTTATTTCAAATATATTATCGTCATTTATAAATTAAGCTGAAAATTGGGCTAGCAGCTGCAGCTTCAACTGAATAACTAAATGCTCCCTGACAACTCAACAAAAAAAGAGTTATCATTGTTAACCATTACAACGCTGAAATATTTTTGTATAAACTATGGAAATTAAAGGGTTCTTCTCAATTTAAAATCGTCATACATGTCTCAGTTAGTTCTTTTCGATTCATTTGAATACATATAACAATGTCATGGGCTTAGAATCATTATAAATATTTTAATTCTCTCAGTGCGGGGACCCTCTTTATACGTCAGAATCTGACGTATAAAGACGGCCTCCGCACTGAGAGGATTACTGGACCGCTCCTTTTATTGATTTTTAGATCTGATTCCACGGCTTGGAATCCTCATAAAATGATGGGAGCCACTCAGCAGTGCTGTGTTTTTATTACAAAACACGAGGTACGTGGAATGCACATAATTATCACATAATGCTGCCGTGCAAAGCCAAAAGGCAGTATCTGCTTTTTGGTTTTGCAGAGCAGAATTAGTATCGATACTCTCCGACTAAAAGTGTCGCACCGCAATAAGCACTGATAAGGCGGCCATAAACATTGCAACATGCTGCGAAACATTTTACGTAACACTTTATTATTAACTCAAGGGGGCGATATATTATGGTTAGATCTGTGTCTGGGTTTTTTTCTGGGGAACCACCCCCTCTACGTATAATTATCCGCAAGGCTTTTAATTGTATTTTTCAGAATGTTCTTTAGGATTGTTACGGCGCGGGGGCGGGCTACCTGTTCCAGCAGGACAAGTTCTACGATGTCTCGTACGACACCGGGGACAAGTCTCTGCAGTGTGGCAGGAAGGCAGACGTCTTCAAACTGTGGATCATGTGGAAGGCCAAGGGCGATGCGGGGTTTGAGTGGGCGATAAATAACGCCTTTCACAATGCTCAGTGAGGATTCCCAGCTGCAAACACGAGGTGTCCACCAGATGCTGAAGTACTGTTAGTCCAGTGTCAATAGGCAGTGGAGCGATAGTGAGTCGGCATCTGGTCAACGTCTCGTATTTGGGTGTTAATGGTGTCAGTTTATCAAATGATATACCGATGATAACTAATGTGTATAGTACTGTGCTAAAAATTATTGAATGCTACCAACAAATATCTAAACTGAACAAATCGATGGAAAAATAAAACAAAAAAACAACAGCACATACCTGTATATAAATCAAACAATCTTCTTCAACGAAAAATAGCACCATGCACAACTCGCTGTACAACGATTGATAGTCATTATTAAAGATGAATAATTATATGTGTTATGTGTCTTTATCTGCAGATACTTTACCAATATGATACGTAACCGCCCTGGCTTTCGCATGGTTTTTGAAAAAGTGAGTACTAGCTATTAGCAAAGGTTTCGTTATTCTTACTCAATATTTTTCTAATTCCGCATTAATAGTGATTGCGTCTGAAGAGAAACAACAGTGTAAATTATGGTGTATAATGTAACATAAAAATACCGATAAAGCCGAGCTTAATTTTTCTGGGAACGAAGTCATTTATTTCTGTTTATAATTAGTAATTATTCAGCAAACACGATGCATTCACCCAATGCTGTTTCAATGTTGGTCCACCGTTTTCGACGCTGGACCAACATTGAAACACCATTGGTACGATATCCCGTGGTTGCTGGGTATTGTGGCTGATATGGCAACATTATAAAATGTAAAATACTTTTTCCTAATATCGCTGCTGTTGTTGTAGCCGGAGTGCACTAACGTCTGCTTCTGGTACATACCTCCGAGCATGCGCAATGAAGTAGAAACAGAAGAGTGGTGGCACAGGTTATCCCTGGTAAGTGTGCTACATGCGGGCTAATCACGAGTATAAGAGTTTATGAAACACTTAAAAAAGTGAGAGATATCCTGTATTTATATATACCCTTCGAACCGTCACGTTATTCTATTGGAATTTTCGGTCACTTGAAGTTGTGTCTCGCTGACGCGATTCACAACTTCAAGTGATTGAAAATTATTCAGACTTGACAAAATGGTGGTCAACTTTTTTCAAATCTTGCTGATTGATGACACGTTTTACCTTTACATGCACGTATGAAAGCTGGTATCTAATTTGTTCATAAAAGAAAACAATATAATAGTGACCGGCGACTAAAGGGGTAAAAAATCTGTGTTACCTGCCACTCATGACAGTGGTAGATAGGTCCTGGACCTATTAGCCCCAAGAGTACAATATGGCTTAGTAGAATTAAGGGAAGGTGGCTTGCACATGGGCGCACCCTGCATGTGTGTATGTAGGCTTACCTTTCTAATGCTTTTATCACTAGCAAACAGATTTAGCTCTCATGTTATTGTTTTAAAAAATCAAAAAATCTGATAAAACATCAAATAATGCTGTGGGGATTCAAATACGAAACAGAAATTTGAAATTGATTTTTTTCAGATTTGTTGTCTCGTTGCCGCTAGCCGGCAAACACAAAACATTTGTATAACATGTGTACAACGTCGGCCGAATGTCTTCGACTTAGGTCTAGCATTGTACAAATGTTATAACTGTTTTGTGTTTGCGGGGCAGTTATAGTAGATATAATTGAGTGTGTTTTCAGGTGGCACCGCTGATCAAGCAGCGCATGATGGAGCAGGGTACCATGATGGTGGGGTACCAGGCCTTGGGGGAGCACGTCAACTTCTTCAGGCTGGTTATTGTGAATCTGTACCTAGACAAACAACACATGGACTATGTCGCCGACGAGATCCACAGATTAGGACGGGATTTGTCAGAAGAAAACCAAATAGCATTCCAGAGTTTGAGTGTTTTTCGAAATTTCAATTAAGTTGGAATAAGAGCCCATTTGGGAAAAGCTGGCCGGAAATGTGTATTCATTTTGATGCTTAAATTTTTAAAATTTATGTTTTTCAAAATGCACCGCCGATATGACAATATATAATTGATAATACCATCGAAGCACAACATTTTAAAAAAAACTTTTAAAAAGACGACATTCTTGAAACAAGACATCATATTATAATCGGGTCGTAGGCCTATCCTTAGGTGCCGTGACCGTGCAGTTCAGAACTTGTTTTTTGGTTGTTTTGTCATCTTTATGGGCTAAATAAAATATTGGCCCCTCTGTACCTCTGAAAAGTGTGGGCGGAATTTTCAGCGACACTTTTTAAAATTGCGGCGAACACGAATGATGAAATTTAGAAATGGTATGTCTAATCACATTTTTGTAATGAAAAACACAGGGTCAAGGAATTCATTCTACAATAACATTTAACACTCTGACATCCCTTCCTACGCGAAAATACTATATGGCCACCATAAAATCGATCTCAGTCAAGTTCTAGTTGTGATTAATCTAAATAAGACAATTACTACTGAATAAGACAATGTTTTAAATAAATCATTTTACGTGCTGGCAGAGTTTCTCTAACAATAGGCCTACTTAATTTGGCCAACTTCTGCAAATATCAATATTGTATTTTATTATCATGGATTAGGATTTGTATATAATATATTACCACACTGATTACTTTGGAATATTAGGATATTACGTAATAAAGCTGAGCCATTGTATGATATTTTGATGATATTACATTAGAATGCCAGAATATGACGTCAGGATATAATATTTTATGTCAGGATATTTCATTGTAATATCAGGCTATGACACATTAACGTCATGATATGGCATTATAATGTCCAAACATTGCTCCTTGATATAGTTATCATGCACCACTTATAACACTAAATTACTGATATGGCTAAAAGCAGTGTTAAAACACGTTTTGTTTCTACTTCCCATGTTACTTTAAAATAAACATTCGATTTGCATAATGATTATTTCATCATTGAACACACCCCAGCAAACATAAAATATTTGTAAACATTTGTACAACATCGGCCCAACGTCTTCGACGTTGGTCGAAAAGCAGTGTTAAAACACGTTTTGTTTCTACTTCCCATGTTACTTAAAAATAAACATTTGATTTGCATAATGATTATTTCATCATTGAACACACCCCAGCAAACATAAAATATTTGTAAACATTTGTACAACATCGGCCCAACGTCTTCGACGTTGGTCCAACATTGTAAAAATGTTATACAAATGCTTTGTGTTATCTGGGATGATGCATATACTCACAATACATTTACTTACGTTTATTATTTACGATTAGGCCGCCCATGGAAATTGCGTAAGAGAGAATGAGAGACATTTTCATTTTTGTTAAAATGTAAAAAAAAAGTGACGCTTCAGAGGCTTAGGTGGTAATCATTAATTCACCTTTAGCCGCCTGTTACTATTATAACCGTTTGTTTTATTTATTTTTTTAGCAAATTAAATACCATCTTTCAAGCATGTAAGTGAAATAAGTTGTGCGGTCACACTGGCACACATAATACTGATTCTGAGTTGAAACTGATGATAGCCATGATATTATATGAGATATTTTCAAAGTATATGTATATATATTTCGGTGTACCGTCACGTCTCAATTTGTGTGACAGATTTACTCCTCGTATCAAAGAAATCTGATTTTGCATGCATGGTATAGTAAATAGTTACGCTTTTCACATTAAACTTTACAGCATGGAATTTGAGTCAAAAAGTGAGATTTGAGACATTTTTTATATATATCACTTCATTATCGCTCACTGCACGCGCCTGAAATATGTCAGCTCACAGCTGATCCAAGGTGAGCCATGCCTCGATGTTACGGCCTACCGGTCGGTGAGTGCCCACTGAAGAAGAATGACGTCACGGTCACACTGAGACAAGGTGATATGATGCTGTGTCAAGCATGCTGGGACACGAGATTTGGCGGTAATAAGGAAGAAGATAAAAATACCAGAAAGAATAATACAAATAACACAGATAATAATGAAGTAACTAATGAGGTGAACATAGTAAATCCATTATTGGCGTACATCTTATTTTCACTACACAGTGGCACAGTTGAGAACGTGCGTAATGCAGTCATCGACCATTTCCCATTAGATATAATAATATTGTGCTGGATAGCTTGAGGACTAGAGGCCATTTGCAAAATTCTTTCCGACAAGGGATAAAAACACACATTTCCACCATAATTAAACTTCAAAATTAGAAAATAATTAGCTAAATATCACGTATATAGTATGCAGAATTCAAAAACGTGTAATTAAACAACGGATGGAAAACAGAACGCAAGATTTAAATGGATTAGGAGACTGTCAGGAAATCAACAAGGAGCACTCAATGGACACTCAGTTGGATTAAACGATAAGTCACCATTTCTATACAAATTATAGCATAATTTTCTAAATAGTAAAAGGAAATTAGCATCAGTATCATATTATGTAGAATCGTATGTGGTCATAATAATTTATAAACAGTAAAAAGTCTAGTTATTTTCGCTAACATTGGCCCCACATTGGCCCAACATAACCCATAGGAAACTTAGATATAGTATGCGGCGACAATTTAAAGTAAATAAATAAACGTAGTGTCATAATTAGGAATTGTAGATATCGTAGGCGGCCTACAAGCTGCTGACGATCAAACTATAGGCATCATATTGGCCCAACATTACCCATAGGAATCTTAGATATCGTAGGCGGCATACAGGCAGCTGACGATCAAACTATAGGCACCCTATTGGCCCAACATTACCCATATGAATCTTAGATATCGTAGGCGGCATACAGGCAGCTGACGATCAAACCACACACATTAAATAGGCATAACCATCCTCTCCGCAGGTATCCTAGATTGCATTGCAGCCGCCGTCAATCAACACATTTTTTAAACACCGACCCATCTCTAAAATCATGTCTCCTTTTTTCATATTCACTCTTTTCATAACAGCAGTGTCATTTATACATAAGGACGATGAAGTGGCCCCCTGTGGCCCAGCAATATTTGAAACAAATTGTCACCAACCTCCATCATTAACAAACATCATGTTCTCTAATTTGGTCAAAGCAAAATTACCTCTTTTAAATGTATGTTTCACTACCACCTTCTCGACCATATTTTAACTTCTACTGGCAGGAGATGTCAGCTTAAATCCGGGTCCCTCCGGCCCAAATGAGAGAATCAAAATTGCAACAATGAATGCTCGACCTATCAAACCTAAAACTGCCCCCTTCTCCGAATATGTAACATCTAAAAATTTGAACATTGTGGCAGTGACAGAAACATGGTTAAAACATGATGAAACGAAATCAACGATAGCTGATATCTCACCTCCTGGCTATTCGTTTTTTCACGAACCTCGCTCGGATCAGCGGGAAGGAGGAGGTGTAGGCATACTAGTGTCTGACCAATTCAAAACTGACATTCATCCTCTGCCATCATTTAAAACGTTCGAAGTGATCTCTGCACGTATCGGAAACAATTCGTTCAGTGGTTTCGTTGTCTGTCTGTATAGGCTTCAAAACGGTACATGTCCATTTTTTGATGAATTTCAAGATCTACTAGAGAACATAATTTCACTGCACGACAATTTGTATATATTGGGAGATTTCAACTTACATCTAGATAACTCAAATGGAAACACCAACAAATTCAATGAAATCCTCACATGTTTCGATCTGAAGCAGCATGTTAATTTTCAAACTCATGTTCATGGTCATTGGCTAGATCTGCTAATCACCAAACGCATTTCTAATTGTATCGAATCATTTTTTTCGGCAGCAGGTATCTTGGACCATCTTGCGGTCATATCATAAATTGACTGTTGTAAGACGAAATGGAACAAAGAAAAAATATCGTTTCGTAAAATAAACAAAATTGACTATGAATCGTTTCATTCAGATATTCTCAGTTCGGATCTAATAAAGAAACCGGAGAAAGATCTCTCGGCACTATGTCAGCAGTATGATTCTGTTCTTAGCTCTATTTTAGACAAGCACGCTCCTGTAAGTACAAAGACTCTGCCCAAAAAACCACCAGCTCCATGGATGACTCCTAAAATTATGAAGGCTAAAACCCTTGGACACAATCTCGAACGAACATGGCGCAGATCTCGCACAGATCTAGATCGTTCTTGTTACAAACAGCAATGCCACCTGTGTAATAGAATGATGACAAAAGCTAAATCGAAATATTTAGGTGATGTTATTGCAGAAAATTCGGACAATCCCCGTCGCCTTTGGAATTTAATGAATAACATTCTGTATATAATTCCTTCTCCTGCTCTGCCAGAATTCACATCAGTAAAATCACTTTGTGATCATTTCTCTAGGTATTTTGTGGATAAAATTGAAACTATCCGTTCCGAATTTCCAGATAAAGTACAGAATATTCCACAAGTGCAAAAACCAGAAATTAGATCCAAAATAAACGTTTTTGAACGTGCGTCAGAAGATGAAATTAAAAAACTTATTTTGAGCTCATCGTCAAAATCATGTGATCTGGATCCCATTCCTACAAGCGTGTTGAAAAATTGTCTTGACATATTAATAACTCCCATCACTGGCATAATTAACATTTCAATGGAAACTAGTACATTTCCTCAAAATTTCAATGAAGCTCATGTAAGACCACTACTGAAAAAACATCTCTTTCTAAAAACGAACTGAAAAATTACAGGCCTGTATCCAACTTAAGTTTCATTTCTAAATCTTTGAAAAGATAGTAGCCAATAGGCTGCAAGCTCATATAAAAAATAACCATCTATGTAATCCATTACAATCGGCCTACAGGAAACATCATTCTACAGAATCGGCTCTACTGAAAGTACATAACGATATCATTATTAGTATGGACAAGGGTGAAATTACGGCTCTAAACCTTGCTTGACTTGTCGGCCGCTTTCGACACCATTGACCATGCTACATTAACAGATAGACTTTCTGATTGTTATGGAATATCTGGCCAGGCTCAAATTTGGTTTTCTTCTTATTTAAAAAATAGGCTCCAGACCGTAAAAATTTAAGACACTTTTTCAGATAAGTCATACTCTCATATGGAGTTCCACAGGGCTCTGTGCTAGGACCAGTGCTTTTTACTTTATACACTACACCAGCGCTATTATCTCTAGTTTTGACATAAACCACCATCTTTATGCCGATGATACTCAAATTTACATGTCTCTATCAGTTTCGAACGCTAGGGAATCTCTTGAGAAGTTGCAACATTGTTTAATGGGTGTGTCGGCCTGGATGACAGGATCTAAGCTGAAGCTTAATCCTAGCAAGACAGAATTTCTTCTTATTGGGACCAAACTTCAGCGAGAAAAATTCTTGAATAATTTCCCATGCTTACTTCTAGGTCAAGAAACAAATCCATCTACATCAGCTAAAAATCTTGGTGTACTATTCGACAGTAGCCTGAATTTCCGAAAACACATATCCCAAACATGTAGGACATGCTTCTATCATATCCGTGACCTGCATCGAATTCGAAAAAGTCTGTCCTTAGATCTTGCCAAGCAAATTGCAGTGGCACTCGTCAGTAGTAGGTTAGATTATTGTAACTCACTTTTTCACAATATGCCAGAAAAGGATATCGCTAGATTACAACGCGTTCAAAACTGCCTTGCAAGAGTGGCAACCAATGCCCCACAATTTAGTCGTTCCGTTCCAACTCTAAAACAATTACATTGGCTTCCTGTTAAGTTTCGCATTCTTTTTAAAATATGTTCGATAACTTTTTGAACCCTAAAAGAAAACCAACCTGCATATCTGGCTGATTTACTTGTTCGGCCGAAATGCTCAAAATATCTACGCTCCACTAATTCGAATAGATTTGTTGTTCCTTGTATAAAGACTAAGACTGGGTCAAGAGCTTTCTCTATATCTGATTCAGCCTTATGGAACGCCCTGCCTGTGCCAATACGTACTACCAAAACAATCTTAACATTCCGGAAATTACTTAAATCTCACCTATTTGACCTGGCTTTTTCACCCTAGTCCCTCAGCATCCCGGCTCCCTGTTGACAAACCTGCTTTGGCCTCGAATATGACACATGATCGCGCTAAGGATTTGTGCGCCTCTGAGCTCGGTCCGCTGAGGATATAGGCGCTATAGAAGTTTTATTTGATTAGATTATTTGATTGATAATAAACGCAAAGAACATTTTATGGGACAACTGTGATCGCAAGCTAATTGGAGAGAAAATAAAGCGCAAAGGATCCACGATATGCACTGAGAATTGAGGCCAACGTAACGGACATATTATCTGCACTTCAGAAACTTGACAGGTCTAATAAACTGCCTAGCGTAATAATTGATCACAAGGACTTAAGCATGATCCTCAGGTCGCTTCCAGAGGAGTTGACCAACATTTCTCTTGTCGACCCATTGAACAGATTTGAAGCTAAACTGGGGTCAGTACAAGAATTGCTGGATAGAGCAGTAGCTGAGAATATGAACATGAAAGACAGACTAGATCATATCGCATCATATGCAAGCGTATTAAAGCGAGGGGAGCCAGTTGAGAGGCAGAAACTAAACAGTCATGTGGCTGCAGTGTTAACAGCTGATCGGGCGTCACGCTCTAGCTCATCTGACGAGGAGCCACCCCATCAGGTCACGCCAGGAGGATCCCCGTCACAACAGGTACGTGATCTACCCTCTCCACGCCACCAACAAACAGGACGAGGTACAGAGAACGCTGGTCACAATAATGTTCAAATTGATGAAAATGACAATAACGGTGAGCAGAGAAATGCCACTGACAGGAGATAGGAAGAACCCACACACAGGCCACTAGCTGCACCTGGCCGAGGACGAGGAACAATGGCAGGTTTCCGAGGCCGTGGTGGTCAAAGAGGTGATCAGTCATAGAGGTGATCAGTCCGACTTATTACAGAGCAACCTGGTCAGGGCGATCAGCAATCTATCACTCAACGCATACGATTCTGTAGGGTCTACCTCGCGAGATCGATATCGTAACGATGATTTTGAGACGCCTCGCCACTTTCAGAAGAAACATAGACCAACGGGTGTGAAGTGGTATCCCGGAAGTAGTGTATAGTTGTGTACAGTATAGCGATAGTTGTGTTCAGCGCTCGATTCGAATTGATAAGTCGTGGAAAATGGTTCTTTTTCACATTCAAACCAAATCAGCCTCTCCAAATAAATTAGTGCAACAAATGGCCACACATCTTAGCTACCCGCATGCACACTTAGGGCATGTAACTGTGGCTAAGTTAGTCAAACACTCACGCCCCGTTTTTGTAGTCGACGTAAAAAGCACTCCTGAATCAATGAAACCCAGCTATTTATGTCTAATAATGTAACCATTAAAATGCCTGTGATCTATTTATGCAGTTGAAAATGTTGAAAGACTCATACTTAATCATATAAATATTCTTCATATTATAGATGATACAAAATCGCATCGAAAAATGATAATATATGTCTATCATAATGAGGTGTATGGTGTTGCTAAGATAGTTGCGTTGCTATATAGCGCCACATGGCTAGTTGTGTTTAGATCACAAGTGACAAGAATTCGGCGGGATGGTCTTCATGTATCATCTTTATTATACGTAGCGCCCAAATAGTTAATGCAACCCTCATATGGTAGACCAAATGAATGAAATGCGGTCAAGTTATGAAATTAAGCTGGTCAAGCAACAAACAATGGGCGTCGACACAATGTTCAAGTGAAGTTGGTCCAGCAGTATAGACGGTGGAACAGCATTAAACCAACATGGGGGGAGTGGCCAGCTGTCCAAGTCAAGTCAAAAGTCAGGTTTGTGTTGTATCTCAAGAGAAATATAATAATGAAGAATGTTTTTTATCTAACGTGTTTGTTGATACCTATGCAAAATCTGTTCGATTATGTGATTGTTGACCAATGCCTGTTGAAGGTTGCGCCACAGTGCGTGACGATGACCCAACAATAAAGCATCTTGTGTTTTCCGCTGAACCAACTACCACTGGGCCCTCACGCAGTCTATTGGGTGACAATATTACTGTGCAGCTGGATATAATTTGTTCCTTAAACTCTAATTCTGTCGGAAAATTAATCATTTTGATCTTCCCACCATGCTCACAATTATGCCGCATCCATGTGCAGAGTTATATCAACAAATCATCGTCAGCCCGGCACGATTTTCACAATAATGCCGGCATATTAATAAAACCTGAAACTGGGTTGTTTTTATTATTATTAGGCTATATTATTAGCTATAACACAGCGTCGTTCCCAGTGACAAATATCTCAATATGTTATCAAAATATGGTCTTGAAAATATACAGTAGAATATTATTCTACATAAAGATCATTTGTTTTTAAACTTCAAGTCAATGGATATACAAATTAAAAAAAAACGACCTAATAATAATATCAATAATGTAAGTAATAAGGTAACCATTACGAATAGCATAGTTTGGGCGTATCATTCTGTACAGATTAACAACTTAACAGCATAATAGCGGACAGTGAGATATAATAAATACTACTGCTGTTTTTGGCATATATATACCGTATCCACTGGCGTTAACATGATTAACGTGCATGCACTTGTATTAATTTTGAAGATGCACTTGAAGTGTTAAAAAAAATCGCGTTTGCCTTTGCGTTGGTGTGTTTTGTAAGTGATAAAATAGTGTGCTTGAAAGAATTTGCTTTCACCCTCATGTGTTTTACGCTTATAAAAACATAAAGCAGCAGAATAAGGACTAGTTCTAGTTTTGAATAAAACGATAAATCTATAATAATAATAACGTGTGTCATGAAATCTACATTCTTTTCAGTAAATACAAAAGATTTTATTTTAATTAAATACATTTATTGTTGTCTTAACAGGATCAAAATTATGAATGCTCACACTCAGCGTAACTAGCGATTTTACGTGAATGGACATCATATGCCGTATCCTACCATGTTTTCATCTAAGGATAAGTGTGGTTATGTACTAAATTCTAATGACTAATTTATGATTGTGAGTGATATAATACTATTACATTAAGTTAAAATGATTTATGTTGGTTAAACGTTGCGTGCTGTAACCGGAGGAATTTTGACAGATAATGAAAAAGTCGGCAATAAAAATAAGCCACCACATGCTCTGTAATCAGGGTAGGAAGCATCCTCGAATAAAAGGCGGTTTTTTTTATACGGGCCCGTCCGTTTAAAAAGGGCCGGTGCCGTGTATTAATTCGTGGAGGTGGTCTTTATTTTAATGGACAATGACGAGAGCATGAGCTGATGCATATGTTCAATGTATAAATAAGGTTACAGAAATTATTCTATCACAGGTATGGCTATAAAAACTGAATAATTAACTAGAAAAGGAGTTCCCGAACTCTGAGGCCCTGCTTTACTCTGCTTGAGGGCTATGGACAAAAAAATCACGGTATTGGTCTTCCTCATGGGCCAGAATCCTAAATGTTTTCGACGTGTATTATTCCACCACCATCGTCGGTGCTGGCCAACATTAATTTAATACTTGCCTACGATGTACCTGATACAGAGGATGTAGGCCTACCCACCAAATTCCGGTTCAATGTTGGGCCAGCGTTGCAGCCCATTGCTGGTTCAATGCCGGTCAATCGTCTGCTATGCTGACCCAGCACTAATCTATCACGGGTCTGTTGTATACTTTGCGCAAACCAAAACCGTTTCAATGTTGAACCACAGTCTTGGACGCTGGCTCTTCATTGAAACAGCATTGAGTGATTGTACCATCTCTTCTGACTACTGCATTATGCTGGTTACCTTTCAAATCCCGGCGTCAGAAACACCAGAAAACACGATACATTGGCCCAATGCTGATGTAATGCTGGGCCACCAATATTCCCACAAAAACCCTTTAAGCTCTTAATCACAAATATAATCGTGAATATTATTATTTTTCAACACTTGTTAAAGACAAAAGTACTTAACCTAAGGGCCTGAAACATTATATTCGACATGTTCATAAGGTGTACAGAAATGCAACCGTTTCCGACATACAGCATCCCTCTTTCCCCTAATTAATACACAAATTCAGGCAAAATAAACTTAATAGTACCAGCCTCCGGCCGGTCCTAATTAGTGAGAGTGAATCACAATATATAAAATACGTTTTAGTGATCGTATTTATTTCCACTTCATCAAAATGTGATTTAATAATATATTGTACCTATGACCCCCACCTTAACTTGCTCATGCGGAAAAAATGACAAGGCAGAAAAAATATTTATATATGGTCATTGGAGCTCGACAAATATATCTAGAACTTGGCCGCATCATTAAGACATCGGTCGTAGCAATCATATCTAAAATGACAAAAATATGAACAAATTTTGTTTATTTTTTGTAAATATATCCTTTTTGACCCTCGTAATTAGGTTGGTAAATGAAAAAAAAAATACGCCATAGTTGAATATGTTATTATTGAATTAAATCACTTAAAAAAATACTTTTTTCATAAAAAACATGTTTTTTCTGAGCACAATGACGATGGTGTGCAAATCAATTTTGCTACACACATGGCTGAAAGTATTAAACCATTGCATTTGTCAATGTCGGTATTCTTCTGTGATCAAAACAATACAATTGCATTTTAGTTACTATAGGGTAATAATTGAATATGTATAATGAATCATATATAAACAATATAAATTCAGAACAAAATAAATTTGTGATTTTAAAGTTGAACGTGTTTCTGGATGGTTATTGCTAAAACAGGTCAACGTTATTGGGTTGCATGATATTAACACGGAAGCAGACGCTTTTTCTGACTCTCACGACAGCTGTGATTTTTCTGTCTAGTATATCTAATTGATCAATTATATCTTCGACCGTGGTATGTATTTTTGCTTAATTGAACGTTTATATTACCAAAGATGATCATTCAAACCCAAGCGTGACTTTATAAAATTAAATTTAAATAAAAAGACGTACGCTAATAACATGAATAAGCTCACGGCCACATCGATCCTTTTAAAGCGGCCGGAGCCGTATGAAAACCCACCTTTTATTCTAGGATGCTTCCTACCCCGGTGTTATAATGGTCTATAATGGTCTACATGTAATATGGTGTACTATGACGGATATGCTTGTTTGGCCAAAGCAAACTGGAATTGGATTCTAGAACTGTAACATTTGTATTTACCATTTTATGTAGCTTCCAATGGCAGTTGGTTAAACAATTGAAAGTCAAAAGTCCTTGGACATGTTGGAGTAGAGTTACAGTTGATTATTTTATTCGTTGACCCTTTGATACGTCACATTAGAGACTGCATTTTGACGAGGTACACTGTGGCATATGCACATAAACTTACGTGTTTAATTTTTTTTTTTAATATCATCGCTTTTGGCAATGGGGTTAACACTGAACACACCTTTCCTGCTGATGTGTAGGCTCGCCGCTATAAATGCGGGTGCATTGATGTGACTGACAGTAGTTCTGTGCGAATTGTTTCAGTTGCTCCAAAGGAAGCACGATACTGGGCCAACATTACCCCAGCGTTAGTTTGGAGTGTCTTGTTTGCTAGTGTTTGTTATTATATACATCTACGATATATATGAACAATGCCTGAAATGACCACCCTAACTTAAGCGCTAATAAAAAAGGCATATTGTAGTGTATAAATACACTAGATGTATTTATAATACCATTAACACCATCTTCTTATTTTATATTTTCTTCATTGGTCCACTCACATAACAAATCTTTGGATAGTATAAACAATATTCACCATTACACTGTATTAGGATAATTAAATGGGTGCAACACAACTAGCAGCTATTGATCTATATACCAACACAACTATCACAGCTGTGGTCCATCTACATATTGTACATTTACTTTACAACTACTTACACATGTACGGGAAACTTTGTATGCAGTGTTAAATCGTGATATATTACATTATAATATTTCAATAAGTATATGTTTTATTGCTCTGTTTACCTATAATCGTATTCTCAAGGCTAGTCTCACTGATCCAGTAGTGCGTTTTATGACGACCACCAAAACGGGGCGCGAGTGTTTGACGATCTCGGCCACAGTTACGTAACCTAAGTTTGCATGAGGGTAGCTAAGATGTGTGGCCATTTGATGCACCAATTTATTTGGGGAGGCTGATTTGGCTTGAATGAGAAAATGATCTATTTTCCACGACTTATGAATTCGAATCGAGCGCTGAACACAACTATCGATATACTGTACACAACTACACACTGCTTCCGGTATACCACTTCACACCCGTTGGAGTTGTAGTAGGCGCGCACTAGCGATTACTTTGTCTCAGTAGACACATTCAATTACCCCGTAAAGTGCTAAATAATCTAACTTCTCACCCATTTGAAGTTGTGTCTCGCTACAGCGATCCACAACTTCAAGTGGGTGAAAATTACTCATATTTGTTTAATTTGGGACCAAACATTTGGACATATTGATATTTAAACACTCATTTCATTCTCAACAACAGTGATATGTTTGGCTGATAAAATCGATTACAAACGCATAGTCATGATAGTCGTGCTTATATAATTATGAAAGGGTGAATTGTGCAAAGACAAAACTGCTTATTTTTCTAGTAACCCAGCAAACACAAGACGTTGAACTCTTTTGTTTTAATATTGGCCTAGCGTTCTCGGCGCTGGTCCAACATTAAACCAACATTGGTTCATCGTCTTGTATTTGCTGGGCAGTTACTTTCAGGGTGATGGGATCCCATGTAGTTGTTAACGTTGTTTGCCTGTCACGACGGAGCTCGTTCGGTCGCCATCCTATCTGGTATTCAGTCACACAGACTTAAACTGTTTTTTCCCCGCCCTATCGTAAAGATTCGGTATTTTGGGTAGCCAGGGCGCGAATTTTGAGTCCTGTCTCTGGATGGCAGTGATATCTGATTCATCTCAGGATGTTGTCCAGACCCAGTATTAGCTTGTAGATGCACAACCTATTAGCCGACATGACCGGGGTGCTTAAAAACTACCGCACACAAATGTGGCCTAAAGCTCCAGACATGGATCTACAATAAACGTCAAGGAAACCGCATCAGTGGTTCCATATATACCAAGCGGCTGACTTTATCTTTGGGGCTAAATGGAGGATTGTGTCTGTGGTCGACACCGATTTGCTGTAGGTAGATCCTGCTATCGAGACACCACTCAGAATATGCTGACCATATCCAGATCAGCTCGTCTCTGGAGCCTATGGTCGTGTAGGTAAGTACACACTCGCCGATCTTTCTCCTTCAGGTGAATATGTGAGCAGTGCTGGGCGTGTTTCCAGTCGAAGTAACTATGGTAAAGAGTGTCGTTACCGTTCGACTTCAACAAATAATTTGCCTAGTCTTCCGGGGAGGAGAAATCCTTCACGTCAATGTATGACCCCTTCGTCAACAGATACTGGTAGTACTCCAGTCCGCCGTAGACGATGGGAACCGTGTTGAACTCTAAACTTCTCCAGAGCTTTTCTGTCACATACTCGCCGCAGAGTCAGTTCTCAAATGTCAGGAAAAACTTGTAGGTCTGTATTACTTCGGAAACGGCCTTGTCTGGTAACTTGATGCCAACACATCTACCATAAATGCCGACGAAGATGAATGCAGAAAGATCTCTGACGTAGCTTTCTCTCAGACTTCCTGACTGGCAGTTACTAACCATCCATACTGCCAACTTAGTTTGTGATTTCTGACTGATTATATTGTCAATTTCACCGTCAATTTCAGCCGAATTGGCGTTTTTTAGCTCCAGACATTCTCCGTAAGGATGATAGATATCTGAGTGTTTTGAGTAAGTCATCGTGTAGTTGAACTTTCCGCAGTGTTCGGGGTTCCTCTCTGGAAGACTGTTCCTGGAAGCTTCCCATCCAAAATAATTTCACGTCTGATCAGGAAGGCTGTGCTCCGGCAATCCTGAGACAGCATCTCAGATTTAATCACCACTGCATGGCTCTCGTTCAGACGGCTTTAATCCTTGTGGAACTCACAGCCTCTATCTTCTGAGATTTTCACAGAAGGATAGGGTTGCAGAGAATAGATACCATTTTCGTTATTGTATAGCAGCTCAACGATGGTAAGCTTTTCATTCGTCCAGGGTTGGTGGAGAATCTGGGAGTCCATCGGGGATTTGAACACGATTGGTCTGTGGATGGGAATGCTTCCTGACATGATGTATACCATACTGGTGGTCATGAAAAACACCACCAGAGAGAAGTAGACAAATGTGCGCCCTGCCGTCCGTCTCCCCACCATCTGGATCTGGGGGAAAAACACATACCAAACTACAAATATGCTACACACAGACAGTGCCCAGAAAATACGAGGCATTCACCCAAGGTTTGTTTAATGTTGAATCAGCGTTGTATATGGTGGGCCAACTTGAACTAGCTTGGGTCAAAGTTTTGTGTATGCTGGGCCAGTATGAAAGCAACATCGGGTCAAGGTTGTGTTTACATTGGGGTAAGAAAGTCATATAAATAAAGAGGTTGTTGATTTGTGAGAAATTGTTAGGCATTTACTTTTTTAAAATAACTTGCTTGCATATGGAAAACATATGAAAATCTTCAGGAAATAAAAAATTGACAAAAAAGTGGGGTTTTCCTCCACTATTCTACAGTAAAAATATTCCGCTCGCAGCAGCTAGTCTATTTTTTCTGTCACGGCACATGCAGATTGAAACCGATTTTTCAGACCATTTGATTTTAAATGACAATAATTATATTCATGAAAGGAACATCTTCTCTAAAATTTTGGAAGAAATGTTAAGATTTGTTGTAGGCCTGTAATTTTTTATATTCTCTTAAGAATAGGTTTCAATTGGCTCTTTTTCCTCTCTGGTAGAAGTGTTTCGATGTCAAGGAAAGATGTGTTAATACTGTGCCCTATTGCTTAAGCCGGTAATCTTAAACAATCGGTGCGGTGCGGTGTGGCCACTCCCACGACTATGATTTCATCGATTTCCGTCGTGCCAGAAGCTGTCATATCATCAAGACTGAACATGTTCAGTCTTAGTTGTGACCCATTGTGATGTCATTGTGGCGTGGCATGTCCTGCGACGCGATCTTATTGTTTTAATTTTGCTTACTGAACACCCACTAGGTGGCCTACACGGTCACCACTAGGTAACAGTCTTTCTGGTGTGACATACTGCTGTCGTAGAACCAGTTTTTCTGCAATTTTCTAAAATCTGACTAAGACATTTATGATGATTTCAAGATGAAAAAAAAATTGGTCTCTATGGTTTATACAAAATAATTCAATATTCTTCGGTATAGTCTACAGGTAAGTTTTTGAAACATGACTTTCACTTTAATTGTGATACATACTGCGTCATCCGGGGCTCTCATATAGCATGGTTTAATCATTGTATCGCCAGATGATTGTCAAATGTTGGCGCAAAGTTGGGCCAGCGTCGCAGGCAATGGACCAGCATTGAACCAAAATTGGGTCAGTGTATTCTGCCGACTGGGACTTCACACACAGTAAGAACGATGACTCAGCGCTGGGCTAATGATGATCCACAGTCTGAGACGCTAGCCCAACATTAAACAAAGAGTGGTTGATACCATCACTACATTTCTGCTGGTATCTTATATTACACAAAAACAAACTTACAATAACACAAATCAAAGATGCAGATCTCAACTAATATCTTATTGGCACACAAAAACCTCGAACTTGACATAGTTTTCAGGGTCAGATGTGGGTCACCAAAATGTTGTTGTAAGCGCACTATCTGAATATAGCAACTGCGGAATAGATCATCAATGCACTATTCAATAATCACAAAATATTTGTATAACATTTGTGCAACGTCCAACATTGTAGAAATGTAATAAACATGTTTTGCGATTTCTGCGATGCTAGGGCAGACATAGTTGTGCTAGCTGAACTGAAAATGATGCTGATCTACCAAGGATTCAAATGGTTGAGAAAATACTGCATGCATGGTAAATCTTATTTGTAAGTTTTTGATCAGATTCTTCGAGATCGGAAATAAAAGCCTCTAAATCAACACTGTTTATTGGTCTAAATGAATTCAGTTTTTATGGTCCACCGGCTACGTTAAACACGGGGTCAATGTGTCGTGTTTACTGGGGTGTTTTATGTATTAAGGTCATGGATTATACATCATGGATTGACTTTATTGATATTTTAGATACTCCACATACGTAATGACATGAATCGGGCCTTAGGCCACCTTTGTGCACATATAGGCTAAACTGGGCCAGCATAACCTACTGAGGATGGTGAGATGATTAAGATGACACTGTCCTCCAGATACAGGATTCGAAATTCGAGCCCTGGCGGTCTGAGGCCGAGCACGCCACCTCTCGGTCACAGAGGCTCCCCACAATACTGACTTTCACACGTGGATGGAGAAGAATTTAACATTTTTGTTTCTTTCAAACCGCCGAGACCGAGAACCGAACCCGAACTCTGGCGTGAAAGGCAGCGGTGCTAACCACTACCATAGGGCCCCCGCCCTCCACATACGTGGAGACACACACGTTAATGCCAGTCCAACGATGATAAACGGTACGTAAGAAAAATAGAGGTATTGTCTTGATATGCTCACTACAACACTGCCGAAATTATGAGTAATTAAACATGAGGTAGAAAAAAAACGAATGTTCATCCGGAAATGCTCAGAGACAGATGGTATGTAAAATGCTAGCAAAAACTATTCTTCCATCGCTTACTGGTATAACTTTGACATTATCATTTCGCAGATATTTTCTTCAGCAATAACGATTTTCGTTAGTTCAAAACCAAATTTCTAATACATCATCTCCCAAATTGAATTAAATGACGATCTGACACTAATGTCTTACCAATTTTTGTGGAATTGTATCTGATTTGAAACTAGCTTGAACATGTGGCGGGCCAAGCTGGTTTATCCTACTGGCTTGAACACATGGCCGGCAAGCTTGTCCATCCTACTAGCTTGAACAGGTGACGGGCCAAGCTGAACCCTCCTGACAATTACGTTCCACTTAACCCTTTCAGTGCCAGGATCGACTTTAGACGTCAGAATTTGACGTCTAAAGTGGATCACCGCACTGAAAGAGCAAACTGTTAATAATGGCCGACAGTGGCTGTAGACCCATAACATAGGTATTGAAATGAAGCGGACAGATCTATAAGACATTTATGATAATTTATAATTATTCCAGCCCTTCAAGGGTCAATGTGGTATACCGCTGCTATTGCCAGGATGAACTGGACAAGACTTACCAGTAAACATTTTTGTGCTAATGTGAGCAATGATTAATCTAATTGATGCTATTTGCTGCTCATACGAAATACGGATTGTTCACGAATTCAACGTTTGCCAACAATTAAAAAAAACTTCATAAAAAACACCTCTGATGAAGTCACCAAGAAAATTGACAACACTACATCTGTGACTAATATTTAATCTGGTAAAAAAGCCATTGCAAGTATACACTTTTTTCCAAACTGTTGTGACGTATAGTTTTACCAAGCATACAATGATTCTAATGACGCCAAGCATACATTGCAATGATTCTAATGACGTTACTTGCTTTGTCATTTAATTTTGGGTCACCGTCGTAGACGAAGGACCAACATTTGTCGATGTATATAGTAAGCAGGTAAGTTAAAAGGCTTCTACCAAAGCCATATCTATTTTTGTATTATTATTGTTTTTATGGTGAAGACATTCTTAAAAACTAAATAAATGCCATCATTATAACTTTACAGGGTTTTTAAAAGTGTTCTACTTGTACTTATTTATAGGTTACTGCGCTTTCCAGAGTGTCTTTTTCGTTATATTGGGCGGGGCCCTAGGGTAGCGGTTAGCACCGCTGCCTTTCACGCCAGAGCTCGGGGTTCGGTTCCCGGTCTCGGCGGTTTCAAAGAACAAAAATGTTTCTTCCCCATCCACGTGTGAAAGTCAGTATTGTGGGGAGCCTCCGTGACCGAGAGGTAGCGTGCTCGGCCTCAGACCGCCAGGGTCGAATTTCGAATTCTGTGTCTGGAGGACAGTGTCATCTCATTCATCTTATCATCCTCAGGAGGTTCTCCTGGCCCAGTTTAGCCTATATGTGCACAAAGGTGGCCTAAAGCCCGATTCATTTCATTTCATTTTTCGTTATTATTATCAATAATATGTGGTTATTTTATATCTGGTTTTGGCGCGGGACTCGACCAATCTACTATAATATACATGTATATAATATTTTAATGGCATACTGTTTATGGTTAGAGCAGGAAATCAGGATTTCGAGTTAGTAGTCCACCAAATTCCCACGGACAAATTTCATACCGTTGGAAAGCCCTGAATGTCTAGTTTTTGGAATGGAGGGTCGTCAAAACGCCAGGTGGTCGACTTTTATACAAAATGTTATTTTGTGACGTCATACTATGTTGTAAATATGTCAATTTAAATGTATATTTTAAAACACCTTAACAAAGTTAATGCAAAATCAACGCAAATGAATTATGTTTTGTTGAAAGAAAAAAGTTTTTCGACAGCAACAATAAATCGTAGCCTCAATGGCAAACATCAGTATCCATTACGTTTATTTGGAAGCACTTGAAGCTCAATATATTTTTTGTTTATTTTTTAATATATAGGTAAATTATAATCAAATTTTATACAATACTGATGAGGTTTATAATTATATTTAGCAGAACAGCTTGTGTTTGAAACATTTATTAAACTTTTTTATTTAGTTGTTCAAAAATGACTGGCGACACAGGAAATCTGGTCGTTTTCATGAAAATTCACAATTGTGACAATATAGTGCAAATTATACTATTTTCTGTGCAATCTGAACTTTTAGCGTCACAACTAATTTTAGAAAATAATATATAGATTGGCTAGAATGTAATAAATTTGCAACCAGCAAGAAAACTATAACCATCATTTTACGTTTCTATGGTAACACGATGCTAAAACAGCATATTTTTATACCACCAAATGTTTTTGAAAAACGGATCAATAGCGGACCAATTAGGACTATAGGATATGAGCAGTGTCTGTGGGGATTTTTCAAATCACCTGAAACATAGGTGAATTAGGCAGAGGCCCTGAATTTCATATTTTAACACATGCGAAATGAGTAGAACTTGTTTGGTGTACTTGTTTGGTCTACATTGTATTGGTTCAAATGCTCTTGAAGACGACAGAACCGGCGTTACCGCTGCTGGTTTTGTGGAGCAACTAAGTTAAATTGTTATTATAATAGCGCTACTAAAGAAAAATGAAAATTCGCGAATTCTAAACTTCATGAAAAATCCCAAAATCAGAAATTCGCGAAAATTGAAACCCGCGAAAAGACCTACAATATGTCAATGTTTCAAAAAGGATGTCATCCAAGCAAGATTCAAAATGACCGCCATGTTCCAAGATGGCCACCAGTTGATCTACGTCAAACATTACATTTATGTAATGTTCGACTGAAAGGAAGCAGATTTACCATTTTGGTGGCTATCTTAAGGTTATCTCAATCCTTGTTTGAATAATGTTTTGACACTGACACATCGGCCTACTATACTGACTACTTTTAAATGACACATTTCATGAATAATATGAGGTTGTACTGTTAGAATGACTGAATCTGTGTTAATGCAAATGTGTGACAGTATAATTTTAGAATATGTCACATGTATTTGTTGGCCAGGCTATTCCAACTCAGCTCCTTGGTTTACTGAGATGACAAATGCAAACATATATAAATTAGGCATGATTACCGAAAATGGCTGACTGTAAAATTATATCTGATAATCTTATTGCCTTTTATTTTTTGTCGCGCATCTGAGCTAGCTATGATCACCCAGGAGCAGGGATGGTGTTAAATACGTATCTGTATTTGCGTATTTGTATTTGAATCGTCTGTATTTGTATTTGATTTTTTTTTTAAAGGCCTGTATTTGTATTTGATCCATGTATTTGATGTATTTGATATAATATAATTAAAATACGTTTTTTTTCACAAAATTAACCCTGCGAATTTAACAATAAGAGTGAAATTGACTATATATATTTTTGTTACAAAATAACAGCATATACAATTTCTTTTTTCATCATTCATATATTATGTTGACACCTCTGTCCATTATCTTTCAAATGCCAATGCAGCCAATCCACTTTTTCAGTACAAAAAATCAATGTTTAATACAATTAGCGTTTATATCGAGTACACTGTTTTGCTGAGCTCTCATTTAATATTTGGCACATACTGCATATAATCTTTGTATATATCTTGCTGAGTTGCCAAATATATTTATGTATTAGTATTTCGTTTTAACAATCATTGATATAAGCCTTGAAGGGTGGTAATTAGATGGTGCTCCCGGTGCGCCTGTGTTGGGCATGTGAGGCATGACTTTTTATCACTATATAATATATAATACATATTGTCATCTGTTTGATTCTTTTGTAGTACCTGTTCAAGATTATGCCTGTGAAATTTGGTGGAATTCTAATATAAATATGTGTGATAAAATAACAGAGCGAGCCATGCGATATTACTTAGGTGTACATAATCTTACCCCACTACCCGCATTGTATGGTGAAATGGGCTGGCTAAAATGTAAATATCGTCATTATATACATGTTATTAGATTTTGGAACCGTTTAGTAAATATGGACAATCATAGATTAACAAAACATATTTTTTTTCAGTCCGACGCATTATTTTCGGTTACAGGTAAGCGCAATTGGTCGTACGACGTAAATTCAATTAGTCAACACTTAAGGTTACCCGAAAATGTATTTGAAAACTTTGTCGCGTGTGATATTTTAAATGTAATACATAAAACTTTTTTATTAATGGAGGAAGAGTGGAAGCGAGACATTTCAAATAAACCAAAATTGAGGAAATATATCACTCTTAAAGAAAATTTTGCTATACTAAATTACGTTTCCACTTTACTACCTAAACCTCATAGAAGTATTTTTGCTCAATTTTGCTGTGGAATTTCACCTTTGAGAGTAGAAACAGGCCGTAAACAGAGAGTTAGAGATGAGACGACTGGACAGACACGCTCTCTGAAACTGGAAGAGCGTGTCTGTTCAATTTGCTCATCTGGCGAAGTCGAAGACGAATATAATTTCTTGTTAAAATGTGATGTTTTTTTCCGATATAAGAGTTGACTATATAAACAATATTATGCGTAATAACGTCGATTTCATTAATTTCAATTTAAAACAAAAATTTAAGAATGTTTGCCTCCTCGGCACACTGTATACCTTTTTCTTTTGCTATATTCGTGTATAAAGTGACATTGTAGGCCAAATTGGCCCGGCATATTATACTGTTAATGACCATGATATGTATGTTTATGTTGTGTTTGTATATATGCATGTCACTATAATAAATAAATACTTACTTACTAGCAGCTTAAAAGGGGAACCCTTTAGGAGGTGTAATTTTCAAAGATAAAAAACGTGACCTAATTGATAGCCTATTTATCACTTTAATTGCACCAGCGATGGCTCAATTCTTGCCCGGCGCCTGACGCATTGGAACTATGTTGAGCCAATGTCTACGGGCCTATATAATATGTGTGTCATGTGTATACAGTGACAACGTGTTGTTGGCGATACATTGATACATTGTTGTTTCATTGCTGGTCCACCGTCTGCAACACTGGCCCAGCATTAAAGCAACATTGGGACAGCGTCTCGAGTTTGCTAAGTCAAAAAACCCTTTCGTCCCATCAGCCCAATTTCACAGATCATGATAATTAAAAAATATGAAATGATTATGAAACATAGCCATATAGATAGCAAAGTCAATATACGTTTTAGATCTTTGAGTACCTCGCTCAATAATGTCATTTCGTTTTCTTTGCATATGTTAGATAACATATATATGAGAAATATTAAACAATATTTATGTTCAAACATTTATTTAAACTTTTTTGACTCATAATCTGGAACATTACCCATCACTTCGATTGTCTGAGTAAACTGCTCAGCAAAGGTTGTTACCTATTTATTGTTATTCTACAGCGTTTAAAGCACTTCGCTAACAAACAATGTTAAATGGAGCATAATAAGTGAATGTTTCTATTGTTAATGTATATTGCACTGTAACAATCATGATGTTATCTTAGCGTCAAGTGAAGGTCATTTCCGGATATTTCCATTGTTACCTATTTTAAACAGGTCAACAACTTTGCATAGTTATTAATCATCAGAATCATAATTACATGAGGTCAACAACAACGTAATACCATCCTGATACTGCATTTCTAAATCCGTTCTCCCTCACTTAAGCAGACCTCAGTGATGTAATCTTACGGAAAGGGGTATAAAAAGGTTGGGTTGGCGTTTACTCTACAGTGTACCAAATGTCATACCAATGGCAAGTTCATTAAAATGTCAAAGTATTGCAAATCAAAAATTGTTCCACAAATTATCGAAAACGCTATCTAAATGTTCCATGTATTTTCTCAGTTTTTTTTTAAATTGTCATTACACTTTCTCGTGAAGAAATATTTGATAAAGCCCAGAGAATATATATATATCATCGAAGATTCAAAATGTTTTGTCCGTTAGCTCACCATGAGGGGGAATGGTTGCTACTAGAAGTACTTTTCTAATAGTACTTTTTAGGGATCTTTTCCGTCTGTTGCATGTTGTACGGCATGGTACTGAAGCACTAGCATACGACAATCTAGGGAAGCTGCAACACCCACGTGTCTTGCTATAATCTTCGGGTGGATTGTCAGCGTACACCTGGTTCCGCCGCTTAACCTGTTAACAGCCAATGCAGCTCCAGCACCAGTGCAGGCACTGATTTTGACAGTAGTAGTGCCTTAAACTACTGGTATAACAATCCACATTACACTCCCCTTGAAACTATACCCGGGGAGATTCTGGAATCTCCCAGAATCTATCCCGATGTAGATTTCAGATTATACCCTGGGGTAGATCTTGGGAGCTCCCAGAATCTCCAACTGCCTCCCAGGATATACCCCCTTTTCAACAACTATATGCGACCTTCCCAGAATCTACCCCTACCTCTAAGAATATACCCCCTTTTCAACAACTATATGCGACCTACCCAGAATCAACCCCTACCTCCAAGAATATACGCCCATAATATACCCCCCCCCTTGTTTGATAACTATATATATCTTACCAATTTTTTTACACACGACACTCCCAGAATCTACCTCTCCCTCCCAGAATATACCCTCTTTTCAACAAATTTATATTTGCGATCCTCCCAGAATCAGCTGCTCGCTCCCAGAATATACCCCCCTTTTCAACAACTATATGCGACCCTCCCAGAATCTACCCCTCCCTCCGATAGTGTAGGGTCTTATGTCAGTAAATGTGGTCCCGTGTCCTTCACCTTTAAATAAGCAGAAAACAAAATGTCCGCCAAAACCACATCTTTTCTATATTTTTTGTTACAAATAATTGCACGATTTCTGGTTTCTGCATGATTTTGAGTTGATAAATTTATGTCTCATGTTTTTCGATCAAAATGACCTTTATTTGACCTTCAAATTCAAAATGGTTACCGCCGACAGACAAATAAAAGTGTTTTTTTATGCACGTGAGCTATAATATCATAAACAACATGTGTTCACTCGAAATCTAAAAAGTAAACTACGTATTACGGTAGATTAGGTTGCAAGGCATTCGAAACTTTAAGTACAGTATATTCTAACATGCTTTGATGTGCTTAGTATTAAGAATGGCATCATTATTTTAATAGTAAATATGCAAAATGACGTCCATCTTGGATTTTACGAAAAACTATAGGTCAGACGATGAACAATAAACGCCAGAAATGCTTGTTTCGGCCTCCAAGTCACACAAAATCAATAAATTGAGCAATTCCGAGCCAAAAATTAAAAAAGAGGTTAAATTTACATTTTGATAGCCATTTTGTTTCTTGTTCATATGAAGGTAAATTTCGCGGCCATTTTTGCTTTTTTTCTTTGAAATTTATTCGTCAGTAACGTTTAGTCCTAATCCACTATGTTACCACAAAAACATCATATTATTGTCAACATGTTTAGCAGTATACTTATAGTAACAGTAAATACATGAAAAACGGCGGATGTCTTGGATCTAAAGGTCAAATAAAGGTCATTTCTTTCCAAAGACACAAGAAAAAAAATAACAATTAAAAATCTTGCAGAAACCATTTTGGTGGCCATTTTGTGTTTTGCTAATTTGAAGGTAAAGTTCTCCAAATATAGAACGTTATCTGGCAGATTCACATTCAGCACACGCAAATTATTAAAAAAGAAGTGTCTACAAAAGTATAAGCCTACACTAAAATGCCGAGCAAAGTTGCATGTTTCAGATTTCAACCCAGGCTAACTAGACTTATTCTCATAAAATGCTGCAATATTCTTTTAAAAAAATTTGGTTGATATTTATATATATAAATAACACACATTTGAAAGCATACACATACCTGGGTTCAGAAAACATAGGCCAGATATGGATATGTCCAATAACTACCATTTAATATGTTGTTTTTAATGACCATGTTGACTAGTTTGTTTTGCTGTTCATTCTGATTATTTTATAATAAAACATGTTTGAGCGTATGTGAAGAGACGACTATTTACTCTACTGTAATGGGTGATGTTTTAGTAGAACGGGAATTTAATTATCTGTTATATGACATATTGCATGTGCAGATTGGTTAATAAGAACACCAACGACATACGCTTACGCAACTCTACCCCTTAGTTTCAGACAGGTTTGGGGATACCCTCATAAAAGCGGTCAAAATATAAAGTTCGTGTTTTTTTTACTGGTAACATCTCATTTCATGTATTGGACATATCAAAGCTTAAAAAAAGTTGGTGGGGATGAGTAAGTTGGGGGGGGGGGGTGCATGGCGGCCGATCCATGGACTAATATGTATATTTGAAAACTTTGCAATAGTTGACCTTGAAAAGACCTTCGAGGGGTTTCAAAATTTTATTCCATTATTTTTTTTTAATTTGATGATATTTCCTGAATAATTTCGGTCATTCTGATGTGTTACACGAATAGTAAGACATGTGTTTAAAACAATAAATAAAAAAATAAATGAGATCTAGGGGTCATGACCTCTAGGGGTCAAAAAATAATCTTAGGCTGACCCCAAAAAATGACACCCTATTTTTTTGGAATCAGCATAAAATTCTGAACAAGAAAAACGTAGTTGACAAGAATTAACACGAGATTCCCACGGAATTACATAAGACCATACACTACCAGAATAAACCCCCCTTTTCAATAAATATATTATTATGCGACGCTCCCAGAATCTACCTCCCCTCCAAGAATATACGCCCACCCTTTCAAGAACTATGTGCGACACTCCCTGAATCTAACCCTTCCTCCCAGAATATACCCCCCTCCTTTTCAACAACTATGATATCATGCGACGCTCACAGAACCATACCCCTCCCTCCCAGAATATACCTCCCCCTATTCAACAACTATATGCGACACTCCCAGAATCTACCCCTCCATCCCACATATACCCCCTTTTCAACAACTGCATGCGACCCTCCCAGAATCCATCCATCCCTCCCTCCCAGAATCTACCACCCCCCTTTTAACAAATGTATATGTACAACCCTCCCAGAATTGATCACTCCCTTTCAGAATATTTATCCCTTTTCAAAAACTATATGCAACACTCCCAGAATATACCCAGGTTCCCTCTGAGAAGATACCATCCCTTTCAACAAATATACAAAGGGGGGGTATATTCTAGGAGGAAGAGGTATATTCTGGGAGGGTCGCCTACAGTTGTTGAAAAGGGAGGGTGTATATTCTGTGAGGGAGGGATAGATTATGGGAGGGCCGCATATTATTATATTTGGTGAAAAGGGGGTATATTCTGACAGAGAGGGGTAGATCCTGGCAGGGTATATTCTGGGACGGAGGGACAGATTATAGAAGGTTCGAACATATAAATTTGTTGAAAAAGGGGGTATATTCTGGGAGGGTAGATTATGGGAGGGTCGCACACATAAATTTTTTGAAAAGTGTCGCATATAATTATTAAAAAAGGGGGTGAGTATATTCTGGGACGGAGGGGTTGATTCTGGGAGTGTCGCATATAGTTGTTAAAAGGGGGGTACATCATGGGAGGGAGGGGTATTTTCAAAAAGGGTCGCATAATATAATAGTTTTTGAAAAGGGGGTATATTCCGGGAGGGAGGGTAGATTATGGGAGGGTCGCATATAGTTGTTGACAAAGGGGGTATATTCTGGTAGAGAGGAGTAGATTCTGGGAGGGTCGCACATACAAATTTGTTAAAAAAAGGGGGGTATATTCCGAGAGGAAGGGGTATATTCTAGCAAAACCCAAGCCCCCGACCGCGTGGACATGTCTGGGGGTAAATCCCTTGGATATGCCAAGAACCACTTACCTGGCGAGTGAAGAAAAATACTCTCAATAACTCACCATGCACTCAAGTCATCATATGTAGATAATTCGTATTAAAAAGTCACTTAAATGACCATTAGTGCCAAAAAGTGACGTTAATACACTTAACTTAAGATTTTGTATGAATCAACACAAATATTTGTTAGTATATGGTACTAGAAAAACATAAATTAAGGCAGGATACATGTTTTTTTTCATATTACTTTTTGTCATTACATTTTAGTGTGATTGCTAAAATGTATGGCTTAGTGACTTTACTATGTTTGCTGTATTTGATATCATTCTAATTAATATAATGTTAATTTGCAACTGTCTATGTTATGATCTACATCACAAAGTATGTGAGTGATATGGTTACTTTCAATAGTATGATTCACGAATGATGTTGGCAATTGTTTTTGGAAAAATATAATTAAACAAAATATGCAAATAAGGTTTACATTTTGGCAAATGTTTGTTAAGATATGCTTAAAATCGAGTGATAAGTGTTTGTTAGTAAATTAGATCGGGTGTATTATTCATGGCATTTGTGCAATAATGCTTAGACTACCATGAGAGTGTCATTACAGTTCATTACAACCTTGTGATGCTGAACATTGCTTTTATTGAGTAGAACCGATATTACTTAGATGAAATGAAACAGATACACTTGACATTAGCTTATGTGACATAGTCTTAATCGTAATTATCTTTTTTTTATATAAATTCCTAATTATGTTCATCAGTTTACGTAGCAGCGTTTTAGTCATGACTAGCTGTAAATAAGGGACCAAACAGGCCGATTCAATCATACTGGATCGAATAAAGTATAATATATATGTAGGCCTAGTATGTTCAATTAAAAAAAAAAACATGATCTATGCTATTTATGGCCTTGAAACTGGTTTTATCGTAATCCTTGACCACGAAAACGTGGGATTACATATACTACTCAGTACGATACGATGAGTATTATAAGAGATATTGTTGAAAAATGTATTTCTCGTAATGGCGGCATCAACGTATCAAGAAATGACGTTTTAATAATTATGACGTTGCGTTTTAATAACGTTACACCGCTAATAATCTTTATGACCTCAGAAAAGTTAGTATATTATAGGCCTACGAGGCAAACCACAGCATGTAACTTAAAGAATCATTCAGCTTCAAAACGCGCATGCCTGGGACGGTCAAGTGTAGGCCAACAGTAGCCTATTGAGTATAGATTGACGGCATTATTATAGCCACTGAACTGATTACAAGATACTACTCAAACGAGACATTGATCCAATGCTGTTTTAATGTTAGGCCAACGTCTGCGACGCTGGCCCAACATTGAACCAACATTAGATAAATGTACAATGTTTGTCCAACATTGCATTAAGTCATACAAATGTTTTGTGTTTACTGGGTGACAATACAAGCTTGGGGGTCAAGCAGTTTCCAAATCCCCGCAGTAATACAGTCAGTTTGTTTGCAAGTAGGCGACCAAGTAGGGGCAAAAGACAAGGGCTTTGAATTATTAACTCATAGATGTCGCTCAAGTATATATGAACTTGCTGTGATTTGAGAACTTGTCCTTAATGAGACTTTGGGTATGAAACGCATATTTAGTATTTTTATGGAATAGGGCCTTGGCTTACCCACGGGCACTATTGCCTTCTGGGGGACCCTTGTCCCGCGAATTTTGACAGTTGACTACACCTTTAACACAGGGGAATAATTTGAAAATAATTTTAATTTTTTTATTATTTTTTTTTCATTTAAATTTAAGTATAATAGGTTATGAAGGTAATACAATATGCTTGTAACCATGGTAACAGTAATAATTTTTCGAAATGTTGCATGAAATACTAAAACAAGCCATTGTAAAACATTATGTTATTTAACACAAATACTGTCATTTAAATATCCAGGTTACCCATCACATTCAATACACCTGCTGCAGGAAAATAATATTTTAGTTTTTTGCTGAATTGTCACCGTGGAAGCAATGACGTCGTATGTGTTGAAAACTGCAGAAATGACATGTAAGACGTTTATTATCGGATTCAGCACAAACTTTCAAGTCAGATACAATCTTCAAACCTTTTGGTTTCGTTCGGAAGATTCATGACCCCATAGCTCCCAGTATTTTGATCAAGTTGACAAATATAAAAAGAGCCTCTATTGTAAAATAATATGACGTCACATATTGACGCAAAAATCGATCACCTGACGTTTTGACGACCCCCCCGTTCCGAAAACTAGAGATTTAGAGCTTTCCAACGGTATGAAATTTGTCTGTGGGAATTTAGTGGACTACCTCATCCATTTTTTGAGTCATTTCCTCCTCGACTATTATGTATTAGTGTCTGTCATAGTTTATGCCTTGGCATATATTATGTATTTGGTAATATCTCAAATCACGCATGCCTTAAAAAAAGAACAAACTTAATCGGTTTTAAACTTGATCGGTTCTATAAATAGCTCAGTCGCCAACAAATTGGGATCAATTCAGCAAAAACGTTTTTTCCACCAGCTTGCATGATTGATGATATTTAGATTTTCTTTTAATGCGTGATTAGCTGCTCGTATCGATGGGTATAATAATCAGCAAGGTGCTCGCCAATTTCTCTTATATTACAGTGGGCACAATTAACGAGGTGTGAACTGTATATGAAGGACCATTACGACGATGAATAGACCAAACCGTCCGAATACTTCGGGTTCACTCTGCTCTTAAAGCAAAAGGCAGTTACTGCTCACTTTTCAAGTTAACAGTTACTGCCTTTTGGTTTCATACGGCAGTACTGATGTTGTATTCAGTTTGCTAGCAATCACTTATAGCTCGCTGTAATTGATTATAAATAAAGTTTGAGCGAACACATAGCATTTTTTGTATTGCCAACACACAATTAATTATCCTAATCACTGTACGCAGGATATGGGATAACCCAGTTTCAATCAAAATCGAACCGATCACCCAATATTGTTTTAAGGTTGGCTCATCGTCTGCGACGTTGGCCCAACATTAAACCAGGATTGGTTTACAGTATCGTGTTCGCTTGGAACATGCACAATGTTGGTATAGTTCATTCATATCTAACAATATATCCAGGTGTTTTTACAGGTTGAAGAATCATTCAACTGCAAAATGCGCATGGGACGGTCAAGAGTAGGCCAACAGTAGCCTATTGAGTACATATTGACGGCATTAATATAGCCACTGAACTGATTATAAGATACTATTCAAACGAGACATTGATCCAATGCTGTTTTGATGTTAGGCCAACGGTCAAGTGTAGGCCAACAGTAGCCTATTGAGTACATATTGACGGCATTAATATAGCCACTGAACTGATTATAAGATAGTACTCAAACGAGACATTGATCCATTGCTGTTTTAATGTTAGGCCAACGTTGAACCAACATTGGATACATGTACAATATTTGAAAGAAAGTCCTCTTGCCCAACAAGCACAAAACATTTGTATAACATTTATACAACGTTGGTCCAGCATTGCATGAAGTCATATGGAAATGTTTTGTGTTTACTGGGTGTCAATACAAGCGTGGGGTCAGGCTGTTTCTACATCTCCACAGTAATACAGTCAGTTTGTTTGCAAGCCATCGACCAAGTATGGTCCAGGGCTAATGGCTTTGAATTATTAACTCATAGATGTCGCTCAAGTATATTTGACTTTGCTGTGATTTGAGAACTTGCTCTTAATGAGGCTTTGGGTATGAAACGCATATTTATTAATATCATGGAATAGGGCCTTGGTCTACCCACGGGCACTATTGAATTCTGGGGGAACCTTGTCCTGCGAATTTTGACAGTTGACCATACCTTTAATGAAAATAAAATGAAATGAATCGGGCTTTAGGCCACCTTTGTGCACATATAGGCTAAACTGGGCCAGGATAACCTCTTGAGGATAGTGAGATGATTGAGATGGCACTGTCCTCCAGACACAGGATTCGAAATTCGAGCCCTGGCGGTCTGAGGCCGAGCACACTACCTCTCGGTCACGGAGACTCCCCACAATACTGACTTTCACACGTGGATGAGGAAGAAACATTTTTTGTTTCTTTTAAACCGCCGAGACCGGGAGCGAACCCCAAACTCTGGCGTGAAAGGCAGCGGTGCTAACGGCTACCCTAGGGCCCCCGCCCTGCAGGTTAATGAATCGATAAATATAACTGTATACTAAAAATACAGAAACGCAAATTTCAGACAAAACAAATCATTGGGTGATTTAGTCGAAGTTCAAGTTCAAGGGTTTATTCTACAAGAAAACATTATCATTTTTCACTAATTCAAAAGACTTTAAATTATTTTACAACAATCGACAAAATGTTTTAAATGCTTTTGGTTTACTTATAGCTATTGTCAAAGGCCATGATCACAGAATCAGTTTTTTGTATTAGACCACATTTTGAAAAAAATAAATAAACATGGCGCCACTAGTATGTAATTACATGCTGTACCCAATCGTAAAATTATGAGTGTTGTCGTTTTTTTGTGGATGTCAGGCGTGCGTGTGAGATTTGAATTATCCTAATCGACATGTTTCAATACCATATTCTGTAAGAAAGCTTTCCGCTATGCCCGTAACACAATAATTGAATATGCATTGCATATCAACCATACTACGACAACCTATATTAATATATGCATATGGCATCGTTGGAAAGGCGAGATGGGTTCATCTCAGCACAAGTCACCACATCAAGCCCGAGCCTTCAGGCGATGGCTTATTGTGGTGACAAGTGCTGAGATGAGCCCATGTCGACGTACCTAACGATGATAGATAGATATAGATATTTATCGACGAAAGAAAGTCTGTGTAGACTTATGCGTCATAAAAAATGAATAATAAATTATATTATACAATGCATATTATGATAAAATAGAAAATGGTGTAGATATATGAACAAGTATAAAATGCTTTAAAATAATTAAAAGAACTATACATGATATTGATACATGATAGAGATATATTTTATCTTACCAATATCTATTTGAAACGGCAAAATCAAACTGAGCAGTGAAGCGTTTTGGTGAGAGAGCGAGAAGGGCTGATCTCACCATACGTCTCGTAGTGAAAGACAACAGCAAGAGTGCGAGAATGATAAGAGAAAGCATTTATTTACGCTATGCTTACTAAGAATGACGGAGGGTTTCCAATTTTGTGGATACTCATGTGTTGGCAGCCGAAGAGCCACCAGTCCATCTAATATTATTATTTTCGTTTTTAAAAATATTTTCTCTAAACACCTGCTAAAGGACTTTTGAATGTTCCTACAGCATTGGGCCACATGTTGATGCCGTCGGCCCAGTGTTGAGCAGACATTCGGTGCTGCGGGGGAACCCCCCTGATCAACCCGTTCCCACAGCAATTAAGGGCGGCAGCTATTGATGTAACTATGTGGTTACTTTGAACATGCCGTCTGATATGGTCAGTATTTGCCGTCTATATCGTGGTATGCTGTAAAGAAACTTGTTTACATATCAATATATGTCTTGGAAATATAGATTGTTTTGTCTTTTTCAGTGCCTTAACATTGTTTTTGTTACATATTTATATATTTTTTTAAGATCAGTAGGTTATATAGCTTAATTTAATTTAAACTTTCAAAATTGACAAAATTGAAATTATCTCTTCCCAAGGGGAAGCTTTAATGATCAGCTAAATCTAATGACTCCAATATGGCAGCGGGATGGGGGCAGGCAGGAGTGTACTGGGCATGCGTTGGAGCCATAACTACGTGTGGAGGGGGAATTAGAGGAAATGTAAGGTGTCTCAACCTGTATAAATGACTGCCGATGTTTTTTGCATACGGATAATAACAAATGCTTATAGTTTAAGTGTAAAAGATTATATACATGATGCATGTTTCCAGTGCCAAATACAGGGATAAAATAATATCATATTGGTATATAGTAGGGCAGATAAGCTGGTATATTGAAAGTAGTGTGCATTTAATTATAAAAACATGAAATTGTTTGTACTGTATCTAGACATGCTAGATTTGTGCAATGTCAAATAATAAATATACAGGGAAGATGAGTGATTTTGACAAATGAATGTTCATATGGCGTAGTCCTACGGTACCTGTAAATCATTATGGCAGGCTGGCGTGGTCATCCCATATTATACCTATGTAGTTGGCCTACTTGTAGAGGTCAAGTGCATAGACTTGTAAAATAGGGCCTATTTTTTAATATATAATGAAGTCATGGTGAGGGGCTCTAGGCCTTAAATTTAAAAATTAATTAGGCCTACAGCCAACATATTTATTGTTGTTGCAGTTCAGATAGTAGTTAACTTATAGCCGCCATCTCTAATGTTATTTTCTGGTGGCATAGGCATACCTGAAAGCCCTTTGATGGACACTAACATAAAATGTTTGCTCATTTTACCGTTTTGGCCTTGATAACCTTGACTCATGAAAATAGTACCACAAAGGTAAACGATAAAGAAGTATTACACATAACGTTATCATATTTGACCTTGAAAATCATATTTCCGCTTAACTGACCTTGATATTTACGTTTTGACCTTGGAGATGACCTTCAGTCATCAAAATATTACCACAAATTGATTCTTCAGTCAACAACACACCAAAAAGAGGTAGGCTATTACACTTGCTGCTATTTGTTAAAAGGCATATTTTCGCCGTTTTGACCTTAGAATTGACCTTTTGAGCTCGAAGATGACCTTGAATAAGCAAAATATTTTTAGAAATGAATTCTGTAGTCACAATCTTTCAAAAAAAGGTATTACATTTGTTTCTAATTATGCTTGTTCAACATGACATTTTCAACACTTGGACCTCACAATTGACCTTTTGACCTTGAAGATGATCTTGAATCATTAAAATTATACCAGAAATGAGTTTTTCAATCAAAATTACAAGGAATATAGGTATTACACTTCTTTTGTAGCTTTATTTGTTAAAAAATCATATTTGACCTTGAAATTTGACCTTTGACCTTGAATTAGGTCAAATTCAAAATGCCTCCATGTCTGAAAATAAACATTATGGTATCTAGTACGTGTGTGAGAAGTTCCATGCTTTTATCAATAATTGCACAATTAATACCTTTGGGTATCTGCCCTACTAATATAGTAGGGTTGGGTGAAACTACACCTACATGGTGTTTTATACAAGTACACTGAAAAATGATCAAGTACAAGTACAGACTTTCAGTACACTGAAAAAAATAATCAAGTACAAGTACAGCCTTTCTTCAAATATACTGTGGTACATTAGCCTACAAGTACATTTGACATGTACTTGGGCTTGGCCAGATTTGACCGGCACTGGGTTGATTCTTCGTTTCAGCTGGGGACACGTGTAATTATAATATTTTAATACATACTTTAACAACTTTGCATCTTTTTATAAGTGTTATACTTGTATTTATTTAAAAGTTTTTACCCTTTCCAGAGTGTCTTTATTGTCACTTATTGTCACTTTATTGTCACCTGTATTTGACATCCTAATGTAATCAATTTTATTTACAATTGTATATTTGTACAATATTTCTGTATATTTATGTATATAATGCCTAATTAATAAATAAATAAATAAAACATTAAATCAACAGAGATCAACAGTTTTATCTCGGGATTTCTCTTGATTAATCAGCGTTTTAACCCTAACAACGCTGAATTATTTTGTATAAACCATGGAGATCAAAGGGTTTTTTCAATTTCAAATCATCATAATTGTCTTAGCTAGCTATTTCCACTTCATTTGAATACCTATGCTATGTGTCTACAGCCACTATTAATTGCTCGATTTTCTCAGTGCATGGAGCGTATTTAGACGTCAGAATCTGACGTTTTTAGACGTCAGACTCTGACGCCTAAATACGGTCCCCGCGCTGAAAGGGTTAAAATCTATATCACTTCCTGGTGTTACTATTCTGTATTCTTTGCCAGTCTGACCATGATCACACCTTTATACACCCATCCCTCCTCTCTGGGGCCAAGGGGGTGGGAATGGGGTTCTATGGTTTAATCGAGATTTTAGGTTTTCAATTAGCCGAGATCGCTATCCCAAACAAAGTGAAGTAAAGGGCATCGACCTATATCGCACTTATGTCACTTCGCTGTGCTATTTTAAATAGAGACGTGTCTGAGAAAGCCTAAGTTGTTAAATTAAACAAGTCGAAAAAACTGTTTGAACAAAACTAAAAAATTACATGAATCGGTCAATGATTGACACTATAAACTCCAATAATAATATCAAAATAATCATCAGGGACTATGTTAAAAAAAACTACTTTTTATTCGTATTTTAAAGTATTATTCTACACTTATTATCACAAAACTTTGACATTCGTAAACGAATCCATACATAATTATTAAGCACATATACTTGACAAACCTTTGCGTGACAGATTTACAATCGGCTAACTATGCAATAGTTGTATAAAATATTCACAAAATAAAATAATATATAGAGAGAACACATGAACGCTTAAATTGATAAGTATCAGCTTCTAATCTTGAATAACTATTTAACTTAAAGCTTACCTGCCTACAAGTTAACAACTTATTATAACATTTTCGAATACAGCGGAGTTGCTACATTGATTGGAAAAAAACAGTCGATACTGACACCCATGACATCATTTATCAAGCGTGGCCGCGAGTTATTATATAGCGAAAACGGGCTTTGAGCGCGGGGAGCGACTATAGACGTCAGAATCTGACGTCTAAAGTCGATCCCCGCACTCAAAGAGTAAATCATTTATAATGAGCGTAGACCCATAACAAATAAAATGAAATAAAATAAAATGAAACAGAAAACAAGAACACAAAAAAACTAAGACATTTAGGATAATACATGGCAAAAAAAATTATAGCTCATATTTCACATGAGCACATTAACTAGGCAATCTAAACACATTTCAGTAAAAACAAAAACAGAAAAAAGCAAACAGTGCTGCAAAGCCAATAGGCAGTAGCTGCTTACCTGTAAGGTAAGACGTTTCTGCCTTTTGGCATAGAACGGCAGAGTAGTCGACCTACCTGCTTAGGCCTACATGCTGCTGTTTGAATTTGCGGGGAACAATAGTTGGCATTATTAAACCTCATATTAACCGACATTGCCATTCAAAATGATATCATTTCGTAAAGTAATAATAGTGTTATTATAGTCACAATTGGTAGGCCTAGATAGCTTTTCATTGCTTTCCACTGTATATTGTACGCGTACTATAACCTTTACAAGACTAAGGCCACTATGTTTTTTTAAATGAGCGCGGGCATTATTTAGGCAGCTCATTACCAAAAAACATGTATTTTTTCTGCCCAGCGCGCGCACTGGATTTTTGCCGATTTTCAAAAAAACAGCTAATTGCGGGAGATAAAGCAGCGTGACCTTATGTCAGCTGATATATAGCCTAGCCTAGTTGTCCTAGGTGTGCACCCGCCGTAAGGAAAATGGATGTCCGACGTCTTCGAGTAGGTAGGTCATGGTGAGGTTTAACTTCCGGCAATGTTCTAGATTCTCTTCCTCGACGCTTCCCAGCCGTAGTAAATCCATTTCTGATTGGGAAAATTGCGCTCCGGGAATTTCACCCTCGTCTTGCAATAAAAACAACATTATTCTCTTTCATACGATTTAGGCCTATGTCCGTGTGAAAACACAGGCCTGTTGTAGATTTAGCTGCAGAGATTGTAACCACTGGTAACACGGGGGCACAGTAGAGCCCTACTTTGTTACTTCTAAGTAAGATTGTTAGACCTTGACCTTGACCTTGTGTCAACTAGCAGCGTGACCTTGTGTCAGCTAGCAGCGTGACCTTGTGTCAGCTAGCAGCTTGACCTTGTGTCAGCTAGCAGCGTGACCTTGTAACAAAAACATTGCTCACACGAAATAACAATGCCGATAGTAGCTTGAACACTGATATTGGGCCCGATACTGGGCTCCATTTTACATCATTATACTGGTAGGAATTCCTAACGGTTCACCTGGCCTATTTACGTCACGGACACGTGAGTGTTACAGAGCTATTTAGAGCACTAATGCAAGTACGATTGGTGATGCAGAGCATCACCTAGAAATAGTCAATATTATATAATTTGATTATACATTTATAAAATACATAGTTTATACCGATTTTTGCCCGAACAAAATAGCCGTAGCTGCTATTTTTTTTAAATGTGTTGTTCGCATAAGAATATGAGTATATGTGAATAAGTGGTGACTTGCAAAGTTGTAAAGTTTTGACTAGCATTTGACATTGACAGGCATGTGGGTCCTTTAGGTATTGGTAGTTCTGGACTACTAGTATCCGTATATTAATTCAAATAAAAATGCACGCATTCGCAGTTTGTGATAGCCTTTTTTGACGGTTTAATATGAAAGCTCCTCACCAGTGATAGCTACTTAATTCGTTATGTGGTTTTTACCGAAGGTCCTGCGTGAGAATGTAATGGTTAAATAATAATAATAATAATAATAATAATATCTTTATTTCAAGAGGGTAAACCCAATGAGCATTCACCCATCTTCCTTGGGGCCCTCAAAACATTATATATACAAAATACATTATATATACAAAATACATGAAATGAACATAAACAGAAAAAAATAATTTATAGTATGTAGAGACAAACATGATGAGCGAAGTACAATAAAATAATCAATTTACTATGGTTCTTGACTATATACGTTAAAGGTAGTTAGCTTAGATATATATATATTTTATTGGCATGGTTAGTTTGGATGTAATCACATACAGAATTAAAATATTAGGTGGCATTGCCATAATAAAACACAGGATGCTTTAAAAATGTTGACTATATAAAGTATAATTAACTGGCATTAACAAGATATTAGGAAAGATGTTTCCCGCACCAAAACCAGAGATCAAATAGCTACTATGTATAATAAACATAATGATATGTAGTAGCAAAAAAAATACTCTGGAAAGCGTAGAAATCTAAAGATAGATAAATTTGCATAATTATGTTTAAACAAGTATGTATTAAAAACTTCATTATCACACCTGTTCCCAGCAGAATCGAGACGTCAACCCAGCGCCGGTCAAATGCTGGCCAAGTCCGGCACCCTCCCAACACCAGGCAGAAGCCCCGCGCCTGCCAGGAACAATAATACAGCTACAGTATTATTATATATATATACAGGTCTTGTGAAATTACTTGAACTTATCTGTATTTATTTTCTTCCAATGTTTTTTTATTATACAATTGTTTGAATTTAGCAAATGTTTCAGATTTTTTTATATTCTCTGGTAGAGCATTCCAAATAATTACGCCTGTATAGGAAAATGATTTGTGATGTGTTCTAGGAACGAATAATTTTTTATTTGTTGAAGATCTGAGGGAATATTTTGAGTGATCTTTAATATTAGTAAACAGTGTCTGTATATATTGGGGTGCACTACCAGTTACAGCTCTATAGACTAGACTGACCTGTTTAAATTTTACGATTTCATCAAAGTATAACCATTTGAGCTATTGAAACATGTGCTTGTCTGGTGTTAAAGGAGGTGCTTCTAATATTAATCTTGCAGCTTTCTTTTGAATTTTAATTATCTTGCTTTGATTTTCTTTTGAACAAACGCCCCAAACTGAGCTGCAATATTCAATTAGTGGTTTGACATAATAATCATAAAATTTAAGTCTAATTTCTAATGGTAAATATTTTCTAATTTTCTTAAGAACGCTTGGTTATCAGTTAAAAACTTTTATGGTAGATCATGTGACTCAGGGCTTCAATGGTGTTACAGGCTGGATGGACAATCAGACAATCAAACTGTGACATTCATACATTATTGCACATAACTGTCGCTGAGCCATAGTGGCTGTATGCATTAAGTACACTTTTGTGCCGATATAAATATACTGATTATATATCTTTACATATTTCAAGTTAACGGGTTGAAGGTAGATCTTAACTGGTTAAACTCCCGAGGCTGGAAAATGCTGTTGTAACATGTGTGGCGAGGTTGAAGCGAGGTTACTCAGCCCCTTATGGCGGGGTTACCAAAGCTGTTGCGAGAATACTCTGGCATGCGAGATTACCTCTGGCGAGGTTGCCTTGTGCAAGGTAACTCGCATCAATTTTTTCACACAATATCACTCTGTTTTACGGTAATCATTTAAAACTACTTACGGTCGAAAATAATAAACAACAAGTAGGATATTATTTTAAGATTTAGTGATCTTAGGCCTACTATTGTATTAGGAAATATTCACCCTTTGTATGGATTGTATCGGGACCATTTATAAATTAAAACATAACTGTTGATTCGTTGATATTATTATTGTTTATTTCAATAAATAAAAATGGCGAGACATTGCTTGAATGCGCTGCATCGAACCAAGTAAAGGCTTATTTAAATGAAAAAAGCTGTATGCATGTTAGTGGTGATATATGTAATTATATTATAATTTAATTTCAACTGTGTTAAGATTATATGATAATAACATTTTTGTGTCAATCTAAATGATTAAACCTACGCATCACTAATCGTAGTAGTTTATAATGACAGTTTGAAGAAATACGTCGGGAAATCCCTAAACTCAATCGGCCAATGGGACTTGAACCTTTAAGCCACACCCCTAAATTGAATCAAATTAAGGCTGGCCAATCACAATCTAAAAACCAGAGCTGAGTTTCCGGCCCAATATGTAGTCACAGGGCTAGTGGTCAGGCTATGCCGATAGTCTCAGGGCTAGTGGTCAGGCTATGCCGATAGTCACAGGGCTAGTGGTCAGGCTATGCCGATAGTCATAGGGCTAGTGGTCAGGCTATGCCGATAGTCACAGGACCAGTGAACAGGCTATGCCGATAGTCACAGGGCTAGTGGTCAGGCTATGCCGATAGTCACAGGGCCAGTGGTCAGGCTATGCCGATAGTCACAGGGCTAGTGGTCAGGCTATGCCGATAGTCACAGGGCTAGTGGTCAGGCTATGCCGATAGTCACAGAGCTAGTGGTCAGGCTATGCCGATAGTCACAGGGCTACTGGTCAGGCTATGCCGATAGTCACAGGGCTAGTGGTCAGGCTATGCCGATAGTCACAGGGCTAGTGGTCAGGCTATGCCGATAGTCACAGGGCTAGTGGTCAGGCTATGCCGATAGCTGCATATTATACCTCCTGTCCTAACACTTTCACCACTGAGCACGACTATAATCTTTTAAAATTGGTTTTAATAGCAGGTTAAATCACTGTTATTGGAAATAAAAAGTGTGTTTAAACATCAACATTTGGAAATGTTTGGTCTCAATTTAAACAATTTGAACGTCAGATTCTGATGTCCAAAGCCGATCCCCGCACTGTAAGAGTAAACTTATTTATAGCTGTCCTAGACCCATAACATAGGTATTCAAATGAATCGGAAAGAGCTAATTATGCATTTATGATGATTTAAAATTGAGAAAAAAACACTTTGGTCTCCATGGTTTGTACAAAAATATGTCAGCGTTTTAAGGGTAAGTCAGCATTGGCACAAAGTGTCGTGTATGTTAGTTAAGGCAGCGTTCTGATATACATAAGGCATGTCTAGAAGATGTACAAAGGCACATCTACATCTGCTGAGCCTCAAGAGTACGATTATGCATCATGACGTCATCGGGACCGAAAGGATCGGTTACTCTGTTCTTAAGACCAAGGGAGGTCAGGTAGTACTTGGCCTCCAAGCACCTTGTTGAATGAGCTGACCATGCGGTTTTGAGATCCAGGTTGTCGTTTCTGTCATGGACGTGGTCATGAAGGTACTGGCATAGTCTCCTACCCTTGTACTTCTGGTGGGTTCTTCCACAATTTATTGTGTATTTCCAATCAAAATAACTCTTGTAGAGCGTGTCGTTTTTGTCAAGAAGGAGTAAATAATTAGCCAAACTTTCGGGATTGGGGAACTCTGCGGCGTCGATGTAAGAATGAGGTGGTAAGGTGGACTTGTACGTCTCCAGCGCACCGTACACCACGGGAATGACATTCCATTCGTAGCATTTCCACACCTTTTCCGTGATATATTCCCCACAGAGCGAGTTCTCGAAGGCAATGTAGAACTTATAAGTGTTGATTAAAGAAGGACAATCAGCCAGCGTACACTTCACACGTACACAATAACCGTACACGTCTATGGGTATGTGCCTCAACAACTCCCTAACGTAGCTCTCCCGCTGACTATTGCTGTGGCAATTACTGACAATCCAAGCCGCCAGTCTCGTCTTGTTACCTAATATATCTTTAATTACCTTTGTCACATGTCCGTGATATATATTAGTCCTAGGTGTGCACTCGCCGTAAGGAAAATGGATGTCCGACGTCTTCGAGTAGGTCATGGTGAGGTTGAACTTCCGGCAGTGTTCCGGATGTTCTTCAGGAAGGCTGTTCCTCGACGCTTCCCAGCCGTAGTAAATCCATTTCTGATTGGGAAAATAGCGCTCCGGAATCTCACCCTCGTCTTGCAACAGCTCAGATTTCATAACAACAACATCACTCTCGTTCATGCGATTTATGTCCGTGTGAAAAACGCAGGCCTGTCGGGGATTTAGCTCCAGAGATTGTAACACGGGGGCACTGTGAAGCCCTACTTTGTTACTTCTAAGTAGGATGGTTAGGGTGCGTTTTTGTGAGGCGGCATCACTTGTTGCTTGTCCGGGTAATACCATATATGCCAAGCTTCCTGGCACGACAGCGTCATCTCTTATAGAGTAAAATAGACCACAAGAGAAAAGAATGAATCCCATCGCGAAGTAAATTAAGCCTCTCTTACTTCTTCGTGTCCGCATTGCGACATATATACTGGTAATCTGAAATAAAAAAAAAGTGGTTTTGTACCTTTATTTCAAATTTCAATTTACAGTTATACAAATCCGTCTGACATGTTTTCACAGTTGAAATAACAATGTTTTGGAGGGCGCTGCACGGCTTTAGGCGCCCGTCACCGATGATTAGCAGCTCACCATTGCCACGAAGACAAATTGCTAGAAAAATGAACATTTCATTTGCAAGATTGACGTATATTTTGATTCAGATTGCAAAGCTGGCAATAGTGTTTACCCACTTGAAGTTGTGGGTCGCGGTAGCGAAACACAACTTCAATTGGGTAAAAAAACAATTTTATAAACTACTATTTAAGGGATGCTAAGGGCTGCCAAAGACAATATTGGACTGTGTCAGCGTAGAGTCTCAATATAGCTAAAAGTTATGCATAAATATATATATATATTATCATTGATCTTATATATTTTGTTGTATTAAGTAATATTTTATAGATATGAGTTCTGTTTGAGTATATTTCTACGAGATACACTAGAAAGGTTACTCAGTGCTAATACCTGAACTCCAGCCTTAGATATGGAATGGCCTCATCTTTTTTTACTATTGATGGCTTATGTACATTTATATAATTTGTGATAACAAACATTTTAGCAATGTTATGTTAAATGGAATAGGGTGACACTCACGTGGGGGTTAGTCTTATCAATTCATATGATTTTAAGTGATACGGACGGCCACCCCTACTGACCCAGTATAATGGACTGAGAGTGCAAGGAACGGGTGATCCAGAAATAACTATCACCCCATCCTAAGGACACCCTGAGCACGCTGGAGTCATGGGGTCAACCTGAGCCGCACCAATCAGGATACAGCAAGCACGTGATTTTGACGGCAGAATACACGTGGGATCCAGAGAGAGGAGTGCGGGCGACAGACGACCATAGGAATCCGAACAGGACAGTCGTACTGGCAAACCAGGAGCATCATTGCCCTGGGGGCGAGACATGATGGAACACTGGATAATTCCTAAGCTGTCACTATAATGTATATATAGTGTGCTTATTGTGTCAAATGGCGAAGTGTACATAAGTGTTTTTTTTAAATGTTTTAACTATAACCATAGTAGTCTATAGACTAGAGTATAACCCAAATGAGGTTATAAGATGTCTGGCAACATCCAGTAAAGACAGTACTATACAGTCAGTGGAAGTTACCATCAACACTGCACTGTCCAAATGTCAATATGATCCAGTGAATGAGCAATCTCACCACATTACTAATGGTGTTGAATTTGTGACATATAACGACACCTGTGGCCAAGCCATGGCTCAGAGCCTATCGGGTATTAATTTTGTGAGATGTGAACATTCTGAACTGTGCACCTGGAGTTTCCACCATCTTCCAGAGAGTGTCATCCAGTGAATTCCATTTAGACAATCGACTTGAAGGTATCGTGATTGACTTTAGATTAATGTGTGCACACATGATGCGATTCGGTTTGTTTAGGCCTAAACAACGCGAAATCCGGTTTATTAAATTATAAGGAGCCGTTCCTAACTGACATATACCATAATATGTTTGAGTAATGTTTTTAACGATGATCTAATAAATATATATATATTAGTATCATTGTCTTGTGTTTACCTCACTTTATCTCACGGCTGACAGTTAGGCCAGTAAATATACTGGTGGATTTTCTTGTTTCATTTATATTTGTTAGGTCTATTATCTGTGATAAAATTATTTGGAATCTTCTGTAGGATACTGATTCGGTATCTATTGCCCACAACCTTAGATTAACGGGCAAACTATATTATTGCGATAGGGATCTTTTTGGTCACAATAATAATTGTTAGCCTACTCATTAAGATCAATATTGCATAACATGGTTTGTCAAGGAAATCATTATAAATCAATTAAAACTCCTTTTAACAGACGGATAATCCTTGATGAGGGGAACCTTGGTGAAACTGTTCATCTCTGATGACTAAACAATCACACTATTGGCAGTCTCGATATCACTTTACATTTCAAACATTCCTTCGGGTTTTTTTTTTACATTTTTATCAAATGAAAATAGAAAGTTTAAGAAACATACACAATTTTCTAAATCAAAACAATAATGGCAATACGAAGTATTGTATCATCCATAACCAGAAATAATTTGCCATTTATTTTTGCATTTAAAATTTTAGACAAGCCCCTACAACGAGTACAGCACATGCGAGATTTGGGAGTACTGATAAACACCAATCTCACATGGGGCACACATTGTAGGGGATTGATTAATAAATGTAATAGAACGATGGGTATGATTAAACGAGCAGTTGGTTTTAATGCTCCTGTTAACGTCACGACCTCTCTGTACCGTACATTGGTACTGAGTAATTTAGAATATTGTTCTAGTGTGTGGTCCCCCAGTACGGTTTCAGATACAAAAACTATTGAGTAAATACAGAGAGCAGCTACTCGTTATATTCTTAATTATCCGGAAATTAAATACGACCAACGATGCACTATGCTTCATTAGCGCCCATTATCTTACCGACGCGAGATTACAGATTTGTTATATGTTTTTTCAAATGTATAAAAGGATACTATGACGTAGCCTGGCTTAATAATATAGAAATAATTTCAAGCTCATCTCTGAGATCTGGCAATGCGGGCCGTGTTTTACGTAGGAAAATTGTTAGAACAGAGTGTTTTAAAATAAGTTTCTTTAATAGAATTGTTCCAATGTGGAACGCCCTCCCGCGGCAATTGATGGAAGCCGATTCTATATATTCTTTTAAACGCGAACTTGTAATGCATTATGACAACCTTATAACAGATTTCGATACAGATAATGTATGTACCTGGTCAGGGGCATGTAGGTGTCACTCTTGTGTGTGTAATCGTGGTGCTCCACGTTAAAACGCTCTTTTTATTAATTGTATTAATTTTAACATAATTTCGATTTTATAACGATGGTTTCTGAGCTTGTATAGGTATATTGCCTGTTCTCAGATAACCTGCCATATTGTACTATCTGTTTATGAACTCTAATGTATTCATATGTACATGTACTGTGTATGGCGAATAAATAAATAAATAAATAAAATAAATAACATGGTCTTGAGATTTCTTGAAAATATTTATTAACTGTTTAATTACATTAGGCCTCTTCATTTATGCAGAGTTATATTAAAACTGTATAAACTCTGAAGAAACATAAATATTATTTTAATTCGGAAAATCAGTGCACTTTTTTGCGATTTAATCCTACTTTTAGATCATTTGGCTAGCATCAAATCAATATCCGGCACCGAAACAATAACTATGACTACGTATAATACACACCTGCGCATACATGTAGTCCATATTCATGGAGATTGACTTACTCGGAGCCTTGTTGGACACCAATGATCAATTTGGTGTAAAATTTGGTGTAAAATACCCGAATAAAAACATGTTGTCACCAGAGAATGAAATGACGCTCACCATAGTAAGTACAGGAAACTTAATGACCTGACGGTATCGCCACAAACAACAGGGGGTTTATACTGCCATACAAAGCCTCACGACAGTATCCGGTTGGTTTACAATTAAGCAGATACTGCCTTTTAGCGTCCGAGCACAGTATAGCCCATGCAAGACCGACACTGAATACAATGGAATACAATACATCCAGTCAGTTTGAGGGCAACGATTATGATACAAATTAACATCCTAAATACTACAAACTACTATGCTACTACAAACTACTCACAAAACTTACAATTTCAAATCAATCAACTTGATAATCAGTTGAGCTTGACGCTGCATGGTGAATGTCATCTAATTAGACTTGTTATTATCAATACAGACATTAAGTTCTTTATCCACCCATATGCATGGTAATAGAGGCTCATGTCATCCCTATTATTTCCACATTGCAGCGTGGTGTTATTTCCCGTTTGAAATGAACATTAGGTGAATACTGGATGTTGGTCAGCACCGGTCAGACAAGTTACCTTCAGTGTACATGGGCTCACAATTATGCCAAAGTGGATCGCTTTCCAAAATAGTAAACAACAGAGTTGCACTGTCGCACACTGCTATGCAGTATAACATTTAGGGAAGAAATATTTAACCCTTTAACTATGCCTAGTCATCTAATGAAATTGTCCACCAAATCAAAGTTGTATTTCTGTATCGCGACCAACAAACACAACCGGGTAAAATGTACTTATATTTATTCAATTTGAGACAAGAGCTTGACCATTTTTGCTAACATAACCAAATAGTTCACAACAGGAATAATATGAGATCCAGTGAAGTGCTTCTTCATCGAACTGAAATCCAGAACAATCCGTTTCATTGATGAGAGAATAGCTCAATGTAAACAAACTTTTTAGGCCGAAATCAAGATTGTTTAATATTACTGGAAGTTATTTGAATAAAATATTTGATGATAGATTCTATTTTTTCATGCCCTGAAACAAAAAGCGTGATGACCACCAACTGAAAGAATATCACAGATGCGGTATTGTGCAAGTGAAAGTAAGCCAAGAAGCAGCAGCTGTTTACTTTTCGAGTAAGCAGCTACTGCCTTTTGACTTACTTTCACAGCACAATTATAATAAATATTCCGGCCAATTTCACTAAGTGACGGTCGTGCATGATAACACACATTTAACTTTTGGCTGTTGTTGACCCAGGGGTTGGCTAAGTATGTTTTTCACGCCTTTTGCAAGCATTTCATTTTAAGTATTGATGGGTCAGGTCTTTGTTCGGTCCATCAAAAGACCACCCTCAATTTTTTTTTTAGTTTCACAACAAATGACAAAGTGTATAAAATAGTTTACATTTTTTCATTTTTTTTGCCTAGTTTAACTACCATAATATGTAATAAAAACAAACGATCAAATTTGCTGATATTTTGTAAAATATATTATAGATCTATCTGAGTCTCATATACAATGGAATCAAATTTTGTATTATATAACGTCATTCTGAATAATAAAAACATTGCCCCTTTGTGAATTGTTTTTTATGCCTTTCTGATCTGTTCATTCAGTGTCGTAATCCCATAGAAATGAATCAATATAGTTTTAGCCTTTTAGTATGTGAACATACAGGCTATACACGCTACACTTACCCAGAGAACCTCCAGATGATGATGAGATGAGACGACACTGCCATCCAGACACAGGATTCAAAATTCGAGTTCTGGGCACCTAGCTGGGGGCGAGCCGAGCAACCCACAATACTGAATCTTTACGAGTGGACGTAGAGGAAACAGTTTGTTTATTTGAACCCGCGAGCTCTGACATGACGACGGCAGGTTTAAACCTTAAAACCCTGAAATATTTGTGTACAAGCTATGGAGGCCAAAGGGTTTTTTTATTTTGAAATCATCATAAATATCTCAGTGAGCTCTTTTCGCTTCATTGCAATACCTGTATATCTTATGGGTCTACGGCCATTATAAATTTGTAATTATTTCAGCACAGGAATCCAGACGTCAGAATTTGTAGTCTATGGACGTCAGATTCTGACGTCTAATTTCGGTCCTTGCGCTGAAAGGGTTAACCACTATGCCACCACTATATTCCCATTCCTGATTTAATGATGAGTAAGCAGGGAAGAAACATTTTGTTTTTCTCAACCTGAATACCAGAGCGGTTGACGTAACCAATACATCTGGGGCCCCTGGCTGGATGTAGATAAATGCTCTAATAGTCATTTGGCCAGAGGTGGCCAAGGAGGGTTTCGTCACCACTTGAGCGTGCATACCTAAAACCTTTTTTAGTATATCAAGGGGACCTCTGGGCATAGCTAGCACCCGGTTGTCGGCTTGCAGGTGTGTGCATGAGTTTTTGAGGGGCGAAATAGGATTCATTACGAAACTACAAAAAAAATAATTCCGTGAGAGTAAATTAATTTATTACAATTAAACAAAACGTTTTGAAAATGACACAGAATAGATCAGATATATGCACAATATCATTTAAAATGTAGCTTATAATGAAATAAATCAGATTTGGTAATTTATTGGATCACAAAGAAAAATTAGTAAGCGGTAAACGGTTAAACCGAGTGCTTTCCCTATGCAAGTAAAATATTTGCAATTGATCAAGGATCAGCCTATTTTTAGAACCAGTATTTTAGGGTGATAGTTATATGAAATATGCAGGATACTACTTTGCTGTGATATACCATCTACTGTGCAGTCAAAACAATAATATTAAACTCAATAGTATATAACACATGACACCTGGGAGAATGCATATGTGTGCGAATACATGTGAAATAGATGCATAGAAATAAAGTTAGGGAGACCAGATACATGTAAGTATACATAATTATCACAAAAATTGATGCTGTGTCATCGGCTTTTAAAAACAAATACATGTTCAAAGCCGATTGTGCTAAACAAACCAATAAAATATGATGAGCTAGTGGCTCATTAGTTTGTCACTTCAAATATGAAACACGATACTGTGCTCTTGACATGTAACATACACAGAAATAACATATTAGAATGTTGGCAATTCACTAAACATCAAACTTCCATGTTTGAATGAACCATATTATCCAATTAACAGTTAGGAACAACTCATCTGACGTCTAGCACAACTAAACCGCGAATTAATACATTTGCTTGCAGTACACAAGTAGACATAGCTCTGGGCATAAAGTAGGCATCAGCTGACATCTCGTTGGGATGGGCAGTGGTGGATTCAGCAATTGAAGCCAATTTGTTTACTATAATTTCTAATACACACCACAGCTGGCACATTTATCCTCGTATGTGCTTTACATGGCATGCTCCTCCAGAAAAATGTCAAACTCTTAAGGCTTAAAATGGTGCTTTCTGGAGCATATAAAGCCCAAATTAGTAGTTTTTTGGCTCAGCTGGATTCTTCTGGAGATGATATACCAAGGAGAGCAATATGGGCGCATCATAGACCCTAACAAACTGTTTCGGGCAAGTCGTCCTTTGTGGGTGTTTTTTTTAATCTGTTGCTTTTTATCATGGAAGTAAATTGATTTCTACAGCAGTTGATGATAAAGGGATAGAACAGTTTGATCACAAAGTTTTCCGCTTCTTTTAATTTAAATCTGCCATTTTCAACGCTTGAATAAATAGAATATGAAGCATTGAACCAATGTTGTTTAATGTTGCCCTAGCGTCTGCGACGTTTGCCCAGCATTAAAACGACATTGCGCGTGTTTGCTCATGCTGACTGGGTACCGCCACGCCAATTCTGGCGGTGCTTTTGATGAGCTTCCAAATAAAATAATACAAATTATAAATTGCTGACATGAATCTAGACTTGGCACACGGACGATATACCGTATCAGATTACAAAGCAAACAAAAACAAACATCATCACACTCTAAAAATGTACAGCACCGACAAATGATAGGCCTACGTATGTTGTTGACTGTGGTTGCAGATGATCTGCTTTGCATTAACATTTACAAACACAGATTTTTTTTGTATAAACCATCGAGAACAGAGAGGTTTTTTTCATTTAAAATTGTCATAAATGTCTTAGTTAGCTCTTTCTGATTCACTTATGTTCTGGGTATACGGCCATTATACATATTTTAATTATTTCAACGCGGGGACCGTCTATACGTCAGAATCTGACGTATGTAGACGTCAGATTCTGACGTATAAAAACGGTCCCCGCGCTGGAAGAGTTCAACTACTACAATGAAATTTTAGACCTAACTAAAGTGCAAAACACATCAACGCGATTTCGCGTTGGTTATCTAACACACTATTTGATCATTTCCAAAACATACCAGTGCGACACGATAATTTTCAGCACTGTTACATTTTTGTCGCGCGTTGCGCCGGATGCAAAAATTATGTAGCCTACACTTGTTGACCCCACGCGAACAAAATTGTATGGGCTTTGAACGCAGCTAACGAATTTTGCAATGCTATTCGCCCTGTGCCAAATTTATTTATATTTATTTGATCTTTCGACCATGACTTCCCACAGGAAATCTAGATCCAATGTTGCTTCAATGTTCGGACACCGTTTCCAACGCTGACCCAACATGTATCCAACATCAGATTAATGTATTGTGTTTGGAGGGTATGGTGAGTATCTTATCGCGTCAACTGTCACTGCTAAACAACTTTTTGACGATAACATTGAATTACTGTCATCGCAATATGGTCGATAAACAAAACAATGAAAACAGGTTTCTATGGTTACTGTATCTTTTTCCTTATTTCTTATTTAAAATCTTCTATTAATATTTATGATTTTTTTTCATCAGCAACTAAAGTTTATTTCAGTTGCATATTCATTTTGTTGGGTATAAAAAAAATAACACAATAGGTAATAATATCATATCGTCCCCTTGGAGTTAGTAGGTGCTAAACTGCCACTGTAAAAATTGGCAGTTTAGCAGCTTCTAACTCCAAGGGGACATTATATAAGTTGTCAGGGACGTCCTTAGATGGCCTCATCTATCCATGAAGTGTATGTAATTTAAAATAGCCAACTGTCTCTCATATAAAGCCTATTTCCCTGGCATTGTACTTAAGTTCTTTTGGTATTTGAGATGAACAAATTGAAATCAATAGGTTGAGTTACCGTCCTCCAAGAGTATGCGTTACCGTCATCAGGATGAGTTACCGTGATCCTTCACATACGCGCGCATTCTGAAGCTAGAATTCAGGCTGAAGCTAGAATGACATGGTGAAACATCACCTAATTATAGTCTTCCTAATAGTGAATAGTAAAACGATCATTTATTGCATTTATATTTGCCGTTTTTGACCAGTCAGAAAAAAACTTTTTTTTATCTTAGTGTCGAGTCTCCTCGACAAATAGCCGTCTTCAGACATGAAGTGACATTGAGAGTTACCGTGTCTCGGTTCAAATCTTCAAACACCATTTAAGTATAAATTAGACATCTATGTAACCCCTTCATGGTTTCTGTACCTCAGAGCAGCTACAATCTTTATTATGTACTAGACTCCCTGCCTAGAGGTTGTCTAAAACTTTGACATTTAACAAGGAAATGCTTATATTTCGTCATATTTTCATCGTCGGACATCTTGGGATTACGCTAACTATAAGCGGTTTAGTTGTGAAGATACCAGCTGAGGCACACGCCGTCTGAAAGTGTCTGTCTGAGGCACACGCCGTCTGAAAGTGTCTGTCTGAGGCACACGCCATCCGAAAGTGTCTGTCTGAGGCACACGCCATAAGAAAGTGTCTGTCTGAGCCACACGCCATCAGAAAGTGTCTGTCTGAGGCACACGCCATCAGAAAGTGTCTGTCTGAGGCACACGCCATCAGAAAGTGTCTGTCTGAGGCACACGCCATCAGAAAGTGTCTGTCTGAGGCACACGCCATAAGAAAGTCTCTGTCCAGATGAAGCCCCATTTTAACCCTTAAAGCGATGAAATACTTTCCTATAAGCCATGGAGACCCAAAGGGTTTTCAATATAATTTGTTCATAAATGCCGTATTTAACTCTTTCTGATTCAATAATTTTGAATACCTATGTTATGGGTCTAGGACCATTATAAAATTTTTTACTCCTACAGTACGGGGATCGACAGAATCTGACGTCTACAGACATCAGATTCTGACGTCTGAAGTCGATCCCCGCGCTGTAAGTGTTAAACATAAGCGGTATAGACAGGTTGAGCGGGGTCAGTCGTGGACAACAAATGAGAAATTGATCGTGACATCAAATGACAAGATAGTCTTATATAATTAGAATGTAAAACTTACCGGTTTACAGAGAGGTCGGTCTAACTCAGCTTGCTGACTATAATTATTATCCGTGTGCTGTGCTTGAGTCAGTGGTGGGGAATAACAAATACTGAAATGACTCAATACTATATATGCAGTCAAACAGACACAGGAAGGGCTGGTAATTACGTAATTGTCCACACGCAAAACAACCACTTCATCACTAGTCGGGGGGGGGGGGGGTATTATGTGCATTTCCCAGAAAACACAAAACCTTTGTATAACATTTGTACAATGTTTGACCAACGTCAAAGACGTTAGGCCGGCGTTGTATAAATGTTATACAAATGGGTTTTTTTGTTTTCTGTGTTATAACATCGATCATTTTCAGCTCATGTACGGCTGAATCGTTTGCAACTAGTTTTTATTTATTTGAATCTGGAAATGCTGCAAACAACGAAAAATATTTATATTTATAAGACAAAATTGACATCTTCAAAATTTAATTGATATTAATTAACCATTCCAGAGCGGGGACCGTCTTTATACGTCCGAATCTGACGTCTGTAGACGTCAGATTCTCACGTATGAAGACGGTCCCCGCAATGAAAGAATTCCAGTATTTATAATGGCCGTAGACCCATAACCTAGGTATTCAAATAAAGCAAAAACAGCTAACTTATTTACAAAGGTTTCAAAGTGAAAAAACCCTTTGGTCTCCATGGTTTATATAAACTATTCCAGCGTTATAAGGGTTAAATGATCGACCAGCACAGACTAGTAGTTTGTCCATTTATTTGGTTTTAAATGTAGCCCATATACGTTGCTATAGGATGCTAACATGACCAAATGTAGCCTATATATACACTGATATAGGATCCTAACAGAACCACGGCTAAGATTCAGAGATTCAGGTACAGAATGAAAAATGATCAAGCCATAAACAACACACTGCAGCTAGTTTCTGAACAGGGTAATCAAGCAAGACATTTAATTAGGTTCACTTTCATGGTTTACTACTCCTACTCTGTAACCTTAAATGATCTTCTCTCAGGTGAGTCACTTTGCAAATGAAATTGTAAACAGAACACCATTATTATCAACAGCTGTGTCAGCGGATTTTTTTACCTGTTCTCGTTTCCAGAGTATTTATCTTTAACCTACTACGTTAACCTACGTCCTCTTCTGGAAGCAGTCCTCTTTGACGAGGTCTCTTTTCCCAGCTCTGTGCTCTGTGTAATGAATTGGGGATTTTATATCCCTCCTCAGCAGTGAAGTTCCAGCGCAATGGGTAATCAGTCCAAACATGGTCTAATTTTCTTTCAAAATCAAAGACTGTATCCGATCTTATGACATATTCCGGTAGGGAGTTCCTCATTTCAACCACTCGGTGACTAAAATAGTACCGTCGGGTGTTTAACCCTTTGGTTGCCGCAGTACTCCTTATAATTATTGACATTTTTCATTCATTTGAAGCTGGCATTGCTCACGCAATAGCCAGCTTCAAATGAATGAAAAATGATTCAAACTTTATCTGTTTATAACCAGTTATATTGTAATTTACAATCCGTGCTTTTTTAGATCAGTGCAGTGGCTTATGGAAGAATATATTATTTTAGTCGGTATTGTTGTTGCTGTGAATAAACACTTCGGTGTCACCAACACAGAATACATTTACCAAACAACAAAGAACTGAGTGTCAACAGTTATTACCGATGAATAATTTTAGGTAAATGTGATTTCTCCAAACACAGACATTATTTGTAGAAAATGCTACCTAATTTTGATAAAATGGAAAGCCATAACTTTATAAATGCTGATACAGATAGGCTACTGACAGAAATGTTTTGTCAATATGCTTAATCAGTAACATTAATCATAATTATCATCCATGCTTATATGTCTTGATTGTAATAGAGAGCATTTACACAAACGCTAAGTTATATCGCTGTCAATGAATGAATGAATGAATGAATGAATGAATGAATGAATGAATGAATGAATGAATGAATGAATGAATGAATGAATGAATGAATGAATGAATGAATGAATGAATGAATGAATGAATGAATGAATGAATAGTGCAGGAATGAATGAAGGAATAAATGAATAAATAAATGAATGAATGAATGAATAAATAAATGAATGAATGAATGAATGAATGAATGAATGAATGAATGAATGAATGAATAAATGAATGAATGAATGAATGAATGGGGCTTTATGCCCACATTAAGTGTCTGCACATACATGTTAAATTGAGCCAGGCTAATCTTCTGAGGATGGTGAGATTAATAATGACACTGCCATCCAAACACAGGATTAGAAATAAATATTTCGGGTCCCGCTGTCTAAAGCCCAGCTCGTTAACTTACATTCGTCTGAATACCATACCAGAATGGGAGACGTAGGTGCCTCGACGTGACAGGTATTCGGCAGAACCACTTCACCAGGGATCCCGCTCTCTCTATATATATATCGGCCAAACGGGAGGTACAACATAATTTTAAAGATTCTTTTCGAATGTTATAATTATTTTCCTGCCGAAAAATAAAACACTATAAATTATGTGGAATATGATCACACCAAGGATTCAGTACTTTTCAACAGTATACCCCAGCGATCACAAAACATTTATATAACATTTACACAAATTTTGCTCAACGTTGCAGACGTTGGGCCGACGTTGTATAAATGTTATACAAATGTGTGTTTTTTTGCTGGGACAGGCGCTGTGAGAGAGGTATCGCCACCTCACGGTTACAAATATGCTAACAATATTATAATGATATAACGCAACACGAACTAATAGGAATGTGAAATCAGGGGGAAATATTGATGATTGTAATCTGTAAAAAAACAGCATTGGTTTGATGTCGCGTGTTTGCTGGGAAGACTCTGATTAAATTACCTGTCAGTGTTATTATGTCCCATATACTGTGGCAAAACACATGTGAAATTCACGTGAGATCAACATTTCTTCACCTTAGCTTCATGGGGGGGGGGGGGGGTAAATGGAAAGTTATATGTGAAATTTTAAAACGAAGATTTTTTTCTATATCTCTATTAAATTAGGCCAAACATTCTATCCAACAAAAATGTATTATTCAATGAAGTATTGAAACAAGTAGCATAATCCACTCGACATAGAAGTTTGGAAACAATGATGGACTATCCGCCTTTTGCAATAAATTAACCCTTTAACTGCTAAATATTCACTTGAAATTTTCACTAACATGAAGTTGTGTCTCGCGTGAAAATTATTAGAATTTGACAAAATGGATGTCAACGAAATTATTCAATTGAAATGTAGACCCACTTATAGAGTACGTGTGTAGCTTGTTGCTAAACATTTATTATTAAGAGCCATCTGGTGAGCATAGAAACAACAATAGCTAAAAGCATATGCTGTAAATATGAATTTTAGCGCTGGCTCACAAAACTTCCAAGCCCGAAACAAGTTACTGAAACAAGAGAAACAACTGGTTTAGTTTGATTTATATACACGTGATGATGCAATTCAACTGAAGCTGTCCGAACGGTACAGCAACGTTTCCCAGACAAGGCCATTACACCCCACATGATGCGCCGCGGTGAGGTGTACACTCTAAACAATAGAGGTTCTTTAGAAGGAACCCTTGACTATATGCAAGGGTTCTCCTGGGGTTGCATTGTAATAGTACTGAAGAACCTTTATTGCTTAGAAGAGTTTTCAGCCTGTAAATCTGATTTTTTTTCTAGTGCGGAAAACGTGTATGCCGGATTTTGCAGTTGGGGAAACTGAACTTAGGCCTAGGTCTATCAATTACTGTTTACATACGAACTCTTAGACCATTCTCCAGAACAGGGGACATAACAAAATCATTTCTATGGTCCAATTTCGATTTCTAAGGTATTGATAATTGAGTTGTCCTCGTGACAATTTTTATAAGAAAAGTAGGGCCGCCATTATGAAAAACTACTGTTTTCGTCGATAACTTGTGTGCTTAATTAAGATAAAGAAGTATTCTTTATGTCTACACCCATGTTTAATCGAGAGAGATTAAGATTATACCTACCTATGAACATAAACAAAGACTAAGTAAAATTGTTGTTTAAAGCAGCTGGTGGTTATGCTTGACTGAACAATAACATTTACATTGCGGCGGACTCTGCCCTAGTGGAGGCCGCTGACCAAATTGGCCAGTGCCTCCTTCGTATGTACATATATGTCACCATTCACAATTCCTGCAATATGCTGCACGAATCAAGACACCCAGGAAAAAGACTATCGAACCTTCGGACTAACAAACCTTCGCTTTAGTGAACTTTCGGACTACAAACCTTCGAAATGTAGACATGTAGGCCTAACAGCTAAACGATTCCAGTATTTAAGGAAAATGTGTCTTAGAAAGCCTATATAAAAAGCTTCTTTATCGTTTATTTTGTTTTGTCTATCACATTTATAGTCTCGGTGTAAGAGTTACAACAGGAGGATTTGCAGGAGGATTTAGTATATATTAGGAGGAGGGGTGACCAAAGTGGTTTTAAAAAGTTATAGATGGCTAGATACTTTCACAATCCTTTGTTTTTCAATGGTTTTTTACTATGCGATTCATTTTAAATTGAAGAACCATGACATGTCTTTCTTGTCATCCATTTGGAGTTGATATCTGGAGATCATAATTTACCACACCTCAAATACCAGTCCAGTTGATCACTTCATACTCAAAAAATTATGCGTTAGATACAATTAGTATTGTATCTAACTAACAAATTTAGCAGCTGATTTATGAAACCAAATCACTGCATCGCGTGATACGATAAAACCATGATCCTGAATTATCGTATAGTAGCGGTCATGCAGTTTTAGTGCTTGCGCACCCGTCATTTATGACTTTGCATAAATTGAGCTTGGCTGTTAGCTTTTAAAATTTGTTATCTTATACCGTTGGAAAGCTTGATATCCCAAGATTATGGCTAGGGGGGATAACAAGAACGTAAGTTTGGACAAATTTGGCAAATCAACCCTTTGTGAACCAGCATCACATATTTCGTTAAGATTTATTTTCTGCTATGGTGATTGATATATACCTGAAATAATATGCAGCAAACCGCCACTCAGCACCTAGCACATATACTTAACCTACCATAACTAAAAAATATATATCTACAAGATGTGATTATTTCAAGCACCCCTTTACTGTATGGTTAATTTGCGTTTTATACAGTGACATTTTAAACAGTGTCCAACGGACCCCTTTGTTTGCAGCCTAATATTAAATGTAGCTTTGTTCTAATCTACCAAAAATTGACGAGAAGATATGGCAAATAACAGCATTTCTACCCTTAGCGCGAAAATGACGCGGTTAAATTATTATGCTCTTCATAAAAAACCGTAGTTGAGAAAATGTTAACCCACATTTAGGTAATATCCGAAGATGACTTTCGTGATTTGCAGATACGGTCTAGTTTACGTGCATCAGCCTTCTGACTCTTTATAGGCCTAAGTTGTATTTTTAACAATTAATTTTACTTTATTTTTGACGAAGAACACATTTTGTTAAAAGAGTGTAAATGACGCAAAAATATATTTAAGTAAGATATAACTTTTGGCAAATATCAAATTTGTTTTACATTTTTTATATATGCGATATAGAATTTCAAATGTCTCAATTAGGTCTCCTAAAAAAATAGATCTAATACAGATAGAACATGTTCGTTGTGGTTTTAAGTAGAAATGGTTGTTTACAATAATTATGATGTATCTTATCTTATTTATCTTCTTTGATGTACCTTATCTGATCAAAATATCATTATTACCATCATAGCAAATAAAATACCAGCTCTAAATGCTGAGAAAATGTATTATGTACGTTTTCAAACAAATCAATATACATATATGCTGGAATTTTGTACACAAAGGGTTAATTTATATTAAAAATTATATGTAAAAGATACATAATTTCAATGCGCATATTGTAAAGCTAATTGGGATTTTGTAATATTTTTTTGAGAATTTAATATTCTGTAGATTATGAAATTGTTAAAATATAAACATTTATATTTTTGTGCTTTTTGCAGACAAAGGGTGGCTATATTTGGACAGGTCTTTCTAAAGACCAGATTCTCATAATAATGATGCTATCCAGTAGATAACATCATGGATGAGGCTTAAAAATATATTTCTATTGTGTCTAATAAATCAGATTATAATTGAAGAGGCAAATAATGGGCCTAGTATGTTGTGCTGTGATACACAAAGGGTCATCCTTTTACTTTTAATTCAATTATTTCTATAGCGAGGTGGATTATCTGAAGACTTCTACAATAACACTAATGAGGATTGTTACAATATATTTAAACACATAGTTACAATGTAAATACAATTAGAGCACTTTAAACTTCAACCATGTTGGTGCTTTTGAAGAGAAAGGGTCCCTAAATTTATTTTATAATTTTTTTATTAGCATTTCATCATATGGGATATTATCACAACGAGTTAAAAAACAAATAAGGATGCCGCTGATGAATCTTCGGTTCGTTTTAAAAGATATGAGATGTAATCAAACCACTAGCGTCATATGTATATCATTCTTTCAAGCACCGTGATGCGATTCTGTCTGATACTTGACCGTATTGTTTGTTTATCATGTTTACCTAATGACTATGTACGTATGTGTATACAATTATCTGTATTTGTTTTATCATGTTTGTACTATGGGCCGATGGCCTTACAATACTGAATAAATCAATCAACAATCAACAACAGATCCAAATAGATAGGTCGCATAATATGTTATACCATGGTGCACTAAGGGTCAATTTGCTAAATTCGTCCAACATTTTGCGCCTGTTATCCCCCTAGACATATTCCTGAGACATCTAGCTTTCCAACGGTATATTTATTTATTTATTTATTTATTAAAGTTTCTTTTATAGCGCCCACTCCCACTATGTGGATCAAAGCGCTGTACAGTCATGCTAAGTAATGATATGATAAGTGATGCTGTTTTTGATGGAAGGTTGACTTAATGCTTGGTCACTTTGCTGCTACACTATATAGTCCGGTTTTCAAAGGGACTGGCCAAGGCTAAAATCATCAAAAAATCGGTGATTATATTATGGCTTCTTGATATGACCGTATGATGTAGAACTAGACTAGAACTGCAAAAGTTTTTTTAATTTTTCCGCTGCGCATTCACAGGTTAGGATATAGAGACGAAATTCCTGATTTCTAATTATGGACAACCATGTCAAAAATAAGATATACGGAAATTTCGTCTCTATATCTAGTCTAACTGGTGATTTCTCTGCAGAAAAATTAAAAAACGTTTGCAGTTCTAGTCTATGGACAATTTTACATCATATGGTCATATTAAGAAGCCAAAATAAAATCACCGATTTTTTTATGATTTTAGCCTGAGCCTGTCCCTTTAAGTAGGAATTTTTTACTAGACCTTACATAAATACCCGAGAACTTTGCAGATTATTGCTGTTTGTAGGAGAAGATGTGAATAATCAGAATCTGAATGATGCCAAGCTGACCATATAGCACCATTGCTGCAAGCATACCACCCAGTATTGTGATCTAACTCATACAGCTACTTCAGGAATGTAGAGGAGCACATTAACTTGTTTGTCCGAAAGAGACCTGTATTATGATCTTATTCTTAGATTTTTATTACGATATCTTTGTGTCTGAAGTGCGAATTATTGGTAATCTATAAGAGTGCACCGCTATTCGCAGTATCCACATAAAACATGTCATATAATATCTTGTTTATTTATCACAAAACCAACCAACACATGTTCACTGTGCAATTTACGGCATGATAAAATGACTTGATTCATTGCATAGGATTCAAATCTATAGTGTAATCTAATAAATAATAATTATTCCTCAGATTCATCTTGGAAGAAAACGGGCAAAACGCACGACGGTTGACCAAGTCCTGATTTGATGTCTGGACATCTTTCCGGCGGTGGCCAGACATTATACCAACAGCAGGCGCAGTGGGTTGAATAGGTGTTACTTTAGCGTTGGTTCAGCGTCGTCGATTGTGGACCAACGCTGAACCAACAGCAAAATCATCTTCTTTCCCCATCAGGCGCAGGGTGTTGAATCGGTGTCGCTTCAGCGTTGGTTCGGTGTCGTCGATAGTGGACCGACTTTGAACCGGCATTGCTTTCACCGTCTTGTGTCTGGTGGGTCATGTATTGTCAACCGTGATACCATACCACATAGCCAGAAAACGGGAGACGCTGGCATGGTGTTAATTCGGTGCCGGTGAAGAGCCTAATTAGGAATGGGGTTACATCAGGCATGGGGTAGGAATTTAGGCCACGCCTAATATCTACCCCATGCCACCAGTAAGCTGCCAGCCAACCGCCAGCAAGCCAGCTTGATTTGTAGAGAAAAAAGGCAGTCATTGCTTAATCGAATAGTAAGCCTTGATTAACTTCTGGCTTTCTAAAGCAAAAAGGCAGTAATTGCTTAATAAAAAAAAAAGGCTGAACAAACTACTGGTTTTGTAGAATAATGCTTTGAATAATTCCAAAAAGCAAAACAACTATTAGTTAGCTTTTATATCATCAAGCATTTTGTATTTAAGACCCTAAAATTTAACATTAAAATTGAAATCCACTACAAGCCAGCCAGCCGCCAGCCAGCCACCAGCCGCCAGCCGGCCGCAAGCAAGCCGCCAGCAAGCTGTCAGCCAACCGCCAGCCAGCCAGCTTGATTTGTAGAGAAAAAAGGCAGTCATTGCTTAATCGAATAGTAAGCCTTGCTTAACTTCTGGCTTTCTAAAGCAAAAAGGCAGTAATTGCTTAAACGAAAAAAAAAGCTGAACAAACTTCTGGTATTGTAGAATAATGCTTTGAATAATTCAAAAAAAAAGCGACTATTAGTTAGCTTTTTTATCATGAAGCATTTTGTATTTAAGACCCTAAAATTTAACATTAAAATCGGCATCCACTACAAGCCAGCCAGCCGCCAGCCAGCCACCAGCCAGCCGTCAGCCGGCCGCAAGCCAGCCACCAGTAAGCTGCCAGCCATCCGCCAGCCAGCCAGCTTGATTTTTAGAGAAAAAAGGCAGTCATTGCCTAATCGAATAGTAAGCCTTGATTAACTTCTGGCTTTCTAAAGCAAAAAGGCAGTAATTGCTTAATAAAAAAATAAGGCTGAACAAACTTCTGGTTTTGTAGAATAATGCTTTGAATAATTCCAAAAAGAAAAGCGAATATTAGTTAGCTTTTTTATCATCAAGCATTTTGTATTTAAGACCCTAACATTTAACATTTAATTGGCATCCACTACAAGCTAGCCAGCCGCCAGCCAGCCACCAGCCAGCCGCCAGCAAGCTGCCAGCCAACCGCCAGCCAGCCAGCTTGATTTGTAGAGAAAAAAGGCAGTCATTGCCTAATCGAATAGTACGCCTTGATTAACTATTGGCTCTCTACAGCAAAAAGGCAGTAATTGCTTAATCGAAAAATAAGGCTGAATAAACTTCTGGTTTTGTAGAATAATGCTTTGAATAATTTCAAAAAGAAAAGCGACTATTAAGTAGCTTTTCATCATCAAACATTTTGTATTTAAGACCCTAAAATTTAACATTAAAATCGGCATCCACTACAAGCCAGCCAGCAGCCAGCCAGCCACCAGCAAGCTGCCAGCCAACCGCCAGCCAGCCAGCTTGATTTGCAGAGAAAAAAGGCAGTCATTGCTTAATCGAATAGTAAGCCTTGATTAACTGCTGGCTTTCTAAAGCAAAAAGGCAGTAATTGCTTAATAAAAAAATAAGGCTGAACAAACTTCTGGTTTTGTAGAATAATATTGAAATAATTCCAAAAAGAAATGCGACTATTAGTTAGGTTTTTTATCATCAAGCATTTTGTATTTAAGACCCTAAAATTTAACATTAAAATCGGCATCCACTACGAACCAGCCAGCCGCCAGCCAGCCCCAGCCAGCCACCAGCCAGCCGTCAGCCGGCCGCAAGCCAGCCACCAGCCAACCGCCAGCCAGCCGTCAGCCGGCCGCAAGCCAGCCGCCAGCCAACCGCCAGCCAGCCAGCTTGATTTGTAGAGAAAAAAGGCAGTCATTGCATAATCGAATAGTAATCCTTGATTAACTTCTGGCTTTCTAAAGCAAAAAGGCAGTAATTGCTTAATCGAAACATAAGGCTGAACAAACTTCTGGTTTTGTAGAATAATGCTTTGAATAATTCCAAAAAGAAAAGCAACCCTTAGTTAGCTTTTTTATCATCAAGCATTTTGTATTTAAGACCCTAAAATTTAACATTAAAATCGGCATCCACTACAAGCCAGCCGCCAGCCAGCCAGCCACCAGCCAGCCACCAGCCGGCCGCAAGCCAGCCGCTAGCAACCTGCCAGCCAACCGCCAGCCAGCCAGCTTGATTTGTTGAGAAAAAAGGCAGTCATTGCTTAATCGAATAGTAAGCCTTGATTAACTTCTGGCTTTCTAAAGCAAAAAGGCAGTAATTGCTTAATAAAAAAATAAGGCTGAACAAACTTCTGGTTTTGTAGAATAATGCTTTGAATAATTCCAAAAAGAAAAGCGAATATTAGTTAGCTTTTTTATCATCAAGCATTTTGTATTTAAGACCCTAAAATTTAACATTAAAATCGGCATCCACTACAAGCTAGCCAGCCGCCAGCCAGCCCCCAGCCAGCCGTCAGCCGGCCGCAAACCAGCCACCAGTAAGCTGCCAGCCAACCGCCAGCCAGCCAGCTTGATTTGTTGAGAAAAAAGGCAGTCATTGCTTAATCGAATAGTAAGCCTTGATTAACTTCTGGCTTTCTAAAGCAAAAAGGCAGTAATTGCTTAATCTAAAAATAAGGCTGAACAAACTTCTGGTTTTGTAGAATAATGCTTTGAATAATTCCAAAAAGAAAAGCGACTATTAGTTAGCTTTTTTATCATCAAGCATTTTGTATTTAAGACCCTAAAATTTAACAATAAAATCGGCATCCACTACAAGCCAGCCAGCCGCCAGCCAGCCACCAGCCAGCCGCCAGCCGGCCGCAAGCCAGCCGCCAGCAAGCTGTCAGCCAACCGCCAGCCAGCCAGCTTGATTTGTAGAGAAAAAAGGCAGTCATTGCTTAATCGAATAGTAAGCCTTGATTAACTTCTGGCTTTCTAAAGCAAAAAGGCAGTAATTGCTTAATCGAAAAATAAAGCTGAACAAACTTCTGGTATTGTAGAATAATGCTTTGAATAATTCCAAAAAGAAAAGCGACTATTAGTTAGCTTTTTTATCATCAAGCATTTTGTATTTAAGACCCTAAAATTTAACATTAAAATCGGCATCCACTACAAGCCAGCCAGCAGCCAGCCAGCCACCAGCCAGCCGCCAGCCGGCCACAAGCCAGCCGCCAGCAAGCTGTCAGCCAACCGCCAGCCAGCCACCTTGATTTGTAGAGAAAAAAGGCAGTCATTGCTTAATCGAATAGTAAGCCTTGATTAACTTCTGGCTTTCTAAAGCAAAAAGGCAGTAATTGCTTAATCGAAAAAAAAAGCTGAACAAACTTCTGGTATTGTAGAATAATGCTTTGAATAATTCCAAAAAGAAAAGCGACTATTAGTTAGCTTTTCTATCATCAAGCATTTTGTTTTCAAGACCCTAAAATTTAACATTAAAATCGGCATCCACTACAAGCCAGCCAGCCGCCAGCCATCCACCAGCCAGCCGCCAGCCGGCCACAAGCCAGCCGCCAGCAAGCTGTCAGCCAACCGCCAGCCAGCCACCTTGATTTGTAGAGAAAAAAGGCAGTCATTGCTTAATCGAATAGTAAGCCTTGATTAACTTCTGGCTTTCTAAAGCAAAAAGGCAGTAATTGCTTAATCGAAAAAAAAGCTGAACAAACTTCTGGTATTGTAGAATAATGCTTTGAATAATTCCAAAAAGAAAAGCGACTATTAGTTAGCTTTTTTATCATCAAGCATTTTGTATTTAAGACCCTAAAATTTAACATTAAAATTGAAATCCACTACAAGCCAGCCGCCAGCCAGCCAGCCACCAGCCGCCAGCCGGCCGCAAGCCAGCCGCCAGCAAGCTGTCAGCCAACTGCCAGCCAGCCAGCTTGATTTGTAGAGAAAAAAGGCAGTCATTGCTTAATTGAATAGTAAGCCTTGATTAACTTCTGGCTTTCTAAAGCAAAAAGGCAGTAAATTGCTTAATCGAAAAATAAAGCTGAACAAACTTCTGGTATTGTAGAATAATGCTTTGAATAATTCCAAAAAGAAAAGCGACTATTAGTTAGCTTTTTTATCATCAAGCATTTTGTATTTAAGACCCTAAAATTTAACATTAAAATCGGCATCCACTACAAGCCAGCAAGCAGCCAGCCAGCCACTATCCAGCCGCCAGCCGGCCCGAGCCAGCCGCCAGCAAGCTGCCAGCCAACCGCCAGCCAGCCAGCTTGATTTGTAGAGAAAAAAGGCAGTCATTGCTTAATCGAATAGTAAGCCTTGATTAACTTCTGGCTTTCTAAAGCAAAAAGGCAGTAATTACTTAATCGAAAAATAAGGCTGAACCAACTTCTGGTTTTGTAGAATAATGCTTTGAATAATTCCAAAAAGAAAAGCGACTATTAACTGTTAGCTTTTTTATCATCAAGCATTTTGTATTTAAGACCCTAAAATTTAAAATTTAAATTGAAATCCACTACAAGCCAGCCAGCCGCCAGCCAGCCACCAGCCGCCAGCCGGCCGCAAGCCAGCCGCCAGCAAGCTGCCAGCCAACCGCCAGCCAGCCAGCTTGATTTGTAGAGAAAAAAGGCAGTCATTGCTTAATTGAATAGTAAGCCTTGATTAACTTCTGGCTTTCTATAGCAAAAAGGCAGTCATTGCTTAATTGAATAGTAAGCCTTGATTAACTTCTGGCTTTCTAAAGCAAAAAGGCAGTAATTGCTTAATCGAAAAATAGGCTGAACAAACTTCTGGTTTTGTAGAATAATGCTTTGACTAATTTCAAAAAGAAAAGCGACTATTAGTTAGCTTTTCTATCATCAAGCATTTTGTTTTCAAGACCCTAAAATTTAACATTAAAATCGGCATCCACTACAAGCCAGCCAGCCGCCAGCCAGCCACCAGCCAGCCGCCAGCCGGCCACAAGCCAGCCGCCAGCAAGCTGTCAGCCAACCGCCAGCCAGCCACCTTGATTTGTAGAGAAAAAAGGCAGTCATTGCTTAATTGAATAGTAAGCCTTGATTAACTTCTGGCTTTCTAAAGCAAAAAGGCAGTAATTGCTTAATCTAAAAATAAGGCTGAACAAACTTCTGGTTTTGTAGAATAATGCTTTGAATAATTCCAAAAAGAAAAGCGACTATTAGTTAGCTTTTTTATCATCAAGCATTTTGTATTTAAGACCCTAAAATTTAACATTAAAATCGGCATCCACTACAAGCCAGCCAGCCGCCAGCCAGCCACCAGCCAGCCGCCAGCCGGCCACAAGCCAGCCGCCAGCAAGCTGTCAGCCAACCGCCAGCCAGCCACCTTGATTTGTAGAGAAAAAAGGCAGTCATTGCTTAATCGAATAGTAAGCCTTGATTAACTTCTGGCTTTCTAAAGCAAAAAGGCAGTAATTGCTTAATCGAGAAAAAAAGCTGAACAAACTACTGGTATTGTAGAATAATGCTTTGAATAATTCCAAAAAGAAAAGCGACTATTAGTTAGCTTTTTTATCATCAAGCATTTTGTATTTAAGACCCTAAAATTTAACATTAAAATTGAAATCCACTACAAGCCAGCCAGCCGCCAGCCAGCCCCCAGCCGCCAGCCGGCCGCAAGCCAGCCGCCAGCAAGCTGTCAGCCAACCGCCAGCCAGCCAGCTTGATTTGTAGAGAAAAAAGGCAGTCATTGCTTAATTGAATAGTAAGCCTTGATTAACTTCTGGCTTTCTAAAGCAAAAAGGCAGTAATTGCTTAATCGAAAAATAAAGCTGAACAAACTTCTGGTATTGTAGAATAATGCTTTGAATAATTCCAAAAAGAAAAGCGACTATTAGTTAGCTTTTTTATCATCAAGCATTTTGTATTTAAGACCCTAAAATTTAACATTAAAATCGGCATCCACTACAAGCCAGCCAGCAGCCAGCCAGCCACTATCCAGCCGCCAGCCGGCCCGAGCCAGCCGCCAGCAAGCTGCCAGCCAACCGCCAGCCAGCCAGCTTGATTTGTAGAGAAAAAAGGCAGTCATTGCTTAATCGAATAGTAAGCCTTGATTAACTTCTGGCTTTCTAAAGCAAAAAGGCAGTAATTACTTAATCGAAAAATAAGGCTGAACCAACTTCTGGTTTTGTAGAATAATGCTTTGAATAATTCCAAAAAGAAAAGCGACTATTAACTGTTAGCTTTTTTATCATCAAGCATTTTGTATTTAAGACCCTAAAATTTAAAATTTAAATTGAAATCCACTACAAGCCAGCCAGCCGCCAGCCAGCCACCAGCCGCCAGCCGGCCGCAAGCCAGCCGCCAGCAAGCTGCCAGCCAACCGCCAGCCAGCCAGCTTGATTTGTAGAGAAAAAAGGCAGTCATTGCTTAATTGAATAGTAAGCCTTGATTAACTTCTGGCTTTCTATAGCAAAAAGGCAGTCATTGCTTAATTGAATAGTAAGCCTTGATTAACTTCTGGCTTTCTAAAGCAAAAAGGCAGTAATTGCTTAATCGAAAAATAGGCTGAACAAACTTCTGGTTTTGTAGAATAATGCTTTGACTAATTTCAAAAAGAAAAGCGACTATTAGTTAGCTTTTCTATCATCAAGCATTTTGTTTTCAAGACCCTAAAATTTAACATTAAAATCGGCATCCACTACAAGCCAGCCAGCCGCCAGCCAGCCACCAGCCAGCCGCCAGCCGGCCACAAGCCAGCCGCCAGCAAGCTGTCAGCCAACCGCCAGCCAGCCAGCTTGATTTGTAGAGAAAAAAGGCAGTCATTGCTTAATTGAATAGTAAGCCTTGATTAACTTCTGGCTTTCTAAAGCAAAAAGGCAGTAATTGCTTAATCTAAAAATAAGGCTGAACAAACTTCTGGTTTTGTAGAATAATGCTTTGAATAATTCCAAAAAGAAAAGCGACTATTAGTTAGCTTTTTTATCATCAAGCATTTTGTATTTAAGACCCTAAAATTTAACATTAAAATCGGCATCCACTACAAGCCAGCCAGCCGCCAGCCAGCCACCAGCCGCCAGCCGGCCGCAAGCCAGCCGCCAGCAAGCTGTCAGCCAACCGCCAGCCAGCCAGCTTGATTTGTAGAGAAAAAAGGCAGTCATTGCTTAATTGAATAGTAAGCCTTGATTAACTTCTGGCTTTCTAAAGCAAAAAGGCAGTAATTGCTTAATCTAAAAATAAGGCTGAACAAACTTCTGGTTTTGTAGAATAATGCTTTGAATAATTCCAAAAAGAAAAGCGACTATTAGTTAGCTTTTTTATCATCAAGCATTTTGTATTTAAGACCCTAAAATTTAACATTAAAATCGGCATCCACTACAAGCCAGCCAGCCGCCAGCCAGCCACCAGCCAGCCGCCAGCCGGCCGTAAGCCAGCCGCCAGCAAGCTGTCAGCCAACCGCCAGCCAGCCAGCTTGATTTGTAGAGAAAAAAGGCAGTCATTGCTTAATCGAATAGTAAGCCTTGATTAACTTCTGGCTTTCTAAAGCAAAAAGGCAGAAATTGCTTAATAAAAAAATAAGGCTGAACAAACTTCTGGTTTTGTAGAATAATATTGAAATAATTCCAAAAAGAAATGCGACTATTAGTTAGGTTTTTTATCATCAAGCATTTTGTATTTAAGACCCTAACATTTAACATTTAATTGGCATCCACTACAAGCTAGCCAGCCGCCAGCCAGCCACCAGCCAGCCGCCAGCAAACTGCCAGCCAACCGCCAGCCAGCCAGCTTGATTTGTAGAGAAAAAAGGCAGTCATTGCCTAATCGAATAGTACGCCTTGATTAACTATTGGCTCTCTACAGCAAAAAGGCAGTAATTGCTTAATCGAAAAATAAGGCTGAATAAACTTCTGGTTTTGTAGAATAATGCTTTGAATAATTTCAAAAAGAAAAGCGACTATTAAGTAGCTTTTCATCATCAAACATTTTGTATTTAAGACCCTAAAATTTAACATTAAAATCGGCATCCACTACAAGCCAGCCAGCAGCCAGCCAGCCACCAGCAAGCTGCCAGCCAACCGCCAGCCAGCCAGCTTGATTTGCAGAGAAAAAAGGCAGTCATTGCTTAATCGAATAGTAAGCCTTGATTAACTTCTGGCTTTCTAAAGCAAAAAGGCAGTAATTGCTTAATAAAAAAATAAGGCTGAACAAACTTCTGGTTTTGTAGAATAATATTGAAATAATTCCAAAAAGAAATGCGACTATTAGTTAGGTTTTTTATCATCAAGCATTTTGTATTTAAGACCCTAAAATTTAACATTAAAATCGGCATCCACTACGAACCAGCCAGCCGCCAGCCAGCCCCAGCCAGCCACCAGCCAGCCGTCAGCCGGCCGCAAGCCAGCCACCAGCCAACCGCCAGCCAGCCGTCAGCCGGCCGCAAGCCAGCCGCCAGCCAACCGCCAGCCAGCCAGCTTGATTTGTAGAGAAAAAAGGCAGTCATTGCATAATCGAATAGTAATCCTTGATTAACTTCTGGCTTTCTAAAGCAAAAAGGCAGTAATTGCTTAATCGAAACATAAGGCTGAACAAACTTCTGGTTTTGTAGAATAATGCTTTGAATAAATCCAAAAAGAAAAGCAACCCTTAGTTAGCTTTTTTATCATCAAGCATTTTGTATTTAAGACCCTAAAATTTAACATTAAAATCGGCATCCACTACAAGCCAGCCGCCAGCCAGCCAGCCACCAGCCAGCCACCAGCCGGCCGCAAGCCAGCCGCTAGCAACCTGCCAGCCAACCGCCAGCCAGCCAGCTTGATTTGTTGAGAAAAAAGGCAGTCATTGCTTAATCGAATAGTAAGCCTTGATTAACTTCTGGCTTTCTAAAGCAAAAAGGCAGTAATTGCTTAATAAAAAAATAAGGCTGAACAAACTTCTGGTTTTGTAGAATAATGCTTTGAATAATTCCAAAAAGAAAAGCGAATATTAGTTAGCTTTTTTATCATCAAGCATTTTGTATTTAAGACCCTAAAATTTAACATTAAAATCGGCATCCACTACAAGCCAGCCAGCCGCCAGCCAGCCCCCAGCCAGCCGTCAGCCGGCCGCAAACCAGCCACCAGTAAGCTGCCAGCCAACCGCCAGCCAGCCAGCTTGATTTGTAGAGAAAAAAGGCAGTCATTGCTTAATCGAATAGTAAGCCTTGATTAAATTCTGGATTTCTAAAGCAAAAAGGCAGTAATTGCTTAATCGAAAAATAAAGCTGAAAAAACTTCTGGTTTTGTAGAATGATGCTTTGAATAATTCCAAAAAGAAAATCGACTATCAGTTAGCTTTTTTATCATCAAGCATTTTGTATTTAAGACCCTAAAATTTAACATTACAATTGAAATCCACTACAAGCCAGCCAGCCGCCAGCCAGCCCCCAGCCGCCAGCCGGCCGCAAGCCAGCCGCCAGCAAGCTGTCAGCCAACTGCCAGCCAGCCAGCTTGATTTGTAGAGAAAAAAGGCAGTCATTGCTTAATTGAATAGTAAGCCTTGATTAACTTCTGGCTTTCTAAAGCAAAAAGGCAGTAATTGCTTAATCTAAAAATAAGGCTGAACAAACTTCTGGTTTTGTAGAATAATGCTTTGAATAATTCCAAAAAGAAAAGCGACTATTAGTTAGCTTTTTTATCATCAAGCATTTTGTATTTAAGACCCTAAAATTTAACAATAAAATCGGCATCCACTACAAGCCAGCCAGCCGCCAGCCAGCCACCAGCCAGCCGCCAGCCGGCCGCAAGCCAGCCGCCAGCAAGCTGTCAGCCAACCGCCAGCCAGCCAGCTTGATTTGTAGAGAAAAAAGGCAGTCATTGCTTAATCGAATAGTAAGCCTTGATTAACTTCTGGCTTTCTAAAGCAAAAAGGCAGTAATTGCTTAATCGAAAAATAAAGCTGAACAAACTTCTGGTATTGTAGAATAATGCTTTGAATAATTCCAAAAAGAAAAGCGACTATTAGTTAGCTTTTTTATCATCAAGCATTTTGTATTTAAGACCCTAAAATTTAACATTAAAATCGGCATCCACTACAAGCCAGCCAGCAGCCAGCCAGCCACCAGCCAGCCGCCAGCCGGCCACAAGCCAGCCGCCAGCAAGCTGTCAGCCAACCGCCAGCCAGCCACCTTGATTTGTAGAGAAAAAAGGCAGTCATTGCTTAATCGAATAGTAAGCCTTGATTAACTTCTGGCTTTCTAAAGCAAAAAGGCAGTAATTGCTTAATCGAAAAAAAAGCTGAACAAACTTCTGGTATTGTAGAATAATGCTTTGAATAATTCCAAAAAGAAAAGCGACTATTAGTTAGCTTTTCTATCATCAAGCATTTTGTTTTCAAGACCCTAAAATTTAACATTAAAATCGGCATCCACTACAAGCCAGCCAGCCGCCAGCCATCCACCAGCCAGCCGCCAGCCGGCCACAAGCCAGCCGCCAGCAAGCTGTCAGCCAACCGCCAGCCAGCCACCTTGATTTGTAGAGAAAAAAGGCAGTCATTGCTTAATCGAATAGTAAGCCTTGATTAACTTCTGGCTTTCTAAAGCAAAAAGGCAGTAATTGCTTAATCGAAAAAAAAAGCTGAACAAACTTCTGGTATTGTAGAATAATGCTTTGAATAATTCCAAAAAGAAAAGCGACTATTAGTTAGCTTTTTTATCATCAAGCATTTTGTATTTAAGACCCTAAAATTTAACATTAAAATTGAAATCCACTACAAGCCAGCCAGCCGCCAGCCAGCCCCCAGCCGCCAGCCGGCCGCAAGCCAGCCGCCAGCAAGCTGTCAGCCAACTGCCAGCCAGCCAGCTTGATTTGTAGAGAAAAAAGGCAGTCATTGCTTAATTGAATAGTAAGCCTTGATTAACTTCTGGCTTTCTAAAGCAAAAAGGCAGTAAATTGCTTAATCGAAAAATAAAGCTGAACAAACTTCTGGTATTGTAGAATAATGCTTTGAATAATTCCAAAAAGAAAAGCGACTATTAGTTAGCTTTTTTATCATCAAGCATTTTGTATTTAAGACCCTAAAATTTAACATTAAAATCGGCATCCACTACAAGCCAGCCAGCAGCCAGCCAGCCACTATCCAGCTGCCAGCCGGCCCGAGCCAGCCGCCAGCAAGCTGCCAGCCAACCGCCAGCCAGCCAGCTTGATTTGTAGAGAAAAAAGGCAGTCATTGCTTAATCGAATAGTAAGCCTTGATTAACTTCTGGCTTTCTAAAGCAAAAAGGCAGTAATTACTTAATCGAAAAATAAGGCTGAACCAACTTCTGGTTTTGTAGAATAATGCTTTGAATAATTCCAAAAAGAAAAGCGACTATTAACTGTTAGCTTTTTTATCATCAAGCATTTTGTATTTAAGACCCTAAAATTTAAAATTTAAATTGAAATCCACTACAAGCCAGCCAGCCGCCAGCCAGCCACCAGCCGCCAGCCGGCCGCAAGCCAGCCGCCAGCAAGCTGCCAGCCAACCGCCAGCCAGCCAGCTTGATTTGTAGAGAAAAAAGGCAGTCATTGCTTAATTGAATAGTAAGCCTTGATTAACTTCTGGCTTTCTATAGCAAAAAGGCAGTCATTGCTTAATTGAATAGTAAGCCTTGATTAACTTCTGGCTTTCTAAAGCAAAAAGGCAGTAATTGCTTAATCGAAAAATAGGCTGAACAAACTTCTGGTTTTGTAGAATAATGCTTTGACTAATTTCAAAAAGAAAAGCGACTATTAGTTAGCTTTTCTATCATCAAGCATTTTGTTTTCAAGACCCTAAAATTTAACATTAAAATCGGCATCCACTACAAGCCAGCCAGCCGCCAGCCAGCCACCAGCCAGCCGCCAGCCGGCCACAAGCCAGCCGCCAGCAAGCTGTCAGCCAACCGCCAGCCAGCCAGCTTGATTTGTAGAGAAAAAAGGCAGTCATTGCTTAATTGAATAGTAAGCCTTGATTAACTTCTGGCTTTCTAAAGCAAAAAGGCAGTAATTGCTTAATCTAAAAATAAGACTGAACAAACTTCTGGTTTTGTAGAATAATGCTTTGAATAATTCCAAAAAGAAAAGCGACTATTAGTTAGCTTTTTTATCATCAAGCATTTTGTATTTAAGACCCTAAAATTTAACATTAAAATCGGCATCCACTACAAGCCAGCCAGCCGCCAGCCAGCCACCAGCCAGCCGCCAGCCGGCCACAAGCCAGCCGCCAGCAAGCTGTCAGCCAACCGCCAGCCAGCCACCTTGATTTGTAGAGAAAAAAGGCAGTCATTGCTTAATCGAATAGTAAGCCTTGATTAACTTCTGGCTTTCTAAAGCAAAAAGGCAGTAATTGCTTAATCGAGAAAAAAAGCTGAACAAACTACTGGTATTGTAGAATAATGCTTTGAATAATTCCAAAAAGAAAAGCGACTATTAGTTAGCTTTTTTATCATCAAGCATTTTGTATTTAAGACCCTAAAATTTAACATTAAAATTGAAATCCACTACAAGCGAGCCAGCCGCCAGCCAGCCCCCAGCCGCCAGCCGGCCGCAAGCCAGCCGCCAGCAAGCTGTCAGCCAACCGCCAGCCAGCCAGCTTGATTTGTAGAGAAAAAAGGCAGTCATTGCTTAATTGAATAGTAAGCCTTGATTAACTTCTGGCTTTCTAAAGCAAAAAGGCAGTAATTGCTTAATCGAAAAATAAAGCTGAACAAACTTCTGGTATTGTAGAATAATGCTTTGAATAATTCCAAAAAGAAAAGCGACTATTAGTTAGCTTTTTTATCATCAAGCATTTTGTATTTAAGACCCTAAAATTTAACATTAAAATCGGCATCCACTACAAGCCAGCCAGCAGCCAGCCAGCCACTATCCAGCCGCCAGCCGGCCCGAGCCAGCCGCCAGCAAGCTGCCAGCCAACCGCCAGCCAGCCAGCTTGATTTGTAGAGAAAAAAGGCAGTCATTGCTTAATCGAATAGTAAGCCTTGATTAACTTCTGGCTTTCTAAAGCAAAAAGGCAGTAATTACTTAATCGAAAAATAAGGCTGAACCAACTTCTGGTTTTGTAGAATAATGCTTTGAATAATTCCAAAAAGAAAAGCGACTATTAACTGTTAGCTTTTTTATCATCAAGCATTTTGTATTTATGACCCTAAAATTTAAAATTTAAATTGAAATCCACTACAAGCCAGCCAGCCGCCAGCCAGCCACCAGCCGCCAGCCGGCCGCAAGCCAGCCGCCAGCAAGCTGCCAGCCAACCGCCAGCCAGCCAGCTTGATTTGTAGAGAAAAAAGGCAGTCATTGCTTAATTGAATAGTAAGCCTTGATTAACTTCTGGCTTTCTATAGCAAAAAGGCAGTCATTGCTTAATTGAATAGTAAGCCTTGATTAACTTCTGGCTTTCTAAAGCAAAAAGGCAGTAATTGCTTAATCGAAAAATAGGCTGAACAAACTTCTGGTTTTGTAGAATAATGCTTTGACTAATTTCAAAAAGAAAAGCGACTATTAGTTAGCTTTTCTATCATCAAGCATTTTGTTTTCAAGACCCTAAAATTTAACATTAAAATCGGCATCCACTACAAGCCAGCCAGCCGCCAGCCAGCCACCAGCCAGCCGCCAGCCGGCCACAAGCCAGCCGCCAGCAAGCTGTCAGCCAACCGCCAGCCAGCCAGCTTGATTTGTAGAGAAAAAAGGCAGTCATTGCTTAATTGAATAGTAAGCCTTGATTAACTTCTGGCTTTCTAAAGCAAAAAGGCAGTAATTGCTTAATCTAAAAATAAGGCTGAACAAACTTCTGGTTTTGTAGAATAATGCTTTGAATAATTCCAAAAAGAAAAGCGACTATTAGTTAGCTTTTTTATCATCAAGCATTTTGTATTTAAGACCCTAAAATTTAACATTAAAATCGGCATCCACTACAAGCCAGCCAGCCGCCAGCCAGCCACCAGCCAGCCGCCAGCCGGCCACAAGCCAGCCGCCAGCAAGCTGTCAGCCAACCGCCAGCCAGCCACCTTGATTTGTAGAGAAAAAAGGCAGTCATTGCTTAATCGAATAGTAAGCCTTGATTAACTTCTGGCTTTCTAAAGCAAAAAGGCAGTAATTGCTTAATTGAGAAAAAAAGCTGAACAAACTACTGGTATTGTAGAATAATGCTTTGAATAATTCCAAAAAGAAAAGCGACTATTAGTTAGCTTTTTTATCATCAAGCATTTTGTATTTAAGACCCTAAAATTTAACATTAAAATTGAAATCCACTACAAGCCAGCCAGCCGCCAGCCAGCCCCCAGCCGCCAGCCGGCCGCAAGCCAGCCGCCAGCAAGCTGTCAGCCAACCGCCAGCCAGCCAGCTTGATTTGTAGAGAAAAAAGGCAGTCATTGCTTAATTGAATAGTAAGCCTTGATTAACTTCTGGCTTTCTAAAGCAAAAAGGCAGTAATTGCTTAATCGAAAAATAAAGCTGAACAAACTTCTGGTATTGTAGAATAATGCTTTGAATAATTCCAAAAAGAAAAGCGACTATTAGTTAGCTTTTTTATCATCAAGCATTTTGTATTTAAGACCCTAAAATTTAACATTAAAATCGGCATCCACTACAAGCCAGCCAGCAGCCAGCCAGCCACTATCCAGCCGCCAGCCGGCCCGAGCCAGCCGCCAGCAAGCTGCCAGCCAACCGCCAGCCAGCCAGCTTGATTTGTAGAGAAAAAAGGCAGTCATTGCTTAATCGAATAGTAAGCCTTGATTAACTTCTGGCTTTCTAAAGCAAAAAGGCAGTAATTACTTAATCGAAAAATAAGGCTGAACCAACTTCTGGTTTTGTAGAATAATGCTTTGAATAATTCCAAAAAGAAAAGCGACTATTAACTGTTAGCTTTTTTATCATCAAGCATTTTGTATTTAAGACCCTAAAATTTAAAATTTAAATTGAAATCCACTACAAGCCAGCCAGCCGCCAGCCAGCCACCAGCCGCCAGCCGGCCGCAAGCCAGCCGCCAGCAAGCTGCCAGCCAACCGCCAGCCAGCCAGCTTGATTTGTAGAGAAAAAAGGCAGTCATTGCTTAATTGAATAGTAAGCCTTGATTAACTTCTGGCTTTCTATAGCAAAAAGGCAGTCATTGCTTAATTGAATAGTAAGCCTTGATTAACTTCTGGCTTTCTAAAGCAAAAAGGCAGTAATTGCTTAATCTAAAAATAAGGCTGAACAAACTTCTGGTTTTGTAGAATAATGCTTTGAATAATTCCAAAAAGAAAAGCGACTATTAGTTAGCTTTTTTATCATCAAGCATTTTGTATTTAAGACCCTAAAATTTAACATTAAAATCGGCATCCACTACAAGCCAGCCAGCCGCCAGCCAGCCACCAGCCAGCCGCCAGCCGGCCGCAAGCCAGCCGCCAGCAAGCTGTCAGCCAACTGCCAGCCAGCCAGCTTGATTTGTAGAGAAAAAAGGCAGTCATTGCTTAATCGAATAGTAAGCCTTGATTAACTTCTGGCTTTCTAAAGCAAAAAGGCAGAAATTGCTTAATCGAAAAATAAAGCTGAACAAACTTCTGGTATTGTAGAATAATGCTTTGAATAATTCCAAAAAGAAAAGCGACTATTAGTTAGCTTTTTTATCATCAAGCATTTTGTATTTAAGACCCTAAAATTTAACATTAAAATCGGCATCCACTACAAGCCAGCCAGCCGCCAGCCAGCCACCAGCCAGCCGCCAGCCGGCCACAAGCCAGCCGCCAGCAAGCTGTCAGCCAACCGCCAGCCAGCCACCTTGATTTGTAGAGAAAAAAGGCAGTCATTGCTTAATCGAATAGTAAGCCTTGATTAACTTCTGGCTTTCTAAAGCAAAAAGGCAGTAATTGCTTAATCGAAAAAAAAAGCTGAACAAACTTCTGGTATTGTAGAATAATGCTTTGAATAATTCCAAAAAGAAAAGCGACTATTAGTTAGCTTTTCTATCATCAAGCATTTTGTTTTCAAGACCCTAAAATTTAACATTAAAATCGGCATCCACTACAAGCCAGCCAGCCGCCAGCCATCCACCAGCCAGCCGCCAGCCGGCCACAAGCCAGCCGCCAGCAAGCTGTCAGCCAACCGCCAGCCAGCCACCTTGATTTGTAGAGAAAAAAGGCAGTCATTGCTTAATCGAATAGTAAGCCTTGATTAACTTCTGGCTTTCTAAAGCAAAAAGGCAGTAATTGCTTAATCGAAAAAAAAAGCTGAACAAACTTCTGGTATTGTAGAATAATGCTTTGAATAATTCCAAAAAGAGAAGCGACTATTAGTTAGCTTTTTTATCATCAAGCATTTTGTATTTAAGACCCTAAAATTTAACATTAAAATTGAAATCCACTACAAGCCAGCCAGCCGCCAGCCAGCCCCCAGCCGCCAGCCGGCCGCAAGCCAGCCGCCAGCAAGCTGTCAGCCAACCGCCAGCCAGCCAGCTTGATTTGTAGAGAAAAAAGGCAGTCATTGCTTAATTGAATAGTAAGCCTTGATTAACTTCTGGCTTTCTAAAGCAAAAAGGCAGTAATTGCTTAATCGAAAAATAAAGCTGAACAAACTTCTGGTATTGTAGAATAATGCTTTGAATAATTCCAAAAAGAAAAGCGACTATTAGTTAGCTTTTTTATCATCAAGCATTTTGTATTTAAGACCCTAAAATTTAACATTAAAATCGGCATCCACTACAAGCCAGCCAGCAGCCAGCCAGCCACTATCCAGCCGCCAGCCGGCCCGAGCCAGCCGCCAGCAAGCTGCCAGCCAACCGCCAGCCAGCCAGCTTGATTTGTAGAGAAAAAAGGCAGTCATTGCTTAATCGAATAGTAAGCCTTGATTAACTTCTGGCTTTCTAAAGCAAAAAGGCAGTAATTGCTTAAACGAAAAAAAAAGCTGAACAAACTTCTGGTATTGTAGAATAATGCTTTGAATAATTCAAAAAAAAAGAGACTATTAGTTAGCTTTTTTATCATGAAGCATTTTGTATTTAAGACCCTAAAATTTAACATTAAAATCGGCATCCACTACAAGCCAGCCAGCCGCCAGCCAGCCACCAGCCAGCCGTCAGCCGGCCGCAAGCCAGCCACCAGTAAGCTGCCAGCCATCCGCCAGCCAGCCAGCTTGATTTTTAGAGAAAAAAGGCAGTCATTGCCTAATCGAATAGTAAGCCTTGATTAACTTCTGGCTTTCTAAAGCAAAAAGGCAGTAATTGCTTAATAAAAAAATAAGGCTGAACAAACTTCTGGTTTTGTAGAATAATGCTTTGAATAATTCCAAAAAGAAAAGCGAATATTAGTTAGCTTTTTTATCATCAAGCATTTTGTATTTAAGACCCTAACATTTAACATTTAATTGGCATCCACTACAAGCTAGCCAGCCGCCAGCCAGCCACCAGCCAGCCGCCAGCAAGCTGCCAGCCAACCGCCAGCCAGCCAGCTTGATTTGTAGAGAAAAAAGGCAGTCATTGCCTAATCGAATAGTACGCCTTGATTAACTATTGGCTCTCTACAGCAAAAAGGCAGTAATTGCTTAATCGAAAAATAAGGCTGAATAAACTTCTGGTTTTGTAGAATAATGCTTTGAATAATTTCAAAAAGAAAAGCGACTATTAAGTAGCTTTTCATCATCAAACATTTTGTATTTAAGACCCTAAAATTTAACATTAAAATCGGCATCCACTACAAGCCAGCCAGCAGCCAGCCAGCCACCAGCAAGCTGCCAGCCAACCGCCAGCCAGCCAGCTTGATTTGCAGAGAAAAAAGGCAGTCATTGCTTAATCGAATAGTAAGCCTTGATTAACTTCTGGTTTTCTAAAGCAAAAAGGCAGTAATTGCTTAATAAAAAAATAAGGCCGAACAAACTTCTGGTTTTGTAGAATAATATTGAAATAATTCCAGAAAGAAATGCGACTATTAGTTAGGTTTTTTATCATCAAGCATTTTGTATTTAAGACCCTAAAATTTAACATTAAAATCGGCATCCACTACGAACCAGCCAGCCGCCAGCCAGCCCCAGCCAGCCACCAGCCAGCCGTCAGCCGGCCGCAAGCCAGCCGCCAGCCAACCGCCAGCCAGCCGTCAGCCGGCCGCAAGCCAGCCGCCAGCCAACCGCCAGCCAGCCAGCTTGATTTGTAGAGAAAAAAGGCAGTCATTGCATAATCGAATAGTAATCCTTGATTAACTTCTGGCTTTCTAAAGCAAAAAGGCAGTAATTGCTTAATCGAAACATAAGGCTGAACAAACTTCTGGTTTTGTAGAATAATGCTTTGAATAATTCCAAAAAGAAAAGCAACCCTTAGTTAGCTTTTTTATCATCAAGCATTTTGTATTTAAGACCCTAAAATTTAACATTAAAATCGGCATCCACTACAAGCCAGCCGCCAGCCAGCCAGCCACCAGCCAGCCACCAGCCGGCCGCAAGCCAGCCGCTAGCAACCTGCCAGCCAACCGCCAGCCAGCCAGCTTGATTTGTTGAGAAAAAAGGCAGTCATTGCTTAATCGAATAGAAAGCCTTGATTAACTTCTGGCTTTCTAAAGCAAAAAGGCAGTAATTGCTTAATAAAAAAATAAGGCTGAACAAACTTCTGGTTTTGTAGAATAATGCTTTGAATAATTCCAAAAAGAAAAGCGAATATTAGTTAGCTTTTTTATCATCAAGCATTTTGTATTTAAGACCCTAAAATTTAACATTAAAATCGGCATCCACTACAAGCCAGCCAGCCGCCAGCCAGCCCCCAGCCAGCCGTCAGCCGGCCGCAAACCAGCCACCAGTAAGCTGCCAGCCAACCGCCAGCCAGCCAGCTTGATTTGTAGAGAAAAAAGGCAGTCATTGCTTAATCGAATAGTAAGCCTTGATTAAATTCTGGATTTCTAAAGCAAAAAGGCAGTAATTGCTTAATCGAAAAATAAAGCTGAAAAAACTTCTGGTTTTGTAGAATGATGCTTTGAATAATTCCAAAAAGAAAATCGACTATCAGTTAGCTTTTTTATCATCAAGCATTTTGTATTTAAGACCCTAAAATTTAACAATAAAATTGAAATCCACTACAAGCCAGCCAGCCGCCAGCCAGCCCCCAGCCGCCAGCCGGCCGCAAGCCAGCCGCCAGTAAGCTGCCAGCCATCCGCCAGCCAGCCAGCTTGATTTTTAGAGAAAAAAGGCAGTCATTGCCTAATCGAATAGTAAGCCTTGATTAACTTCTGGCTTTCTAAAGCAAAAAGGCAGTAATTGCTTAATAAAAAAATAAGGCTGAACAAACTTCTGGTTTTGTAGAATAACGCTTTGAATAATTCCAAAAAGAAAAGCGAATATTAGTTAGCTTTTTTATCATCAAGCATTTTGTATTTAAGACCCTAACATTTAACATTTAATTGGCATCCACTACAAGCTAGCCAGCCGCCAGCCAGCCACAAGCCAGCCGCCAGCAAGCTGCCAGCCAACCGCCAGCCAGCCAGCTTGATTTGTAGAGAAAAAAGGCAGTCATTGCCTAATCGAATAGTACGCCTTGATTAACTATTGGCTCTCTACAGCAAAAAGGCAGTAATTGCTTAATCGAAAAATAAGGCTGAATAAACTTCTGGTTTTGTAGAATAATGCTTTGAATAATTTCAAAAAGAAAAGCGACTATTAAGTAGCTTTTCATCATCAAACATTTTGTATTTAAGACCCTACAATTTAACATTAAAATCGGCATCCACTACAAGCCAGCCAGCCGCCAGCCAGCCCCCAGCCAGCCGTCAGCCGGCCGCAAACCAGCCACCAGTAAGCTGCCAGCCAACCGCCAGCCAGCCAGCTTGATTTGTAGAGAAAAAAGGCAGTCATTGCTTAATCGAATAGTAAGCCTTGATTAAATTCTGGATTTCTAAAGCAAAAAGGCAGTAATTGCTTAATCGAAAAATAAGCTGAAAAAACTTCTGGTTTTGTAGAATAATGCTTTGAATAATTCCAAAAAGAAAAGCGACTATTAGTTAGCTTTTTTATCATCAAGCATTTTGTATTTAAGACCCTAAAATTTAACATTAAAATCGGCATCCACTACAAGCCAGCCAGCCGCCAGCCAGCCACCAGCCAGCCGCCAGCCGGCCGCAAGCCAGCCGCCAGCAAGCTGTCAGCCAACCGCCAGCCAGCCAGCTTGATTTGTAGAGAAAAAAGGCAGTCATTGCTTAATCGAATAGTAAGCCTTGATTAACTTCTGGCTTTCTAAAGCAAAAAGGCAGTAATTGCTTAATCGAAAAATAAAGCTGAACAAACTTCTGGTATTGTAGAATAATGCTTTGAATAATTCCAAAAAGAAAAGCGACTATTAGTTAGCTTTTTTATCATCAAGCATTTTGTATTTAAGACCCTAAAATTTAACATTAAAATCGGCATCCACTACAAGCCAGCCAGCAGCCAGCCAGCCACCAGCCAGCCGCCAGCCGGCCACAAGCCATCCGCCAGCAAGCTGTCAGCCAACCGCCAGCCAGCCACCTTGATTTGTAGAGAAAAAAGGCAGTCATTGCTTAATCGAATAGTAAGCCTTGATTAACTTCTGGCTTTCTAAAGCAAAAAGGCAGTAATTGCTTAATCGAAAAAAAAGCTGAACAAACTTCTGGTATTGTAGAATAATGCTTTGAATAATTCCAAAAAGAAAAGCGACTATTAGTTAGCTTTTCTATCATCAAGCATTTTGTTTTCAAGACCCTAAAATTTAACATTAAAATCGGCATCCACTACAAGCCAGCCAGCCGCCAGCCATCCACCAGCCAGCCGCCAGCCGGCCACAAGCCAGCCGCCAGCAAGCTGTCAGCCAACCGCCAGCCAGCCACCTTGATTTGTAGAGAAAAAAGGCAGTCATTGCTTAATCGAATAGTAAGCCTTGATTAACTTCTGGCTTTCTAAAGCAAAAAGGCAGTAATTGCTTAATCGAAAAAAAAGCTGAACAAACTTCTGGTATTGTAGAATAATGCTTTGAATAATTCCAAAAAGAAAAGCGACTATTAGTTAGCTTTTCTATCATCAAGCATTTTGTTTTCAAGACCCTAATATTTAACATTAAAATCGGCATCCACTACAAGCCAGCCAGCAGCCAGCCAGCCACTATCCAGCCGCCAGCCGGCCCGAGCCAGCCGCCAGCAAGCTGCCAGCCAACCGCCAGCCAGCCAGCTTGATTTGTAGAGAAAAAAGGCAGTCATTGCTTAATCGAATAGTAAGCCTTGATTAACTTCTGGCTTTCTAAAGCAAAAAGGCAGTAATTACTTAATCGAAAAATAAGGCTGAACCAACTTCTGGTTTTGTAGAATAATGCTTTGAATAATTCCAAAAAGAAAAGCGACTATTAACTGTTAGCTTTTTTATCATCAAGCATTTTGTATTTAAGACCCTAAAATTTAAAATTTAAATTGAAATCCACTACAAGCCAGCCAGCCGCCAGCCAGCCACCAGCTGCCAGCCGGCCGCAAGCCAGCCGCCAGCAAGCTGCCAGCCAACCGCCAGCCAGCCAGCTTGATTTGTAGAGAAAAAAGGCAGTCATTGCTTAATTGAATAGTAAGCCTTGATTAACTTCTGGCTTTCTATAGCAAAAAGGCAGTCATTGCTTAATTGAATAGTAAGCCTTGATTAACTTCTGGCTTTCTAAAGCAAAAAGGCAGTAATTGCTTAATCGAAAAATAGGCTGAACAAACTTCTGGTTTTGTAGAATAATGCTTTGACTAATTTCAAAAAGAAAAGCGACTATTAGTTAGCTTTTCTATCATCAAGCATTTTGTTTTCAAGATCCTAAAATTTAACATTAAAATCGGCATCCACTACAAGCCAGCCAGCCGCCAGCCAGCCACCAGCCAGCCGCCAGCCGGCCACAAGCCAGCCGCCAGCAAGCTGTCAGCCAACCGCCAGCCAGCCAGCTTGATTTGTAGAGGAAAAAGGCAGTCATTGCTTAATTGAATAGTAAGCCTTGATTAACTTCTGGCTTTCTAAAGCAAAAAGGCAGTAATTGCTTAATCTAAAAATAAGGCTGAACAAACTTCTGGTTTTGTAGAATAATGCTTTGAATAATTCCAAAAAGAAAAGCGACTATTAGTTAGCTTTTTTATCATCAAGCATTTTGTATTTAAGACCCTAAAATTTAACATTAAAATCGGCATCCACTACAAGCCAGCCAGCCGCCAGCCAGCCACCAGCCAGCCGCCAGCCGGCCGCAAGCCAGCCGCCAGCAAGCTGTCAGCCAACCGCCAGCCAGCCAGCTTGATTTGTAGAGAAAAAAGGCAGTCATTGCTTAATCGAATAGTAAGCCTTGATTAACTTCTGGCTTTCTAAAGCAAAAAGGCAGTAATTGCTTAATCGAAAAATAAAGCTGAACAAACTTCTGGTATTGTAGAATAATGCTTTGAATAATTCCAAAAAGAAAAGCGACTATTAGTTAGCTTTTTTATCATCAAGCATTTTGTATTTAAGACCCTAAAATTTAACATTAAAATCGGCATCCACTACAAGCCAGCCAGCCGCCAGCCAGCCACCAGCCAGCCGCCAGCCGGCCACAAGCCAGCCGCCAGCAAGCTGTCAGCCAACCGCCAGCCAGCCACCTTGATTTGTAGAGAAAAAAGGCAGTCATTGCTTAATCGAATAGTAAGCCTTGATTAACTTCTGGCTTTCTAAAGCAAAAAGGCAGTAATTGCTTAATCGAAAAAAAAAGCTGAACAAACTTCTGGTATTGTAGAATAATGCTTTGAATAATTCCAAAAAGAAAAGCGACTATTAGTTAGCTTTTCTATCATCAAGCATTTTGTTTTCAAGACCCTAAAATTTAACATTAAAATCGGCATCCACTTCAAGCCAGCCAGCCGCCAGCCATCCACCAGCCAGCCGGCCACAAGCCAGCCGCCAGCAAGCTGTCAGCCAACCGCCAGCCAGCCACCTTGATTTGTAGAGAAAAAAGGCAGTCATTGCTTAATCGAATAGTAAGCCTTGATTAACTTCTGGCTTTCTAAAGCAAAAAGGCAGTAATTGCTTAATCGAAAAAAAAAGCTGAACAAACTTCTGGTATTGTAGAATAATGCTTTGAATAATTCCAAAAAGAAAAGCGACTATTAGTTAGCTTTTTTATCATCAAGCATTTTGTATTTAAGACCCTAAAATTTAACATTTAAATTGAAATCCACTACAAGCCAGCCAGCCGCCAGCCAGCCCCCAGCCGCCAGCCGGCCGCAAGCCAGCCGCCAGCAAGCTGTCAGCCAACCGCCAGCCAGCCAGCTTGATTTGTAGAGAAAAAAGGCAGTCATTGCTTAATTGAATAGTAAGCCTTGATTAACTTCTGGCATTCTAATGCAAAAAGGCAGTAATTGCTTAATCGAAAAATAAAGCTGAACAAACTTCTGGTATTGTAGAATAATGCTTTGAATAATTCCAAAAAGAAAAGCGACTATTAATTAGCTTTTTTATCATCAAGCATTTTGTATTTAAGACCCTAAAATTTAACATTAAAATCGGCATCCACTACAAGCCAGCCAGCAGCCAGCCAGCCACTATCCAGCCGCCAGCCGGCCCGAGCCAGCCGCCAGCAAGCTGCCAGCCAACCGCCAGCCAGCCAGCTTGATTTGTAGAGAAAAAAGGCAGTCATTGCTTAATCGAATAGTAAGCCTTGATTAACTTCTGGCTTTCTAAAGCAAAAAGGCAGTAATTACTTAATCGAAAAATAAGGCTGAACCAACTTCTGGTTTTGTAGAATAATGCTTTGAAAAATTCCAAAAAGAAAAGCGACTATTAACTGTTAGCTTTTTTATCATCAAGCATTTTGTATTTAAGACCCTAAAATTTAAAATTTAAATTTAAATCCACTACAAGCCAGCCAGCCGCCAGCCAGCCACCAGCCGCCAGCCGGCCGCAAGCCAGCCGCCAGCAAGCTGCCAGCCAACCGCCAGCCAGCCAGCTTGATTTGTAGAGAAAAAAGGCAGTCATTGCTTAATTGAATAGTAAGCCTTGATTAACTTCTGGCTTTCTATAGCAAAAAGGCAGTCATTGCTTAATTGAATAGTAAGCCTTGATTAACTTCTGGCTTTCCAAAGCAAAAAGGCAGTAATTGCTTAATCGAAAAATAGGCTGAACAAACTTCTGGTTTTGTAGAATGATGCTTTGACTAATTTCAAAAAGAAAAGCGACTATTAGTTAGCTTTTCTATCATCAAGCATTTTGTTTTCAAGACCCTAAAATTTAACATTAAAATCGGCATCCACTACAAGCCAGCCAGCCGCCAGCCAGCCACCAGCCAGCCGCCAGCCGGCCACAAGCCAGCCGCCAGCAAGCTGTCAGCCAACCGCCAGCCAGCCACCTTGATTTGTAGAGAAAAATGGCAGTCATTGCTTAATCGAATAGTAAGCCTTGATTAACTTCTGGCTTTCTAAAGCAAAAAGGCAGTAATTGCTTAATCGAAAAAAAAAGCTGAACAAACTTCTGGTATTTTAGAATAATGCTTTGAATAATTCCAAAAAGAAAAGCGACTATTAGTTAGCTTTTCTATCATCAAGCATTTTGTTTTCAAGACCCTAAAATTTAACATTAAAATCGGCATCCACTACAAGCCAGCCAGCCGCCAGCCATCCACCAGCCAGCCGCCAGCCGGCCACAAGCCAGCCGCCAGCAAGCTGTCAGCCAACCGCCAGCCAGCCACCTTGATTTGTAGAGAAAAAAGGCAGTCATTGCTTAATCGAATAGTAAGCCTTGATTAACTTCTGGCTTTCTAAAGCAAAAAGGCAGTAATTGCTTAATCGAAAAAAAAAGCTGAACAAACTTCTGGTATTGTAGAATAATGCTTTGAATAATTCCAAAAAGAAAAGCGACTATTAGTTAGCTTTTTTATCATCAAGCATTTTGTATTTAAGACCCTAGAATTTAACATTAAAATTGAAATCCACTACAAGCCAGCCAGCCGCCAGCCAGCCCCCAGCCGCCAGCCGGCCGCAAGCCAGCCGCCAGCAAGCTGTCAGCCAACCGCCAGCCAGCCAGCTTGATTTGTAGAGAAAAAAGGCAGTCATTGCTTAATTGAATAGTAAGCCTTGATTAACTTCTGGCTTTCTAAAGCAAAAAGGCAGTAATTGCTTAATCTAAAAATAAGGCTGAACAAACTTCTGGTTTTGTAGAATAATGCTTTGAATAATTCCAAAAAGAAAAGCGACTATTAGTTAGCATTTTTATCATCAAGCATTTTGTATTTTGGACCCTAAAATTTAACATTAAAATCGGCATCCACTACAAGCCAGCCAGCCGCCAGCCAGCCACCAGCCAGCCGCCAGCCGGCCGCAAGCCAGCCGCCAGCAAGCTGTCAGCCAACCGCCAGCCAGCCAGCTTGATTTGTAGAGAAAAAAGGCAGTCATTGCTTAATCGAATAGTAAGCCTTGATTAACTTCTGGCTTTCTAAAGCAAAAAGGCAGTAATTGCTTAATCGAAAAATAAAGCTGAACAAACTTCTGGTATTGTAGAATAATGCTTTGAATAATTCCAAAAAGAAAAGCGACTATTAGTTAGCTTTTTTATCATCAAGCATTTTGTATTTAAGACCCTAAAATTTAACATTAAAATCGGCTTCCACTACAAGCCAGCCAGCAGCCAGCCAGCCACCATCCAGCCGCCAGCCGGCCCGAGCCAGCCGCCAGCAAGCTGCCAGCCAACCGCCAGCCAGCCAGCTTGATTTGTAGAGAAAAAAGGCAGTCATTGCTTAATCGAATAGTAAGCCTTGATTAACTTCTGGCTTTCTAAAGCAAAAAGGCAGTAATTACTTAATCGAAAAATAAGGCTGAACCAACTTCTGGTTTTGTAGAATAATGCTTTGAATAATTCCAAAAAGAAAAGCGACTATTAGTAAAACTGTTAGCTTTTTTATCATCAAGCATTTTGTATTTAAGACACTAAAATTTAAAATTTAAATTGAAATCCACTACAAGCCAGCCAGCCGCCAGCCAGCCACCAGCCGCCAGCCGGCCGCAAGCCAGCCGCCAGCAAGCTGCCAGCCAACCGCCAGCCAGCCATCTTGATTTGTAGAGAAAAAAGGCAGTCATTGCTTAATTGAATAGTAAGCCTTGATTAACTTCTGGCTTTCTAAAGCAAAACGGCAGTAATTGCCTAATCGAAAAATAGGCTGAACAAACTTCTGGTTTTGTAGAATAATGCTTTGACTAATTCCAATAAGAAAAGCGACTATTAGTTAGCTTTTCTATCATCAAGAATTTGTTTTCAAGACCCTAAAATTTAACATTAAAATCGGCATCCACTACAAGCCAGCCAGCCGCCAGCCAGCCACCAGCCAGCCGCCAGCCGGCCACAAGCCAGCCGCCAGCGAGCTGTCAGCCAACCGCCAGCCAGCCACCTTGATTTGTAGAGAAAAAAGGCAGTCATTGCTTAATCAAATAGTAAGCCTTGATTAACTTCTGGCTTTCTAAAGCAAAAAGGCAGTAATTGCTTAATCGAAAAAAAAGCTGAACAAACTTCGGGTATTGTAGAATAATGCTTTGAATAATTCCAAAAAGAAAAGCGACTATTAGTTAGCTTTTTTATCATCAAGCATTTTGTATTTAAGACCCTAAAATTTAACATTAAAATCGGCATCCACTAGAAGCCAGCCAGCCGCCAGCCAGCCACCAGCCAGCTGTCAGCCGGCCGCAAGCTAGCCACCAGTAAGCTGCCAGCCAACCGCCAGCCAGCCAGCTTGATTTGTAGAGGAAAAAGGCAGTCATTTCTTAATCGAATAGTAAGCCTTGATTATCTTCTGGCTTTCTAAAGCAAAAAGGCAGTAATTGCTTAATCAAAAAATAAGGCTGAAGAAACTTCTGGTTTTGTAGAATAATGCTTTGAATAATTCCAACAAGAAAAGCGACTATTAGTTAGCTTTTTTATCATCAAGCATTTTGTATTTAAGACCCTAAAATTTAACATTAAAATCGGCATCCACTACAAGCCAGCCAGCCGCCAGCCAGCCACCAGCCAGCCGCCAGCCGGCCGCAAGCCAGCCGCCAGCAAGCTGCCAGCCAACCGCCAGCCAGCCAGCTTGATTTGTAGAGATAAAAGGCAGTCATTGCTTAATCGAATAGTAAGCCTTGATTAACTTCTGGCTTTCTAAAACAAAAAGGCAGTAATTGCTTAATCGAAAAATAAGGCTGAACAAACTTCTAGTTTTGTAAAAAAAAGCATTGAATAATTCCAAAAAGAAAAGCGACTTTTAGTTAGCTTTTTTATCATCAAGCATTTTGTATTGAAGACCCTTAAATTTAACATAAAAATCGGCATCCACTAAAAGCCAGCCAGCCAGCCGCCAGCCAGCCGCCAGCCAGCCGCCAGCCGGCTGCAAGCCAGCTGCCAGCAAGCTGCCAGCCAACCGAAAGCCAGCTAGCTTGATTTGTAGAGAAAAAAGGCAGTGATTGCTTATTCGAATAGTAAACCTTGATTAACTTCTGGCTTTCTAAAGCAAAAAGGCAGTAATTGCTTAATCGAAAAATAAGGCTGAACAAATTTCTGGTTTTGTAGAATAATGCTTTGAATAATTCCAAAAAGAAAAGTGACTATTAGCTAACTTTTTTATCATCGAGCATTTTGCATTTAAGAACGTTAAATTTAACATTAAAATCGGCATCCACTACAAGCCAGTCAGCCGTCAGCCAACCACCAGCCAGCCACCAGCCGGCTGCAAGCCAGCCGCCAGCAAGCTGCCAGCTAACCGAGAGCCAGCTAGCTCGATTTGTAGAGAAAAAAGGCAGTCATTGCTTAATCGAATAGTAAGCCTTGATTAACTTCTGGCTTTCTAAAGCAAAAAGGCAGTAATTTTTAAATCGAAAAATAAGGCTGAACAAACTTCTGGTTTTGTAGAATAATGCTTTGAATAATTCCTAAAAGAAAAGCGACTATTAGTTAGCTTTTTTATCATCAAGCATTTTGTATTTAAGACCCAAAAATTTAACATTAAAATCGGTTTCCACTACAAGCCAGCAAGCCGCCAGCTAGCCACCAGCCAGCCGCCAGCCGGCCGCAATCCATCCGCCAGCAAGCTGAGCTTGATTCGTAGAGAAAAAAGGCAGTCATTGCCTAATTAAATAGTAAGCCTTGATTAACTTCTGGCTTTCTAAAGCAAAAAGGCAGTAATTACCTAATCGAAAAATAAGGCTGAACAAACTTCTGGTTTTGTAGAATAATGCTTTGAATAATTCCAAAAAGAAAAGCGACTATTAGTTAGTTTTTTTATCATCAAGCATTTTGTATTTAGGACCCAAAAAATTAAGCTAGCCACCTGCCAGCCGCCAGCCGGCCGCGAGCCAGCCGCAAGCAAGCTGCCAGCCAACCGCCAGCCAGCCTGCTTTATTTGTAGAGAAAAAAGGCAGTCATTGCTTAATCGAATAGTAAGCCTTGATTAACTTCTAGCTTTCTAAAGCAAAAAGGCAGTAATTGCTTAGTCGATAAATAAGGCTGAACAAACTTCTAGTTTTGTAGAATAATGCTTTGAATAATTCCAAAAAGAAAAGCGACTATTAGCTAACTTTTTTATCATCAAGCATTTTGCATTTAAGACACTTAAATTTAACATTAAAATCGGCATCCACTACAAGCCAGCCAGCCAGCCGCCAGCCAGCCACCAGCCAGCCGCCAGCCGGCCGCAAGCCAGCCGCCAGCAAGCTGCCAGCCAACCAAAAGCCAGCTAGCTTGATTTGTAGAGAAAAAAGGCAGTCATTGCTTAATCGAATAGTTAACCTTGATTAACTTCTGGCTTTCTAAAGCAAAAAGGCAGTAATTGCTTAATCGAAAAAAAAGGCTGAACAAACTTCTGGTTTTGTAGAATAATGCTTTGAATAATTCCAAAAAGAAAAGTGACTATTAGCTAACTTTTCTATCATCGAGCATTTTGCATTTAAGAACGTTAAATTTAACATTAAAATCGGCATCCACTACAAGCCAGCCAGCCGTCAGCCAACCACCAGCCAGCCACCAGCCGGCCGCAAGCCAGCCGCCGGCAAGCTGCCAGCCAACCGCCGGCCAGCCAGCTAGATTTGTAGAGAAAAAAGGCAGTCATTGCTTGATCGAATAGTAAGCCTTGATTAACTTCTGGCTTTCTAAAGCAAAAAAGACAGTAATTGCTTAATCGAAAAATAAGGCTGAACAAACTTCTGGTTTTGTAGAATAATGCTTTGAATAATTCCAAAAAGATAAGAGACTATTAGTTAGCTTTTTTATCATCAAGCATTTTGTATTTAAGACCCTAAAATTAAACATTAAAATCGGCATCCACTACAAGCCAGCCAGCCGCCAGCCAGCCATCAGCCAGCCGCCAGCCGGCCACAAGCCAGCCGCCAGCAAGCTGCCAGCCAACCACCAGTCAGCCAGCTTGATTTGTAGAGAAAAAAGGCAGTCATTTCTTAATCGAATAGTAAGCCTTGATTAACTTCTGGCTTTCTAAAGCAAAAAGGCAGTAATTGCTTAATCGAAAAAATAAGGCTGAACAAACTTCTGGTTTTGTAGAATAATGCTTTGAATAATTCCAAAAAGATAAGAGACTATTAGTTAGCTTTTTTATCATCAAGCATTTTGTATTGAAGACCCTTAAATTTAACATTAAAATCGGCATCCACTACAAGCCAGCCAGCCAGCCGCCAGCCAGCCACCAGCCAGCCGCCAGCCGGCCGCAAGCCAGCCGCCAGCAAGCTGCCAGCCAACCGAAAGCCAGCTAGCTTGATTTGTAGAGAAAAAAGGCAGTCATTGCTTAATCGAATAGTAAACCTTGATTAACTTCTGGCTTTCTAAAGCAAAAAGGCAGTAATTGCTTAATCGAAAAATAAGGCTGAACAAACTTCTGGTTTTGTAGAATAATGCTTTGAATAATTCCAAAAAGAAAAGTGACTATTAGCCAACTTTTTTATCATCGAGCATTTTGCATTTAAGAACGTTAAATTTAACATTAAAATCGGCATCCACTACAAGCCAGCCAGCCGTCAGCCAACCACCAGCCAGCCACCAGCCGGCCGCAAGCCAGCCGCCAGCAAGCTGCCAGCCAACCGAGAGCCAGCTAGCTCGATTTGTAGAGAAAAAAGGCAGTCATTGCTTAATCGAATAGTAAGCCTTGATTAACTTCTGGCTTTCTAAAGCAAAAAGGCAGTAATTTCTAAATCGAAAAATAAAAGAAAAGCGACTATTAGCTAACTTTTTTATCATCAAGCATTTTGCATTTAAGACACTTAAATTTAACATTAAAATCGGCATCCACTACAAGCCAGCCAGCCAGCCGCCAGCCAGCCACCAGCCAGCCGCCAGCCGGCCGCAAGCCAGCCGCCAGCAAGCTGCCAGCCAACCAAAAGCCAGCTAGCTTGATTTGTAGAGAAAAAAGGCAGTCATTGCTTAATCGAATAGTTAACCTTGATTAACTTCTGGCTTTCTAAAGCAAAAAGGCAGTAATTGCTTAATCGAAAAAAAAGGCTGAACAAACTTCTGGTTTTGTAGAATAATGCTTTGAATAATTCCAAAAAGAAAAGTGACTATTAGCTAACTTTTCTATCATCGAGCATTTTGCATTTAAGAACGTTAAATTTAACATTAAAATCGGCATCCACTACAAGCCAGCCAGCCGTCAGCCAACCACCAGCCAGCCACCAGCCGGCCGCAAGCCAGCCGCCGGCAAGCTGCCAGCCAACCGCCGGCCAGCCAGCTAGATTTGTAGAGAAAAAAGGCAGTCATTGCTTGATCGAATAGTAAGCCTTGATTAACTTCTGGCTTTCTAAAGCAAAAAAGACAGTAATTGCTTAATCGAAAAATAAGGCTGACCAAACTTCTGGTTTTGTAGAATAATGCTTTGAATAATTCCAAAAAGATAAGAGACTATTAGTTAGCTTTTTTATCATCAAGCATTTTGTATTTAAGACCCTAAAATTAAACATTAAAATCGGCATCCACTACAAGCCAGCCAGCCGCCAGCCAGCCATCAGCCAGCCGCCAGCCGGCCACAAGCCAGCCGCCAGCAAGCTGCCAGCCAACCACCAGTCAGCCAGCTTGATTTGTAGAGAAAAAAGGCAGTCATTTCTTAATCGAATAGTAAGCCTTGATTAACTTCTGGCTTTCTAAAGCAAAAAGGCAGTAATTGCTTAATCGAAAAAATAAGGCTGAACAAACTTCTGGTTTTGTAGAATTATGCTTTGAATAATTCCAAAAAGATAAGAGACTATTAGTTAGCTTTTTTATCATCAAGCATTTTGTATTGAAGACCCTTAAATTTAACATTAAAATCGGCATCCACTACAAGCCAGCCAGCCAGCCGCCAGCCAGCCACCAGCCAGCCGCCAGCCGGCCGCAAGCCAGCCGCCAGCAAGCTGCCAGCCAACCGAAAGCCAGCTAGCTTGATTTGTAGAGAAAAAAGGCAGTCATTGCTTAATCGAATAGTAAACCTTGATTAACTTCTGGCTTTCTAAAGCAAAAAGGCAGTAATTGCTTAATCGAAAAATAAGGCTGAACAAACTTCTGGTTTTGTAGAATAATGCTTTGAATAATTCCAAAAAGAAAAGTGACTATTAGCCAACTTTTTTATCATCGAGCATTTTGCATTTAAGAACGTTAAATTTAACATTAAAATCGGCATCCACTACAAGCCAGCCAGCCGTCAGCCAACCACCAGCCAGCCACCAGCCGGCCGCAAGCCAGCCGCCAGCAAGCTGCCAGCCAACCGAGAGCCAGCTAGCTCGATTTGTAGAGAAAAAAGGCAGTCATTGCTTAATCGAATAGTAAGCCTTGATTAACTTCTGGCTTTCTAAAGCAAAAAGGCAGTAATTTCTAAATCGAAAAATAAGGCTGAACAAACTTCTGGTTTTGTAGAATAATGCTTTGAATAATTCCTAAAAGAAAAGAGACTATTAGTTTGCTTATCATCAAGCATTTTGTATTTAAGACCCAAAAATTTAACATTAAAATCGGTTTCCACTACAAGCCAGCAAGTCGCCAGCTAGCCACCAACCAGCTGCCAGCCGGCCGCAATCCATCCGCCAGCAAGCTGAGCTTGATTTGTAGAGAAAAAAGGCAGTCACTGTTAATTAAATAGTAAGCCTTGATTAACTTCTGGCTTTCTAAAGCAAAAAGGCAGTAATTACCTAATCATAAAATAAGGCTGAACAAACTTCTGGTTTTGTAGAATAATGCTTTGAATAATTCCAAAAAGAAAAGCGACTATTAGTTAGCTTATCATCAAGCATTTTGTATTTAAGACCCAAAAATTTAACATTAAAATCGGTATCCACTACAAGCCAGCCAGCCGCCAGCTAGCCACCAGCCAGCCGCCAGCCGGCCGCAATCCATCCGCCAGCAAGCTGAGCTTGATTAGTAGAGAAAAAAAGCAGTCATTGCTCAATCAAATAGTAAGCCTTGATTAACTTCTGGCTTTCTAAAGCAAAAAGGCAGTAATTGCTTAATCGAAAAATAAAGCTGAACACACTTCTGGTTTGTAGAATAATGCTTTGAATAATTCCAAAAAGGAAAGCGACTATCAGTTAGTTTTTTATCATCAAGCATTTTGTATTTAAGACCCTAAAATTTAACTTAAAATCTGCATCTACTACAAGCCAGCCAACCGCCAACCAGCCAGCAGCCAGCCACCAGCTGGCCGGAAGCCAGCCGCCAGCAAGCTGCCAGCCAACCGCCAGCCAGCCAGCTTGATTTGTAGAGAAAAAAGGCAGTCATTGCTTAATCGAATAGTAAGCTTTGATTAACTTCTGGCTTTCTAAACTAAAAAGGCAGTAATTGCTTAATCGGAAAATAAGGATGAACAAACTTCTGGTTTTGTTGAATAATGCTTTGAATAATTCCAAAAAGAAAAGCAACTATTAGTTAGCTTTTTTATCATCAAGCATTTTGTATTTAAGACCCTAAAATTTAACATTAAAATTGACATCTACTACAAGCCAGCCAGCCGCCGGTCAGCCACCAGCCAGCCGCCAGCCAGCCGCGAGCCAGCCGCCAGCAAGCTGCCAGCCAACCGCCAGCCAGCCTGCTTGATTTGTAGAGAAAAAAGGCAGTCATTGCTTAATCGAATAGTAAGCCTTGATTAACTTCTGGCTTTCTAAAGCAAAAAGACAGTAATTGCTTAATCGATAAATAAGGCTGAACAAACTTCTAGTTTTGTAGAATAATGCTTTGAATAATTCCAAAAAGAAAAGCGTCTATTAGTTAGCTTTTTTATCATCAAGCATTTTGCATTTAAGACCCTTAAATTTAACATTAAAATCAGCATCCACTACAAGCCAGCCAGCCGCCAACTAGCCACCAGCCAGCCCCCAGCCGGCCGCAATTTATCCGCCAGCAAGCTGAGCTTGATTTGTAGAGAAAAAAAGCAGTCATTGCTTAATCAAATAGTAAGCCTTGATTAATTTCTGGCTTTCTAAAGTAAAAAGGCAGTAATTACTTAATCGAAAAATAAGGCTGAACAAACTTCTGGTTTTGTAGAAAAATGCTTTGAATAATTCCAAAAAGAAAAGCGACTATTAGTTAGTTTTTTTATCATCAAGCATTTTGTATTTAAGACCCTAAAATTTAACATTAAAATCGGCATCCACTACAAGCCAGCCAGCCAGCCGGCCGCGAGCCAGCCGCCAGCAAGCTGCCAGCCAACCGAAAGCCAGCTAGCTTGATTTGTAGAAAAAAAGGCAGTCATTGCTTAATCGAATAGTAAGCCTTGATTAACTTCTGGCTTTCTAAAGCAAAAAGGCAGAAATTACTTATTCGAAAAATAAGGCTGAACAAACTTCTGGTTTTGTAGAATAATGCTTTGAATAATTCCAAAAAGAAAAGCGACTATTAGTTAGCTTTTTTATCATCAAGCATTTTGTATTTAAGACCCAAAAATTTAACATTAACATCGGCATCCACTACAAGCCAGCCAACCGCCAGCTAGCCACCAGCCAGCCGCCAGCCGGCCGCAATCCATCCGCCAGCCGGCCGCAAGCCAGCCGCCAGCAAGCTGCCAGCCAACCGCCAGCCAGCCAGCTTGATTTGTAGAGAAAAAAGGCAGTCATTGCTTAATCGAATAGTAAGCCTTGATCAACTTCTGGCTTTCTAAAGCAAAAAAGGCAGTAATTGCTTAATCGAAAAATAAGGATGAACAAACTTCTGGTTTTGTAGAATAATGCTTTGAATAATTTAAAAAAAAAGCGACTATTAGTTAGCTTTTTTATCATCAAGCATTTTTTATTTAAGATCCTAATATTTACCATTAAAATCGGTATCCACTACAAGCCAGCCAGCTGCCAATCAGCCACCAGCCAGCCGCCAGCCGACCGCAAGCCAGCCGCCAGCAAGCTGCCAGCCAACTGCCAGCCAGCCTGCTTGATTTGTAGAGAAAAAAGACAGTCATTGCTTAATCGAATAGTAAGCCTTGATTAACTTCTGGCTTTCTAAAGCAAAAAGGCAGTAATTGCTTAATCGATAAATAAGGCTGAACAAACTTCTGGTTTGTAGAATAATGCTTTGAATAATTCCAAAAAGGAAAGCGACTATCAGTTAGTTTTTTATCATCAAGCATTTTGTATTTAAGACCCTAAAATTTAACTTAAAATCTGCATCTACTACAAGCCAGCCAACCGCCAACCAGCCAGCAGCCAGCCACCAGCTGGCCGGAAGCCAGCCGCCAGCAAGCTGCCAGCCAACCGCCAGCCAGCCAGCTTGATTTGTAGAGAAAAAAGGCAGTCATTGCTTAATCGAATAGTAAGCTTTGATTAACTTCTGGCTTTCTAAACTAAAAAGGCAGTAATTGCTTAATCGGAAAATAAGGATGAACAAACTTCTGGTTTTGTTGAATAATGCTTTGAATAATTCCAAAAAGAAAAGCAACTATTAGTTAGCTTTTTTATCATCAAGCATTTTGTATTTAAGACCCTAAAATTTAACATTAAAATTGACATCTACTACAAGCCAGCCAGCCGCCGGTCAGCCACCAGCCAGCCGCCAGCCAGCCGCGAGCCAGCCGCCAGCAAGCTGCCAGCCAACCGCCAGCCAGCCTGCTTGATTTGTAGAGAAAAAAGGCAGTCATTGCTTAATCGAATAGTAAGCCTTGATTAACTTCTGGCTTTCTAAAGCAAAAAGACAGTAATTGCTTAATCGATAAATAAGGCTGAACAAACTTCTAGTTTTGTAGAATAATGCTTTGAATAATTCCAAAAAGAAAAGCGTCTATTAGTTAGCTTTTTTATCATCAAGCATTTTGCATTTAAGACCCTTAAATTTAACATTAAAATCAGCATCCACTACAAGCCAGCCAGCCGCCAACTAGCCACCAGCCAGCCCCCAGCCGGCCGCAATTTATCCGCCAGCAAGCTGAGCTTGATTTGTAGAGAAAAAAAGCAGTCATTGCTTAATCAAATAGTAAGCCTTGATTAATTTCTGGCTTTCTAAAGTAAAAAGGCAGTAATTACTTAATCGAAAAATAAGGCTGAACAAACTTCTGGTTTTGTAGAAAAATGCTTTGAATAATTCCAAAAAGAAAAGCGACTATTAGTTAGTTTTTTTATCATCAAGCATTTTGTATTTAAGACCCTAAAATTTAACATTAAAATCGGCATCCACTACAAGCCAGCCAGCCAGCCGGCCGCGAGCCAGCCGCCAGCAAGCTGCCAGCAAACCGAAAGCCAGCTAGCTTGATTTGTAGAGAAAAAAGGCAGTCATTGCTTAATCGAATAGTAAGCCTTGATTAACTTCTGGCTTTCTAAAGCAAAAAGGCAGTAATTTTTTAATCGAAAAATAAGGCTGAACAAACTTCTGGTTTTGTAGAATAATGCTTTGAATAATTCCAAAAAGAAAAGCGATTATTAGTTAGCTTTTTTATCATCAAGCATTTTGTATCTAAGACCCAAAAATTTAACATTAAAATCGGCATCCACTACAAGCCAGCCAGCCGCCAGCTAGCCACCAGCCAGCCGCCAGCCGGCCGCAAGCCAGCCGCCAGCATGCTGCCAGCCAACCGAAAGCCAGCTAGCTTGATTTGTAGAAAAAAAAGGCAGTCATTGCTTAATCGAATAGTAAGCCTTGATTAACTTCTGGCTTTCTAAAGCAAAAAGGCAGAAATTACTTAATCGAAAAATAAGGCTGAACAAACTTCTGGTTTTGTAGAATAATGCTTTGAATAATTCCAAAAAGAAAAGCGACTATTAGTTAGCTTTTTTATCATCAAGCATTTTGTATTTAAGACCCAAAAATTTAACATTAACATCGGCATCCACTACAAGCCAGCCAACCGCCAGCTAGCCACCAGCCAGCCGCCAGCCGGCCGCAATCCATCCGCCAGCCGGCCGCAAGCCAGCCGCCAGCAAGCTGCCAGCCAACCGCCAGCCAGCCAGCTTGATTTGTAGAGAAAAAAGGCAGTCATTGCTTAATCGAATAGTAAGCCTTGATCAACTTCTGGCTTTCTAAAGCAAAAAGGCAGTAATTGCTTAATCGAAAAATAAGGATGAACAAACTTCTGGTTTTGTAGAATAATGCTTTGAATAATTTAAAAAAAAAGCGACTATTAGTTAGCTTTTTTATCATCAAGCATTTTTTATTTAAGATCCTAATATTTACCATTAAAATCGGTATCCACTACAAGCCAGCCAGCTGCCAATCAGCCACCAGCCAGCCGCCAGCCGACCGCAAGCCAGCCGCCAGCAAGCTGCCAGCCAACTGCCAGCCAGCCTGCTTGATTTGTAGAGAAAAAAGACAGTCATTGCTTAATCGAATAGTAAGCCTTGATTAACTTCTGGCTTTCTAAAGCAAAAAGGCAGTAATTGCTTAATCGATAAATAAGGCTGAACAAACTTCTAGTTTTGTAGAATAATGCTTTGAATAATTCCAAAAAGAAAAGCGACTATTAGTTAAATTTTTTATCATCAAGCATTTTGTATTTAAGACCCTTAAATTTAACATTAAAATCGGCATCCACTACAAGCCAGCCAGCCGTCAGCCACCAGCCAGCCCCAGCCGGTCGCAAGCCAGCCGCCAGCAAGCTGCCAGCCAACCGAAAGCCAGCTAGCTGGATTTGTAGAAAAAAAGGCAGTCATCGCTTAATCGAATAGCAAGCCTTGATTAACTTCTGGGTTTCTAAAGCAAAAAAGCAGTAATTTTTTAATCGAAAAATAAGGCTGAACAGACTTCTGGTTTTGTAGAATAATGCTTTGAATAATTCCAAAAAGAAAAGCGACTATAAGTTAAATTTTTTATCATCAAGCATTTTGTATTTAAGACCCAAAAATTTAACATTGAAATCGGTATCCACTACAAGCCAGCCAGCCGCCAGCTAGCCACCAGCCAGCTGCCAGCCGGCCGCAATCCATCCGCCAGCAAGCTGAGCTTGATTTGTAGAGAAAAAAGGCAGTCATTGCTCAATCAAATAGTAAGCCTTGATTAACTTCTGGCTTTCTAAAGCAAAAAGGCAGTAATTGCTTAATCGAAAAATAAGGCTGAACAAACTTCTGGTTTTGTAGAATAATGCTTTGAATAATTCCAAAAAGAAAAGCGTCTATTAGTTAGCTTTTTTATCATCAAGCATTTTGCATTTAAGACCCTTAAATTTAACATTAAAATCAGCATCCACTACAAGCCAGCCAGCCGCCAACTAGCCACCAGCCAGCCCCCAGCCGGCCGCAATTTATCCGCCAGCAAGCTGAGCTTGATTTGTAGAGAAAAAAAGCAGTCATTGCTTAATCAAATAGTAAGCCTTGATTAATTTCTGGCTTTCTAAAGTAAAAAGGCAGTAATTACTTAATCGAAAAATAAGGCTGAACAAACTTCTGGTTTTGTAGAAAAATGCTTTGAATAATTCCAAAAAGAAAAGCGACTATTAGTTAGTTTTTTTATCATCAAGCATTTTGTATTTAAGACCCTAAAATTTAACATTAAAATCGGCATCCACTACAAGCCAGCCAGCCAGCCGGCCGCGAGCCAGCCGCCAGCAAGCTGCCAGCAAACCGAAAGCCAGCTAGCTTGATTTGTAGAGAAAAAAGGCAGTCATTGCTTAATCGAATAGTAAGCCTTGATTAACTTCTGGCTTTCTAAAGCAAAAAGGCAGTAATTTTTTAATCGAAAAATAAGGCTGAACAAACTTCTGGTTTTGTAGAATAATGCTTTGAATAATTCCAAAAAGAAAAGCGACTATTAGTTAGCTTTTTTATCATCAAGCATTTTGTATCTAAGACCCAAAAATTTAACATTAAAATCGGCATCCACTACAAGCCAGCCAGCTGCCAGCTAGCCACCAGCCAGCCGCCAGCCGGCCGCAAGCCAGCCGCCAGCATGCTGCCAGCCAACCGAAAGCCAGCTAGCTTGATTTGTAGAAAAAAAAGGCAGTCATTGCTTAATCGAATAGTAAGCCTTGATTAACTTCTGGCTTTCTAAAGCAAAAAGGCAGAAATTACTTAATCGAAAAATAAGGTTGAACAAACTTCTGGTTTTGTAGAATAATGCTTTGAATAATTCCAAAAAGAAAAGCGACTATTAGTTAGCTTTTTTATCATCAAGCATTTTGTATTTAAGACCCTAAAATTTAACATTAACATCGGCATCCACTACAAGCCAGCCAACCGCCAGCCAGCCGCCAGCCAGTCGCCAGCCGGCAGCAAGCCAGCCGCCAGCAAGCTGCCAGCCAACCGCCAGCCAGCCAGCTTGATTTGTAGAGAAAAAAGGCAGTCATTGCTTAATCGAATACTAAGCCTTGATTAACTTCTAGCTTTCTAAAGCAAAAAGGCAGTAATTGCATAGTCGAAAGATAGGCTTGAAAAAACTTCTGGTTTTGTAGAATAATGCTTTGAATAATTCCAAAAAAAAAGCGACTATTCGTTAGCTTTTTTATCATCAAGCATTTTGTATTTAAGACCCTTAAATTTAAGAGTAAAATCGGCATCCACTACAAGCCAGCCAGCCGCCCGCCAGCCAGCCGCCAGCCGGCCGCTAGCCAGCCGCCAGCAAGCTGCCAGCCAACCGCCAGCCAGCCAGCTTGATTTGTAGAGAAAAAAGGCAGTCATTTACTTAATCGAATAGTAAGCCTTGATTAACTTCTGGCTTTCTAAAGCAAAAAGGGAGTAATTGCTTAATCGAAAAATAAGGCTGAACAAGAACTTCTGGTTTTGTAGAATAATGCTTTGAATAATTCCAAAAAGATAAGCGACTATTCGTTAGCTTTTTGATCATCAAGCATTTTGTTTTTAAGACCCTAAAAGTTAACAATAAAATCGGCATCCACTACAAGCCAGTCAGGCGCCCGCCAGCCACCAGCCAGTCGCCAGCCGGCAGCAAGCCAGCCGCCAGCAAGCTGCCAGCCAACCGCCAGCGAGCCAGCTTGATTTGTAGAGAAAAAAGGCAGTCATTTACTTAATCGAATAGTAAGCCTTGATTAACTTCTGGCTTTCTAAAGCAAAAAGGCAGTAATTGCTTAATCGAAAAATAAGGCTGAACAAACTCTTCTGGTTTTGTAGAATAATGCTTTGAATAATTCCAAAAAGAAAAGCGACTATTAGTTGGCTTTTTTATCATCAAGCATTTTGTATTTAAGACCCTAAAATTTAACATTAAAATTGGCATCCACTACAAGCCAGCCAGCCGCCAGTCAGCCACCGGCCAGCCACCAGTCGGCCGCAAGCCAGCCGCCAGCAAGCTGCCAGCCAACCGCCAGCAAGTCAGCTTGATTTGTAGAGAAAAAAGGCAGTCATTGCTTAATCGAATAGTAAGCCTTGATTAACTTCTAGCTTTCTAAAGCAAAAAGGCAGTAATTGCTTAATTGAAAAATAAGGCTGAACAAACTTCCGGTTTTGTAGAATAATGCTTTGAATAATTCCAAAACGAAAGCAACTATTAGTTAGCTTTGTTATCATCAAGCATTTTGTATTTAAGACCCTAAAATTTAACATTAAAATCGGCATCCACTACAAGCCAGCCAGCCAGCCGCCCGCCAGCCACCAGCCAGCCGCCAGCCGGCTGGAAGCCAGCCGCCAGCAAGCTGCCAACCAACCGCCAGCCAGCCAGCTTGATTTGTAGAAAAAAAAGGCAGTCATTGCTTAATCGAATAGTAAGCCTTTATTAACTTCTGGCTTTCTAAAGCAAAAAGGCAGTTATTGCCTGATCGAAAAATAAGGCTGAACAAACTTCTGGTTTTGTAGAATAATGCTTTGAATAATTCCAAAAAGAAAAGCGACTATTAGTTAGCTTTTTTATCATCAAGCATTATTTAAGACCCTAAAATTTAACATTAAAATCGTCATCCACTACAAGCCTGCCAGCCGCCAGCCAGCCACCAGCCAGCCGCCAGCCTGCCGCTAGCCAGCCGCCAGCAAGCTTCCAGCCAACCGCCAGCCAGTCAGCTTGATTTGTAGAAAAAAAAGGCAGTCGTTGCTCAATCGAATAGTAAGCCTTGATTAACTTTTGGCTATCTAAAGCAAATAGGCAGTTATTGCTTAATCGAAAAATAAGACTGAACAAACTTCTGGTTTTGCAGAATAATGCTTTGAATAATTTCAAAAAGAAAAGCGATTATTAGCTAGCTTTTTTATTATCAAGCATTTTGTATTTAGGACCCTAAAATTTAACATTAAAATCGGCATCCACTACAAGCCAGCCAGCCGCCAGCCAGTCACCAGCCAGCAGCCAGCCGGTCGCAAGCCAGCAGCCAGCAAGCTGCCAGCCAACCGCCAGCCAGCCAGCTTGAATTGTAGAGAAAAAAGGTCAGTCATTGCTTAATCGAATAGTAAGCCTTGATTAACTTCTGGCTTTCTAAAGCAAAAAGGCAGTGATTGCTTAATCGAAAAAAAAGGCTGAACAATCTTCTGGTTTTGTAGAATAATGCTTTGAATAATTCCAAAAAGATAAGCGACTATTTGTTAGCTTTTTTATCATCAAGCATTTTGTTTTTAAGACCCTAAAATTTAACAATAAAATCGGTATCCACTACAAGCCAGCTAGCCGCCAGCCAGCCGCCAGCCAGTCGCCAGCCGGCAGCAAGCCAGCCGCCAGCAAGCTGCCAGCCAACCGCCAGCCAGCCAGCTTGATTTGTAGAGAAAAAAGGCAGTCATTGCTTAATCGAATACTAAGCCTTGATTAACTTCTAGCTTTCTAAAGCAAAAAGGCAGTAATTGCATAATCGAAAGATAGGCTTGAAAAAACTTCTGGTTTTGTAGAATAATGCTTTGAATAATTCCAAAAAAAAAGCGACTTTTCGTTAGCTTTTTTATCATCAAGCATTTTGTATTTAAGACCCTTAAATTTAACAGTAAAATCGGCATCCACTACAAGCCAGCCAGCCGCCCGCCAGCCAGCCGCCAGCCGACCGCAAGCCAGCCGCCAGCAAGCTGCCAGCCAACCGCCAGCCAGCCAGCTTGATTTGTAGAGAAAAAAGGCAGTCATTTACTTAATCGAATAGTAAGCCTTGATTAACTTCTGGCTTTCTAAAGCAAAAAGGGAGTAATTGCTTAATCGAAAAATAAGGCTGAACAAGAACTTCTGGTTTTGTAGAATAATGCTTTGAATAATTCCAAAAAGATAAGCGACTATTCGTTAGCTTTTTGATCATCAAGCATTTTGTATTTAAGACCCTAAAATTTAACATTAAAATCGGCATCCACTACAAGCCAGCCAGCCAGCCGCCCGCCAGCCACCAGCCAGCCGCCAGCCGGCTGGAAGCCAGCCGCCAGCAAGCTGCCAACCAACCGCCAGCCAGCCAGCTTGATTTGTAGAAAAAAAAGGCAGTCATTGCTTAATCGAATAGTAAGCCTTTATTAACTTCTGGCTTTCTAAAGCAAAAAGGCAGTTATTGCCTAATCGAAAAATAAGGCTGAACAAACTTCTGGTTTTGTAGAATAATGCTTTGAATAATTCCAAAAAGAAAAGCGACTATTAGTTAGCTTTTTTATCATCAAGCATTATTTAAGACCCTAAAATTTAACATTAAAATCGTCATCAACTACAAGCCTGCCAGCCGCCAGCCAGCCACCAGCCAGCCGCCAGCCTGCCGCTAGCCAGCCGCCAGCAAGCTTCCAGCCAACCGCCAGCCAGTCAGCTTGATTTGTAGAAAAAAAGGCAGTCGTTGCTCAATCGAATAGTAAGCCTTGATTAACTTTTGGCTATCTAAAGCAAATAGGCAGTTATTGCTTAATCGAAAAATAAGACTGAACAAACTTCTGGTTTTGCAGAATAATGCTTTGAATAATTTCAAAAAGAAAAGCGATTATTAGTTAGCTTTTTTATTATCAAGCATTTTGTATTTAAGACCCTAAAATTTAACATTAAAATCGGCATCCACTACAAGCCAGCCAGCCGCCAGCCAGTCACCAGCCAGCCGCCAGCCGGCCGCAAGCCAGCAGCCAGCAAGCTGCCAGCCAACCGCCAGCCAGCCAGCTTGAATTGTAGAGAAAAAAGGTCAGTCATTGCTTAATCGAATAGTAAGCCTTGATTAACTTCTGGCTTTCTAAAGCAAAAAGGCAGTGATTGCTTAATCGAAAAAAAAGGCTGAACAATCTTCTGGTTTTGTAGAATAATGCTTTGAATAATTCCAAAAAGATAAGCGACTATTTGTTGGCTTTTTTATCATCAAGCATTTTGTTTTTAAGACCCTAAAATTTAACAATAAAATCGGTATCCACTACAAGCCAGCTAGCCGCCAGCCAGCCGCCAGCCAGTCGCCAGCCGGCAGCAAGCCAGCCGCCAGCAAGCTGCCAGCCAACCGCCAGCCAGCCAGCTTGATTTGTAGAGAAAAAAGGCAGTCATTGCTTAATCGAATACTAAGCCTTGATTAACTTCTAGCTTTCTAAAGCAAAAAGGCAGTAATTGCATAATCGAAAGATAGGCTTGAAAAAACTTCTGGTTTTGTAGAATAATGCTTTGAATAATTCCAAAAAAAAAGCGACTTTTCGTTAGCTTTTTTATCATCAAGCATTTTGTATTTAAGACCCTTAAATTTAACAGTAAAATCGGCATCCACTACAAGCCAGCCAGCCGCCCGCCAGCCAGCCGCCAGCCGGCCGCAAGCCAGCCGCCAGCAAGCTGCCAGCCAACCGCCAGCCAGCCAGCTTGATTTGTAGAGAAAAAAGGCAGTCATTTACTTAATCGAATAGTAAGCCTTGATTAACTTCTGGCTTTCTAAAGCAAAAAGGGAGTAATTGCTTAATCGAAAAATAAGGCTGAACAAGAACTTCTGGTTTTGTAGAATAATGCTTTGAATAATTCCAAAAAGATAAGCGACTATTCGTTAGCTTTTTGATCATCAAGCATTTTGTTTTTAAGACCCTAAAAGTTAACAATAAAATCGGCATCCACTACAAGCCAGTCAGGCGCCCGCCAGCCACCAGCCAGTCGCCAGCCGGCAGCAAGCCAGCCGCCAGCAAGCTGCCAGCCAACCGCCAGCGAGCCAGCTTGATTTGTAGAGAAAAAAGGCAGTCATTTACTTAATCGAATAGTAAGCCTTGATTAACTTCTGGCTTTCTAAAGCAAAAAGGCAGTAATTGCTTAATCGAAAAATAAGCCTGAACAAACTCTTCTGGTTTTGTAGAATAATGCTTTGAATAATTCCAAAAAGAAAAGCGACTATTAGTTGGCTTTTTTATCATCAAGCATTTTGTATTTAAGACCCTAAAATTTAACATTAAAATTGGCATCCACTACAAGCCAGCCAGCCGCCAGTCAGCCACCGGCCAGCCACCAGTCGGCCGCAAGCCAGCCGCCAGCAAGCTGCCAGCCAACCGCCGGCAAGTCAGCTTGATTTGTAGAGAAAAAAAGCAGTCATTGCGTAATCGAATAGTAAGCCTTGATTAACTTCTAGCTTTCTAAAGCAAAAAGGCAGTAATTGCTTAATTGAAAAATAAGGCTGAACAAACTTCCGGTTTTGTAGAATAATGCTTTGAATAATTCCTAAACGAAAGCGACTATTAGTTAGCTTTTTTATCATCAAGCATTTTGTATTTAAGACCCTAAAATTTAACATTAAAATCGGCATCCACTACAAGCCAGCCAGCCAGCCGCCCGCCAGCCACCAGCCAGCCGCCAGCCGGCCGGAAGCCAGCCGCCAGCAAGCTGCCAACCAACCGCCAGCCAGCCAGCTTGATTTGTAGAAAAAAAAGGCAGTCATTGCTTAATCGAATAGTAAGCCTTTATTAACTTCTGGCTTTCTAAAGCAAAAAGGCAGTTATTGCCTAATCGAAAAATAAGGCTGAACAAACTTCTGGTTTTGTAGAATAATGCTTTGAATAATTCCAAAAAGAAAAGCGACTATTAGTTAGCTTTTTTATCATCAAGCATTATTTAAGACCCTAAAATTTAACATTAAAATCGTCATCCACTACAAGCCTGCCAGCCGCCAGCCAGCCACCAGCCAGCCGCCAGCCTGCCGCTAGCCAGCCGCCAGCAAGCTTCCAGCCAACCGCCAGCCAGTCAGCTTGATTTGTAGAAAAAAAAGGCAGTCGTTGCTCAATCGAATAGTAAGCCTTGATTAACTTTTGGCTATCTAAAGCAAATAGGCAGTTATTGCTTAATCGAAAAATAAGACTGAACAAACTTCTGGTTTTGCAGAATAATGCTTTGAATAATTCCAAAAAAAAGCTACTATTAGTTAGCTTTTTTATCATCAAGCATTTTGTATTTAAGACCCTAAAATTTAACATTAAAATCGGCATCCACTACAAGCCAGCCAGCCGCCAGCCAGCCGCCAGCCAGCCACCAGCCAGCCACCAGCCATCCGCCAGCACGCTGCCAGCCAACCGCCAGCCAGTCAGCTTGATTTGTAGAGAAAAAAGGCAGTCGTTGCTTAATCGAATAGTAAGCCTTGATTAACTTCTGGCTATCTAAAGCAAAAAGGCAATTATTGCTTAATCGAAAAATAAGACTGAACAAACTTCTGGTTTTGTAGAATAATGCTTTGAATAATTCCAAAAAGAAAAGCGACTGTTAGTTAGCTTTTTTATCATCAACATTTTGTATTTAAGACCCTAAAATTTAACATTAAAATCGGCATCCACTACAACCCAGCCAGCCGCCAGCCAGCCACCAGCCAGCCGCCAGCCGACCGCAAGCCAGCTGCCAGCAAGCTGCCAGCCAACCGTCAGCCAGCCAGCTTGATTTGAAGAGAAAAAAGGAAGTCATTGCTTAATCGAATAGTAAGACTTGAATAACTTCTGGTTTTCTAAAACAAAAAGGCAGTAATTGCTTAATCGAAAATAAAGCCTGAAAAAACTTCTGGTTTTGTAGAATAATGCTTTGAATAATTCCAAAAAGAAAAGCGACAATTCGTTAGCTTTTTTATCATCAAGCATTTTGTATTTAAGACCCTAAAATTTAAAAATAAAATCGGCATCCACTACAAGCCAGCCAGCCACCAGCCAGCCGCCAGCCGGCCGCAAGCCGGCCACCAGCAAACTGCCAGCCAACCGCCAGCCAGAAAGCTTGATTTGTAGAGAAAAAAGGCAGTCATTTACTTAATCGAATAGTAAGCCTTGATTAACTTCTGGCTTTCTAAAGCAAAAAGGCATTAATTGCTTAATCGAAAAATAAGGCTGAACAAACTTCTGGTTTTGTAGAATAATGCTTTGAATAATTCCAAAAAGAAAAGCGACTATTAGTTGGCTTTTTTATCATCAAGCATTTTGTATTTAAGACCCTAAAATTTAACATTAAAATTGGCATCCACTACAAGCCAGCCAGCCGCCAGTCAGCCACCGGCCAGCCGTCAGCCAGCCGCAAGCTAGCCGCCAGCAAGCTGCCAGCCAACCGCCAGCCAGTCAGCTTGATTTGTAGAGAAAAAAGGCAGTCATTGCTTAATCGAATAGTAAGCCTTAATTAACTTCTGGCAGTCATTGCTTAATCGAATAGTAAGCCTTGATTAACTTCTGGCTTTCTAAAGCAAAAAGGCAGTAATTGCTTAATTGAAAAATAAGGCTGAACAAAAACTTCTGGTTTTGTAGAATAATGCTTTGAATAATTCCAAAAGGAAAAGCGACTATTAGTTAGTTTTTTTATCATCAAGCATTTTGTATTTAAGACCCTAAAATTTAACATTAAAATCGGCATCCACTACAAGCCAGCCAGCCACCAGCCAGCCACCAGCCAGCCACCAGCCAGCCGCCAGCTGGCCGCAAGCCAGCCGCCAGCAAGCTGCCAGCCAGTCAGCTTGATTTGTAGAGAAAAAAGGCAGTCATTGCTTAATCGAATAGTAAGCCTTAATTAACTTCTGGCAGTCATTGCTTAATCGAATAGTAAGCCTTGATTAACTTCTGGCTTTCTAAAGCAAAAAGTCAGTAATTGCTTAATCGAAAAATAAGACTGAACAAACTTCTGGTTTTGTAGAATAATGCTTTGAATAATTCCAAAAAAAGTGAGTATTAGTTAGCTCTTTTATCATCAAGCATTTTGTATTCAAGACCCTAAAATTTAACATTAAAATCGGCCTCCACTACAAGCCAGCCAGCCGCCAGCCAGCCACCAGCCAGCCGCCAGCCGTCCGCAAGCCAGCCACCAGCAAGCTGCCAGCCAACCACAAGCCAGCCAGTTTGATTTGTAGAGAAAAAAGGCAGTCATTGCTTAATCGAATAGTAAGACTTGATCAACTTCTGGCATTCTAAAGCAAAAAGACAGTAATTGCTTAATCGAAAAATAAGGTTCAACAAACTTCTGGTTTTGTAGAATAATGCTTATAATAATTCAAAAAAAAAAGCGCCTATTAGTTAGCTTTTTTATCATCAAGCATTTTGTATTTAGGACCCTAAAATTTAACATTAAAATCGGCATCCACTACAAGCCAGCCAGCCGCCAGCTAGCCACCAGCCAGCCGCCAGCCGTCCGCAAGCCAGCCGCCTGCAAGCTGCCAGCCAACCACAAGCCAGCCAGCTAGATTTGTAGAGAAAAAAGGCAGTCATTGCTTAATTGAATAGTAAGACTTGATTAACTTCTGGCATTCTAAAGCAAAAAGGCAGTAATTGCTTAATCAAAAAATAAGGCTGAACAAACTTCTGGTTTTGTAGAATAAGGCTTTGAATAATTCCAAAAAAAAGCGACTATTAGTTAGCTCTTTTATCATCAAGCATTTTGTATATAAGACCCTAAAATTTACCATTAAAATCGGCATCCACTACAAGCCAGCCAGCCGCCAGCCAGCCACCAGCCAGCCGCCAGCCGTCCGCAAGCCAGCCGCCAGCAAGCTGCCAGCCAACCACAAGCCAGCCAGCTTGATTTATAGAGAAAAAAGGCAGTCATTGCTTAATCTAATAGTAAGACTTGATTAACTTCTGGCATTCTAAAGCATAAAGGCAGTAATTGCTTAATCGAAAAATAAGGCTGAACAAACCTCTGGTTTTGTAAAATAATGCTTTGAATAATTCAAAAAAAAAAGTGACTATTAGTTAGCTTTTTTATCATCAAGCATTTTGTATTTGAGACCCTAAAATTTAACATCAAAATCGGCATCAACTACAAGCCAGCCGCCCGCCAGCCACCAGCCAGCCACCAGCCGGCCGCAAGCCAGCCGCTAGCAAGCTGCCAACCAACCGCCAGCCAGCCAGCTGGATTTGTAGAGAAAAAAGGCGGTCATTGCTTAATCGAATAGTAAGCCTTTATTAACTTCTGGCTTTCTAATGCAAAAAGGCAGTAATTGCTTAATCGAAAAATAAGGCTGAACAAACTTCTGGTTTTGTAGAATAATGCTTTGAATAATTCCAAAAAGAAAAGCGACTGTTAGTTAGCTTTTTTATCATCAAGCATTTTGTATTTAAGACCCTAAAATTTAACATTAAAATCGGCATCCACTACAACCCAGCCGGCCGCAAGCCAGCCGCCAGCAAGCTGCCAGCCAACCGTCAGCCAGCCAGCTTGATTTGAAGAGAAAAAAGGAAGTCATTGCTTAATCGAATAGTAAGCCTTGATTAACTTCCGGCTTTCTAAAGCAAAAAGGCAGTAATTGCTTTATCGAAAAATAAGGCTGTACAAACTTCTGGTTTTGTAGAATAATGCTTTGAATAATTACAAAAAGAAAAGCGACTATTAAAAGCCAGCCAGCTTGATTTGAAAATAAAAAAGGCAGTCATTGCTTAATCGAATAGTAAGCATTGATTAACTTCTGGCTTTCTTAAGCAAAAAGGCAGTAATTGCTTAATCGAAAAATAAGGCTGAACAAACTTCTGGTTTTGTAGAATAATGCTTTGAATAATTTTAAAAAGAAAAGTGACTATTAGTTAGCTTTTTTATCTTCAAGCATCTTGTATTTAAGACCCTGAAATTTAACATAAAAATCGGCATCTACTACAAACCAGCCAGCCGCCCGCCAGCCACCAGCCAGCCGCCAGCCGGCCAGCTTTTTTGTGGAGAAAAAAGGCAGTCATTGCTTATTCGAATAATAAGCCTTGATTAACTTCTGGATTTCTAAAGCAAAAAAAAACAGTTTTTGCCTAATCGAAAAATAAGACTGAACAAACTTCTGGTTTTGTAGAATAATGCTTTGAATAATTCCAAAAGATAAGAGACTATTAGTTAGTTTTTTTATCATCAAGCATTTTGTTTTTAGGACCCTAAAATTTAACAATAAAATCGGCATCCACTACAAGCCAGCCAGCCGCCAGCCAGCCACCAGCCAGCCACCAGCCAGCCGCAAGCCAGCCGCCAACAAGCTGCCAGCCATCCGCCAGCCAGCCAGCTTGATTTGTAGAGAAAAAAGGCAGTCATTGCTTAATCGAATAGTAAGCCTTGATTAACTTCTAGCTTTCTAAAGCAAAAAGGCAGTAATTGCTTAATTGAAAAATAAGGCTGAACAAAAACTTCTGGTTTTGTAGAAAAATGCTTTGAATAATTCTAAAAGGAAAAGCGACTATTCGTTAGCTTTTTTATCATCAAGCATTTTGTATTTAAGACCCTAAAATTTAAAATTAAAATCAGCATCTACTACAAGCCAGCCAGCCGCCAGTCAGCCACCGGACCAGCCGCCAGCCGGCCGCAAGCCAGCCGCAGCAAGCTGCCAGCCAACCGCCAGCCAGTCAGCTTGATTTGTAGAGAAAAAAGGCAGTCATTGCTTAATCGAATAGTAAGCCTTGATTAACTTCTAGCTTTCTGAAGCAAAAAGGCAGTAATTGCATAATCGAAAAATAGGCCTTAAAAAACTTCTGGTTTTGTAGAATAATGCTTTGAATAATTCCAAAAAGAAAAGCGACTGTTAGTTAGCTTTTTTATCATCAAGCATTTTGTATTTAAGACCCTAAAATTTAACAGTAAAATCGGCATCCACTACAAGCCAGCCAGCCGCCCGCCAGCCACCAGCCAGCCGCCAGCCGGCCACAAGCCAGCCGCCAGCAAGCTGCCAGCCAACCGCAAGCCAGCCAGCTTGATTTGTAGAGAAAAAAGGCAGTTATTTACTTAATCGAATAGTAAGCCTTGATTAACTTCTGGCTTTCTAAAGCAAAAAGGCAGTAATTGCTTAATCGAAAAATAAGGCTGAACAAACTTCTGGTTTTGTAGAATAATGCTTTGAATAATTCCAAAAAGAAAAGCGACTATTAGTTAGCTTTTTTGTCATCAAGCATTTTGTATTTAAGACCCTAAAATTTAACATTAAAATTGGCATCCACTACAAGCCAGCCAGCCGCCAGTCAGCCACTGGCCAGCCGCCAGCCGGCCGCAAGCAAGCTGCCAGCCAACCGCCAGCCAACCGCCAGCCAGTCAGCTTGTTTTGTAGAGAAAAAAGGTCAGTCATTGCTTATTTAAATAGTAAGCCTTGATTAACTTCTAGCTTTCTATAGCAAAAAGGCAGTAATTGCTTAATTGAAAAATAAGGCTGAACAAAAACTTCTGGTATTGTAGAATAATGCTTTGAATAATTCCAAAAGGAAAAGCGACTATTAGTTAGCTTTTTTATCATCAAGCATTTTGTATTTGAGACCCTAAAATTTAACATTAAAATCGGCATCCACTATAAGCCAGCCAGCCAGCCGCCAGCCAGCCACCAGCCAGCCGCCAGCCGGCCGCAAGCCAGCCGCCAGCAAGCTGCCAGCCAACCGCCAGCCAGTCAGCTTGATTTGTAGAGAAAAAAGGCAGTCATTGCTTAATCGAATAGTAAGCCTTGATTAACTTCTGGCAGTCATTGCTTAATCGAATAGTAAGCCTTGATTAACTTCTGGCTTTCTAAAGCAAAAAGGCAGTGATTGCTTAATCGAAAAAAAAGGCTGAACAAACTTCTGGTTTTGTAGAATAATGCTTTGCATAATTCCAAAAAGATAAGCGACTATTAGTTAGCTTTTTTATCATCAAGCATTTTGTATTTAAGACTCTAAAATTTAAAATTAAAATTGGCATCCACTAGAAGCCAGCCAGCCGCCAGCCAGTCACCAGCTAGCCGCCAGCCGGCCGCAAGCCAGCCGCCAGCAAGCTGCCAGCCAACCGCCAGCCAGTCAGCTTGATTTGTAGAGAAAAAAGGCAGTCATTGCTTAATCGAATAGTAAGCCTTGATTAACTTCTGGCAGTCATTGCTTAATCGAATAGTAAGCCTTGATTAACTTCTGGCTTTCTAAAGCAAAAAGGCAGTGATTGCTTAATCGAAAAAAAAGGCTGAACAAACTTCTGGTTTTGAAGAATAATGCTTTGAATAATTCCAAAAAGATAAGCGACTATTAGTTTGCTCTTTTATCATCAAGCATTTTGTATTTAAGACCCTAAAATTTAACATTAAAATCGGCATCCACTACAAGCCAGCCAGCCGTCAGCCAGCCACCAGCCAGCCGCCAGCCGTCCGCAAGCCAGCCGCCTGCAAGCTGCCAGCCAACCACAAGCCAGCCAGCGAGATTTGTAGAGAAAAAAGGCAGTCATTGCTTAATTGAATAGTAAGACTTGATTAACTCCTGGCATTCTAAAGCAAAAAGGCAGTAATTGCTTAATAAAAAAATAAGGCTGAACAAACTTCTGGTTTTGTAGAATAAGGCTTTGAATAATTCCAAAAAAAAGCGACTATTAGTTAGCTCTTTTATCATCAAGCATTTTGTATTTAAGACCCTAAAATTTAACATTAAAATCGGCATCCACTACAAGCCAGCCAGCCGCCAGCCAGCCACCAGCCAGCCGCCAGCCGTCCGCAAGCCAGCCGCCAGCAAGCTGCCAGCCAACCACAAGCCAGCCAGCTTGATTTGTAGAGAAAAAAGGCAGTCATTGCTTAATCTAATAGTAAGACTTGATTAACTTCTGGCATTCTAAAGCATAAAGGCAGTAATTGCTTAATCGAAAAAAAAGGCTGAACAAACCTCTGGTTTTGTAAAATAATGCTTTGAAAAATTCAAAAAAAAAAGTGACTATTAGTTAGCTTTTTTATCATCAAGCATTTTGTATTTGAGACCCTAAAATTTAACATCAAAATCGGCATCCACTACAAGCCAGCCACCCGCCAGCCACCAGCCAGCCACCAGCCGGCCGCAAGCCAGCCGCTAGCAAGCTGCCAACCAACCGCCAGCCAGCCAGCTTGATTTGTAGAGAAAAAAGGCAGTCATTGCTTAATCGAATAGTAAGCCTTTATTAACTTCTGGCTTTCTAAAGCAAAAAGGCAGTAATTGCTTAATCGAAAAAAAAGGCTGAACAAACTTCTGGTTTTGTAGAATAATGCTTTGAATAATTCCAAAAAGAAAATCGACTGTTAGTTAGCTTTTTTATCATCAAGCATTTTGTATTTAAGACCCTAAAATTTAACAGTAAAATCGGCATCCACTACAAGCCAGCCAGCCGCCCGCCAGCCACCAGCCAGCCGCCAGCCGGCCACAAGCCAGCCGCCAGCAAGCTGCCAGCCAACCGCAAGCCAGCCAGCTTGATTTGTAGAGAAAAAAGGCAGTTATTTACTTAATCGAATAGTAAGCCTTGATTAACTTCTGGCTTTCTAAAGCAAAAAGGCAGTAATTGCTTAATCGAAAAATAAGGCTGAACAAACTTCTGGTTTTGTAGAATAATGCTTTGAATAATTCCAAAAAGAAAAGCGACTATTAGTTAGCATTTTTGTCATCAAGCATTTTGTATTTAAGACCCTAAAATTTAACATTAAAATTGGCATCCACTACAAGCCAGCCAGCCGCCAGTCAGCCGCTGGCAAGCCGCCAGCCGGCCGCAAGCAAGCTGCCAGCCAACCGCCAGCCAACCGCCAGCCAGTCAGCTTGTTTTGTAGAGAAAAAAGGTCAGTCATTGCTTATTTAAATAGTAAGCCTTGATTAACTTCTAGCTTTCTATAGCAAAAAGGCAGTAATTGCTTAATTGAAAAATAAGGATGAACAAAAACTTCTGGTTTTGTAGAATAATGCTTTGAATAATTCCAAAAGGAAAAGCGACTATTAGTTAGCTTTTTTATCATCAAGCATTTTGTATTTGAGACCCCAAAATTTAACATTAAAATCGGCATCCACTATAAGCCAGCCAGCCAGCCGCCAGCCAGCCACCAGCCAGCCGCCAGCCGGCCGCAAGCCAGCCGCCAGCAAGCTGCCAGCCAACCGCCAGCCAGTCAGCTTGATTTGTAGAGAAAAAAGGCAGTCATTGCTTAATCGAATAGTAAGCCTTGATTAACTTCTGGCAGTCATTGCTTAATCGAATAGTAAGCCTTGATTAACTTCTGGCTTTCTAAAGCAAAAAGGCAGTGATTGCTTAATCGAAAAAAAAGGCTGAACAAACTTCTGGTTTTGTAGAATAATGCTTTGAATAATTCCAAAAAGATAAGCGACTATTAGTTAGCTTTTTTATTATCAAGCATTTTGTATTTAAGACTCTAAAATTTAAAATTAAAATTGGCATCCACTAGAAGCCAGCCAGCCGCCAGCCAGTCACCAGCTAGCCGCCAGCCGGCCGCAAGCCAGCCGCCAGCAAGCTGCCAGCCAACCGCCAGCAAGTCAGCTTGATTTGTAGAGAACAGAGGCAGTCATTGCTTAATCGAATAGTAAGCCTTGATTAACTTCTGGCAGTCATTGCTTAATCGAATAGTAAGCTTTGATTAACTTCTGGCTTTCTAAAGCAAAAAGTCAGTAATTGCTTAATCGAAAAATAAGACTGAGCAAACTTCTGGTTTTGTAGAATAATGCTTTGAATAATTCAAAAAAAAAGCGACTATTAGTTAGCTCTTTTATCATCAAGCATTTTGTATTTAAGACCCTAAAATTTAACATTAAAATCGGCATCCACTACAAGCCAGCCAGCCGCCAGCCAGCCACCAGCCAGCCGCCAGCCGTCCGCAAGCCAGCCGCCTGCAAGCTGCCAGCCAACCACAAGCCAGCCAGCGAGATTTGTAGAGAAAAAAGGCAGTCATTGCTTAATTGAATAGTAAGACTTGATTAACTTCTGGCATTCTAAAGCAAAAAGGCAGTAATTGCTTAATCAAAAAATAAGGCTGAACAAACTTCTGGTTTTGTAGAATAAGGCTTTGAATAATTCCAAAAAAAAGCGACTATTAGTTAGCTCTTTTATCATCAAGCATTTTGTATTTAAGACCCTAAAATTTAACATTAAAATCGGCATCCACCAAAAGCCAGCCAGCCGCCAGCCAGCCACCAGCCAGCCGCCAGCCGTCCGCAAGCCAGCCGCCAGCAAGCTGCCAGCCAGCCACAAGCCAGCCAGCTTGATGTGTAGAGAAAAAAGGCAGTCATTGCTTAATCTAATAGTAAGACTTGATTAACTTCTGGCATTCTAAAGCATAAAGGCAGTAATTGCTTAATCGAAAAATAAGGCTGAACAAACCTCTGGTTTTGTAAAATAATGCTTTGAATAATTCAAAAAAAAAAAGTGACTATTAGTTAGCTTTTTTATCATCAAGCATTTTGTATTTGAGACCCTAAAATTTAACATCAAAATCGGCATCCACTACAAGCCAGCCACCCGCCAGCCACCAGCCAGCCACCAGCCGGCCGCAAGCCAGCCGCTAGCAAGCTGCCAACCAACCGCCAGCCAGCCAGCTTGATTTGTAGAGAAAAAAGGCAGTCATTGCTTAATCGAATAGTAAGCCTTTATTAACTTCTGGCTTTCTAAAGCAAAAAGGCAGTAATTGCTTAATCGAAAAATAAGGCTGAACAAACTTCTGGTTTTGTAGAATAATGCTTTGAATAATTCCAAAAAGAAAAGCGACTGTTAGTTAGCTTTTTTATCATCAAGCATTTTGTATTTAAGACCCTAAAATTTAACATTAAAATCGGCATCCACTACAACCCAGCCGGCCGCAAGCCAGCCGCCAGCAAGCTGCCAGCCAACCGTCAGCCAGCCAGCTTGATTTGAAGAGAAAAAAGGAAGTCATTGCTTAATCGAATAGTAAGCTTTGATTAACTTCCGGCTTTCTAAAGCTAAAAGGCAGTAATTGCTTAATCGAAAAATAAGGCTGTACAAACTTCTGGTTTTGTAGAATAATGCTTTGAATAATTACAAAAAGAAAAGCGACTATTAAAAGCCAGCCAGCTTGATTTGAAAATAAAAAAGGCAGTCATTGCTTAATCGAATAGTAAGCATTGATTAACTTCTGGCTTTCTAAAGCAAAAAGGCAGTAATTGCTTAATCGAAAAATAAGGCTGAACAAACTTCTGGTTTTGTAGAATAATGCTTTGAATAATTCCAAAAAGAAAAGTTACTATTAGTTAGCTTTTTTATCTTCAAGCATCTTGTATTTAAGACCCTGAAATTTAACATAAAAATCGGCATCTACTACAAACCAGCCAGCCGCCCGCCAGCCACCAGCCAGCCGCCAGCCGGCCGCAAGCCAGCCGCCAGCAAGCTGCCAGCCATCCGCCAGCCAGCCAGCTTGATTTGTAGAGAAAAAAGGCAGTCATTGCTTAATCGAATAGTAAGCCTTGATTAACTTCTAGCTTTCTAAAGCAAAAAGGCAGTAATTGCTTAATTGAAAAATAAGGCTGAACAAAAACTTCTGGTTTTGTAGAAAAATGCTTTGAATAATTCCAAAAGGAAAAGCGACTATTCGTTAGCTTTTTTATCATCAAGCACTTTGTATTTAAGACCCTAAAATTTAAAATTAAAATCAGCATCTACTACAAGCCAGCCAGCCGCCAGTCAGCCACCGGACCAGCCGCCAGCCGGCCGCAAGCCAGCCGCCAGCAAGCTGCCAGCCAACCGCCAGCCAGTCAGCTTGATTTGTAGAGAAAAAAGGCAGTCATTGCTTAATCGAATAGTAAGCCTTGATTAACTTCTAGCTTTCTAAAGCAAAATGGCAGTATTTTCTTAATTGAAAAATAAGGCTAAACAAACTTCTGGTTTTGTAGAATAATGCTTTGAATAATTCCAAAACGAAAAGCGACTATTAGTTAGCTTTTTTATCATGAAGCATTTTGTATTTAAGACCCTAAAATTTAATATTAAAATCGGCATCCACTACAAGCCAGCCAGCCAGCCGCCATCCAGCCACCAGCCAGCCGCCAGCCAGCCACAAGCCAGCCGCCAGCAAGCTGCCAGCCAGCCGCCAGCAAGTCAGCTTGATTTGTAGAGAAAAAAGGCAGTCATTGCTTAATCGAATAGTAAGCCATGAATAACTTCTGGCAGTCATTGCTTATTCGAATAGTAAGCCTTGATAAACTTCTGGCTTTCTAAAGCAAAAAGGCAGTAATTGCTTAATCGAAAAAAAAGGCTGAACAAACTTCTGGTTTTGTAGAATAAGGCTTTGGATAATTCCAAAGAAAAAAGCGACTATTAGTTAGCTCTTTCATCATCAAGCATTTTGTATTTAAGACCCTAAAATTTAACATTAAAATCGGCATCCACTACAAGCCAGCCAGCCGCCAGCCAGCCACCAGCCAGCCGCCAGCCGTCCGCAAGCAAGCTGCCAGCAAGCTGCCAGCCAACCACAAGCCAGCCAGCTTGATTTGTAGAGAAAAAAGGCAGTCATTGCTTAATCGAATAGTAAGACTTGATTAACTTCTGGCATTCTAAAGCATAAAGGCAGTGATTGCTTAATCGAAAAAAAAGGCTGAACAAACTTTTGGTTTTGTAGAATAATGCTTTGAATAATTCCAAAAAGAAAAGCGACTATTAGTTAGCTTTTTTATCATCAAGCATTTTGTATTTAAGACCCTAAAATTTAACATTAAAATTGGCTTCCACTAGAAGCCAGCCAGCCGCCAGCCAGCCACCAGCTAGCCGCCAGCCGGCCACAAGCCAGCCGCCAGCAAGCTGCCAGCCAACCGCCAGCCAGCCAGCTTGATTTGTAGAGAAAAGAGGTCAGTCATTGCTTAATTGAATAGTAAGAGTTGATTAACTTCTGGCTTTCTAAAGCAAAAAGGCAGTAATTGCTTAATCGAAAAAAAAGGCTGAACAAACTTCTGGTTTTGTAATATAATGCTTTGAATAATTCCAAAAAGATAAGCGACTATTAGTTAGCTTTTTTATCATCAAGCATTTTGTTTTTAAGACCCTAAAATTTAACAATAAAATCGGCATCCACTGCAAGCCAGCCAGCCGCCAGCCAGCCACCAGCCAGCCGCCAGCCAGCCGCAAGCCAGCCGCCAGCCGCCAGCAAGCTGCCAGCCAACCGCCAGCCAGCCAGCTTGATTTGTAGAGAAAAAAGGCAGTCATTGCTTAATCGAATAGTAAGCCTTGATTAACTTCTAGCTTTCTGAAGCAAAAAGGCAGTAATTGCATAATCAAAAAATAGGCCTGAAAAAACTTCTGGTTTTGTAGAATAATGCTTTGAATAATTTCAAAAAGAAAAGCGACTATTCGTAAGCTTTTTTATCATCAAGCATTTTGTATTTAAGACCCTAAAATTTAACAGTAAAATCGGCATCCACTACAAGCCAGCCAGCCGCCCGCCAGCCACCAGCCAGCCGCCAGCCGGCCGCAAGCCAGCCGCCAGCAAGCTGCCAGCCAACCGCAAGCCAGCCAGCTTGATTTGTAGAGAAAAAAGGCAGTTATTTACTTAATCGAATAGTAAGCCTTGATTAACTTCTGGCTTTCTAAAGCAAAAAGGCAGTAATTGCTTAATCGAAAAATAAGGCTGAAAAAACTTCTGGTTTTGTAGAATAATGCTTTGAATAATTCCAAAAAGAAAAGCGACTATTAGTTAGCTTTTTTGTCATCAAGCATTTTGTATTTAAGACCCTAAAATTTAACATTAAAATTGGTATCCACTACAAGCCAGCCAGCCGCCAGTCAGCCACCGGCCAGCCGCCAGCCGGCCGCAAGCCAGCCGCCAGGAAGCTGCCAGCCAACCGCCAGCCAGTCAGCTTGTTTTGTAGAGAAAAAAGGTCAGTCATTGCTTAATTGAATAGTAAGCCTTGATTAACTTCTATCTTTCTATAGCAAAAAGGCTGTAATTGCTTAATTGAAAAATAAGGCTGAACAAAAACTTCTGGTTCTGTAGAATAATGCTTTGAATAATTCCAAAAGGAAAAGCGACTATTAGTTAGCTTTTTTATCATCAAGCATTTTGTATTTGAGAACCTAAAATTTAACATTAAAATCGGCATCCACTACAAGCCAGCCAGCCAGCCGCCAGCCAGCCACCAGCCAGCCGCCAGCCGGCCGCAAGCCAGCCGCCAGCAAGCTGCCAGCCAACCGCCAGCCAGTCAGCTTGATTTGTAGAGAAAAAAGGCAGTCATTGCTTAATCGAATAGTAAGCCTTGATTAACTTCTGGCAGTCATTGCTTAATCGAATAGTAAGCCTTGATTAACTTCTGGCTTTCTAAAGCAAAAAGGCAGTGATTGCTTAATCGAAAAAAAAGGCTGAACAAACTTCTGGTTTTGTAGAATAATGCTTTGAATAATTCCAAAAAGATAAGCGACTATTAGTTAGCTTTTTTATCATCAAGCATTTTGTATTTAAGACTCTAAAATTTAAAATTAAAATAGGCATCCACTAGAAGCCAGCCAGCCGCCAGCCAGTCACCAGCTAGCCGCCAGCCGGCCGCAAGCCAGCCGCCAGCAAGCTGCCAGCCAACCGCCAGCCAGCCAGCTTGATTTGTAGAGAAAAAGGCAGTCATTGCTTAATCGAATAGTAAGACTTGATTAACTTCTGGCATTCTAAAGCATAAAGGCAGTGATTGCTTAATCGAAAAAAAAGGCTGAACAAACTTCTGGTTTTGTAGAATAATGCTTTGAATAATTCCAAAAAGATAAGCGACTATTAGTTAGCTTTTTTGATCATCAAGCATTTTGTATTTAAGACCCTAAAATTTAACATTAAAATTGGCATCCACTAGAAGCCAGCCAGCCGCCAGCCAGCCACCAGCTAGCCGCCAGCCTGCCACAAGCCAGCCGCCAGCAAGCTGCCAGCCAACCGCCAGCCAGCCAGCTTGATTTGTAGAGAAAAAAGGTCAGTCATTGCTTAATTGAATAGTAAGAGTTGGTTAACTTCTGGCTTTCTAAAGCAAAAAGGCAGTAATTGCTTAATCGAAAAAAAAGGCTGAACAAACTTCTGGTTTTGTAATATAATGCTTTGAATATTTCCAAAAAGATAAGCGACTATTAGTTAGCTTTTTTATCATCAAGCATTTTGTTTTTAAGACCCTAAAATTTAACAATAAAATCGGCATCCACTACATGCCAGCCAGCCGCCAGCCAGCCACCAGCCAGCCGCCAGCCGGCCGCAAGCCAGCTGCCAGCCGCCAGCAAGCTGCCAGCCAACCGCCAGCCAGTCAGCTTGTTTTGTAGAGAAAAAAGGCAGTCATTGCTTAATCGAATAGTAAGCCTTGATTAACTTCTAGCTTTCTAAAGCAAAAAGGCAGTAATTGCTTAATTAAAAAATAAGACTGAACAAAAACTTCTGGTTTTGTAGAATAATGCTTTGAATAATTCCAAAAGGAAAAGCGGCTATTAGTTAGCTTTTTTATCATCAAGCATTTTGTATTTAAGACCCTAAAATTTAACATTAAAATCGGCATCCACTAGAAGCCAGCCAGCCGCAAGCCAGTCCCCTGCCGGCCGCCAGCCGGCCGCAAGCCAGCCGCCAGCAAGCTGCCAGCCAACCGCCAGCCAGCCAGCTTGATTTGAAGAGAAAAAAGGCAGTCATTGCTTAATCGAATAGTAAGCCTTGATTAACTTCTGGCTTTCTAAAGCAAAAAGGCAGTAATTGCTTAATCGAAAAAAAAGCCTGAAAAAACTTCTGTTTTTGTAGAATAATGCTTTGAATAATTCCAAAAAGAAAACCAAATATTCGTTACCTTTTTTATCATCAAGCATTTTGTATTTAAGACCCTAAAATTTAACAGTAAAGTCGGCATCCACTACAAGCCAGCCAGCCGCTCGCCAGCCACCAGCCAGCCGCCAGCCGGCCGCAAGCCAGCCGCCAGCAAGCTGCCAGCCAGCCGCCAGCCAGCCAGCTTGATTTGTAGAGAAAAAAGGCAGTCATTTACCTAATCGAATAGTAAGCCTTGATTAACTTCTGGCTTTCTAAAGCAAAAAGGCAGTAATTGGTTAATCGAAAAATAAGGCTGAACAAACTTCTGGTTTTGTAGTATAATGCTTTGAATAATTCCAAAAAGAAAAGCGACTATTAGTTGGCTTTTTTATCATCAAGCATTTTGTATTTAAGACCCTAAAATTTACCATTAAATTTGGCATCCACTACAAGCCAGCCAGCCGCCAGTCAGCCACCGGCCAGCCGCCAGCCGGCCGCAAGCCAGCCGCCAGCAAGCTGCCAGCCAACCGCCAGCCAGTCAGCTTGATTTGTAGAGAAAAAGGCAGTCATTGGTTAATCGAATAGTAAGCCTTGATTAACATCTGGCAGTCATTGCTTAATCGAATAGTAAGCCTTGATTAACTTCTGGCTTTCTAAAGCAAAAAGGCAGTAATTGCTTAATCGAAAAAAAAGCCTGAAAAAACTTCTGGTTTTGTAGAATAATGCTTTGAATAATTCCAAAAAGAAAAGCGACTATTCGTTAGCTTTTTTATCATCAAGCATTTTGTATTTAAGACCCTAAAATTTAACATTAAAATCGGCATCCACTACAAGCCAGCCAGCCGCCCGCCAGCCACCAGCCAGCCGCCAGCCGACCGCAAGCCAGCCGCCAGCAAGCTGCCAGCCAACCGCCAGCCAGCCAGCTTGATTTGTAGAGAAAAAAGGTAGTCATTTACTTAATCGAATAGTAAGCCTTGATTAACTTCTGGCTTTCTAAAGCAAAAAGGCAGTAATTGCTTAATCGAAAAAAAAGCCTGAACAAACTTCTGGTTTTGTAGAATAATGCTTTGAATATTTCCAAAAGGAAAAGCGACTATTAGTTAGTTTTTTTATCATCAAGCATTTTGTATTTAAGACCCTAAAATTTAACATTAAAATCGGCATCCACTACAAGCCAGCCAGCCAGCCGCCAGCCAGCCACCAGCCAGCCGCCAGCCGGCCGCAAGCCAGCCGCCAGCAAGCTGCCAGCCAACCGCTATCCAGTCAGCTTGATTTGTAGAGAAAAAAGGCAGTCATTGCTTAATCGAATAGTAAGCCTTGATTAACATCTGGCAGTCATTGCTTAATCGAATAGTAAGCCTTGATTAACTTCTGGCTTTCTAAAGCAAAAAGGCAGTAATTGCTTAATCGAAAAATATGGCTGTACAAACTTCTGGTTTTGTAGAATAATGCTTTGAATAATTTCAAAAAGAAAAGCGACTGTTAGTTAGCTTTTTTATCATCAAGCATTTTGTATTTAAGACCCTAAAATTTAACATAAAAATCGGCATCCACTACAACCCAGCCAGCCGCCAGCCAGCCACCAGCCGGCCGCCAGCTGGCCGCAAGCCAGCCGCCAGCAAGCTGCCAGCCAACCGTCAGCCAGCCAGCTTGATTTGAAGAGAAAAAAGGAAGTCATTGCTTAATCGAATAGTAAGCCTTGATTAACTTCTGGCTTGCTAAAGCAAAAAGGCAGTAATTGCTTAATCGTAAAATAAGGCTGTACAAACTTCTGGTTTTGTAGAATAATGCTTTGAATAATTACAAAAAGAAAAGCGACTATTAAAAGCCAGCCAGCTTGATTTGAAGAGAAAAAAGGCAGTCATTGCTTAATCGAATAGTAAGCATTGATTAACTTCTGGCTTTCACAAGCAAAAAGGCAGTAATTGCTTAATCGAAAAATAAGGCTGAACAAACTTCTGGTTTTGTAGAATAATGCTTTGAATAATACCGAAAAAGAAAAGCGACTATTAGTTAGCTTTTTTATCTTCAAGCATTTTGTATTTAGGACCCTGAAATTTAAAATTAAAATCGGCATCTACTACAAGCCAGCCAGCCGCCCGCCAGCCACCAGCCAGCCGCCAGCCGGCCGTAAGCCAGCCACCATCAAGCTGCCAGCCAACCGCCAGCCGGCCAGCTTGATTTGTGGAGAAAAAAGGCAGTCATTGCTCATTCGAATAGTAAGCCCTGATTAACTTCTGGCTTTCTAAAGCAAAAAGGCAGTCATTGCTTAATCGAAAAATAAGGCTTAAAAAACTTCTGGTTTTGTAGAATATTGCTTTGAATAATACCGAAAAAGAAAAGCGACTATTAGTTAGCTTTTTCATCATCAAGCATTTTGTATTTAAGACCCTAAAATTTAACATTAAAATCGGCATCCACTACAAGCCAGCCAGCCGCCAGCCAGCCACCAGCCAGCCGCAAGCCAGCCGCCAGCAAGCTGCCAGCAAACCGCCAGCCAGGCAGCTTGATTTGTAGAGAAAAAAGGCAGTCATTGCTTAATCGAATAGTAAGCCTTGATTAACTTCTGGATTTCTAAAGCAAAAAAACAGTTTTTGCCTAATCGATAAATAGGACTGAACAAACTTCCGGTTTTGTAGAATAATGCTTTGAATAATTCCAAAAAGAAAAGCGACTGTTAGTTAGCTTTTTTATCATCAAGCATTTTGGATTCAAGACCCTAAAATTTAACATTAAAATCGGCATCCACTACAAGCCAGCCAGCCGCCAGCCAGCCACCATCCGGCCGCCAGCCGGCTGCAAGCCAGCCGCCAGCAAGCTGCCAGCCAACCGCCAGCCAGCCAGCTTGTTTTGAAGAGAAAAAAGGCAGTCATTGCTTAATCGAATAGTAAGCCTTGATTAACTTCTGGCTTTCTAAAGCAAAATGGCAGTAATTGCTTAATCGAAAAATAAGGCTGAACAAACTTCTGGCTTTGTAGAATAATGCTTTGAATAATTCCAAAAAGAAAAGCGACTATTAGTTATCTTTTTTATCATCAAGCATTTTGTATTTAAGACCTAAAATTTTGCATTAAAATCGGCATCTACTACAAGCCAGCCAGCCGCCCGCCAGCCACCAGCCAGCCGCCAGCCGGCCGCAAGCCAGCCGCCATCAAGGTGCCAGCCAACCGCCAGCCGGCCAGCTTGATTTGTAGAGAAAAAAGGCAGTCATTGCTTATTCGAATAGTAAGCCTTGATTAACTTCTGGCTTTCTAAAGCAAAAAGGCAGAAATTGCTTAATCAAAAAAAAAAACTGAAAAAACTTCTGGTTTTGCAGAATAATGCTTTAAATAATTCCAAAAAAAAGCGACTATTAGTTAGCTTTTTTATCATCAAGCATTTTGTATTTAAGACCCTAAAATTTAACATTAAAATCGGCATCTACTACAAGCCAGCCAGCCGCCAGCCAGCCACCAGCCAGCCGCCAGCCGGCCACAAGCCAGCCGCCAGTAAGCTGCCAGCAAAAAGCCAGCCAGTCAGCTTGATTTGTGGGGAAAAAAGGCAGTCATTGCTTAATCGAATAGTAAGCCTTGATTAACTTCTGGCTTTCTAAAGCAAAAAGGCAGTAATTGCTTAATCGAAAAATAAGACTCAACAAACTTCTGGTTTTGTAGAATAATGCTTTGAATAATTCCAAAAAGAAAAGCGACTATTAGTTAGTTTTTTATCATCAAGCATTTTGTATTTAAGACCCTAAAATTTAACATTAAAATCGGCATCCACTACAAGCCAGCCAGCCGCCCGCCAGCCAGCAGCCAGCAGCCAGCCGGCCGCAAGCCAGCCGCCAGCAAGCTGCCAGCAAAAAGCCAGCCAGTCAGCTTGATTTGTGGAGAAAAAAGGCAGTCATTGCTTAATCGAATAGTGAGCCTTGATTAACTTCTGGCTTTCTAAAGCAAAAAAGCAGTTATTGCTTAATCGAAAAATAAGACTGAACAAACTTCTGGTTTTGTAGAATAATGCTTTGAATAATTCCAAAAAGAAAAGCAACTGTTAGTTAGCTATTTTATCATCAAGCATTTTGTATTCAAGACACTAAAATTTAACATTAAAATCGACATCCACTACAAGCCAGCCAGCCGCCAGCCAGCCACAGCCGGCCACCAGCCGGCCGCAAGCCAGCCGCCAGCAAGCTGCCAGCCAACCGCCAGCCAGCCAGCTTGATTTGAAGAGAATAAAGGCAGTCATTGCTTAATCGAATAGTAAGCCTTGATTAACTTCTGGCTTTCTAAAGCAAAAAGGCAGTAATTGCTTAATCGAAAAATAAGGCTCAACAAACTTCTGGTTTTGTAGAATAATGCTTTGAATAATTCTAAAAAGAAAAGCGACTATTAGTTAGTTTTTTATCATCAAGCATTTTGTATTTAAGACCCTAAAATTTAACATTAAAATCGGCATCCTTTACAAGCCAGCCAGCCGCCCGCCAGCCACCAGCCAGCAGCCAGCCGGCCACAAGCCAGCCGCCAGCAAGCTGCCAGCCAACCGCCAGCCAGCCAGCTTGATTTGTAGAGAAAAAAGGCAGTCATTGCTTAATCGAATAGTAAGCCTTGATTAACTTCTGGCTTTCTAAAGCAAAAAGGCAGTAATTGCTTAATCGAAAAATAAGGCTGAACAAACTTCTGGTTTTGTGGAATAATGCTTTAGTTAGATTTTTTATCATCAAGCATTTTGTATTCAAGACCCTAAAATTTAACATTAAAATCGACATCCACTACAAGCCAGCCAGCCGCCAGCCAGCCACAGCCGGCCGCCAGCCGGCCGCAAGCCAGCCGCCAGCAAGCTGCCAGCCAACCGCCAGCCAGCCAGCTTGATTTGAAGAGAAAAAAGGCAGTCATTGCTTAATCGAATAGTAAGCCTTGATTAACTTCTGGCTTTCTAAAGCAAAAAGGCAGTAATTGCTTAATCGAAAAATAAGACTCAACAAACTTCTGGTTTTGTAGAATAATGCTTTGAATAATTCCAAAAAGAAAAGCGACTATTAGTTAGTTTTTTATCATCAAGCATTTTGTATTTAAGACCCTGAAATTTAACATTAAAATCGGCATCCACTACAAGCCAGCCAGCCGCCCGCCAGCCAGCAGCCAGCAGCCAGCCGGCCGCAAGCCAGCGGCCAGCAAGCTGCCAGCAAAAAGCCAGCCAGTCAGCTTGATTTGTGGAGAAAAAAGGCAGTCATTGCTTAATCGAATAGTGAGCCTTGATTAACTTCTGGCTTTCTAAAGCAAAAAAGCAGTTATTGCTTAATCGAAAAATAAGACTGAACAAACTTCTGGTTTTGTAGAATAATGCTTTGAATAATTCCAAAAAGAAAAGCAACTGTTAGTTAGCTATTTTATCATCAAGCATTTTGTATTCAAGACACTAAAATTTAACATTAAAATCGACATCCACTACAAGCCAGCCAGCCGCCAGCCAGCCACAGCCGGCCACCAGCCGGCCGCAAGCCAGCCGCCAGCAAGCTGCCAGCCAACCGCCAGCCAGCCAGCTTGATTTGAAGAGAATAAAGGCAGTCATTGCTTAATCGAATAGTAAGCCTTGATTAACTTCTGGCTTTCTAAAGCAAAAAGGCAGTAATTGCTTAATCGAAAAATAAGGCTCAACAAACTTCTGGTTTTGTAGAATAATGCTTTGAATAATTCTAAAAAGAAAAGCGACTATTAGTTAGTTTTTTATCATCAAGCATTTTGTATTTAAGACCCTAAAATTTAACATTAAAATCGGCATCCTTTACAAGCCAGCCAGCCGCCCGCCAGCCACCAGCCAGCAGCCAGCCGGCCACAAGCCAGCCGCCAGCAAGCTGCCAGCCAACCGCCAGCCAGCCAGCTTGATTTGTAGAGAAAAAAGGCAGTCATTGCTTAATCGAATAGTAAGCCTTGATTAACTTCTGGCTTTCTAAAGCAAAAAGGCAGTAATTGCTTAATCGAAAAAAAAGGCTGAACAAACTTCTGGTTTTGTGGAATAATGCTTTAGTTAGATTTTTTATCATCAAGCATTTTGTATTCAAGACCCTAAAATTTAACATTAAAATTGACATCCACTACAAGCCAGCCAGCCGCCAGCCAGCCACAGCCGGCCGCCAGCCGGCCGCAAGCCAGCCGCCAGCAAGCTGCCAGCCAACCGCCAGCCAGCCAGCTTGATTTGAAGAGAAAAAAGGCAGTCATTGCTTAATCGAATAGTAAGCCTTGATTAACTTCTGGCTTTCTAAAGCAAAAAGGCAGTAATTGCTTAATCGAAAAATAAGACTCAACAAACTTCTGGTTTTGTAGAATAATGCTTTGAATAATTCCAAAAAGAAAAGCGACTATTAGTTAGTTTTTTATCATCAAGCATTTTGTATTTAAGACCCTAAAATTTAACATTAAAATCGGCATCCACTACAAGCCAGCCAGCCGCCCGCCAGCCACCAGCCAGCAGCCAGCCGGCCGCAAGCCAGCCGCCAGCAAGCTGCCAGCAAAAAGCCAGCCAGTCAGCTTGATTTGTGGAGAAAAAAGGCAGTCATTGCTTAATCGAATAGTGAGCCTTGATTAACTTCTGGCTTTCTAAAGCAAAAAAGCAGTTATTGCCTAATCGAAAAATAAGACTGAACAAACTTCTGGTTTAGTAGAATAATGCTTTGAATAATTCCAAAAAGAAAAGCAACTGTTAGTTAGCTATTTTATCATCAAGCATTTTGTATTCAAGACACTAAAATTTAACATTAAAATCGACATCCACTACAAGCCAGCCAGCCGCCAGCCAGCCACAGCCGGCCGCCAGCCGGCCGCAAGCCAGCCGCCAGCAAGCTGCCAGCCAACCGCCAGCCAGCCAGCTTGATTTGAAGAGAATAAAGGCAGTCATTGCTTAATCGAATAGTAAGCCTTGATTAACTTCTGGCTTTCTAAAGCAAAAAGGCAGTAATTGCTTAATCGAAAAATAAGGCTCAACAAACTTCTGGTTTTGTAGAATAATGCTTTGAATAATTCTAAAAAGAAAAGCGACTATTAGTTAGTTTTTTATCACCAAGCATTTTGTATTTAAGACCCTAAAATTTAACATTAAAATCGGCATCCTTTACAAGCCAGCCAGCCGCCCGCCAGCCACCAGCCAGCAGCCAGCCGGCCACAAGCCAGCCGCCAGCAAGCTGCCAGCCAACCGCCAGCCAGCCAGCTTGATTTGTAGAGAAAAAAGGCAGTCATTGCTTAATCGAATAGTAAGCCTTGATTAACTTCTGGCTTTCTAAAGCAAAAAGGCAGTAATTGCTTAATCGAAAAATAAGGCTGAACAAACTTCTGGTTTTGTGGAATAATGCTTTAGTTAGCTTTTTTATCATCAAGCATTTTGTATTTAAGACCCTAAAATTTAACATCAAAATCGGCATCCACTACAAGCCAGCCAGCCGCCAGCCAGCCACCATCCGGCCGCCAGCCGGCCGCAAGCCAGCCGCCAGCAAGCTGCCAGATAACCGCCAGCCAGTCAGCTTGATTTGAAGAGAAAAAAGGCAGTCATTGCTTAATCGAATAGTAAGCCTTGATTAACTTCTGGCTTTCTAAAGCAAAATGACAGTAATTGCTTAATCGAAAAATAAGGCTGAACAAACTTCTGGCTTTGTAGAATAATGCTTTGAATAATTCCAAAAAGAAAAGCGACTATTAGTTAGCTTTTTTATCATCAAGCATTTCGTATTTAAGACCCTAAAATTTTGCATTAAAATCGGCATCTACTACAAGCCAGCCAGCCGCCCGCCAGCCACCAGCTAGCCGCCAGCCGGCCGCAAGCCAGCCGCCATCAAGGTGCCAGCCAACCGCCAGCAGGCCAGCTTGATTTGTAGAGAAAAAAGGCAGTCATTGCTTATTCGAATAGTAAGCCTTGATTAACTTCTGGCTTTCTAAAGCAAAAAGGCAGTAATTGCTTAATCGAAAAAAAAGGCTGAAAAAACTCCTGGTTTTGCAGAATAATGCTTTAAATAATTCCAAAAAAAAGCGACTATTAGTTAGCTTTTTTATCATCAAGCATTTTGTATTTAAGACCCTAAAATTTAACATTAATATCGGCATCTACTACAAGCCAGCCAGCCGCCAGCCAGCCACCAGCCAGCCGCCAGCCGGCTACAAGCCAGCCGCCAGCAAGCTGCCAGCAAAAAGCCAGCCAGTCAGCTTGATTTGTGGAGAAAAAAGGCAGTCATTGCTTAATCGAATAGTGAGCCTTGATTAACTTCTGGCTTTCTAAAGCAAAAAAGCAGTTATTGCTTAATCGAAAAATAAGACTGAACAAACTTCTGGTTTAGTAGAATAATGCTTTGAATAATTCCAAAAAGAAAAGCAACTGTTAGTTAGCTATTTTATCATCAAGCATTTTGTATTCAAGACACTAAAATTTAACATTAAAATCGACATCCACTACAAGCCAGCCAGCCGCCAGCCAGCCACAGCCGGCCGCCAGCCGGCCGCAAGCCAGCCGCCAGCAAGCTGCCAGCCAACCGCCAGCCAGCCAGCTTGATTTGAAGAGAATAAAGGCAGTCATTGCTTAATCGAATAGTAAGCCTTGATTAACTTCTGGCTTTCTAAAGCAAAAAGGCAGTAATTGCTTAATCGAAAAATAAGGCTCAACAAACTTCTGGTTTTGTAGAATAATGCTTTGAATAATTCTAAAAAGAAAAGCGACTATTAGTTAGTTTTTTATCACCAAGCATTTTGTATTTAAGACCCTAAAATTTAACATTAAAATCGGCATCCTTTACAAGCCAGCCAGCCGCCCGCCAGCCACCAGCCAGCAGCCAGCCGGCCACAAGCCAGCCGCCAGCAAGCTGCCAGCAAAAAGCCAGCCAGTCAGCTTGATTTGTGGAGAAAAAAGGCAGTCATTGCTTAATCGAATAGTGAGCCTTGATTAACTTCTGGCTTTCTAAAGCAAAAAGGCAGTAATTGCTTAATCGAAAAATAAGGCTGAACAAACTTCTGGTTTTGTGGAATAATGCTTTAGTTAGCTTTTTTATCATCAAGCATTTTGTATTTAAGACCCTAAAATTTAACATTAAAATCGGCATCCACTACAAGCCAGCCAGTTGCCAGCCAGCCACCATCCGGCCGCCAGCCGGCCGCAAGCCAGCCGCCAGCAAGCTGCCAGATAACCGCCAGCCAGTCAGCTTGATTTGAAGAGAAAAAAGGCAGTCATTGCTTAATCGAATAGTAAGCCTTGATTAACTTCTGGCTTTCTAAAGCAAAATGGCAGTAATTGCTTAATCGAAAAATAAGGCTGAACAAACTTCTGGCTTTGTAGAAAATTGCTTTGAATAATTCCAAAAAGAAAAGCGACTATTAGTTAGCTTTTTTATCATCAAGCATTTTGTATTTAAGACCCTAAAATTTTGCATTAAAATCGGCATCTACTACAAGCCAGCCAGCCGCCCGCCAGCCACCAGCCAGCCGCCAGCCGGCCGCAAGCCAGCCGCCATCAAGGTGCCAGCCAACCGCCAGCCGGCCAGCTTGATTTGTAGAGAAAAAAGGCAGTCATTGCTTATTCGAATAGTAAGCCTTAATTAACTTCTGGCTTTCTAAAGCAAAAAGGCAGTAATTGCTTAATCGAAAAAAAAGGCTGAAAAAACTTCTGGTTTTGCAGAATAATGCTTTAAATAATTCCAAAAAAAAGCGACTATTAGTTAGCTTTTTTATCATCAAGCATTTTGTATTTAAGACCCTAAAATTTAACATTAAAATCGGCATCTACTACAAGCCAGCCAGCCGCCAGCCAGCCACCAGCCAGCCGCCAGCCGGCCACAAGCCAGCCGCCAGCAAGCTGCCAGCAAAAAGCCAGCCAGTCAGCTTGATTTGTGGAGAAAAAAGGCAGTCATTGCTTAATCGAATAGTGAGCCTTGATTAACTTCTGGCTTTCTAAAGCAAAAAAGCAGTTATTGCTTAATCGAAAAATAAGACTGAACAAACTTCTGGTTTTGTAGAATAATGCTTTGAATAATTCCAAAAAGAAAAGCGACTGTTAGTTAGCTATTTTATCATCAAGCATTTTGTATTCAAGACCCTAAAATTTAACATTAAAATCGACATCCACTACAAGCCAGCCAGCCGCCAGCCAGCCACAGCCGGCCGCCAGCCGGCCGCAAGCCAGCCGCCAGCAAGCTGCCAGCCAACCGCCAGCCAGCCAGCTTGATTTGAAGAGAAAAAAGGCAGTCATTGCTTAATCGAATAGTAAGCCTTGATTAACTTCTGGCTTTCTAAAGCAAAAAGGCAGTAATTGCTTAATCAAAAAATAAGGCTCAACAAACTTCTGGTTTTGTAGAATAATGCTTTGAATAATTCCAAAAAGAAAAGCGACTGTTAGTTAGCTATTTTATCATCAAGCATTTTGTATTCAAGACCCTAAAATTTAACATTAAAATCGACATCCACTACAAGCCAGCCAGCCGCCAGCCAGCCACAGCCGGCCGCCAGCCGGCCGCAAGCCAGCCGCCAGCAAGCTGCCAGCCAACCGCCAGCCAGCCAGCTTGATTTGAAGAGAAAAAAGGCAGTCATTGCTTAATCGAATAGTAAGCCTTGATTAACTTCTGGCTTTCTAAAGCAGAAAGGCAGTAATTGCTTAATCGAAAAATAAGGCTCAACAAACTTCTGGTTTTGTAGAATAATGCTTTGAATAATTCCAAAAAGAAAAGCGACTATTAGTTAGTTTTTTATCATCAAGCATTTTGTATTTAAGACCCTAAAATTTAACATTAAAATCGGCATCCACTACAAGCCAGCCAGCCGCCCGCTAGCCACCAGCCAGCAGCCAGCCGGCCGCAAGCCAGCCGCCAGCAAGCTGCCAGCAAAAAGCCAGCCAGTCAGCTTGATTTGTGGAGAAAAAAGGCAGTCATTGCTTATTCGAATAGTGAGCCTTGATTAACTTCTGGCTTTCTAAAGCAAAAAAGCAGTTATTGCTTAATCGAAAAATAAGACTGAACAAACTTCTGGTTTTGTAGAATAATGCTTTGAATAATTCCAAAAAGAAAAGCAACTGTTAGTTAGCTATTTTATCATCAAGCATTTTGTATTCAAGACACTAAAATTTAACATTAAAATCGACATCCACTACAAGCCAGCCAGCCGCCAGCCAGCCACAGCCGGCCGCCAGCCGGCCGCATGCCAGCCGCCAGCAAGCTGCCAGCCAGCCGCCAGCCAGCCTGCTTGATTTGAAGAGAATAAAGGCAGTCATTGCTTAATCGAATAGTAAGCCTTGATTAACTTCTGGCTTTCTAAAGCAAAAAGGCAGTAATTGCTTAATCGAAAAATAGGGCTCAACAAACTTCTGGTTTTGTAGAATAATGCTTTGAATAATTCCAAAAAGAGAAGCGACTATTAGTTAGTTTTTTATCATCAAGCATTTTGTATTTAAGACCCTAAAATTTAACATTAAAATCGGCATCCTTTACAAGCCAGCCAGCCGCCCGCCAGCCACCAGCCAGCAGCCAGCCGGCCGCAAGCCAGCCGCCAGCAAGCTGCCAGCCAACCGCCAGCCAGCTTGATTTGTAGAGAAAAAAGGCAGTCATTGCTTAATCGAATAGTAAGCCTTGATTAACTTCTGGCTTTCTAAAGCAAAAAAGCAGTAATTGCTTAATCGAAAAATAAGGCTGAACAAACTTCTGGTTTTGTGGAATAATGCTTTGAATAATTCCAAAAAGAAAAGCGACTATTAGTTAGCTTTTTTATCATCAAGCATTTTGTATTTAAGACCCTAAAATTTAACATTAAAATCGGCATCCACTACAAGCCAGCCAGCCAGCCACCAGCCAGCCGCCAGCCGGCCGCTAGCCAGCCGCCAGCAAGCTACCAGCCAACCGCCGGCCAGCCAGCTTGATTTGTAGAGATAAAAGGCAGTCATTGCTTAATCGAATAGTAAGCCTTGATTAACTTCTAGCTTTCCAAAGCAAAAAGTCAGTAATTGCTTAATCGAAAAATAAGGCTGAAAAACTTCTGGTTTTGCAGAATTATGCTTTAAAAAATTCCAAAAAAAAGCGACGTTTAGTTAGCTTTTTTATCATCAAGCATTTTGTATTAAAGACCCTAAAATTTAACATTAAAATCGGCATCCACTACAAGCCAGCCAGCCGCCAGCCAGCCACCAGCCAGCCGCCAGCCGGCCGCAATCCAGCCTTTTTTATTGTGCACTTTTTTTTTTCGCTGATTTTTTTTTCTGCACTATTTTTTTTTTCGCGGATGAAATTTGTGTACTATTTTTTTCGCGTTTTTTTTTGTGCATTTTTTTTCGCTGATCAATTTTGTGCACTATTTTTTTTCGCAGATTTTTTTTTGTGCACTATTTTTTTAGCAAATTTTATTGGGCATTATTTTTTTTTGCGGATGAATTTTGTGCACTATTTTTTTCCTTTAATTTTTTTGTGCACTATTTTTTTCTCGCGGATTTTTTTTTGTGCACTTTTTTTCGCAGATGAATTTTGTGCACTTTTTTTTAAGCGGATTTATTTTTGTGCATTATTTTTGTCGCAGACTTTTTTTTTGTGCATTATTTTTTTTCACGTTTTTTTTTTGTGGATGAATATTGTGCAATATTATTTCGCGGAATTTTTTTTGTGCATAATTTTTTTTACGAATGAATTTTGTACAATATTATTTCGCAGATTTTTTTGTGCACTTTTCTTGTCGTGGATTTTCTTTGTGCACAATTTTTTTTCGCGAATGAATTTTGTGCACTATTTTTTTTCGCGGATTTTTTGTGTGCACTATTTTTTTTTTGTGGATGAATTTTGTGCTCTATTTTTTTCTTGCTTTTATTTTTTATGTACTTTTTTTTTCGTAGATTTTTTTGTGCACTCTTTTTTGTGGATTTTTTTTTGTGTACCATTTTTTTTTCTCGGATCAATTTTGTGCACTATTTTTTTCGCGTTTTTTTATAGTGCACTTTTTTTGCGGATGAATTTTGTGCACTTTTTTTTTATGGGATTTATTTTCGTGCATTATTTTTGTCGCGGAATTTTTTTTTTAGCATTTTTTTTGTGCACTATTTTTTTTCGCGGATTTTTTTTGTGCACTATTTTTTCTAGCCAATTTTTTTGGGCACTATTTTTTTTTGCGGATGAATTTTGTGCACTACTTTTTTTCCTTTAATTTTTTTGTGCACCATTTTTTTTTTGCGGATTTTTTTTGTGAACTTTTTTTCGCGGATGAATTTTGCTCACTTTTTTTTAAGCGGATTTTTTTTTGTGCATTATTTTTTTTCACGTTTTTTTTTGTGAACTATTTTTTTTCGCGATTTTTTCGTGGATAAATTTTGTGGACTATTTTTTATCGAAGATTTTTTTCTGCACTATTTTATTTTTCGCAGATGAATTTTGTGCACTATTTTTTTCGCAGATTTTTTATTGTGCACTTTTTTTTTTCGCTGATTTTTTTTTCTGCACTATTTTTTTTTTCGCGGATGAAATTTGTGTACTATTTTTTTCACGTTTTTTTTTGTGCATTTTTTTTCGCTGATCAATTTTGTGCACTATTTTTTTTCGCAGATTTTTTTTTGTGCACTATTTTTTTAGCAAATTTTATTGGGCATTATTTTTTTTTGCGGATGAATTTTGTGCACTATTTTTTTCCTTTAATTTTTTTGTGCACTATTTTTTTCTCGCGGATTTTTTTTTGTGCACTTTTTTTCGCAGATGAATTTTGTGCACTTTTTTTTAAGCAGATTTATTTTTGTGCATTATTTTTGTCGCAGACTTTTTTTTTGTGCATTATTTTTTTTCACGTTTTTTTTTTGTGGATGAATATTGTGCAATATTATTTCGCGGAATTTTTTTTGTGCATAATTTTTTTTACGAATGAATTTTGTACAATAATAATTCGTAGATTTTTTTGTGCACTTTTCTTGTCGTGGATTTTCTTTGTGCACAATTTTTTTTCGCGAATGAATTTTGTGCACTATTTTTTTTCGCGGATTTTTTGTGTGCACTATTTTTTTTTTGTGGATGAATTTTGTGCTCTATTTTTTTCGTAGATTTTTTTGTGCACTCTTTTTTGTGGATTTTTTTTTGTGTACCATTTTTTTTTCTCGGATCAATTTTGTGCACTATTTTTTTCGCGTTTTTTTATAGTGCACTTTTTTTGCGGATGAATTTTGTGCACTTTTTTTTTATGGGATTTATTTTCGTGCATTATTTTTGTCGCGGAATTTTTTTTTTAGCATTTTTTTTGTGCACTATTTTTTTCGCGGATTTTTTTTGTGCACTATTTTTTCTAGCCAATTTTTTTGGGCACTATTTTTTTTTGCGGATGAATTTTGTGCACTACTTTTTTTCCTTTAATTTTTTTGTGCACCATTTTTTTTTTGCGGATTTTTTTTGTGAACTTTTTTTCGCGGATGAATTTTGCTCACTTTTTTTTAAGCGGATTTTTTTTTGTGCATTATTTTTTTTCACGTTTTTTTTTGTGAACTATTTTTTTTCGCGATTTTTTCGTGGATAAATTTTGTGGACTATTTTTTATTGAAAATTTTTTTCTGCACTATTTTATTTTTCGCAGATGAATTTTGTGCACTATTTTTTTCGCAGATTTTTTTTTGTGCACTTTTTTTTTCGCGGATTTTTTTTTGTGCACTATTTTTTTTCGTAGATTTTTTTTGTGCACTTTTTTTTCGTGGATTTTTTTTGTGCACTATTTTTTTTCGCGGAAGAATTTTGTGCACTATTTTTTTCGCGGATTTTTTTTTGTGCACTTTTTTTCGCGGATGAATTTTGTGCACTATTTTTTTCGAGGATTTTTTTGTGCACAATTTTTTTCGAGGATTTTTTTGGGCACAATTTTTTTTTTCGGAGTTGAATTTTGTGAACCATTTTTTTCCTTGAATTTTTTTGTGCACCATTTTTTTTCGCGTTTTTTTATTGTGCAATTTTTTCGCGAATGAATTTTGTGCACTTTTTTGGGGGGGGATTTATTTTTGTGCATTTTTCTTGTCGCGGAATCTTTTTTTCGCGGATGAATTTTGTACACTATTTTTTTCTTTTGTGCACAATTTTTTTCGCGGATTTTTTTGGGGCACAATTTTTTTTTTCGGAGTTGAATTTTGTGCACCATTTTTTTCCTTGATTTTTTTGTGCACTATTTTTTTTCCGGATGAATTTTGTGTAATATTATTTCGCGAAATTTTTTTTGTGCACTATTTTTTTTTCGCAGTTGAATTTTGTGCACCATTTTTTTCCTTGAATTTTTTTTGTGCACTATTTTTTTTTTGCAGATGAATTTTGTGCAATATTATTTCGCGGGATTTTCTTGTGCACTATTTCTTTTCGCAGATGAGTTTTGTGCTCTATTTTTTTTGGGGATGAATTTTGTGCAATATTATCTCGCGGAATTTTTTTTGTGCCCAATTTTTTTTGCGAATGAATTTTGGGCAATATTATTTCGTAGATTTTTTTGTGCATTTTTTTTTTCGCGGATTTTTTTTGTGTATTATTTTTTTTCGCGGATGAATTTTGTGCACTATTTTTTTTCGCGGATTTTTTGTGTGCACTATTTTTTTTCTCGGAGGAATTTTGTGCACTATTATTTTCGCGTTTTTTTATTGTGCACTTTTTTTGCGGATGAATTTTGTGCACTTTTTTTTATGGGATTCATTTTTGTGCATTATTTTTGTCGCGGAATTTTTTTTTGAGCATTTTTTTTCGTGGATTTTTTTGGGGACAATTTTTTTTCGCGGATGAATTTTGTGCACTATTTTTTTTCGCGGATTTTTTGTGTGCACTATTTTTTTTTCGTGGATGAATTTTGTGCACTATTTTTTTCTTGCTTTTATTTTTTATGCACTTTTTTTCGTAGACTTTTTTCGTAGACTTTTTTTTTGTTGATTTTTTTGTGTACTATTTTTTTTCTCGGATCAATTTTGTGCACTATTTTTTTCGCGTTTTTTTATTCTGCACTTTTTTTGCGGATGAATTTTGTGCACTTTTTTTTATGGGATTTATTTTTGTGCATTTTTTTTTTCGCGGAATTTTTTTTGCGCATTTTTTGTGCACTATTTTTTTTCGCGGATGAATTTTGTACACTATTTTTTTCGCGGATTTTCTTTGTGCACTTTTTTTCGTGGATGAATTTTGTGCACTATTTTTTTCTTGCTTTTATTTTTTATGCACTTTTTTTTTCGTAGATTTTTTTTGTGCACTTTTTTTTGTGGATTTTTTTTTGTGTACTATTTTTTTTTCTCGGATCAATTTTGTGCACTATTTTTTTCGCGTTTTTTAATTGTGCACTTTTTTTGCGGATCAATTTTGTGCACTTTTTTTATGGGATTTATTTTTGTGCATTATTTTTGTCGCGGAATTTTTTTTTGAGCATTTTTTTGTGCACTATTTTTTTTCGCGGATGAATTTTGTGCACTATTTTTTTCGCGGATTTTTTTTGTGCACTTTTTTTCGCTGATGAATTTTGTGCACCATTTTTTTTCGCAGATTTTTTTTTTGTGCACTATTTTTTTTGCGTATTTTTTTGTGCACTATTTTTTTTCGGAGATGAATTTTGTGCACCATTTTTTTCCTTGAATTTTTTTTGTGCACTTTTTTTTTTGCGGATGAATTTTGTGCAATATTATTTCTCGGAATTTTTCTGTGCACTATTTTTTTTTTGCAGATGAATTTTGTAAACTATTTTTTTTTGCGGATAAATTTTGTGCAATATTATTTCGCGAAATTTTTTTGGTGCACTATTTTTTTTTTTTGCGGATGAATTTTGTGCATTATTATTTCGTAGATTTTTTTTTGTGCACTATTTTTTTTACGCGGATGAATTTTGTGCACTTTTTTTTTCCTTTAATTTTTTTGTGCACTATTTTTTTTGCGTATTTTTTTTTGTGCACTTTTTTTTGCGGATTTTTTTGGGGACAATTTTTTTTCGCGGATGAATTTTGTGCACTATTTTTTTTCGCGGATTTTTTGTGTGCACTATTTTTTTTTCGTGGATGAATTTTGTGCACTATTTTTTTTTGCTTTTATTTTTTATGCACTTTTTTTCGTAGACTTTTTTCGTAGACTTTTTTTTTGTTGATTTTTTTGTGTACTATTTTTTTTCTCGGATCAATTTTGTGCACTATTTTTTTCGCGTTTTTTTATTCTCCACTTTTTTTGCGGATGAATTTTGTGCACTTTTTTTTATGGGATTTATTTTTGTGCATTTTTTTTTTCGCGGAATTTTTTTTGCGCATTTTTTGTGCACTATTTTTTTTCGCGGATGAATTTTGTACACTATTTTTTTCGCGGATTTTCTTTGTGCACTTTTTTTCGTGGATGAATTTTGTGCACTATTTTTTTCTTGCTTTTATTTTTTATGCACTTTTTTTTTCGTAGATTTTTTTAGTGCACTTTTTTTGTGGATTTTTTTTTGTGTACTATTTTTTTTTCTCGGATCAATTTTGTGCACTATTTTTTTCGCGTTTTTTTATTGTGCACTTTTTTTGCGGATCAATTTTGTGCACTTTTTTTATGGGATTTATTTTTGTGCATTATTTTTGTCGCGGAATTTTTTTTTGAGCATTTTTTTGTGCACTATTTTTTTTCGCGGATGAATTTTGTGCACTATTTTTTTCGCGGATTTTTTTTGTGCACTTTTTTTCGCTGATGAATTTTGTGCACCATTTTTTTTCGCAGATTTTTTTTTGTGCACTATTTTTTTTGCGTATTTTTTTGTGCACTATTTTTTTTCGGAGATGAATTTTGTGCACCATTTTTTTCCTTGAATTTTTTTTGTGCACTTTTTTTTTTGCGGATGAATTTTGTGCAATATTATTTCTCGGAATTTTTCTGTGCACTATTTTTTTTTTGCAGATGAATTTTGTAAACTAATTTTTTTTGCGGATGAATTTTGTGCAATATTATTTCGCGAAATTTTTTTGGTGCACTATTTTTTTTTTTTGCGGATGAATTTTGTGCATTATTATTTCGTAGATTTTTTTTTGTGCACTATTTTTTTTACGCGGATGAATTTTGTGCACTATTTTTTTCCTTTAATTTTTTTGTGCACTATTTTTTTGCGTATTTTTTTTTGTGCACTTTTTTTTGCGGATGAATTTTGCGCACTTTTTTTTTAAGCAGATTTTTTTTTGTGCATTATTTTTGTCGCAGACTTTTTTTTTGTGCATTATTTTTTTTCACGTTTTTTTTTTTGCGGATGAATTTTGTGCAATATTATTTCGCGGAATTTTGTGCACTATTTTTTTTGCGGATGAATTTTGTGCAATATTATTTCGCGGAATTTTTTTTGTGCATAATTTTTTTTTGCGAATGAATTTTGTGCAATATTATTTCGTAGATTTTTTTGTGCACTTTTTTTTTGTAGATTTTTTTGTGCACAATTTTTTGTCGCGGATGAATTTTGTGCACTATTTTTTTTTGCGGATTTTTGTTGTGCACTATTTTATTTTCGTGGATGAATTTTGTGCACTATTTTTCTCTTGCTTTTATTTTTTATGTACTTTTTTTTTCGTAGATTTTTTTTGTGCACTTTTTTTTTGCGGATTTTTTTTTGTGTACTATTTTTTTCGAATCAATTTTGTGCACTATTTTTTTCGCGTTTTTTTATTCTGCACTTTTTTGCGGATGAATTTTGTGCACTTTTTTTATGGGATTTATTTTCGTGTTATTATTTTTGTCGCGGAATTTTTTTTTGAGCATTTTTTTTGTGCACTATTTTTTTTTCGCAAATGAATTTTGTGCACTTTTTTTGGCTGATGAATTTTGTGCACTTTTTTTTTTCGCAAATTTTTTTTGTGCACTATTTTTTTTAGCCAATTTTTTGGGGCAATATTTTTTTTTGCGGATGAATTTTGTGCACAATTTTTTTTTTTTAATTTTTTCGTGCACCATTTTTTTTTTAAGGATTTTTTTGTAAAATTTTTTTCGCGGATGAATTTTGCTCACTTTTTTTTAAGCGGATTTATTTTTGTGCATTATTTTTTCTCGCGGACTTTTTTTTGTGCATTATGTTTTTTCACGTTTTTTTTTTGTGAACTATTTTTTTTCGCGAATATTTTTTTTGTGCACTATTTTTTTTCTCGGATTTTTTTGGGCATTTTTTTTTTTTGTGGAGGAATTTTGTGGACTATTTTTTATCGAAAATTTTTTTCTGCACTATTTTATTTTTAGCAGATGAATTTTGTGCACTATTTTTTTCGCAGATTTTTTTTTGTGCGCTATTTTTTTTAGCCAATTTTCTTGGGCACTATTTTTTTTGCGGATGAATTTTGTGCACTATTTTTTTCCTTTAATTTTTTTGTGCACCATTTTTTTTTGCGGATTTTTTTGTAAACTTTTTTTCGTGGATGAATTTTGCTCACTTTTTTTTTAAGCGGTTTTATTTTTGTGCATTATTTTTTCTCGGGGCCTTTTTTTTGTGCATTATTTTTTTTCACGTTTTTTTTTTGTGAACTATTTTTTTTTGCGAATGTTTTTTTTGTGCACTATTTTTTTTCTCGGATTTTTTGGGCTTTTTTTTTTTCGCAGATGAATTTTGTGCACTATTTTTTCCGCGGATTTTTTTAAGCACTATTTTTTTCGCGGATGAATTTTGTGCACTATTTTTTTCGCAGATTTTTTTTTGTGCACTATTATTTTTCGCGGATGAATTTTGTGCACTTTTTTTTTCAGCCGATTTTTTGTGAACAATTTTTTTTAAAGGATTTATTTTTGTGCATTATGTTTTTCGCGGATTTTTTTTTGTGCACTATTTTTTTTCGTAGATTTTTTTTGTGCCCTTTTTTTTTCGTGGATTTTTTTTATTCACTATTTTTTTTTCGCAGAAGAATTTTGTGCACTATTTTTTTCGCGGATTTTTTTTTGTGCACTTTTTTTCGCGGATGAATTTTGTGCACTATTTTTTTCGAGGATTTTTTTGTGCACAATTTTTTTCGTGGCTTTTTTTTGTGCACCAATTTTTTTACGCGGATGAATTTTGTGCACTATTTTTTATCTTTAATTTTTTTGTGCACTATTTTTTTTTGCGTATTTTTTTTTGTGCACTTTTTTTCGCGGATGGATTTTGTGCACTTTTTTTTTAGGCGGATTTTTTTTTGTGCATTATTTTTGTCGCGGACTTTTTTTTTGTGCATTATTTTTTTTCACGTTTTTTTTTGCGGATGAATTTTGTGCAATATTCTTTCGCGGAATTTCGTGCACTATTTTTTTTGCGGATGAATTTTGTGCAATATTATTTCGCGGAATTTTTTTTGTGCATAATTTTTTTTTTACGAATGAATTTTGTGCAATATTATTTCGTAGATTTTTTTTGTGCACTTTTTTTTGTGGATTTTTTTGTGTACAATTTGTTTTCGCGAATGAATTTTGTGCACCATTTTTTTTCGCGGATTTTTTTGTGCGTACTATTTTTTTTCTCGGATCAATTTTGTGCACTATTTTTTTCGCGTTTATTTATTGTGCACTTTTTTTGCGGATGAATTTTGTGCATTTTTTTATGGGATTTATTTTTGTGTTATTATTTTTGTCGCAGAATTTTTTTTTGAGCATTTTTTTTGTGCACTATTTTTTTTCGCGGATGAATTTTGTGCACTTTTTTTTTCACGGATTTTTTTTGTGCACTTTTTTTCGCTGATGAATTTTGTGCACTATTTTTTTTCGCAGATTTTTTTTTGTGCACTATTTTTTTTAGCCAATTTTTTTGTGCACTATTTTTTTTGCGGATGAATTTTGTGCACTATTTTTTTCCTTTAATTTTTTTGTGCACCATTTGTTTTTTAAAGGATTTCTTTTTGTGCATTATTTTTTTCGCGGATTTTTTTTTGTGCACTATTTTTTTTCGTAGATTTTTTTTGTGCACTTTTTTTTTCGTGGATTTTTTTTGTGCACTATTTTTTTTCGCAGAAGAATTTTGTGCACTATTTTTTTCGCGGATTTTTTTTTTGTGCACTTTTTTTCGCGGATGAATTTTGCGCACTATTTTTTTCGAGGATTTTTTTGTGCACAATTTTTTTCGTGGCTTTTTTTTGGGCACCAATTTTTTTACGCGGATGAATTTTGTGCACTATTTTTTATCTTTAATTTTTTTGTGCACTATTTTTTTTTGCGTATTTTTTTGTGCACTTTTTTTCGCGGATGAATTTTGTGCACTTTTTTTTTAAGCGGATTTATTTTTGTGCATTATTTTTGTCGCGGACTTTTTTTTGTGCATTATTTTTTTTCACGTTTTTTTTTTGCGGATGAATTTTGTGCAATATTATTTCGCGGAATTTCGTGCACTATTTTTTTTGCGGATGAATTTTGTGCAATATTATTTCGCGGAATTTTTTTTGTGCATAATTTTTTTTTTTGCGAATGAATTTTGTGCAATATTATTTCGTAGATTTTTTTTGTGCACTTTTTTTTGTGGATTTTTTTGTGTACAATTTGTTTTCGCGAATGAATTTTGTGCACCATTTTTTTTCGCGGATTTTTTGTGTGCACTATTTTATTTTCGTGGATGAATTTTGTGCACTATTTTTTTCTTGCTTTTATTTTTTATGCACTTTTTTTTCGTAGATTTTTTTTGTGCACTTTTTTTTTGCGGATTTTTTTTGTGTACTATTTTTTTTCTTGGATCAATTTTGTGCACTATTTTTTTCGCGTTTATTTATTGTGCACTTTTTTTGCGGATGAATTTTGTGCATTTTTTTTATGGGATTTATTTTTGTGTTATTTTTTTTGTCGCGGAATTTTTTTTTGAGCATTTTTTTTGTGCACTATTTTTTTTCGCGGATGAATTTTGTGCACTTTTTTTTCGCGGATTTTTTTGTGCACTTTTTTTCGCTGATGAATTTTGTGCACTATTTTTTTTCGCAGATTTTTTTTTGTGCACTATTTTTTTTAGCCAATTTTTTTCGGCACTATTTTTTTTTGCGGATGAATTTTGTGCACTATTTTTTCCCTTTAATTTTTTTGTGCACCATTTTTTTTTGCGGATTTTTTTTGTAAACTTTTTTTCGCAGAAGAATTTTGTGCACTTTTTTTTTCGCGGATTTTTTTTGTGCTCTTTTTTTCGCGGATGAATTTTGTGCACTATTATTTTCGAGGATTTTTTTGTGCACAATTTTTTTCGCGGATTTTTTTTGGGCACAATTTTTTTTTTCGGAGTTGAATTTTGTGCACCATTTTTTTCCTTAAATTTTTTTTGTTCACTATTTTTTTTTTGCGGATGAATTTTGTGCAATATTAATTCGCGGATTTTTTGTGCACTATTTTTTTTCGCAGATGAATTTTGTGCACTATTTTTTTTTGCGTATTTTTTTTGTGCACTTTTTTTCGCGGATGAATTTTGTGCACTTTTTTTTTAAGCCAATTTATTTTTGTGCATTATTTTTGTCGCGGACTTTTCTTTTGTGCTTTACTTTTTTTCACGTTTTTTTTTTTGCGGATGAATTTTGTGCAATATTTTTTCGCGGAATTTTGTGCACTATTTTTTTTGCGGATGAATTTTGTGCAATATTATTTAGCGTAATTTTTTTTGTGCATAATTTTTTTTTGCGAATGAATTTTGTGCAATATCATTTCGTAGATTTTTTTTTGCACTTTTTTTTGTGGATTTTTTTGTGTACAATTTGTTTTCGCGGATGAATTTTGTGCACTATTTTTTTTCGCGGATTTTTTGTGTGCACTATTTTCTTTTCGTGGATGAATTTTGTGCACTATTTTTTTCTTGCTTTTATTTTTTATGCACTTTTTTTTTCGTAGATTTTTTTTGTGCACTTTTTTTTTGCGGATTTTTTTTTGTGTACTTTTTTTGCGGATGAATTTTGTGCACTTTTTTTATGGGATTTATTTTTATGTTATAATTTTTGTCGCGGAATTTTTTTTTGAGCATTTTTTTTGTGCACTATTTTTTTCGCGGATGAATTTTGTGCACTTTTTTTTTCGCGGATTTTTTTTGTGCACTTTTTTTCGCTGAAGAATTTTGTGCACTATTATTGTTCGCAGATTTTTTTTTGTGCACTATTTTTTTTAGCCAATTTTTTTGGGCACTATTTTTTTTTGCGGATGAATTTTGTGCACTATTTTTTTGCTTTAATTTTTTTGTGCACCATTTTTTTTTGCGGATTTTTTTGTAAACTTTTTTTCGCGGATGAATTTTGCTCACTTTTTTTTTAAACGGATTTATTTTTGTGCATTATTTTTTCTCGGGGCCTTTTTTTTTGTGCATTATTTTTTTCACGTTTTTTTTTTGTGAACTATTTTTTTTCGCGAATATTTTTTTTGTGCACTATTTTTTTTCTCGGATTTTTTTGGGCATTTTTTTTTTTCGTGGATACATTTTGTGGACTATTTTTTTCTTGCTTTTATTTTTTATGTACTTTTTTTTTCGTAGATTTTTTTGTGCACTCTTTTTTGTGGATTTTTTTTTTGTGTACCATTTTTTTTTCTCGGATCAATTTTGTGCACTATTTTTTTCGCGTTTTTTTATAGTGCACTTTTTTGCGGATGAATTTTGTGCACTTTTTTTTTATGGGATTTATTTTCGTGCATTATTTTTGTCGCGGAATTTTTTTTTTAGCATTTTTTTTGTGCACTATTTTTTTTCGCGGATTTTTTTTGTGCACTTTTTTTTCTAGCCAATTTTTTTGGGCACTATTTTTTTTTGCGGATGAATTTTGTGCACTACTTTTTTTCCTTTAATTTTTTTGTGCACCATTTTTTTTTTGCGGATTTTTTTTGTGAACTTTTTTTCGCGGATGAATTTTGCTCACTTTTTTTTAAGCGGATTTTTTTTTGTGCATTATTTTTTTTCACGTTTTTTTTTGTGAACTATTTTTTTTCGCGATTTTTTCGTGGATAAATTTTGTGGACTATTTTTTATCGAAAATTTTTTTCTGCACTATTTTATTTTTCGCAGATGAATTTTGTGCACTTTTTTTTTCGCAGATTTTTTTTTGTGCACTTTTTATTCGCGGATTTTTTTTTGTGCACTATTTTTTTTCGTAGATTTTTTTTGTGCACTTTTTTTTCGTGGATTTTTTTTGTGCACTATTTTTTTTTCGCGGAAGAATTTTGTGCACTATTTTTTTCGCGGATTTTTTTTTGTGCACTTTTTTTCGCGGATGAATTTTGTGCACTATTTTTTTCGAGGATTTTTTTGTGCACAATTTTTTTCGAGGATTTTTTTGGGCACAATTTTTTTTTTCGAAATTGAATTTTGTGAACCATTTTTTTCCTTGAATTTTTTTGTGCACCATTTTTTTTCGCGTTTTTTTATTGTGCAATTTTTTCGCGAATGAATTTTGTGCACTTTTTTGGGGGGGGATTTATTTTTGTGCATTTTTCTTGTCGCGGAATCTTTTTTTCGCGGATGAATTTTGTACACTATTTTTTTCTTTTGTGCACAATTTTTTTCGCGGATTTTTTTGGGGCACAATTTTTTTTTTCGGAGTTGAATTTTGTGCACCATTTTTTTCCTTGATTTTTTTGTGCACTATTTTTTTTCCGGATGAATTTTGTGTAATATTATTTCGCGAAATTTTTTTTGTGCACTATTTTTTTTTCGCAGTTGAATTTTGTGCACCATTTTTTTCCTTGAATTTTTTTTGTGCACTATTTTTTTTTTGCAGATGAATTTTGTGCAATATTATTTCGCGGGATTTTCTTGTGCACTATTTCTTTTCGCAGATGAGTTTTGTGCTCTATTTTTTTGGGGATGAATTTTGTGCAATATTATCTCGCGGAATTTTTTTTGTGCCCAATTTTTTTTTGCGAATGAATTTTGGGCAATATTATTTCGTAGATTTTTTTGTGCATTTTTTTTTTCGCGGATTTTTTTTGTGTATTATTTTTTTTCGCGAATGAATTTTGTGCACTATTTTTTTTCGCGGATTTTTTGTGTGCACTATTTTTTTTCTCGGAGGAATTTTGTGCACTATTATTTTCGCGTTTTTTTATTGTGCACTTTTTTTGCGGATGAATTTTGTGCACTTTTTTTTATGGGATTCATTTTTGTGCATTATTTTTGTCGCGGAATTTTTTTTTGAGCATTTTTTTTCGTGGATTTTTTTGGGGACAATTTTTTTTCGCGGATGAATTTTGTGCACTATTTTTTTTCGCGGATTTTTTGTGTGCACTATTTTTTTTTCGTGGATGAATTTTGTGCACTATTTTTTTCTTGCTTTTATTTTTTATGCACTTTTTTTCGTAGACTTTTTTCGTAGACTTTTTTTTTGTTGATTTTTTTGTGTACTATTTTTTTTCTCGGATCAATTTTGTGCACTATTTTTTTCGCGTTTTTTTATTCTGCACTTTTTTTGCGGATGAATTTTGTGCACTTTTTTTTATGGGATTTATTTTTGTGCATTTTTTTTTTCGCGGAATTTTTTTTGCGCATTTTTTGTGCACTATTTTTTTTCGCGGATGAATTTTGTACACTATTTTTTTCGCGGATTTTCTTTGTGCACTTTTTTTCGTGGATGAATTTTGTGCACTATTTTTTTCTTGCTTTTATTTTTTATGCACTTTTTTTTTCGTAGATTTTTTTTGTGCACTTTTTTTTGTGGATTTTTTTTTGTGTACTATTTTTTTTTCTCGGATCAATTTTGTGCACTATTTTTTTCGCGTTTTTTTATTCTGCACTTTTTTTGCGGATGAATTTTGTGCACTTTTTTTTATGGGATTTATTTTTGTGCATTTTTTTTTTCGCGGAATTTTTTTTGCGCATTTTTTGTGCACTATTTTTTTTCGCGGATGAATTTTGTACACTATTTTTTTCGCGGATTTTCTTTGTGCACTTTTTTTCGTGGATGAATTTTGTGCACTATTTTTTTCTTGCTTTTATTTTTTATGCACTTTTTTTTTCGTAGATTTTTTTTGTGCACTTTTTTTTGTGGATTTTTTTTTGTGTACTATTTTTTTTTCTCGGATCAATTTTGTGCACTATTTTTTTCGCGTTTTTTTATTGTGCACTTTTTTTGCGGATGAATTTTGTGCACTTTTTTTATGGGATTTATTTTTGTGCATTATTTTTGTCGCGGAATTTTTTTTTGAGCATTTTTTTTCGTGGATTTTTTTGGGGACAATTTTTTTTCGCGGATGAATTTTGTGCACTATTTTTTTTCGCGGATTTTTTGTGTGCACTATTTTTTTTTCGTGGATGAATTTTGCGCACTATTTTTTTCTTGCTTTTATTTTTTATGCACTTTTTTTCGTAGACTTTTTTCGTAGACTTTTTTTTTGTTGATTTTTTTGTGTACTATTTTTTTCTCGGATCAATTTTGTGCACTATTTTTTTCGCGTTTTTTTATTCTGCACTTTTTTTGCGGATGAATTTTGTGCACTTTTTTTTATGGGATTTATTTTTGTGCATTTTTTTTTTCGCGGAATTTTTTTTGCGCATTTTTTGTGCACTATTTTTTTTCGCGGATGAATTTTGTACACTATTTTTTTCGCGGATTTTCTTTGTGCACTTTTTTTCGTGGATGAATTTTGTGCACTATTTTTTTCTTGCTTTTATTTTTTATGCACTTTTTTTTTCGTAGATTTTTTTTGTGCACTTTTTTTTGTGGATTTTTTTTTGTGTACTATTTTTTTTTCTCGGATCAATTTTGTGCACTATTTTTTTCGCGTTTTTTTATTGTGCACTTTTTTTGCGGATCAATTTTGTGCACTTTTTTTATGGGATTTATTTTTGTGCATTATTTTTGTCGCGGAATTTTTTTTTGAGCATTTTTTTGTGCACTATTTTTTTTCGCGGATGAATTTTGTGCACTATTTTTTTCGCGGATTTTTTTTGTGCACTTTTTTTCGCTGATGAATTTTGTGCACCATTTTTTTTCGCAGATTTTTTTTTTGTGCACTATTTTTTTTGCGTATTTTTTTGTGCACTATTTTTTTTCGGAGATGAATTTTGTGCACCATTTTTTTCCTTGAATTTTTTTTGTGCACTTTTTTTTTTGCGGATGAATTTTGTGCAATATTATTTCTCGGAATTTTTCTGTGCACTATTTTTTTTTTGCAGATGAATTTTGTAAACTATTTTTTTTGCGGATGAATTTTGTGCAATATTATTTCGCGAAATTTTTTTGGTGCACTATTTTTTTTTTTTGCGGATGAATTTTGTGCATTATTATTTCGTAGATTTTTTTTTGTGCACTATTTTTTTTACGCGGATGAATTTTGTGCACTATTTTTTTCCTTTAATTTTTTTGTGCACTATTTTTTTTGCGTATTTTTTTTTGTGCACTTTTTTTTGCGGATGAATTTTGTGCACTTTTTTTTAAGCAGATTTTTTTTGTGCATTATTTTTGTCGCGGACTTTTTTTTTGTGCATTATTTTTTTTCACGTTTTTTTTTTGCGGATGAATTTTGTGCAATATTATTTCGCGGAATTTTGTGCACTATTTTTTTTGCGGATGAATTTTGTGCAATATTATTTCGCGGAATTTTTTTTGTGCATAATTTTTTTTTGCGAATGAATTTTGTGCAATATTATTTCGTAGATTTTTTTTGTGCACTTTTTTTTTGTAGATTTTTTTGTGCACAATATTTTGTCGCGGATGAATTTTGTGCACTATTTTTTTTTGCGGATTTTTGTTGTGCACTATTTTATTTTCGTGGATGAATTTTGTGCACTATTTTTCTCTTGCTTTTATTTTTTATGTACTTTTTTTTTCGTAGATTTTTTTTGTGCACTTTTTTTTTGCGGATTTTTTTTTGTGTACTATTTTTTTCGAATCAATTTTGTGCACTATTTTTTTCGCGTTTTTTTATTCTGCACTTTTTTGCGGATGAATTTTGTGCACTTTTTTTATGGGATTTATTTTCGTGTTATTATTTTTGTCGCGGAATTTTTTTTTGAGCATTTTTTTTGTGCACTATTTTTTTTTCGCGGATGAATTTTGTGCACTTTTTTTGGCTGATGAATTTTGTGCACTTTTTTTTTTCGCAAATTTTTTTTGTGCACTATTTTTTTTAGCCAATTTTTTGGGGCAATATTTTTTTTTGCGGATGAATTTTGTGCACAATTTTTTTTTTTTAATTTTTTCGTGCACCATTTTTTTTTTAAGGATTTTTTTGTAAAATTTTTTTCGCGGATGAATTTTGCTCACTTTTTTTTATTTTTGTGCATTATTTTTTCTCGCGGACTTTTTTTTGTGCATTATGTTTTTTCACGTTTTTTTTTTGTGAACTATTTTTTTTCGCGAATATTTTTTTTGTGCACTATTTTTTTTCTCGGATTTTTTTGGGCATTTTTTTTTTTTGTGGAGGAATTTTGTGGACTATTTTTTATCGAAAATTTTTTTCTGCACTATTTTATTTTTAGCAGATGAATTTTGTGCACTATTTTTTTCGCAGATTTTTTTTTGTGCACTATTTTTTCTAGACAATTTTTTTGGGCACTATTTTTTTTTGCGGATGAATTTTGTGCACTACTTTTTTTCCTTTAATTTTTTTGTGCACCATTTTTTTTTTGCGGATTTTTTTTGTGAACTTTTTTTCGCGGATGAATTTTGCTCACTTTTTTTTAAGCGGATTTTTTTTTGTGCATTATTTTTTTTCACGTTTTTTTTTGTGAACTATTTTTTTTCGCGATTTTTTCGTGGATAAATTTTGTGGACTATTTTTTATCGAAAATTTTTTTCTGCACTATTTTATTTTTCGCAGATGTATTTTGTGCACTATTTTTTTCGCAGATTTTTTTTTGTGCACTTTTTTTTTCGCGGATTTTTTTTTGTGCACTATTTTTTTTCGTAGATTTTTTTTGTGCACTTTTTTTTCGTGGATTTTTTTTGTGCACTATTTTTTTTTCGCGGAAGAATTTTGTGCACTATTTTTTTCGCGGATTTTTTTTTGTGCACTTTTTTTCGCGGATGAATTTTGTGCACTATTTTTTTCGAGGATTTTTTTGTGCACAATTTTTTTCGAGGATTTTTTTGGGCACAATTTTTTTTTTCGGAGTTGAATTTTGTGAACCATTTTTTTCCTTGAATTTTTTTGTGCACCATTTTTTTTCGCGTTTTTTTATTGTGCAATTTTTTCGCGAATGAATTTTGTGCACTTTTTTGGGGGGGGATTTATTTTTGTGCATTTTTCTTGTCGCGGAATCTTTTTTTCGCGGATGAATTTTGTACACTATTTTTTTCTTTTGTGCACAATTTTTTTCGCGGATTTTTTTGGGGCACAATTTTTTTTTTCGGAGTTGAATTTTGTGCACCATTTTTTTCCTTGATTTTTTTGTGCACTATTTTTTTTCCGGATGAATTTTGTGTAATATTATTTCGCGAAATTTTTTTTGTGCACTATTTTTTTTCGCAGTTGAATTTTGTGCACCATTTTTTTCCTTGAATTTTTTTTGTGCACTATTTTTTTTTTGCAGATGAATTTTGTGCAATATTATTTCGCGGGATTTTCTTGTGCACTATTTCTTTTCGCAGATGAGTTTTGTGCTCTATTTTTTTTGGGGATGAATTTTGTGCAATATTATCTCGCGGAATTTTTTTTGTGCCCAATTTTTTTTTGCGAATGAATTTTGGGCAATATTATTTCGTAGATTTTTTTGTGCATTTTTTTTTTCGCGGATTTTTTTTGTGTATTATTTTTTTTCGCGGATGAATTTTGTGCACTATTTTTTTTCGCGGATTTTTTGTGTGCACTATTTTTTTTCTCGGAGGAATTTTGTGCACTATTATTTTCGCGTTTTTTTATAGTGCACTTTTTTTGCGGATGAATTTTGTGCACTTTTTTTTATGGGATTCATTTTTGTGCATTATTTTTGTCGCGGAATTTTTTTTTGAGCATTTTTTTGTGCACTATTTTTTTTCGCGGATGAATTTTGTACACTATTTTTTTCGCGGATTTTCTTTGTGCACTTTTTTTCGTGGATGAATTTTGTGCACTATTTTTTTCTTGCTTTTATTTTTTATGCACTTTTTTTTTCGTAGATTTTTTTTGTGCACTTTTTTTTGTGGATTTTTTTTTGTGTACTATTTTTTTTTCTCGGATCAATTTTGTGCACTATTTTTTTCGCGTTTTTTTATTGTGCACTTTTTTTGCGGATCAATTTTGTGCACTTTTTTTATGGGATTTATTTTTGTGCATTATTTTTGTCGCGGAATTTTTTTTTGAGCATTTTTTTGTGCACTATTTTTTTTCGCGGATGAATTTTGTGCACTATTTTTTTCGCGGATTTTTTTTGTGCACTTTTTTTCGCTGATGAATTTTGTGCACCATTTTTTTTCGCAGATTTTTTTTTTGTGCACTATTTTTTTTGCGTATTTTTTTGTGCACTATTTTTTTTCGGAGATGAATTTTGTGCACCATTTTTTTCCTTGAATTTTTTTTGTGCACTTTTTTTTTTGCGGATGAATTTTGTGCAATATTATTTCTCGGAATTTTTCTGTGCACTATTTTTTTTTTGCAGATGAATTTTGTAAACTATTTTTTTTGCGGATGAATTTTGTGCAATATTATTTCGCGAAATTTTTTTGGTGCACTATTTTTTTTTTTTGCGGATGAATTTTGTGCATTATTATTTCGTAGATTTTTTTTTGTGCACTATTTTTTTTAGGCGGATGAATTTTGTGCACTATTTTTTTCCTTTAATTTTTTTGTGCACTATTTTTTTTGCGTATTTTTTTTTGTGCACTTTTTTTTGCGGATGAATTTTGTGCACTTTTTTTTTAAGCAGATTTTTTTTGTGCATTATTTTTGTCGCGGACTTTTTTTTTGTGCATTATTTTTTTTCACGTTTTTTTTTTGCGGATGAATTTTGTGCAATATTATTTCGCGGAATTTTGTGCACTATTTTTTTTGCGGATGAATTTTGTGCAATATTATTTCGCGGAATTTTTTTTGTGCATAATTTTTTTTTGCGAATGAATTTTGTGCAATATTATTTCGTAGATTTTTTTTGTGCACTTTTTTTTTGTAGATTTTTTTGTGCACAATTTTTTGTCGCGGATGAATTTTGTGCACTATTTTTTTTTGCGGATTTTTGTTGTGCACTATTTTATTTTCGTGGATGAATTTTGTGCACTATTTTTCTCTTGCTTTTATTTTTTATGTACTTTTTTTTTCGTAGATTTTTTTTGTGCACTTTTTTTTTGCGGATTTTTTTTTGTGTACTATTTTTTTCGAATCAATTTTGTGCACTATTTTTTTCGCGTTTTTTTATTCTGCACTTTTTTGCGGATGAATTTTGTGCACTTTTTTTATGGGATTTATTTTCGTGTTATTATTTTTGTCGCGGAATTTTTTTTTGAGCATTTTTTTTGTGCACTATTTTTTTTTCGCGGATGAATTTTGTGCACTTTTTTTGGCTGATGAATTTTGTGCACTTTTTTTTTTCGCAAATTTTTTTTGTGCACTATTTTTTTTAGCCAATTTTTTGGGGCAATATTTTTTTTTGCGGATGAATTTTGTGCACAATTTTTTTTTTTTAATTTTTTCGTGCACCATTTTTTTTTTAAGGATTTTTTTGTAAAATTTTTTTCGCGGATGAATTTTGCTCACTTTTTTTTATTTTTGTGCATTATTTTTTCTCGCGGACTTTTTTTTGTGCATTATGTTTTTTCACGTTTTTTTTTTGTGAACTATTTTTTTTCGCGAATATTTTTTTTGTGCACTATTTTTTTTCTCGGATTTTTTTGGGCATTTTTTTTTTTTGTGGAGGAATTTTGTGGACTATTTTTTATCGAAAATTTTTTTCTGCACTATTTTATTTTTAGCAGATGAATTTTGTGCACTATTTTTTTCGCAGATTTTTTTTTGTGCACTATTTTTTCTAGACAATTTTTTTGGGCACTATTTTTTTTTGCGGATGAATTTTGTGCACTACTTTTTTTCCTTTAATTTTTTTGTGCACCATTTTTTTTTTGCGGATTTTTTTTGTGAACTTTTTTTCGCGGATGAATTTTGCTCACTTTTTTTTAAGCGGATTTTTTTTTGTGCATTATTTTTTTTCACGTTTTTTTTTGTGAACTATTTTTTTTCGCGATTTTTTCGTGGATAAATTTTGTGGACTATTTTTTATCGAAAATTTTTTTCTGCACTATTTTATTTTTCGCAGATGTATTTTGTGCACTATTTTTTTCGCAGATTTTTTTTTGTGCACTTTTTTTTTCGCGGATTTTTTTTTGTGCACTATTTTTTTTCGTAGATTTTTTTTGTGCACTTTTTTTTCGTGGATTTTTTTTGTGCACTATTTTTTTTTCGCGGAAGAATTTTGTGCACTATTTTTTTCGCGGATTTTTTTTTGTGCACTTTTTTTCGCGGATGAATTTTGTGCACTATTTTTTTCGAGGATTTTTTTGTGCACAATTTTTTTCGAGGATTTTTTTGGGCACAATTTTTTTTTTCGGAGTTGAATTTTGTGAACCATTTTTTTCCTTGAATTTTTTTGTGCACCATTTTTTTTCGCGTTTTTTTATTGTGCAATTTTTTCGCGAATGAATTTTGTGCACTTTTTTGGGGGGGGATTTATTTTTGTGCATTTTTCTTGTCGCGGAATCTTTTTTTCGCGGATGAATTTTGTACACTATTTTTTTCTTTTGTGCACAATTTTTTTCGCGGATTTTTTTGGGGCACAATTTTTTTTTTCGGAGTTGAATTTTGTGCACCATTTTTTTCCTTGATTTTTTTGTGCACTATTTTTTTTCCGGATGAATTTTGTGTAATATTATTTCGCGAAATTTTTTTTGTGCACTATTTTTTTTTCGCAGTTGAATTTTGTGCACCATTTTTTTCCTTGAATTTTTTTTGTGCACTATTTTTTTTTTGCAGATGAATTTTGTGCAATATTATTTCGCGGGATTTTCTTGTGCACTATTTCTTTTCGCAGATGAGTTTTGTGCTCTATTTTTTTTGGGGATGAATTTTGTGCAATATTATCTCGCGGAATTTTTTTTGTGCCCAATTTTTTTTTGCGAATGAATTTTGGGCAATATTATTTCGTAGATTTTTTTGTGCATTTTTTTTTTCGCGGATTTTTTTTGTGTATTATTTTTTTCGCGGATGAATTTTGTGCACTATTTTTTTTCGCGGATTTTTTGTGTGCACTATTTTTTTTCTCGGAGGAATTTTGTGCACTATTATTTTCGCGTTTTTTTATAGTGCACTTTTTTTGCGGATGAATTTTGTGCACTTTTTTTTATGGGATTCATTTTTGTGCATTATTTTTGTCGCGGAATTTTTTTTTGAGCATTTTTTTTCGTGGATTTTTTTGGGGACAATTTTTTTTCGCGGATGAATTTTGTGCACTATTTTTTTTCGCGGATTTTTTGTGTGCACTATTTTTTTTTCGTGGATGAATTTTGTGCACTATTTTTTTCTTGCTTTTATTTTTTATGCACTTTTTTTCGTAGACTTTTTTCGTAGACTTTTTTTTTGTTGATTTTTTTGTGTACTATTTTTTTTCTCGGATCAATTTTGTGCACTATTTTTTTCGCGTTTTTTTATTCTGCACTTTTTTTGCGGATGAATTTTGTGCACTTTTTTTTATGGGATTTATTTTTGTGCATTTTTTTTTTCGCGGAATTTTTTTTGCGCATTTTTTGTGCACTATTTTTTTTCGCGGATGAATTTTGTACACTATTTTTTTCGCGGATTTTCTTTGTGCACTTTTTTTCGTGGATGAATTTTGTGCACGATTTTTTTCTTGCTTTTATTTTTTATGCACTTTTTTTTTCGTAGATTTTTTTTGTGCACTTTTTTTTGTGGATTTTTTTTTGTGTACTATTTTTTTTTCTCGGATCAATTTTGTGCACTATTTTTTTCGCGTTTTTTTATTGTGCACTTTTTTTGCGGATCAATTTTGTGCACTTTTTTTATGGGATTTATTTTTGTGCATTATTTTTGTCGCGGAATTTTTTTTTGAGCATTTTTTTGTGCACTATTTTTTTTCGCGGATGAATTTTGTGCACTATTTTTTTCGCGGATTTTTTTTGTGCACTTTTTTTCGCTGATGAATTTTGTGCACTATTTTTTTTCGCAGATTTTTTTTTTGTGCACTATTTTTTTTGCGTATTTTTTTGTGCACTATTTTTTTTCGGAGATGAATTTTGTGCACCATTTTTTTCCTTTAATTTTTTTTTGTGCACTTTTTTTTTTGCGGATGAATTTTGTGCAATATTATTTCTCGGAATTTTTCTGTGCACTATTTTTTTTTTGCAGATGAATTTTGTAAACTATTTTTTTTTGCGGATGAATTTTGTGCAATATTATTTCGCGAAATTTTTTTGGTGCACTATTTTTTTTTTTTGCGGATGAATTTTGTGCATTATTATTTCGTAGATTTTTTTTTGTGCACTATTTTTTTTACGCGGATGAATTTTGTGCACTATTTTTTTCCTTTAATTTTTTTGTGCACTATTTTTTTTGCGTATTTTTTTTTGTGCACTTTTTTTTGCGGATGAATTTTGTGCACTTTTTTTTTAGGCAGATTTTTTTTGTGCATTATTTTTGTCGCGGACTTTTTTTTTGTGCATTATTTTTTTTCACGTTTTTTTTTGCGGATGAATTTTGTGCAATATTATTTCGCGGAATTTTGTGCACTATTTTTTTTGCGGATGAATTTTGTGCAATATTATTTCGCGGAATTTTTTTTGTGCATAATTTTTTTTTGCGAATGAATTTTGTGCAATATTATTTCGTAGATGTGCACTATTTTTCTCTTGCTTTTATTTTTTATGTACTTTTTTTTTCGTAGATTTTTTTTGTGCACTTTTTTTTTGCGGATTTTTTTTTGTGTACTATTTTTTTCGAATCAATTTTGTGCACTATTTTTTTCGCGTTTTTTCATTCTGCACTTTTTTGCGGATGAATTTTGTGCACTTTTTTTATGGGATTTATTTTCGTGTTATTATTTTTGTCGCGGAATTTTTTTTTGAGCATTTTTTTTGTGCACTATTTTTTTTTCGCGGATGAATTTTGTGCACTTTTTTTGGCTGATGAATTTTGTGCACTTTTTTTTTTCGCAAATTTTTTTTGTGCACTATTTTTTTTAGCCAATTTTTTGGGGCAATATTTTTTTTTGCGGATGAATTTTGTGCACAATTTTTTTTTTTTAATTTTTTCGTGCACCATTTTTTTTTTAAGGATTTTTTTGTAAAATTTTTTTCGCGGATGAATTTTGCTCACTTTTTTTTAAGCGGATTTATTTTTGTGCATTATTTTTTCTCGCGGACTTTTTTTTGTGCATTATGTTTTTTCACGTTTTTTTTTTGTGAACTATTTTTTTTCGCGAATATTTTTTTTGTGCACTATTTTTTTTCTCGGATTTTTTTGGGCATTTTTTTTTTTTGTGGAGGAATTTTGTGGACTATTTTTTATCGAGAATTTTTTTCTGCACTATTTTATTTTTAGCAGATGAATTTTGTGCACTATTTTTTTCGCAGATTTTTTTTTGTGCACTATTTTTTTTAGCCAATTTTTTTGGGCACTATTTTTTTTGCGGATGAATTTTGTGCACTATTTTTTTCCTTTAATTTTTTTGTGCACCATTTTTTTTTGCGGATTTTTTTTGTAAACTTTTTTTCGTGGATGAATTTTGCTCACTTTTTTTTTAAGCGGTTTTATTTTTGTGCATTATTTTTTCTCGGGGCCTTTTTTTTGTGCATTATTTTTTTTCACGTTTTTTTTTTGTGAACTATTTTTTTTTGCGAATGTTTTTTTTGTGCACTATTTTTTTTCTCGGATTTTTTGGGCTTTATTTTTCGCAGATGAATTTTGTGCACTATTTTTTCCGCGGATTTTTTTAAGCACTATTTTTTTCGCGGATGAATTTTGTGCACTATTTTTTTCGCAGATTTTTTTTTGTGCACTATTATTTTTCGCGGATGAATTTTGTGCACTTTTTTTTTCAGCCGATTTTTTGTGAACAATTTTTTTTAAAGGATTTATTTTTGTGCATTATGTTTTTCGCGCATTTTTTTCTGTGCACTATTTTTTTTCGTAGATTTTTTTTGTGCCCTTTTTTTTTCGAGGATTTTTTTTGTGCACTATTTTTTTTTCGCAGAAGAATTTTGTGCACTATTTTTTTCGCGGATTTTTTTTTGTGCACTTTTTTTCGCGGATGAATTTTGTGCACTATTTTTTTCGAGGATTTTTTTGTGCACAATTTTTTTCGTGGCTTTTTTTTGTGCACCAATTTTTTTACGCGGATGAATTTTGTGCACTATTTTTTATCTTTAATTTTTTTGTGCACTATTTTTTTTTGCGTATTTTTTTTTGTGCACTTTTTTTCGCGGATGGATTTTGTGCACTTTTTTTTTAGGCGGATTTTTTTTTGTGCATTATTTTTGTCGCGGACTTTTTTTTTGTGCATTATTTTTTTTCACGTTTTTTTTTGCGGATGAATTTTGTGCAATATTCTTTCGCGGAATTTCGTGCACTATTTTTTTTGCGGATGAATTTTGTGCAATATTATTTCGCGGAATTTTTTTTGTGCATAATTTTTTTTTTACGAATGAATTTTGTGCAATATTATTTCGTAGATTTTTTTTGTGCACTTTTTTTTGTGGATTTTTTTGTGTACAATTTGTTTTCGCGAATGAATTTTGTGCACCATTTTTTTTCGCGGATTTTTTTGTGCGTACTATTTTTTTTCTCGGATCAATTTTGTGCACTATTTTTTTCGCGTTTATTTATTGTGCACTTTTTTTGCGGATGAATTTTGTGCATTTTTTTATGGGATTTATTTTTGTGTTATTATTTTTGTCGCAGAATTTTTTTTTGAGCATTTTTTTTGTGCACTATTTTTTTTCGCGGATGAATTTTGTGCACTTTTTTTTTCGCGGATTTTTTTTGTGCACTTTTTTTCGCTGATGAATTTTGTGCACTATTTTTTTTCGCAGATTTTTTTTTGTGCACTATTTTTTTTAGCCAATTTTTTTGGGCACTATTTTTTTTGCGGATGAATTTTGTGCACTATTTTTTTCCTTTAATTTTTTTGTGCACCATTTGTTTTTTAAAGGATTTCTTTTTGTGCATTATTTTTTTCGCGGATTTTTTTTTGTGCACTATTTTTTTTCGTAGATTTTTTTTGTGCACTTTTTTTTTCGTGGATTTTTTTTGTGCACTATTTTTTTTCGCAGAAGAATTTTGTGCACTATTTTTTTCGCGGATTTTTTTTTTGTGCACTTTTTTTCGCGGATGAATTTTGCGCACTATTTTTTTCGAGGATTTTTTTGTGCACAATTTTTTTCGTGGCTTTTTTTTGGGCACCAATTTTTTTACGCGGATGAATTCTGTGCACTATTTTTTATCTTTAATTTTTTTGTGCACTATTTTTTTTTGCGTATTTTTTTGTGCACTTTTTTTCGCGGATGAATTTTGTGCACTTTTTTTTTAAGCGGATTTATTTTTGTGCATTATTTTTGTCGCGGACTTTTTTTTGTGCATTATTTTTTTTCACGTTTTTTTTTTGCGGATGAATTTTGTGCAATATTATTTCGCGGAATTTTTTTTGTGCATAATTTTTCTTTTTGCGAATGAATTTTGTGCAATATTATTTCGTAGATTTTTTTTGTGCACTTTTTTTTGTGGATTTTTTTGTGTACAATTTGTTTTCGCGAATGAATTTTGTGCACCATTTTTTTTCGCGGATTTTTTGTGTGCACTATTTTATTTTCGTGGATGAATTTTGTGCACTATTTTTTTCTTGCTTTTATTTTTTATGCACTTTTTTTTCGTAGATTTTTTTTGTGCACTTTTTTTGCGGATTTTTTTTGTGTACTATTTTTTTTCTTGGATCAATTTTGTGCACTATTTTTTTCGCGTTTATTTATTGTGCACTTTTTTTGCGGATGAATTTTGTGCATTTTTTTTATGGGATTTATTTTTGTGTTATTTTTTTTGTCGCGGAATTTTTTTTTGAGCATTTTTTTTGTGCACTATTTTTTTTCGCGGATGAATTTTGTGCACTTTTTTTTCGCGGATTTTTTTGTGCACTTTTTTTCGCTGATGAATTTTGTGCACTATTTTTTTTCGCAGATTTTTTTTTGTGCACTATTTTTTTTAGCCAATTTTTTTCGGCACTATTTTTTTTTGCGGATGAATTTTGTGCACTATTTTTTCCCTTTAATTTTTTTGTGCACCATTTTTTTTTGCGGATTTTCTTTGTAAACTTTTTTTCGCAGAAGAATTTTGTGCACTATTTTTTTCGCGGATTTTTTTTGTGCTCTTTTTTTCGCGGATGAATTTTGTGCACTATTATTTTCGAGGATTTTTTTGTGCACAATTTTTTTCGCGGATTTTTTTTGGGCACAATTTTTTTTTTCGGAGTTGAATTTTGTGCACCATTTTTTTCCTTAAATTTTTTTTGTTCACTATTTTTTTTTTGCGGATGAATTTTGTGCAATATTAATTCGCGGATTTTTTGTGCACTATTTTTTTTTCGCAGATGAATTTTGTGCACTATTTTTTTTTGCGTATTTTTTTTGTGCACTTTTTTTCGCGGATGAATTTTGTGCACTTTTTTTTTAAGCCAATTTATTTTTGTGCATTATTTTTGTCGCGGACTTTTCTTTTGTGCTTTACTTTTTTTCACGTTTTTTTTTTGCGGATGAATTTTGTGCAATATTATTTCGCGTAATTTTTTTTGTGCATAATTTTTTTTTGCGAATGAATTTTGTGCAATATCATTTCGTAGATTTTTTTTTTGCACTTTTTTTTGTGGATTTTTTTGTGTACAATTTGTTTTCGCGGATGAATTTTGTGCAGTATTTTTTTTCGCGGATTTTTTGTGTGCACTATTTTCTTTTCGTGGATGAATTTTGTGCACTTTTTTTATGGGATTTATTTTTATGTTATAATTTTTGTCGCGGAATTTTTTTTTGAGCATTTTTTTTGTGCACTATTTTTTTCGCGGATGAATTTTGTGCACTTTTTTTTTCGCGGATTTTTTTTGTGCACTTTTTTTCGCTGAAGAATTTTGTGCACTATTATTGTTCGCAGATTTTTTTTTGTGCACTATTTTTTTTAGCCAATTTTTTTGGGCACTATTTTTTTTTGCGGATGAATTTTGTGCACTATTTTTTTGCTTTAATTTTTTTGTGCACCATTTTTTTTTGCGGATTTTTTTTGTAAACTTTTTTTCGCGGATGAATTTTGCTCACTTTTTTTTAAACGGATTTATTTTTGTGCATTATTTTTTCTCGGGGCCTTTTTTTTTGTGCATTATTTTTTTCACGTTTTTTTTTTGTGAACTATTTTTTTTCGCGAATATTTTTTTTGTGCACTATTTTTTTTCTCGGATTTTTTTGGGCATTTTTTTTTTTCGTGGATGAATTTTGTGGACTATTTTTTATCGAAAATTTTTTTGTGCACTATTTTATTTTTCGCAGATGAATTTTGTGCACTATTTTTTTCGCGGATTTTTTTAAGCACTATTTTTTTCGCGGATGAATTTTGTGCACTATTTTTTTCGCAGATTTTTTTTGTGCACTTTTTTTTCGCGGATTTTTTTTGTGCACTATTTTTTTTCGTAGATTTTTTTTGTGCACTTTTTTTTCGTGGATTTTTTTTGTGCACTATTTTTTCTCGCAGAAGAATTTTGTGCACTATTTTTTTCGCGGATTTTTTTTGTGCTCTTTTTTTCGCGGATGAATTTTGCGCACTATTATTTTCGAGGATTTTTTTGTGCACAATTTTTTTCGCGGATTTTTTTTGGGCACAATTTTTTTTTTCGGAGTTGAATTTTGTGCACCATTTTTTTCCTTAAATTTTTTTTGTTCACTATTTTTTTTTTGCGGATGAATTTTGTGCAATATTAATTCGCGGATTTTTTGTGCACTATTTTGTTTTCGCAGATGAATTTTGTGCACTATTTTTTTTTGCGTATTTTTTTTTGTGCACTTTTTTTCGCGGATAAATTTTGTGCACTTTTTTTTTAAGCCAATTTATTTTTGTGCATTATTTTTGTCGCGGACTTTTCTTTTGTGCTTTACTTTTTTTCACGTTTTTTTTTTTGCGGATGAATTTTGTGCAATATTTTTTCGCGGAATTTTGTGCACTATTTTTTTTGCGGATGAATTTTGTGCAATATTATTTCGCGTAATTTTTTTTGTGCATAATTTTTTTTTTGCGAATGAATTTTGTGCAATATCATTTCGTAGATTTTTTTTTTGCACTTTTTTTTGTGGATTTTTTTGAGCATTTTTTTTGTGCACTATTTTTTTTCGCGGATGAATTTTGTGCACTTTTTTTTTCGCGGATTTTTTTTGTGCACTTTTTTTCGCTGAAGAATTTTGTGCACTATTTTTGTTCGCAGATTTTTTTTTGTGCACTATTTTTTTTAGCCAATTTTTTTGGGCACTATTTTTTTTTGCGGATGAATTTTGTGCACTATTTTTTTGCTTTAATTTTTTTGTGCACCATTTTTTTTTGCGGATTTTTTTTGTAAACTTTTTTTCGCGGATGAATTTTGCTCACTTTTTTTTTAAACGGATTTATTTTTGTGCATTATTTTTTCTCGGGGCCTTTTTTTTTGTGCATTATTTTTTTTCACGTTTTTTTTTTGTGAACTATTTTTTTTCGCGAATATTTTTTTTGTGCACTATTTTTTTTCTCGGATTTTTTTGGGCATTTTTTTTTTTCGTGGATGAATTTTGTGTACTATTTTTTATCGAAAATTTTTTTGTGCACTATTTTATTTTTCGCAGATGAATTTTGTGCACTATTTTTTTCGCGGATTTTTTTAAGCACTATTTTTTTCGCGGATGAATTTTGTGCACTATTTTTTTCGCAGATTTTTTTTGTGCACTTTTTTTTCGCGGATTTTTTTTGTGCTCTTTTTTTCGCGGATGAATTTTGTGCACTATTATTTTCGAGGATTTTTTTGTGCAGAATTTTTTTCGCGGATTTTTTTTGGGCACAATTTTTTTTTTCGGAGTTGAATTTTGTGCACCATTTTTTTCCTTAAATTTTTTTTGTTCACTATTTTTTTTTTGCGGATGAATTTTGTGCAATATTAATTCGCGGATTTTTTGTGCACTATTTTTTTTTCGCAGATGTATTTTGTGCACTATTTTTTTTTGCGTATTTTTTTTGTGCACTTTTTTTCGCGGATGAATTTTGTGCACTTTTTTTTTAAGCCAATTTATTTTTGTGCATTATTTTTGTCGCGGACTTTTCTTTTGTGCTTTACTTTTTTTCACGTTTTTTTTTTGCGGATGAATTTTGTGCAATATTTTTTCGCGGAATTATGTGCACTATTTTTTTTGCGGATGAATTTTGTGCAATATTATTTCGCGGAATTTTTTTTGTGCATAATTTTTTTTTTGCGAATGAATTTTGTGCAATATCATTTCGTAGATTTTTTTTGCACCTTTTTTTGTGGATTTTTTTGTGTACAATTTGTTTTCGCGGATGAATTTTGTGCACTATTTTTTTTCGCGGATTTTTTGTGTGCACTATTTTCTTTTCGTGGATGAATTTTGTGCACTATTTTTTTCTTGCTTTTATTTTTTATGCACTTTTTTTTTCGTAGATTTTTTTTGTGCACTTTTTTTTTGCGGATTTTTTTTTGTGTACTTTTTTTGCGGATGAATTTTGTGCACTTTTTTTATGGGATTTATTTTTGTGTTATAATTTTTGTCGCGGAATTTTTTTTTGAGCATTTTTTTTGTGCACTATTTTTTTTCGCATATGAATTTTGTGCACTTTTTTTTTCGCGGATTTTTTTTGTGCACTTTTTTTCGCTGAAGAATTTTGTGCACTATTTTTGTTCGCAGATTTTTTTTTGTGCACTATTTTTTTTAGCCAATTTTTTTGGGCACTATTTTTTTTTGCGGATGAATTTTGTGCACTATTTTTTTGCTTTAATTTTTTTGTGCACCATTTTTTTTTGCGGATTTTTTTTGTAAACTTTTTTTCGCGGATGAATTTTGCTCACTTTTTTTTTAAGCGGTTTTATTTTTGTGCATTATTTTTTCACGGGGCCTTTTTTTTGTGCATTATTTTTTTTCACGTTTTTTTTTTGTGAACTATTTTTTTTCGCGAATATTTTTTTTGTGCACTATTTTTTTTCTCGGATTTTTTTTTGCATTTTTTTTTTTCGTGGATGAATTTTGTGTACTATTTTTTATCGAAAATTTTTTAGTGCACTATTTTTTTTTTCGCCGATGAATTTTGTGCACTATTTTTTCCGCGGATTTTTTTAAGCACTATTTTTTTCGCGGATGAATTTTGTGCACTATTTTTTTCGCAGATTTTTTTTGTGCACTTTTATTTTTCGCAGATGAATTTTGTGCACTTTTTTTTTAGCCGATTTTTTGTGAACTATTTTTTTTTAAGGATTTATTTTTGTGCATTATTTTTTTCACGGATTTTTTTGTGCACTATTTTTTTTCGCGGATGAATTTTGTGCACTTTTTTTCGTTTTAGATTTTTTTTTTGTGCACTTTTTTTCGCTGATGAATTTTGTGCACTATTTTTTTCGCAGATTTTTTTTTGTGCACTATTTTTTTTAGCTAATTTTTTTGGGCACTATTTTTTTTTGCGGATGAATTTTGTGCACTATTTTTTTGCTTTAATTTTTTTGTGCACCATTTTTTTTTGCGGATTTTTTTTGTAAACTTTTTTTCGTGGATGAATTTTGCTCACTTTTTTTTTAAGCGGATTTATTTTTGTGCATTATTTTTTCTCGGGGCCTTTTTTTTGTGCATTATTTTTTTTCACGTTTTTTTTTTTGTGAACTATTTTTTTTCGCGAATATTTTTTTTGAGCACTATTTTTTTTCTCGGATTTTTTGGGCTTATTTTTTTTCGCAGATGAATTTTGTGCACTATTTTTTCCGCAGATTTTTTTAAGCACTATTTTTTTCGCGGATGAATTTTGTGCACTATTTTTTTCGCAGATTTTTTTTTGTGCACTATTATTTTTCGCGGATGAATTTTGTGCACTTTTTTTTCAGCCGATTTTTTGTGAACTATTTTTTTTAAAGGATTTATTTTTGTGCATTATGTTTTTCGCGGATTTTTTTTTGTGCACTATTTTTTTTCGTAGATTTTTTTTGTGCACTATTTTTTTCGCGGATTTTTTTTGTGCTCTTTTTTTCGCGGATGAATTTTGCGCACTATTATTTTCGAGGATTTTTTTGTGCACTATTTTTTTAGCCAATTTTTTTGGGCACTATTTTTTTTTGCGGATGAATTTTGTGCACTATTTTTTTGCTTTAATTTTTTTGTGCACCATTTTTTTTTGCGGATTTTTTTTGTAAACTTTTTTTCGCGGATGAATTTTGCTCACTTTTTTTTTAAGCGGTTTTATTTTTGTGCATTATTTTTTTCACGGGGCCTTTTTTTTGTGCATTATTTTTTTTCACGTTTTTTTTTTGTGAACTATTTTTTTTCGCGAATATTTTTTTTGTGCACTATTTTTTTTCTCGGATTTTTTTTTGCATTTTTTTTTTTCGTGGATGAATTTTGTGTACTATTTTTTATCGAAAATTTTTTAGTGCACTATTTTTTTTTTCGCCGATGAATTTTGTGCACTATTTTTTCCGCGGATTTTTTTAAGCACTATTTTTTTCGCGGATGAATTTTGTGCACTATTTTTTTCGCAGATTTTTTTTGTGCACTTTTATTTTTCGCAGATGAATTTTGTGCACTTTTTTTTTAGCCGATTTTTTGTGAACTATTTTTTTTTAAGGATTTATTTTTGTGCATTATTTTTTTCACGGATTTTTTTGTGCACTATTTTTTTTCGCGGATGAATTTTTTGCACTTTTTTTCGTTTTAGATTTTTTTTTTGTGCACTTTTTTTCGCTGATGAATTTTGTGCACTATTTTTTTCGCAGATTTTTTTTTGTGCACTATTTTTTTTAGCTAATTTTTTTGGGCACTATTTTTTTTTGCGGATGAATTTTGTGCACTAATTTTTTGCTTTAATTTTTTTGTGCACCATTTTTTTTTGCGGATTTTTTTTGTAAACTTTTTTTCGTGGATGAATTTTGCTCACTTTTTTTTTAAGCGGATTTATTTTTGTGCATTATTTTTTCTCGGGGCCTTTTTTTTGTGCATTATTTTTTTTCACGTTTTTTTTTTTGTGAACTATTTTTTTTCGCGAATATTTTTTTTGAGCACTATTTTTTTTCTCGGATTTTTTGGGCTTTTTTTTTTTCGCAGATGAATTTTGTGCACTATTTTTTCCGCAGATTTTTTTAAGCACTATTTTTTTCGCGGATGAATTTTGTGCACTATTTTTTTCGCAGATTTTTTTTTGTGCACTATTATTTTTCGCGGATGAATTTTGTGCACTTTTTTTTCAGCCGATTTTTTGTGAACTATTTTTTTTAAAGGATTTATTTTTGTGCATTATGTTTTTCGCGGATTTTTTTTTGTGCACTATTTTTTTTCGTAGATTTTTTTTGTGCACTTTTTTTTTCGTGGATTTTTTTTGTGCACTATTTTTTTTTCGCAGAAGAATTTTGTGCACTATTTTTTTCGCGGATTTTGTTTTTGTGCACTTTTTTTCGCGGATGAATTTTGTGCACTATTTTTTTCGAGGATTTTTTTGTGCACAATTTTTTTCGTGGCTTTTTTTTGTGCACCAATTTTTTTACGCGGATGAATTTTGTGCACTATTTTTTATCTTCAATTTTTTTGTGCACTATTTTTTTTTGCGTATTTTATTTTGTGCACTTTTTTTCGCGGATGAATTTTGTGCACTTTTTTTTAGGCGGATTTATTTTTGTGCATTATTTTTTTTCACGTTTTTTTTTGAGGATGAATTTTGTGCAATATTCTTTCGCGGAATTTCGTGCACTATTTTTTTTGCGGATGAATTTTGTGCAATATTATTTCGCGGAATTTTTTTTGTGCATAATTTTTTTTTTACGAATGAATTTTGTGCAATATTAATTCGTAGATTTTTTTTGTGCACTTTTTTTTGTGGATTTTTTTGTGTACAATTTGTTTTCGCGAATGAATTTTGTGCACCATTTTTTTTCGCAGATTTTTTTGTGCAGTATTTTATTTTCGTGGATTAATTTTGTGCACTATTTTTTTCTTGCTTTTATTTTTTAAGCACTTTTTTTCGTAGATTTTTTTTGTGCACTTTTTTTTGCGGGTTTTTTTGTGTACTATTTTTTTTCTCGGATCAATTTTGTGCACTATTTTTTTCGCGTTTATTTATTGTGCACTTTTATTGCGGATGAATTTTGTGCATTTTTTTATGGGATTTATTTTTGTGTTATTATTTTTGTCGCGGAATTTGTTCTTGAGCATATTTTTTGTGCACTATTTTTTTTCGCGGATGAATTTTGTGCACTTTTTTCTTCGCGGATTTTTTTTGTGCACTTTTTTTCGCTGATGAATTTTGTGCACTATTTTTTTCGCAGATTTTTTTTTGTGCACTATTTTTTTTAGCTAATTTTTTTGGGCACTATTTTTTTTTGCGGATGAATTTTGTGCACTAATTTTTTGCTTTAATTTTTTTGTGCACCATTTTTTTTTGCGGATTTTTTTTGTAAACTTTTTTTCGTGGATGAATTTTGCTCACTTTTTTTTTAAGCGGATTTATTTTTGTGCATTATTTTTTCTCGGGGCCTTTTTTTTGTGCATTATTTTTTTTCACGTTTTTTTTTGTGAACTATTTTTTTTCGCGAATATTTTTTTTGTGCACTATTTTTTTTCTCGGATTTTTTTGGGCATTTTTTTTTTTCGTGGATGAATTTTGTGTACTATTTTTTATCGAAAATTTTTTTGTGCACTATTTTATTTTTCGCAGATGAATTTTGTGCACTATTTTTTTCGCGGATTTTTTTAAGCACTATTTTTTTCGCGGATGAATTTTGTGCACTATTTTTTTCGCAGATTTTTTTTGTGCACTTTTTTTTCGCGGATTTTTTTTGTGCTCTTTTTTTCGCGGATGAATTTTGTGCACTATTATTTTCGAGGATTTTTTTGTGCAGAATTTTTTTCGCGGATTTTTTTTGGGCACAATTTTTTTTTTCGGAGTTGAATTTTGTGCACCATTTTTTTCCTTAAATTTTTTTTGTTCACTATTTTTTTTTTGCGGATGAATTTTGTGCAATATTAATTCGCGGATTTTTTGTGCACTATTTTTTTTTCGCAGATGTATTTTGTGCACTATTTTTTTTTGCGTATTTTTTTTGTGCACTTTTTTTCGCGGATGAATTTTGTGCACTTTTTTTTTAAGCCAATTTATTTTTGTGCATTATTTTTGTCGCGGACTTTTCTTTTGTGCTTTACTTTTTTTCACGTTTTTTTTTTGCGGATGAATTTTGTGCAATATTTTTTCGCGGAATTATGTGCACTATTTTTTTTGCGGATGAATTTTGTGCAATATTATTTCGCGGAATTTTTTTTGTGCATAATTTTTTTTTTGCGAATGAATTTTGTGCAATATCATTTCGTAGATTTTTTTTGCACCTTTTTTTGTGGATTTTTTTGTGTACAATTTGTTTTCGCGGATGAATTTTGTGCACTATTTTTTTTCGCGGATTTTTTGTGTGCACTATTTTCTTTTCGTGGATGAATTTTGTGCACTATTTTTTTCTTGCTTTTATTTTTTATGCACTTTTTTTTCGTAGATTTTTTTTGTGCACTTTTTTTTTGCGGATTTTTTTTTGTGTACTTTTTTTGCGGATGAATTTTGTGCACTTTTTTTATGGGATTTATTTTTGTGTTATAATTTTTGTCGCGGAATTTTTTTTTGAGCATTTTTTTTGTGCACTATTTTTTTTCGCATATGAATTTTGTGCACTTTTTTTTTCGCGGATTTTTTTTGTGCACTTTTTTTCGCTGAAGAATTTTGTGCACTATTTTTGTTCGCAGATTTTTTTTTGTGCACTATTTTTTTTAGCCAATTTTTTTGGGCACTATTTTTTTTTGCGGATGAATTTTGTGCACTATTTTTTTGCTTTAATTTTTTTGTGCACCATTTTTTTTTGCGGATTTTTTTTGTAAACTTTTTTTCGCGGATGAATTTTGCTCACTTTTTTTTTAAGCGGTTTTATTTTTGTGCATTATTTTTTCACGGGGCCTTTTTTTTGTGCATTATTTTTTTTCACGTTTTTTTTTTGTGAACTATTTTTTTTCGCGAATATTTTTTTTGTGCACTATTTTTTTTCTCGGATTTTTTTTTGCATTTTTTTTTTTCGTGGATGAATTTTGTGTACTATTTTTTATCGAAAATTTTTTAGTGCACTATTTTTTTTTTCGCCGATGAATTTTGTGCACTATTTTTTCCGCGGATTTTTTTAAGCACTATTTTTTTCGCGGATGAATTTTGTGCACTATTTTTTTCGCAGATTTTTTTTGTGCACTTTTATTTTTCGCAGATGAATTTTGTGCACTTTTTTTTTAGCCGATTTTTTGTGAACTATTTTTTTTTAAGGATTTATTTTTGTGCATTATTTTTTTCACGGATTTTTTTGTGCACTATTTTTTTTCGCGGATGAATTTTGTGCACTTTTTTTCGTTTTAGATTTTTTTTTTGTGCACTTTTTTTCGCTGATGAATTTTGTGCACTATTTTTTTCGCAGATTTTTTTTTGTGCACTATTTTTTTTAGCTAATTTTTTTGGGCACTATTTTTTTTTGCGGATGAATTTTGTGCACTATTTTTTTGCTTTAATTTTTTTGTGCACCATTTTTTTTTGCGGATTTTTTTTGTAAACTTTTTTTCGTGGATGAATTTTGCTCACTTTTTTTTTAAGCGGATTTATTTTTGTGCATTATTTTTTCTCGGGGCCTTTTTTTTGTGCATTATTTTTTTTCACGTTTTTTTTTTTGTGAACTATTTTTTTTCGCGAATATTTTTTTTGAGCACTATTTTTTTTCTCGGATTTTTTGGGCTTATTTTTTTTCGCAGATGAATTTTGTGCACTATTTTTTCCGCAGATTTTTTTAAGCACTATTTTTTTCGCGGATGAATTTTGTGCACTATTTTTTTCGCAGATTTTTTTTTGTGCACTATTATTTTTCGCGGATGAATTTTGTGCACTTTTTTTTCAGCCGATTTTTTGTGAACTATTTTTTTTAAAGGATTTATTTTTGTGCATTATGTTTTTCGCGGATTTTTTTTTGTGCACTATTTTTTTTCGTAGATTTTTTTTGTGCACTATTTTTTTCGCGGATTTTTTTTGTGCTCTTTTTTTCGCGGATGAATTTTGCGCACTATTATTTTCGAGGATTTTTTTGTGCACTATTTTTTAGCCAATTTTTTTGGGCACTATTTTTTTTTGCGGATGAATTTTGTGCACTATTTTTTTGCTTTAATTTTTTTGTGCACCATTTTTTTTTGCGGATTTTTTTTGTAAACTTTTTTTCGCGGATGAATTTTGCTCACTTTTTTTTTAAGCGGTTTTATTTTTGTGCATTATTTTTTTCACGGGGCCTTTTTTTTGTGCATTATTTTTTTTCACGTTTTTTTTTTGTGAACTATTTTTTTTCGCGAATATTTTTTTTGTGCACTATTTTTTTTCTCGGATTTTTTTTTGCATTTTTTTTTTTCGTGGATGAATTTTGTGTACTATTTTTTATCGAAAATTTTTTAGTGCACTATTTTTTTTTTCGCCGATGAATTTTGTGCACTATTTTTTCCGCGGATTTTTTTAAGCACTATTTTTTTCGCGGATGAATTTTGTGCACTATTTTTTTCGCAGATTTTTTTTGTGCACTTTTATTTTTCGCAGATGAATTTTGTGCACTTTTTTTTTAGCCGATTTTTTGTGAACTATTTTTTTTTAAGGATTTATTTTTGTGCATTATTTTTTTCACGGATTTTTTTGTGCACTATTTTTTTTCGCGGATGAATTTTGTGCACTTTTTTTCGTTTTAGATTTTTTTTTTGTGCACTTTTTTTCGCTGATGAATTTTGTGCACTCTTTTTTTCGCAGATTTTTTTTTGTGCACTATTTTTTTTAGCTAATTTTTTTGGGCACTATTTTTTTTTGCGGATGAATTTTGTGCACTAATTTTTTGCTTTAATTTTTTTGTGCACCATTTTTTTTTGCGGATTTTTTTTGTAAACTTTTTTTCGTGGATGAATTTTGCTCACTTTTTTTTTAAGCGGATTTATTTTTGTGCATTATTTTTTCTCGGGGCCTTTTTTTTGTGCATTATTTTTTTTCACGTTTTTTTTTTTGTGAACTATTTTTTTTCGCGAATATTTTTTTTGAGCACTATTTTTTTTCTCGGATTTTTTGGGCTTTTTTTTTTCGCAGATGAATTTTGTGCACTATTTTTTCCGCAGATTTTTTTAAGCACTATTTTTTTCGCGGATGAATTTTGTGCACTATTTTTTTCGCAGATTTTTTTTTGTGCACTATTATTTTTCGCGGATGAATTTTGTGCACTTTTTTTTCAGCCGATTTTTTGTGAACTATTTTTTTTAAAGGATTTATTTTTGTGCATTATGTTTTTCGCGGATTTTTTTTTGTGCACTATTTTTTTTCGTAGATTTTTTTTGTGCACTTTTTTTTTCGTGGATTTTTTTTGTGCACTATTTTTTTTTCGCAGAAGAATTTTGTGCACTATTTTTTTCGCGGATTTTGTTTTTGTGCACTTTTTTTCGCGGATGAATTTTGTGCACTATTTTTTTCGAGGATTTTTTTGTGCACAATTTTTTTCGTGGCTTTTTTTTGTGCACCAATTTTTTTACGCGGATGAATTTTGTGCACTATTTTTTATCTTCAATTTTTTTGTGCACTATTTTTTTTTGCGTATTTTATTTTGTGCACTTTTTTTCGCGGATGAATTTTGTGCACTTTTTTTTAGGCGGATTTATTTTTGTGCATTATTTTTTTTCACGTTTTTTTTTGAGGATGAATTTTGTGCAATATTCTTTCGCGGAATTTCGTGCACTATTTTTTTTGCGGATGAATTTTGTGCAATATTATTTCGCGGAATTTTTTTTGTGCATAATTTTTTTTTACGAATGAATTTTGTGCAATATTGATTCGTAGATTTTTTTTGTGCACTTTTTTTTGTGGATTTTTTTGTGTACAATTTGTTTTCGCGAATGAATTTTGTGCACCATTTTTTTTCGCAGATTTTTTTGTGCAGTATTTTATTTTCGTGGATTAATTTTGTGCACTATTTTTTTCTTGCTTTTATTTTTTAAGCACTTTTTTTCGTAGATTTTTTTTGTGCACTTTTTTTTGCGGGTTTTTTTGTGTACTATTTTTTTTCTCGGATCAATTTTGTGCACTATTTTTTTCGCGTTTATTTATTGTGCACTTTTATTGCGGATGAATTTTGTGCATTTTTTTATGGGATTTATTTTTGTGTTATTATTTTTGTCGCGGAATTTGTTCTTGAGCATATTTTTTGTGCACTATTTTTTTTCGCGGATGAATTTTGTGCACTTTTTTTTTCGCGGATTTTTTTTGTGCACTTTTTTTCGCTGATGAATTTTGTGCACTATTTTTTTTCGCAGATTTTTTTTTGTGCACTATTTTTTTTAGCCAATTTTTTTGGGCACTATTTTTTTTTGCCGATGAATTTTGTGCACTATTTTTTTCCTTTAATTTTTTTGTGCACCATTTTTTTTTTAAAGGATTTCTTTTTGTGCATTATTTTTTTCGCTGATTTTTTTTTGTGCACTATTTTTTTTCGTAGATTTTTTTTGTGCACTTTTTTTTTCGTGGATTTTTTTTGTGCACTATTTTTTTTTCGCAGAAGAATTTTGTGCACTATTTTTTTCGCGGATTTTTTTTTTGTGCACTTTTTTTCGCGGATGAATTTTGTGCACTATTTTTTTCGAGGATTTTTTTGTGCACAATTTTTTTCGTGGCTTTTTTTTGTGCACCAATTTTTTTACGCGGATGAATTTTGTGCACTATTTTTTATCTTTAATTTTTTTGTGCACTATTTTTTTTTTGCGTATTTTTTTTGTGCACTTTTTTTCGCAGAAGAATTTTGTGCACTATTTTTTTCGCGGATTTTTTTTGTGCTCTTTTTTTCGCGGATGAATTTTGTGCACTATTATTTTCGAGGATTTTTTTTATGCACAATTTTTTTCGCGGATTTTTTTTGGGCACAATTTTTTTTTTCGGAGTTGAATTTTGTGCACCATTTTTTTCCTTAAATTTTTTTTGTTCACTATTTTTTTTTTGCGGATAAATTTTGTGCAATATTAATTCGCGGATTTTTTGTGCACTATTTTTTTTTCGCAGATGAATTCTGTGCACTATTTTTTTTTGCGTATTTTTTTTGTGCACTTTTTTTCGCGGATGAATTTTGTGCACTTTTTTTTTAAGCCAATTTATTTTTGTGCATTATTTTTGTCGCGGACTTTTCTTTTGTGCTTTACTTTTTTTCACGTTTTTTTTTTGCGGATGAATTTTGTGCAATATTTTTTCGCGGAATTTTGTGCACTATTTTTTTTGCGGATGAATTTTGTGCAATATTATTTCGCGGAATTTTTTTTGTGCATAATTTTTTTTTTGCGAATGAATTTTGTGCAATATCATTTCGTAGATTTTTTTTTGCACTTTTTTTTGTGGATTTTTTTGTGTACAATTTGTTTTCGCGGATGAATTTTGTGCACTATTTTTTTTCGCGGATTTTTTGTGTGCACTATTTTCTTTTCGTGGATGAATTTTGTGCACTATTTTTTTCTTGCTTTTATTTTTTATGCACTTTTTTTTTCGTAGATTTTTTTTGTGCACTTTTTTTTTGCGGATTTTTTTTTGTGTCCTTTTTTTGCGGATGAATTTTGTGCACTTTTTTTATGGGATTTATTTTTGTGTTATAATTTTTGTCGCGGAATTTTTTTTTGAGCATTTTTTTTGTGCACTATTTTTTTTCGCGGATGAATTTTGTGCACTTTTTTTTTCGCGGATTTTTTTTGTGCACTTTTTTTCGCTGAAGAATTTTGTGCACTATTTTTGTTCGCAGATTTTTTTTTGTGCACTATTTTTTTTAGCCAATTTTTTTGGGCACTATTTTTTTTTGCGGATGAATTTTGTGCACTATTTTTTTGCTTTAATTTTTTTGTGCACCATTTTTTTTTGCGGATTTTTTTTGTAAACTTTTTTTCGCGGATGAATTTTGCTCACTTTTTTTTTAAGCGGTTTTATTTTTGTGCATTATTTTTTCTCGGGGCCTTTTTTTTGTGCATTATTTTTTTTCACGTTTTTTTTTTGTGAACTATTTTTTTTCGCGAATATTTTTTTTGTGCACTATTTTTTTTCTCGGATTTTTTTTTGCATTTTTTTTTTTCGTGGATGAATTTTGTGTACTATTTTTTATCGAAAATTTTTTAGTGCACTATTTTATTTTTCGCAGATGAATTTTGTGCACAATTTTTTCCGCGGATTTTTTTAAGCACTATTTTTTTCGCGGATGAATTTTGTGCACTATTTTTTTCGCAGATTTTTTTTGTGCACTATTATTTTTCGCAGATGAATTTTGTGCACTTTTTTTTTAGCCGATTTTTTGTGAACTATTTTTTTTTAAGGATTTATTTTTGTGCATTATTTTTTTCACGGATTTTTTTGTGCACTATTTTTTTTCGCGGATGAATTTTGTGCACTTTTTTTCGTTTTAGATTTTTTTTTGTGCACTTTTTTTCGCTGATGAATTTTGTGCACTATTTTTTTCGCAGATTTTTTTTTGTGCACTATTTTTTTTAGCTAATTTTTTTGGGCACTATTTTTTTTTGCGGATGAATTTTGTGCACTATTTTTTTGCTTTAATTTTTTTGTGCACCATTTTTTTTTGCGGATTTTTTTTGTAAACTTTTTTTCGTGGATGAATTTTGCTCACTTTTTTTTTAAGCGGATTTATTTTTGTGCATTATTTTTTCTCGGGGCCTTTTTTTTGTGCATTATTTTTTTTCACGTTTTTTTTTTGTGAACTATTTTTTTTCGCGAATATTTTTTTTGAGCACTATTTTTTTTCTCGGATTTTTTGGGCTTTTTTTTTTTCGCAGATGAATTTTGTGCACTATTTTTTCCGCAGATTTTTTTAAGCACTATTTTTTTCGCGGATGAATTTTGTGCACTATTTTTTTCGCAGATTTTTTTTTGTGCACTATTATTTTTCGCGGATGAATTTTGCGCACTTTTTTTTCAGCCGATTTTTTGTGAACTATTTTTTTTAAAGGATTTATTTTTGTGCATTATGTTTTTCGCGGATTTTTTTTTGTGCACTATTTTTTTTCGTAGATTTTTTTTGTGCACTTTTTTTTTCGTAAATTTTTTTTGTGCACTATTTTTTTTTCGCAGAAGAATTTTGTGCACTATTTTTTTCGCGGATTTTGTTTTTGTGCACTTTTTTTCGCGAATGAATTTTGTGCACTATTTTTTTCGAGGATTTTTTTGTGCACAATTTTTTTCGTGGCTTTTTTTTGTGCACCAATTTTTTTACGCGGATGAATTTTGTGCACTATTTTTTATCTTCAATTTTTTTGTGCACTATTTTTTTTTTGCGTATTTTTTTTGTGCACTTTTTTTCGCGGATGAATTTTGTGCACTTTTTTTTTAGGCGGATTTATTTTTGTGCATTATTTATTTTCACGTTTTTTTTTGCGGATTTTTTTTTGTGTACTTTTTTTGCGGATGAATTTTGTGCACTTTTTTTATGGGATTTATTTTTGTGTTATAATTTTTGTCGCGGAATTTTTTTTTGAGCATTTTTTTTGTGCACTATTTTTTTTCGCGGATGAATTTTGTGCACTTTTTTTTTCGCGGATTTTTTTTGTGCACTTTTTTTCGCTGAAGAATTTTGTGCACTATTTTTGTTCGCAGATTTTTTTTTGTGCACTATTTTTTTTAGCCAATTTTTTTGGGCACTATTTTTTTTTGCGGATGAATTTTGTGCACTATTTTTTTGCTTTAATTTTTTTGTGCACCATTTTTTTTTGCGGATTTTTTTTGTAAATTTTTTTTCGCGGATGAATTTTGCTCACTTTTTTTTTAAGCGGTTTTATTTTTGTGCATTATTTTTTCACGGGGCCTTTTTTTTGTGCATTATTTTTTTTCACGTTTTTTTTTTTTGTGAACTATTTTTTTTCGCGAATATTTTTTTTGTGCACTATTTTTTTTCTCGGATTTTTTTTTGCATTTTTTTTTTTCGTGGATGAATTTTGTGTACTATTTTTTATCGAAAATTTTTTAGTGCACTATTTTTTTTTTCGCCGATGAATTTTGTGCACTATTTTTTCCGCGGATTTTTTTAAGCACTATTTTTTTCGCGGATGAATTTTGTGCACTATTTTTTTCGCAGATTTTTTTTGTGCACTTTTATTTTTCGCAGATGAATTTTGTGCACTTTTTTTTTAGCCGATTTTTTGTGAACTATTTTTTTTTAAGGATTTATTTTTGTGCATTATTTTTTTCACGGATTTTTTTGTGCACTATTTTTTTTCGCGGATGAATTTTGTGCACTTTTTTTCGTTTTAGATTTTTTTTTTGTGCACTTTTTTTCGCTGATGAATTTTGTGCACTATTTTTTTCGCAGATTTTTTTTTGTGCACTATTTTTTTTAGCTAATTTTTTTGGGCACTATTTTTTTTTGCGGATGAATTTTGTGCACTATTTTTTTGCTTTAATTTTTTTGTGCACCATTTTTTTTTGCGGATTTTTTTTGTAAACTTTTTTTCGTGGATGAATTTTGCTCACTTTTTTTTTAAGCGGATTTATTTTTGTGCATTATTTTTTCTCGGGGCCTTTTTTTTGTGCATTATTTTTTTTCACGTTTTTTTTTTTGTGAACTATTTTTTTTCGCGAATATTTTTTTTGAGCACTATTTTTTTTCTCGGATTTTTTGGGCTTATTTTTTTTCGCAGATGAATTTTGTGCACTATTTTTTCCGCAGATTTTTTTAAGCACTATTTTTTTCGCGGATGAATTTTGTGCACTATTTTTTTCGCAGATTTTTTTTTGTGCACTATTATTTTTCGCGGATGAATTTTGTGCACTTTTTTTTCAGCCGATTTTTTGTGAACTATTTTTTTTAAAGGATTTATTTTTGTGCATTATGTTTTTCGCGGATTTTTTTTTGTGCACTATTTTTTTTCGTAGATTTTTTTTGTGCACTATTTTTTTCGCGGATTTTTTTTGTGCTCTTTTTTTCGCGGATGAATTTTGCGCACTATTATTTTCGAGGATTTTTTTGTGCACTATTTTTTTAGCCAATTTTTTTGGGCACTATTTTTTTTTGCAGATGAATTTTGTGCACTATTTTTTTGCTTTAATTTTTTTGTGCACCATTTTTTTTTGCGGATTTTTTTTGTAAACTTTTTTTCGCGGATGAATTTTGCTCACTTTTTTTTTAAGCGGTTTTATTTTTGTGCATTATTTTTTTCACGGGGCCTTTTTTTTGTGCATTATTTTTTTTCACGTTTTTTTTTTGTGAACTATTTTTTTTCGCGAATATTTTTTTTGTGCACTATTTTTTTTCTCGGATTTTTTTTTGCATTTTTTTTTTTCGTGGATGAATTTTGTGTACTATTTTTTATCGAAAATTTTTTAGTGCACTATTTTTTTTTTCGCCGATGAATTTTGTGCACTATTTTTTCCGCGGATTTTTTTAAGCACTATTTTTTTCGCGGATGAATTTTGTGCACTATTTTTTTCGCAGATTTTTTTTGTGCACTTTTATTTTTCGCAGATGAATTTTGTGCACTTTTTTTTTAGCCGATTTTTTGTGAACTATTTTTTTTTAAGGATTTATTTTTGTGCATTATTTTTTTCACGGATTTTTTTGTGCACTATTTTTTTTCGCGGATGAATTTTGTGCACTTTTTTTCGTTTTAGTTTTTTTTTTTGTGCACTTTTTTTCGCTGATGAATTTTGTGCACTATTTTTTTCGCCGATTTTTTTTTGTGCACTATTTTTTTTAGCTAATTTTTTTGGGCACTATTTTTTTTTGCGGATGAATTTTGTGCACTAATTTTTTGCTTTAATTTTTTTGTGCACCATTTTTTTTTGCGGATTTTTTTTGTAAACTTTTTTTCGTGGATGAATTTTGCTCACTTTTTTTTTAAGCGGATTTATTTTTGTGCATTATTTTTTCTCGGGGCCTTTTTTTTGTGCATTATTTTTTTTCACGTTTTTTTTTTTGTGAACTATTTTTTTTCGCGAATATTTTTTTTGAGCACTATTTTTTTTCTCGGATTTTTTGGGCTTTTTTTTTTTCGCAGATGAATTTTGTGCACTATTTTTTCCGCAGATTTTTTTAAGCACTATTTTTTTCGCGGATGAATTTTGTGCACTATTTTTTTCGCAGATTTTTTTTTGTGCACTATTATTTTTCGCGGATGAATTTTGTGCACTTTTTTTTCAGCCGATTTTTTGTGAACTATTTTTTTTAAAGGATTTATTTTTGTGCATTATGTTTTTCGCGGATTTTTTTTTGTGCACTATTTTTTTTCGTAGATTTTTTTTGTGCACTTTTTTTTTCGTGGATTTTTTTTGTGCACTATTTTTTTTTCGCAGAAGAATTTTGTGCACTATTTTTTTCGCGGATTTTGTTTTTGTGCACTTTTTTTCGCGGATGAATTTTGTGCACTATTTTTTTCGAGGATTTTTTTGTGCACAATTTTTTTCGTGGCTTTTTTTTGTGCACCAATTTTTTTACGCGGATGAATTTTGTGCACTATTTTTTATCTTCAATTTTTTTGTGCACTATTTTTTTTTGCGTATTTTATTTTGTGCACTTTTTTTCGCGGATGAATTTTGTGCACTTTTTTTTAGGCGGATTTATTTTTGTGCATTATTTTTTTTCACGTTTTTTTTTGAGGATGAATTTTGTGCAATATTCTTTCGCGGAATTTCGTGCACTATTTTTTTTGCGGATGAATTTTGTGCAATATTATTTCGCGGAATTTTTTTTGTGCATAATTTTTTTTTTACGAATGAATTTTGTGCAATATTAATTCGTAGATTTTTTTTGTGCACTTTTTTTTGTGGATTTTTTTGTGTACAATTTGTTTTCGCGAATGAATTTTGTGCACCATTTTTTTTCGCAGATTTTTTTGTGCAGTATTTTATTTTCGTGGATTAATTTTGTGCACTATTTTTTTCTTGCTTTTATTTTTTAAGCACTTTTTTTCGTAGATTTTTTTTGTGCACTTTTTTTTGCGGGTTTTTTTGTGTACTATTTTTTTTCTCGGATCAATTTTGTGCACTATTTTTTTCGCGTTTATTTATTGTGCACTTTTATTGCGGATGAATTTTGTGCATTTTTTTATGGGATTTATTTTTGTGTTATTATTTTTGTCGCGGAATTTGTTCTTGAGCATATTTTTTGTGCACTATTTTTTTTCGCGGATGAATTTTGTGCACTTTTTTTTTCGCGGATTTTTTTTGTGCACTTTTTTTCGCTGATGAATTTTGTGCACTATTTTTTTTCGCAGATTTTTTTTTGTGCACTATTTTTTTTAGCCAATTTTTTTGGGCACTATTTTTTTTTGCCGATGAATTTTGTGCACTATTTTTTTCCTTTAATTTTTTTGTGCACCATTTTTTTTTTAAAGGATTTCTTTTTGTGCATTATTTTTTTCGCTGATTTTTTTTTGTGCACTATTTTTTTTCGTAGATTTTTTTTGTGCACTTTTTTTTTCGTGGATTTTTTTTGTGCACTATTTTTTTTTCGCAGAAGAATTTTGTGCACTATTTTTTTCGCGGATTTTTTTTTTGTGCACTTTTTTTCGCGGATGAATTTTGTGCACTATTTTTTTCGAGGATTTTTTTGTGCACAATTTTTTTCGTGGCTTTTTTTTGTGCACCAATTTTTTTACGCGGATGAATTTTGTGCACTATTTTTTATCTTTAATTTTTTTGTGCACTATTCTTTTTTTGCGTATTTTTTTTGTGCACTTTTTTTCGCAGAAGAATTTTGTGCACTATTTTTTTCGCGGATTTTTTTTGTGCTCTTTTTTTCGCGGATGAATTTTGTGCACTATTATTTTCGAGGATTTTTTTGTGCACAATTTTTTTCGCGGATTTTTTTTGGGCACAATTTTTTTTTTCGGAGTTGAATTTTGTGCACCATTTTTTTCCTTAAATTTTTTTTGTTCACTATTTTTTTTTTGCGGATAAATTTTGTGCAATATTAATTCGCGGATTTTTTGTGCACTATTTTTTTTTCGCAGATGAATTCTGTGCACTATTTTTTTTTGCGTATTTTTTTTGTGCACTTTTTTTCGCGGATGAATTTTGTGCACTTTTTTTTTAAGCCAATTTATTTTTGTGCATTATTTTTGTCGCGGACTTTTCTTTTGTGCTTTACTTTTTTTCACGTTTTTTTTTTGCGGATGAATTTTGTGCAATATTTTTTCGCGGAATTTTGTGCACTATTTTTTTTGCGGATGAATTTTGTGCAATATTATTTCGCGGAATTTTTTTTGTGCATAATTTTTTTTTTGCGAATGAATTTTGTGCAATATCATTTCGTAGATTTTTTTTTGCACTTTTTTTTGTGGATTTTTTTGTGTACAATTTGTTTTCGCGGATGAATTTTGTGCACTATTTTTTTTCGCGGATTTTTTGTGTGCACTATTTTCTTTTCGTGGATGAATTTTGTGCACTATTTTTTTCTTGCTTTTATTTTTTATGCACTTTTTTTTTCGTAGATTTTTTTTGTGCACTTTTTTTTTGCGGATTTTTTTTTGTGTACTTTTTTTGCGGATGAATTTTGTGCACTTTTTTTATGGGATTTATTTTTGTGTTATAATTTTTGTCGCGGAATATTTTTTTGAGCATTTTTTTTGTGCACTATTTTTTTTCGCGGATGAATTTTGTGCACTTTTTTTTTCGCGGATTTTTTTTGTGCACTTTTTTTCGCTGAAGAATTTTGTGCACTATTTTTGTTCGCAGATTTTTTTTTGTGCACTATTTTTTTTAGCCAATTTTTTTGGGCACTATTTTTTTTTGCGGATGAATTTTGTGCACTATTTTTTTGCTTTAATTTTTTTGTGCACCATTTTTTTTTGCGGATTTTTTTTGTAAACTTTTTTTCGCGGATGAATTTTGCTCACTTTTTTTTTAAGCGGTTTTATTTTTGTGCATTATTTTTTCTCGGGGCCTTTTTTTTGTGCATTATTTTTTTTCACGTTTTTTTTTTGTGAACTATTTTTTTTCGCGAATATTTTTTTTGTGCACTATTTTTTTTCTCGGATTTTTTTTTGCATTTTTTTTTTTCGTGGATGAATTTTGTGTACTATTTTTTATCGAAAATTTTTTAGTGCACTATTTTATTTTTCGCAGATGAATTTTGTGCACAATTTTTTCCGCGGATTTTTTTAAGCACTATTTTTTTCGCGCATGAATTTTGTGCACTATTTTTTTCGCAGATTTTTTTTGTGCACTATTATTTTTCGCAGATGAATTTTGTGCACTTTTTTTTTAGCCGATTTTTTGTGAACTATTTTTTTTTAAGGATTTATTTTTGTGCATTATTTTTTTCACGGATTTTTTTGTGCACTATTTTTTTTCGCGGATGAATTTTGTGCACTTTTTTTCGTTTTAGATTTTTTTTTTGTGCACTTTTTTTCGCTGATGAATTTTGTGCACTATTTTTTTCGCAGATTTTTTTTTGTGCACTATTTTTTTTAGCTAATTTTTTTGGGCACTATTTTTTTTTGCGGATGAATTTTGTGCACTATTTTTTTGCTTTAATTTTTTTGTGCACCATTTTTTTTTGCGGATTTTTTTTGTAAACTTTTTTTCGTGGATGAATTTTGCTCACTTTTTTTTTAAGCGGATTTATTTTTGTGCATTATTTTTTCTCGGGGCCTTTTTTTTGTGCATTATTTTTTTTCACGTTTTTTTTTTGTGAACTATTTTTTTTCGCGAATATTTTTTTTGAGCACTATTTTTTTTCTCGGATTTTTTGGGCTTTTTTTTTTTCGCAGATGAATTTTGTGCACTATTTTTTCCGCAGATTTTTTTAAGCACTATTTTTTTCGCGGATGAATTTTGTGCACTATTTTTTTCGCAGATTTTTTTTTGTGCACTATTATTTTTCGCGGATGAATTTTGCGCACTTTTTTTTCAGCCGATTTTTTGTGAACTATTTTTTTTAAAGGATTTATTTTTGTGCATTATGTTTTTCGCGGATTTTTTTTTGTGCACTATTTTTTTTCGTAGATTTTTTTTGTGCACTTTTTTTTTCGTGGATTTTTTTTGTGCACTATTTTTTTTTCGCAGAAGAATTTTGTGCACTATTTTTTTCGCGGATTTTGTTTTTGTGCACTTTTTTTCGCGAATGAATTTTGTGCACTATTTTTTTCGAGGATTTTTTTGTGCACAATTTTTTTCGTGGCTTTTTTTTGTGCACCAATTTTTTTACGCGGATGAATTTTGTGCACTATTTTTTATCTTCAATTTTTTTGTGCACTATTTTTTTTTTGCGTATTTTTTTTGTGCACTTTTTTTCGCGGATGAATTTTGTGCACTTTTTTTTTAGGCGGATTTATTTTTGTGCATTATTTATTTTCACGTTTTTTTTTGCGGATTAATTTTGTGCAATATTCTTTCGCGGAATTTCGTGCACTATTTTTTTTGCGGATGAATTTTGTGCAATATTATTTTGCGGAATTTTTTTTGTGCATAATTTTTTTTTTACGAATGAATTTTGTGCAATATTAATTCGTAGATTTTTTTTGTGCACTTTTTTCTGTGGATTTTTTTGTGTACAATTTGTTTTCGCGAATGAATTTTGTGCACCATTTTTTTTCGCGGATTTTTTTGTGCAGTATTTTATTTTCGTGGATTAATTTTGTGCACTATTTTTTTCTTGCTTTTATTTTTTAAGCACTTTTTTTCGTAGATTTTTTTTGTGCATTTTTTTTTGCGGGTTTTTTTTGTGTACTATTTTTTTTCTCGGATCAATTTTGTGCACTATTTTTTTCGCGTTTATTTATTGTGCACTTTTATTGCGGATGAATTTTGTGCATTTTTTTATGGGATTTATTTTTGTGTTATTATTTTTGTCGCGGAATTTGTTTTTGAGCATATTTTTTGTGCACTATTTTTTTTCGCGGATGAATTTTGTGCACTTTTTTTTTCGCGGATTTTTTTTGTGCACTTTTTTTCGCTGATGAATTTTGTGCACTATTTTTTTTCGCAGATTTTTTTTTGTGCACTATTTTTTTTAGCCAATTTTTTTGGGCACTATTTTTTTTGCCGATGCATTTTGTGCACTATTTTTTTCCGTTAATTTTTTTGTGCACCATTTTTTTTTTAAAGGATATCTTTTTGTGCATTATTTTTTTCGCGGATTTTTTTTTGTGCACTATTTTTTTTCGTAGATTTTTTTTGTGCACTCTTTTTTTCGTGGATTTTTTTTGTGCACTATTTTTTTTTCGCAGAAGAATTTTGTGCACTATTTTTTTCGCGGATTTTTTTTTTGTGCACTTTTTTTCGCGGATGAATTTTGTGCACTATTTTTTTCGAGGATTTTTTTGTGCACAATTTTTTTCGTGGCTTTTTTTTGTGCACCAATTTTTTTACGCGGATGAATTTTGTGCACTATTTTTTATCTTTAATTTTTTTGTGCACTATTTTTTTTTTGCGTATTTTTTTTGTGCACTTTTTTTCGCGGATGAATTTTGTGCACTTTTTTTTTAAGCGGATTTATTTTTGTGCATTATTTTTGTCGCGGACTTTTTTTTGTGCATTATTTTTTTTCACGTTTTTTTTTTGCGGATGAATTTTGTGCAATATTATTTCGCGGAATTTCGTGCACTATTTTTTTTGCGGATGAATTTTGTGCAATATTATTTCGCGGAATTTTTTTTGTGCCTAATTTTTTTTTTGCGAATGAATTTTGTGCAATATTATTTCGTAGATTTTTTTTGTGCACTTTTTTTTGTGAATTTTTTTGTGTACAATTTGTTTTCGTGAATGAATTTTGTGCACCATTTTTTTTCGCGGATTTTTTGTGTGCACTATTTTATTTTCGTGGATGAATTTTGTGCACTATTTTTTTCTTGCTTTTATTTTTTATGCACTTTTTTTTTGCGGATTTTTTTTTGTGTACTATTTTTTTCTTGGATCAATTTTGTGCACTATTTTTTTCGCGTTTATTTATTGTGCACTTTTTTTGCGGATGAATTTTGTGCATTATTTTTATGGGATTTATTTTTGTGTTATTTTTTTTGTCGCGGAATTTTTTTTTGAGCATTTTTTTTGTGCACTATTTTTTTTCGCGGATGAATTTTGTGCACTTTTTTTTCGCGGATTTTTCTTGTGCACTTTTTTTCGCTGATGAATTTTGTGCACTATTTTTTTTCGCAGATTTTTTTTTGTGCACTATTTTTTTTAGCCAATTTTTTTGGGCACTATTTTTTTTTGCGGATGAATTTTGTGCACTATTTTTTCCCTTTAATTTTTTTTCGTGCACCATTTTTTTTTGCGGATTTTTTTTGTAAACTTTTTTTCGCGGATGAATTTTGCTCACTTTTTTTTTAAACGGATTTATTTTTGCGCATTTTTTTTTCTCGGGGCCTTTTTTTTTGTGCATTATTTTTTTTCACGTTTTTTTTTGTGAACTATTTTTTTTCGCGAATATTTTTTTTGTGCACTATTTTTTTTCTCGGATTTTTTAGGCATTTTTTTTTTCGTGGATGAATTTTGTGGACTATTTTTTATCGAAAATTTTTTGTGCACTATTTTATTTTTCGCAGATGAATTTTGTGCACTATTTTTTTCGCGGATTTTTTTAAGCACTATTTTTTCGCGGATGAATTTTGTGCACTATTTTTTTCGCAGATTTTTTTTGTGCACTTTTTTTTCGCCAATTTTTTTTGTGCACTATTTTTTTTCGTAGATTTTTTTTGTGCACTTTTTTTCGTGGATTTTTTTTGTGCACTATTTGTTTTCGCAGAAGAATTTTGTGCACTATTTTTTTCGCGGATTTTTTTTGTGCACTTTTTTTCGCGGATGAATTTTGTGCACTATTATTTTCGAGGATTTTTTTGTGCACAATTTTTTTCGCGGATTTTTTTTTGGCACAATTTTTTTTTTCGGAGTTGAATTTTGTGCACCATTTTTTTCCTTAAATTTTTTTTGTGCACTATTTTTTTTTTGCGGATGAATTTTGTGCAATATTTATTCGCGGATTTTTTGTGCACTATTTGTTTTTCGCAGATGAATTTTGTGCACTATTTTTTTCCTTTAATTTTTTTGTGCACCATTTTTTTTTTAAAGGATATCTTTTTGTGCATTATTTTTTTCGTGGATTTTTTTTGTGCACTATTTTTTTTTCGCAGAAGAATTTTGTGCACTATTTTTTTCGCGGATTTTTTTTTTGTGCACTTTTTTTCGCGGATGAATTTTGTGCACTATTTTTTTCGATGATTTTTTTGTGCACAATTTTTTTCGTGGCTTTTTTTTGTGCACCAATTTTTTTTCGCAGAAGAATTTTGTGCACTATTTTGTTCGCGGATTTTTTTTTTGTGCACTTTTTTTCGTGGATGAATTTTGTGGACTATTTTTTATCGAAAATTTTTTTGTGCACTATTTTATTTTTCGCAGATGAATTTTGTGCACTATTTTTTTCGCGGATTTTTTTAAGCACTATTTTTTCGCGGATGAATTTTGTGCACTATTTTTTTCGCAGATTTTTTTTGTGCACTTTTTTTTCGCGGATTTTTTTTGTGCACTATTTTTTTTCGTAGATTTTTTTTGTGCACTTTTTTTTCGTGGATTTTTTTTGTGCACTATTTGTTTTCGCAGAAGAATTTTGTGCACTATTTTTTTCGCGGATTTTTTTTGTGCACTTTTTTTCGCGGATGAATTTTGTGCACTATTATTTTCGAGGATTTTTTTGTGCACAATTTTTTTCGCGGATTTTTTTTGGGCACAATTTTTTTTTTCGGAGTTGAATTTTGTGCACCATTTTTTTCCTTAAATTTTTTTTGTGCACTATTTTTTTTTTGCGGATGAATTTTGTGCAATATTAATTCGCGGATTTTTTGTGCACTATTTTTTTTTCGCAGATGAATTTTGTGCACTATTTTTTTTTGCGGATGAATCTTGTGAAATATTATTTCGTAGATTTTTTTTGTGCACTTTTTCTTTCGCGGATTTTTTTTGTGTACTATTTTTTTTTAGCGGATGAACTGTGTGCACGATTTTTTTTTGTGGATTTTTTGTGTACACTATTTTTTTTTCGTGGATGAATTTTGTGCACTATTTTTTTCTTGCTTTTATTTTTTATGCACTATTTTTTTTTCGTAGATTTTCTTGTGCACTTTTTTTTTGTGGATTTTTTTTGTGCACTATTTTTTTCTCGGATGAATTTTGTGCACTATTTTTTTTCACGTTTTTTTATTGTGCACTTTTTTTGCGGATGAATTTTGTGCACTTTTTTTTAGGGGATTTATTTTTGTGCATTATTCTTGTCGCGGAAACTTTTTTTTGCAAATGAATCTTGTGCACTATTTTTTTCTTGCTTTTATTTTTTATGCACTTTTTTTTTCGCGGAAGAATTTTGAGCACTATTTTTTTCGCGGTTTTTTTTTTTGTGCACTTTTTTTCGCGGATGAATTTTGTGCACTATTTTTTTCGAAGATTTTTTTGTGCACAATTTTTTTCACGGTTTTTTTTGGGCACAATTTTTTTTTTCGGAGTTGAATTTTGTGCACCATTTTTTTCCTCGAATTTTTTTTGTGCACTATTTTTTTTTCGCGAATGAATTTTGTGCACTATTTTTTTTCGCGGATTTTTTGTGTGCACTATTTTATTTTCGTGGATGAATTTTGTGCACTATTTTTTTCTTGCTTTTATTTTTTATGCACTTTTTTTCGTAGATTTTTTTTGTGCACTTTTTTTTTGCGGATTTTTTTTGTGTACTATTTTTTTTCTCGGATCAATTTTGTGCACTATTTTTTTCGCGTTTATTTATTGTGCACTTTTTTTGCGGATGAATTTTGTGCATTTTTTTATGGGATTTATTTTTGTGTTATTATTTTTGTCGCGGAATTTTTTTTTGAGCATTTTTTTTGTGCACTATTTTTTTTCACGGATGAATTTTGTGCACTTTTTTTTTTGCGGATTTTTTTTGTGCACTTTTTTTCGCTGATGAATTTTGTGCACTATTTTTTTTCGCAGATTTTTTTTTGTGCACTATTTTTTTAAGCCAATTTTTTTGGGCACTATTTTTTTTTGCGGATGAATTTTGTGCACTATTTTTTCCCTTTAATTTTTTTGTGCACCATTTTTTTTTGCGGATTTTTTTTGTAAACTTTTTTTCGCGGATGAATTTTGCTCACTTTTTTTTAAGCGGATTTATTTTTGTGCATTATTTTTTCTCGGGGCCTTTTTTTTTGTGCATTATTTTTTTTCACGTTTTTTTTTGTGAACTATTTTTTTTCGCGAATATTTTTTTTGTGCACTATTTTTTTTCTCGGATTTTTTTGGGCATTTTTTTTTTTCGTGGATGAATTTTGTGGACTATTTTTTATCGAAAATTTTTTTGTGCACTATTTTATTTTTCGCAGATGAATTTTGTGCACTATTTTTTTCGCGAATTTTTTTAAGCACTATTTTTTTCGCGGATGAATTTTGTGCACTATTTTTTTCGCAGATTTTTTTTTGTGCACTTTTTTTCGCTGATTTTTTTTGTGCATTATTTTTTTTCGTAGATTTTTTTTGTGCACTTTTTTTTCGTGAATTTTTTTTGTGCACTATTTTTTTTCGCAGAAGAATTTTGGGCACTATTTTTTTCGCGGATTTTTTTTGTGCACTTTTTTTCGCGGACGAATTTTGTGCACTATTATTTTCGAGAATTTTTTTGTGCACAATTTTTTTGCGGATTTTTTTTGGGCACAATTTTTTTTTTCGGAGTTGAATTTTGTGCACCATTTTTTTCCTTAAATTTTTTTTGTGCACTATTTTTTTTTTGCGGATGAATTTTGTGCAATATTAATTCGCGGATTTTTTGTGCACTATTTTTTTTCGCAGATGAATTTTGTGCACTATTTTTTTTGCGGATGATTTTTGTGAAATATTATTTCGTAGATTTTTTTTGTGCACTTTTTCTTTCGCGGATTTTTTTTGTGTACTATTTTTTTTTAGCGGATGAACTGTGTGCACGATTTTTTTTTGTGGATATTTTGTGTACACTCTTTTTTTTTCGTGGATGAATTTTGTGCACTATTTTTTTCTTGCTTTTATTTTTTATGCACTTTTTTTTTTTCGAAGATTTTCTTGTGCACTTTTTTTGTGGATTTTTTTTGTGCACTATTTTTTTCTCGGATGAATTTTGTGCACTATTTTTTTTCGCGTTTTTTTATTGTGCACTTTTTTTTTAAGGGATTTATTTTTGTGCATTATTCTTGTCGCGGAAACTTTTTTTTGCAAATGAATCTTGTGCACTATTTTTTTCTTGCTTTTATTTTTTATGCACTTTTTTTTTCGCGGAAGAATTTTGAGCACTATTTTTTTCGCGGAATTTTTTTTTGTGCACTTTTTTTCGCGGATGAATTTTGTGCTCTATTTTTTTCGAAGATTTTTTTGTGCATAATTTTTTTCGCGGTTTTTTTTGGGCACAATTTTTTTTTTCGGAGTTGAATTTTGTGCACCATTTTTTTCCGTGAATTTTTTTTGTGCACTATTTTTTTTTTGCGGATGAATTTTGTGTATTATTATTTCGCGAAAATTTTTGTGTGCACTATTTTTTTTTCGCAGTTGAATTTTGTGCACCATTTTTTTCCTTGAATTTTTTTTGTGCACTATTTTTTTTTTGCAGATGAATTTTGTGCAATATTATTTCGCGGAATTTTTTTGTGCACTATTTTTTTTCGCAGATGAATTTTGTGCACTATTTTTTTTGCGGATGAATTTTGTGCAATATTATTTCGCGGAATTTTTTTGGTGCACTATTTTTTTTGCAAATGAATTTTGTGCAATATTATTTCGTAGATTTTTTTGTGTACTTTTTTTTCGCGGATGAATTTTGTGCACTATTTTTTTAGCGGATTTTTTGTGTGCACTATTTTTTTACACTTTTTTTTTGTGAACTATTTTTTTTCGCGAATTTTTTTTTTTTTGTGCACTATTTTTTTTCTCGGATTTTTTTGGGCATTTTTTTTTTCGTGGATGAATTTTGTTCACTATTTTTTATCGAAAATTTTTTTGTGCACTATTTTATTTTTCGCAGATGAATTTTGTGCACTATTTTTTCGGCGGATTTTTTTAAACACTATTTTTTTCGCGGATGAATTTTGTGCACTATTTTTTTTCAAAGATTTTTTTTTGTGCACTTTTTTTTCGCGGATTTTTTTTTGTGCACTATTTTTTTCGTAGATTTTTTTGTGCACTTTTTTTTTCGTGGATTTTTTTTGTGCACTATTTTTTTTTCGCAGATGAACTTTGTGCACTTTTTTTTCGCGGATTTTTTTTTGTGCGCTTTTTTTCGCGGATGAATTTTGTGCACTTTTTTTGTCGGAGATTTTTTTGTGCACAATTTTTTTCGCGGATTTTTTTTGGGCACAATTTTTTTCTCGGAGTTGAATTTTGTGCACCATTTTTTTCCTTTAATTTTTTTTGTGCACTATTTTTTTTTTGCGGATGAATTTTGTGTAATATTATTTCGCGAAATTTTTTTTGTGCACTATTTTTTTTCGAAGTTGAATTTTGTGCACCATTTTTTTCCTTGAATTTTTTTGTGCACATTTTTTTTTTTGCAGATTAATTTTGTGCAATATTATTTCGCGGAATTTTTTTGTGCACTATTTTTTTTTCGCGAATGAGTTTTGTGCAATATTATTTCGTAGATTTTTTTTGTGTACTATTTTTTTTTCGCGGATGAATTTTGTGCACTATTTTTTTCGCGGATTTTTTGTGTGCACTTTTTTTTCGTGGATGAATTTTGTGCACTATTTTTTTCTTGCTTTTATTTTTTATGCACTATTTTTTTTCGTAGATTTTTTTGTGCACTTTTTTTTGATGATTTTTTTTGTGCACTATTTTTTTTTCTCGGAGGAATTTTGTGCACTATTTTTTTCGCGTTTTTTTATTGTGCACTTTTTTTCGCGGATGAATTTTGTGCACTATTTTTTTCGAGGATTTTTTTGTGCACAATTTTTTTCGCGGATTTTTTTTTAGCACAATTTTTTTTTTCGGAGTTGAATGTTGTGCACCATTTTTTTCTTTGATTTATTTTGTGCACTTTTTTTTTTTCGCGGATAAATTTTGTGCACTATTTTTTCGCGGAAATTTTTTTGTGCACTATTTTTTTTTTCGCAGATGAATTTGTGCACTATTTTTTCCGCGATTTTTTTTGTACACAATTTTTTTCGCGGATGAATTTTATGCACTATTTTTTTTTGTGCACTATTTTTCTCGCGGATTTTTTTTGTGCACTATTTTTTTCGTAGATTTTTTTGTGCACTTTCTTTTTCGTTGATTTTTTTTGTGCACTTTCTTTTTCGTGGATTTTTTTTGTGCACTTTTTTTTTCGTGGATTTTTTTTGTGCACTATTTTTTTTTTCGGAGATGAATTTGTGCACTATTTTTTCTGCGGATTTTTTTGCGCAATATTTTTTTCGCGGATGAATTTTGTGCACTATTATTTTTTGTGCACTATTTTTTTCGCGGGTTTTTTTTGTGTACTATTTTTTTTCTTAGATTTTTTTTGTGCACTTTCTTTTTCGTGGATTTTTTTTTGTGCACTTTTTTTTTCGTGGATTTTTTTTGTGCACTATTTTTTTTCGGAGATGAATTTGTGCACTATTTTTTCCGCGAATTTTTTTGTACACAATTTTTTTTCGCGGATGAATTTTATGCACTATTTTTTTTTGTGCACAATTTTTTTCGCGGATTTTTTTTGTGCACTATTTTTTTCGTAGATTTTTTTGTGCACTTTCTTTTTCGTGGATTTTTTTTGTGCACTATTTTTTTTTTTCGCGGATGAATTTTGTGCACTATATTTTTTCGCAGATTTTTTATTATGCACTTTTTTTCGTGGATTAATTTTGTGCACTATTTTTTTTCGCGGATTTTTTTTTGTGCATTATTTTTTTTTCGCGCATTTTTATTGGCACTATTTTTTTTTTCTGGGATGAATTTCGTGCACCAGTTTTTCCTTGAATTTTTTTGTGCATTATTTTTTTTTGCAGATGAATTTTGTGCACTATTTTTTTGCGGATGAATTTTGTGCAATATTATTTCGCGGAATTTTTTATGTGCACTATTTTTTTTGCAGATTAATTTCTGCAATATTATTTCGTAGATTTTTTTGTGCACTTTTTTTTTCGTAGATGAATTTTGTGCACTATATTTTTTCGCAGATTTTTTATTATGCACTTTTTTTCGCGGATTAATTTTGTGCACTATTTTTTTTCGCGGATTTTTTTTTGTGCATTATTTTTTTTCGCGCATTTTTATTGGCACTATTTTTTTTTCTGGGATGAATTTCGTGCACCAGTTTTTCCTTGAATTTTTTTGTGCATTATTTTTTTTTGCAGATGAATTTTGTGCACTATTTTTTTGCGGATGAATTTTGTGCAATATTATTTCGCGGAATTTTTTATGTGCGCTATTTTTTTTGCAGATTAATTTCTGCAATATTATTTCGTAGATTTTTTTTGTGCATTTTTTTTTTCGTGGATTTTTTTTGTGCACTATTTTTTTTTCGGAGTTGAATTTTGTGCACCATTTTTTTCCTTGAATTTTTTTTGTGCACTTTTTTTTTTTGCGGATGAATTTTGTGTAATATTATTTCTCGGAATTTTTTTTGTGCACTATTTTTTTTTTGCAGATATATTTTGTACACTATTTTTTTTTGCGGATGAATTTTGTGCATTATCATTTCGTAGATTTTTTTTGTGCACTATTTTTTTTCGTAGATTTTTTCTGTGCACTTTTTTTTTCGTGGATTTTTTTGTGCACTATTTTTTTTTACGCGGATGAATTTTGGTCACTATTTTTTTCCTTAAATTTTTTTGTGCATTATTGTTTTTCGCGGATGAATTTTGTGCACTATTTTTTCTGCGGATTTTTTTGCGCACTATTTTTTTCGCGGATGAATTTTGTGCACTATTATTTTTTGTGCACTATTTTTTTCGCGGGTTTTTTTTTGTGCACTATTTTTTTTCTTAGATTTTTTTGTGCACTTTCTTTTTCGTGGATTTTTTTTTGTGCACTATTTTTTTTTACACGGATGAATTTTGTGCACTATTTTTTTTGCGGATGAATTTTGTGCAATATTATTTCGCGGAATTTTTTATGTGCACTATTTTTTTTGCAGATTAATTTCTGCAATATTATTTCGTAGATTTTTTTTTGTGCACTTTTTTTTCGTGGATTTTTTTTGTGCACTATTTTTTTTTTCGGAGATGAATTTTGTGCACCATTTTTTTCCTTGAATTTTTTTGTGCACTTTTTTTTTTTGCGGATGAATTTTGTGCAATATTATTTCTCGGAATTTTTTTTGTGCACTATTTTTTTTTGCAGATGAATTTTGTACACTATTTTTTTTTGCGGATGAATTTTGTGCAATATTATTTCGTAGATTTTTTTTGTGCACTATTTTTTTTCGTAGATTTTTTCTGTGCACTTTCTTTTTCGTGGATTTTTTTTGTGCACTATTTTTTTTTTCGGAGATGAATTTTGTGCACCATTTTTTTCCTTGAATTTTTTTTGTGCACTTTTTTTTTGTGGATGAATTTTGTGCAATATTATTTCTCGGAATTTTTTTTGTGCACTATTTTTTTTTTGCAGATGAATTTTGTACACTATTTTTTTTTGCGGATGAATTTTGTGCAATATTATTTCGTAGATTTTTTTTGTGCACTATTTTTTTTCGTAGATTTTTTCTGTGCACTTTCTTTTTCGTGGATTTTTTTTGTGCACTATTTTTTTTTCGGAGATGAATTTTGTGCACCATTTTTTTCCTTGAATTTTTTTTGTGCACTTTTTTTTCGCGGGTTTTTTTTTGTGCACTATTTTTTTTCTTAGATTTTTTTTGTGCACTTTCTTTTTCGTGGATTTTTTTTTGTGCACTTTTTTTTTCGTGGATTTTTTTTGTGCACTATTTTTTTTTCGGAGATGAATTTGTGCACTTTTTTTTCCGCGAATTTTTTTGTACACAATTTTTTTTCGCGGATGAATTTTATGCACTATTTTTTTTTGTGCACAATTTTTTTCGCGGATTTTTTTTGTGCACTATTTTTTTCGTAGATTTTTTTGTGCACTTTCTTTTTCGTGGATTTTTTTTGTGCACTATTTTTTTTTTCGCGGATGAATTTTGTGCACTATATTTTTTCGCAGATTTTTTATTATGCACTTTTTTTCGCGGATTAATTTTGTGCACTATATTTTTTCGCGGATTTTTTTTTGTGCATTATTTTTTTTCGCGCATTTTTATTGGCACTATTTTTTTTTTCTGGGATGAATTTCGTGCACCAGTTTTTCCTTGAATTTTTTTGTGCATTATTTTTTTTTGCAGATGAATTTTGTGCACTATTTTTTTGCGGATGAATTTTGTGCAATATTATTTCGCGGAATTTTTTATGTGCACTATTTTTTTTGCAGATTAATTTCTGCAATATTATTTCGTAGATTTTTTTGTGCACTTTTTTTTTCGTGGATGAATTTTGTGCACTATATTTTTTCGCAGATTTTTTATTATGCACTTTTTTTCGCGGATTAATTTTGTGCACTATTTTTTTTCGCGGATTTTTTTTTGTGCATTATTTTTTTCGCGCATTTTTATTGGCACTATTTTTTTTTTCTGGGATGAATTTCGTGCACCAGTTTTTCCTTGAATTTTTTTGTGCATTATTTATTTTTGCAGATGAATTTTGTGCACTATTTTTTTGCGGATGAATTTTGTGCAATATTATTTCGCGGAATTTTTTATGTGCGCTATTTTTTTTGCAGATTAATTTCTGCAATATTATTTCGTAGATTTTTTTTGTGCATTTTTTTTTTCGTGGATTTTTTTTGTGCACTTTTTTTTTTTCGGAGATGAATTTTGTGCACCATTTTTTTCCTTGAATTTTTTTTGTGCACTTTTTTTTTTTGCGGATGAATTTTGTGTAATATTATTTCTCGGAATTTTTTTTGTGCACTATTTTTTTTTTGCAGATATATTTTGTACACTATTTTTTTTTGCGGATGAATTTTGTGCATTATCATTTCGTAGATTTTTTTTGTGCACTATTTTTTTTCGTAGATTTTTTTTGTGCATTTTTTTTTTCGTGGATTTTTTTTGTGCACTATTTTTTTTTCGGAGATGAATTTTGTGCACCATTTTTTTCCTTGAATTTTTTTTGTGCACTTTTTTTTTTTGCGGATGAATTTTGTGTAATATTATTTCTCGGAATTTTTTTTGTGCACTATTTTTTTCTTGCAGATGTATTTTGTACACTATTTTTTTTTGCGGATGAATTTTGTGCATTATCATTTCGTAGATTTTTTTTGTGCACTATTTTTTTTCGTAGATTTTTTCTGTGCACTTTTTTTTTCGTGGATTTTTTTGTGCACTATTTTTTTTTACGCGGATGAATTTTGGTCACTATTTTTTTCCTTAAATTTTTTTGTGCATTATTGTTTTTCGCGGATGAATTTTGTGCACTATTTTTTCTGCGGATTTTTTTGCGCACTATTTTTTTCGCGGATGAATTTTGTGCACTATTATTTTTTGTGCACTATTTTTTTCGCAGGTTTTTTTTTGTGCACTATTTTTTTTCTTAGATTTTTTTGTGCACTTTTTTTTTCGTGGATTTTTTTTTGTGCACTATTTTTTTTACACGGATGAATTTTGTGCACTATTTTTTTTGCGGATGAATTTTGTGCAATATTATTTCGCGGAATTTTTTATGTGCACTATTTTTTTTGCAGATTAATTTCTGCAATATTATTTCGTAGATTTTTTTTTGTGCACTTTTTTTTCGTGGATTTTTTTTGTGCACTATTTTTTTTTTCGGAGATGAATTTTGTGCACCATTTTTTTCCTTGAATTTTTTTTGTGCACTTTTTTTTTTGCGGATGAATTTTGTGCAATATTATTTCTCGGAATTTTTTTTGTGCACTATTTTTTTTTGCAGATGAATTTTGTACACTATTTTTTTTTGCGGATGAATTTTGTGCAATATTATTTCGTAGATTTTTTTTGTGCACTATTTTTTCTCGTAGATTTTTTCTGTGCACTTTCTTTTTCGTGGATTTTTTTTGTGCACTATTTTTTTTTTCGGAGATGAATTTTGTGCACCATTTTTTTCCTTGAATTTTTTTTGTGCACTTTTTTTTTGTGGATGAATTTTGTGCAATATTATTTCTCGGAATTTTTTTTGTGCACTATTTTTTTTTTGCAGATGAATTTTGTACACTATTTTTTTTTGCGGATGAATTTTGTGCAATATTATTTCGTAGATTTTTTTTGTGCACTATTTTTTTTCGTAGATTTTTTCTGTGCACTTTCTTTTTCGTGGATTTTTTTTGTGCACTATTTTTTTTTCGGAGATGAATTTTGTGCACCATTTTTTTCCTTGAATTTTTTTTGTGCACTTTTTTTTCGCGGGTTTTTTTTTGTGCACTATTTTTTTTCTTAGATTTTTTTTGTGCACTTTCTTTTTCGTGGATTTTTTTTGTGCACTTTTTTTTTCGTGGATTTTTTTTGTGCACTATTTTTTTTTCGGAGATGAATTTGTGCACTATTTTTTCCGCGAATTTTTTTGTACACAATTTTTTTTCGCGGATGAATTTTATGCACTATTTTTTTTGTGCACAATTTTTTTCGCGGATTTTTTTTGTGCACTATTTTTTTCGTAGATTTTTTTGTGCACTTTCTTTTTCGTGGATTTTTTTTGTGCACTATTTTTTTTTTCGCGGATGAATTTTGTGCACTATATTTTTTCGCAGATTTTTTATTATGCACTTTTTTTCGCGGATTAATTTTGTGCACTATATTTTTTCGCGGATTTTTTTTTGTGCATTATTTTTTTTCGCGCATTTTTATTGGCACTATTTTTTTTTTCTGGGATGAATTTCGTGCACCAGTTTTTCCTTGAATTTTTTTGTGCATTATTTTTTTTTGCAGATGAATTTTGTGCACTATTTTTTTGCGGATGAATTTTGTGCAATATTATTTCGCGGAATTTTTTATGTGCACTATTTTTTTTGCATATTAATTTCTGCAATATTATTTCGTAGATTTTTTTGTGCACTTTTTTTTTCGTGGATGAAATTTGTGCACTATATTTTTTCGCAGATTTTTTATTATGCACTTTTTTTCGCGGATTAATTTTGTGCACTATTTTTTTTCGCGGATTTTTTTTTGTGCATTATTTTTTTCGCGCATTTTTATTGGCACTATTTTTTTTTTCTGGGATGAATTTCGTGCACCAGTTTTTCCTTGAATTTTTTTGTGCATTATTTATTTTTGCAGATGAATTTTGTGCACTATTTTTTTGCGGATGAATTTTGTGCAATATTATTTCGCGGAATTTTTTATGTGCGCTATTTTTTTTGCAGATTAATTTCTGCAATATTATTTCGTAGATTTTTTTTGTGCATTTTTTTTTTCGTGGATTTTTTTGGTGCACTATTTTTTTTCGGAGATGAATTTTGTGCACCATTTTTTTCCTTGAATTTTTTTTGTGCACTTTTTTTTTTTGCGGATGAATTTTGTGTAATATTATTTCTCGGAATTTTTTTTGTGCACTATTTTTTTTTTGCAGATATATTTTGTACACTATTTTTTTTTGCGGATGAATTTTGTGCATTATCATTTCGTAGATTTTTTTTGTGCACTATTTTTTTTCGTAGATTTTTTCTGTGCACTTTTTTTTTCGTGGATTTTTTTGTGCACTATTTTTTTTTACGCGGATGAATTTTGGTCACTATTTTTTTCCTTAAATTTTTTTGTGCATTATTGTTTTTCGCGGATGAATTTTGTGCACTATTTTTTCTGCGGATTTTTTTGCGCACTATTTTTTTCGCGGATGAATTTTGTGCACTATTATTTTTTGTGCACTATTTTTTTCGCGGGTTTTTTTTTGTGCACTATTTTTTTTCTTAGATTTTTTTGTGCACTTTCTTTTTCGTGGATTTTTTTTTGTGCACTATTTTTTTTTACACGGATGAATTTTGTGCACTATTTTTTTTGCGGATGAATTTTGTGCAATATTATTTCGCGGAATTTTTTATGTGCACTATTTTTTTTGCAGATTAATTTCTGCAATATTATTTCGTAGATTTTTTTTTGTGCACTTTTTTTTCGTGGATTTTTTTTGTGCACTATTTTTTTTTTCGGAGATGAATTTTGTGCACCATTTTTTTCCTTGAATTTTTTTTGTGCACTTTTTTTTTTTGCGGATGAATTTTGTGCAATATTATTTCTCGGAATTTTTTTTGTGCACTATTTTTTTTTGCAGATGAATTTTGTACACTATTTTTTTTTGCGGATGAATTTTGTGCAATATTATTTCGTAGATTTTTTTTGTGCACTATTTTTTTTCGTAGATTTTTTCTGTGCACTTTCTTTTTCGTGGATTTTTTTTGTGCACTATTTTTTTTTTCGGAGATGAATTTTGTGCACCATTTTTTTCCTTGAATTTTTTTTGTGCACTTTTTTTTTGTGGATGAATTTTGTGCAATATTATTTCTCGGAATTTTTTTTGTGCACTATTTTTTTTTTGCAGATGAATTTTGTACACTATTTTTTTTTGCGGATGAATTTTGTGCAATATTATTTCGTAGATTTTTTTGTGCACTATTTTTTTTCGTAGATTTTTTCTGTGCACTTTCTTTTTCGTGGATTTTTTTTGTGCACTATTTTTTTTTCGGAGATGAATTTTGTGCACCATTTTTTTCCTTGAATTTTTTTTGTGCACTTTTTTTTCGCGGGTTTTTTTTTGTGCACTATTTTTTTTCTTAGATTTTTTTTGTGCACTTTCTTTTTCGTGGATTTTTTTTTGTGCACTTTTTTTTTCGTGGATTTTTTTTGTGCACTATTTTTTTTTCGGAGATGAATTTGTGCACTTTTTTTTCCGCGAATTTTTTTGTACACAATTTTTTTTCGCGGATGAATTTTATGCACTATTTTTTTTTGTGCACAATTTTTTTCGCGGATTTTTTTTGTGCACTATTTTTTTCGTAGATTTTTTTGTGCACTTTCTTTTTCGTGGATTTTTTTTGTGCACTATTTTTTTTTTCGCGGATGAATTTTGTGCACTATATTTTTTCGCAGATTTTTTATTATGCACTTTTTTTCGCGGATTAATTTTGTGCACTATATTTTTTCGCGGATTTTTTTTTGTGCATTATTTTTTTTCGCGCATTTTTATTGGCACTATTTTTTTTTTCTGGGATGAATTTCGTGCACCAGTTTTTCCTTGAATTTTTTTGTGCATTATTTTTTTTTGCAGATGAATTTTGTGCACTATTTTTTTGCGGATGAATTTTGTGCAATATTATTTCGCGGAATTTTTTATGTGCACTATTTTTTTTGCAGATTAATTTCTGCAATATTATTTCGTAGATTTTTTTGTGCACTTTTTTTTTCGTGGATGAATTTTGTGCACTATATTTTTTCGCAGATTTTTTATTATGCACTTTTTTTCGCGGATTAATTTTGTGCACTATTTTTTTTCGCGGATTTTTTTTTGTGCATTATTTTTTTCGCGCATTTTTATTGGCACTATTTTTTTTTTCTGGGATGAATTTCGTGCACCAGTTTTTCCTTGAATTTTTTTGTGCATTATTTATTTTTGCAGATGAATTTTGTGCACTATTTTTTTGCGGATGAATTTTGTGCAATATTATTTCGCGGAATTTTTTATGTGCGCTATTTTTTTTGCAGATTAATTTCTGCAATATTATTTCGTAGATTTTTTTTGTGCATTTTTTTTTTCGTGGATTTTTTTTGTGCACTTTTTTTTTTTCGGAGATGAATTTTGTGCACCATTTTTTTCCTTGAATTTTTTTTGTGCACTTTTTTTTTTTGCGGATGAATTTTGTGTAATATTATTTCTCGGAATTTTTTTTGTGCACTATTTTTTTTTTGCAGATATATTTTGTACACTATTTTTTTTTGCGGATGAATTTTGTGCATTATCATTTCGTAGATTTTTTTTGTGCACTATTTTTTTTCGTAGATTTTTTTTGTGCATTTTTTTTTTCGTGGATTTTTTTTGTGCACTATTTTTTTTTCGGAGATGAATTTTGTGCACCATTTTTTTCCTTGAATTTTTTTTGTGCACTTTTTTTTTTTGCGGATGAATTTTGTGTAATATTATTTCTCGGAATTTTTTTTGTGCACTATTTTTTTCTTGCAGATGTATTTTGTACACTATTTTTTTTTGCGGATGAATTTTGTGCATTATCATTTCGTAGATTTTTTTTGTGCACTATTTTTTTTCGTAGATTTTTTCTGTGCACTTTTTTTTTCGTGGATTTTTTTGTGCACTATTTTTTTTTACGCGGATGAATTTTGGTCACTATTTTTTTCCTTAAATTTTTTTGTGCATTATTGTTTTTCGCGGATGAATTTTGTGCACTATTTTTTCTGCGGATTTTTTTGCGCACTATTTTTTTCGCGGATGAATTTTGTGCACTATTATTTTTTGTGCACTATTTTTTTCGCAGGTTTTTTTTTGTGCACTATTTTTTTTCTTAGATTTTTTTGTGCACTTTTTTTTTCGTGGATTTTTTTTTGTGCACTATTTTTTTTACACGGATGAATTTTGTGCACTATTTTTTTGCGGATGAATTTTGTGCAATATTATTTCGCGGAATTTTTTATGTGCACTATTTTTTTTGCAGATTAATTTCTGCAATATTATTTCGTAGATTTTTTTTTGTGCACTTTTTTTTCGTGGATTTTTTTTGTGCACTATTTTTTTTTTCGGAGATGAATTTTGTGCACCATTTTTTTCCTTGAATTTTTTTTGTGCACTTTTTTTTTTGCGGATGAATTTTGTGCAATATTATTTCTCGGAATTTTTTTTGTGCACTATTTTTTTTTGCAGATGAATTTTGTACACTATTTTTTTTTGCGGATGAATTTTGTGCAATATTATTTCGTAGATTTTTTTTGTGCACTATTTTTTCTCGTAGATTTTTTCTGTGCACTTTCTTTTTCGTGGATTTTTTTTGTGCACTATTTTTTTTTTCGGAGATGAATTTTGTGCACCATTTTTTTCCTTGAATTTTTTTTGTGCACTTTTTTTTTGTGGATGAATTTTGTGCAATATTATTTCTCGGAATTTTTTTTGTGCACTATTTTTTTTTTGCAGATGAATTTTGTACACTATTTTTTTTTGCGGATGAATTTTGTGCAATATTATTTCGTAGATTTTTTTTGTGCACTATTTTTTTTCGTAGATTTTTTCTGTGCACTTTCTTTTTCGTGGATTTTTTTTGTGCACTATTTTTTTTTCGGAGATGAATTTTGTGCACCATTTTTTTCCTTGAATTTTTTTTGTGCACTTTTTTTTCGCGGGTTTTTTTTTGTGCACTATTTTTTTTCTTAGATTTTTTTTGTGCACTTTCTTTTTCGTGGATTTTTTTTGTGCACTTTTTTTTTCGTGGATTTTTTTTGTGCACTATTTTTTTTTCGGAGATGAATTTGTGCACTATTTTTTCCGCGAATTTTTTTGTACACAATTTTTTTTCGCGGATGAATTTTATGCACTATTTTTTTTGTGCACAATTTTTTTCGCGGATTTTTTTTGTGCACTATTTTTTTCGTAGATTTTTTTGTGCACTTTCTTTTTCGTGGATTTTTTTTGTGCACTATTTTTTTTTTCGCGGATGAATTTTGTGCACTATATTTTTTCGCAGATTTTTTATTATGCACTTTTTTTCGCGGATTAATTTTGTGCACTATATTTTTTCGCGGATTTTTTTTTGTGCATTATTTTTTTTCGCGCATTTTTATTGGCACTATTTTTTTTTTCTGGGATGAATTTCGTGCACCAGTTTTTCCTTGAATTTTTTTGTGCATTATTTTTTTTTGCAGATGAATTTTGTGCACTATTTTTTTGCGGATGAATTTTGTGCAATATTATTTCGCGGAATTTTTTATGTGCACTATTTTTTTTGCATATTAATTTCTGCAATATTATTTCGTAGATTTTTTTGTGCACTTTTTTTTTCGTGGATGAATTTTGTGCACTATATTTTTTCGCAGATTTTTTATTATGCACTTTTTTTCGCGGATTAATTTTGTGCACTATTTTTTTTCGCGGATTTTTTTTTGTGCATTATTTTTTTCGCGCATTTTTATTGGCACTATTTTTTTTTTCTGGGATGAATTTCGTGCACCAGTTTTTCCTTGAATTTTTTTGTGCATTATTTATTTTTGCAGATGAATTTTGTGCACTATTTTTTTGCGGATGAATTTTGTGCAATATTATTTCGCGGAATTTTTTATGTGCGCTATTTTTTTTGCAGATTAATTTCTGCAATATTATTTCGTAGATTTTTTTTGTGCATTTTTTTTTTCGTGGATTTTTTTGGTGCACTATTTTTTTTCGGAGATGAATTTTGTGCACCATTTTTTTCCTTGAATTTTTTTTGTGCACTTTTTTTTTTTGCGGATGAATTTTGTGTAATATTATTTCTCGGAATTTTTTTTGTGCACTATTTTTTTTTTGCAGATATATTTTGTACACTATTTTTTTTTGCGGATGAATTTTGTGCATTATCATTTCGTAGATTTTTTTTGTGCACTATTTTTTTTCGTAGATTTTTTCTGTGCACTTTTTTTTTCGTGGATTTTTTTGTGCACTATTTTTTTTTACGCGGATGAATTTTGGTCACTATTTTTTTCCTTAAATTTTTTGTGCATTATTGTTTTTCACGGATGAATTTTGTGCACTATTTTTTCTGCGGAATTTTTTGCGCACTATTTTTTTCGCGGATGAATTTTGTGCACTATTATTTTTTGTGCACTATTTTTTTCGCGGGTTTTTTTTTGTGCACTATTTTTTTTCTTAGATTTTTTTGTGCACTTTCTTTTTCGTGGATTTTTTTTTGTGCACTATTTTTTTTTACACGGATGAATTTTGTGCACTATTTTTTTTGCGGATGAATTTTGTGCAATATTATTTCGCGGAATTTTTTATGTGCACTATTTTTTTTGCAGATTAATTTCTGCAATATTATTTCGTAGATTTTTTTTTGTGCACTTTTTTTTTCGTGGATTTTTTTTGTGCACTATTTTTTTTTTCGGAGATGAATTTTGTGCACCATTTTTTTCCTTGAATTTTTTTGTGCACTTTTTTTTTTTGTGGATGAAATTTGTGCAATGTTATTTCTCGGAATTTTTTTTGTGCACTATTTTTTTTGCAGATGAATTTTGTACACTATTTTTTTTTGCGGATGAATTTTGTGCAATATTATTTCGTAGATTTTTTTTGTGCACTATTTTTTTTCGTAGATTTTTTCTGTGCACTTTCTTTTTCGTGGATTTTTTTTGTGCACTATTTTTTTTTTCGGAGATGAATTTTGTGCACCATTTTTTTCCTTGAATTTTTTTTGTGCACTTTTTTTTTGTGGATGAATTTTTTGCAATATTATTTCTCGGAATTTTTTTTGTGCACTATTTTTTTTTTGCAGATGAATTTTGTACACTATTTTTTTTTGCGGATGAATTTTGTGCAATATTATTTCGTAGATTTTTTTTGTGCACTATTTTTTTTCGTAGATTTTTTCTGTGCACTTTCTTTTTCGTGGATTTTTTTTGTGCACTATTTTTTTTTCGGAGATGAATTTTGTGCACCATTTTTTTCCTTGAATTTTTTTTGTGCACTTTTTTTTTGCGGATGAATTTTGTGCAATATTATTTCTCGGAATTTTTTTTGTGCACTATTTTTTTTTTGCAGATGAATTTAGCACACTATTTTTTTTTGGGGGTGAATTTTGTGCATTATCATTTCGTAGATTTTTTTTGTGCACTATTTTTTTCGTAGATTTTTTCTGTGCACTTTTTTTTTCGTGGATTTTTTTGTGCACTATTTTTTTTTACGCGGATGAATTTTGGTCACTATTTTTTTCCTTAAATTTTTTTGTGCATTATTTTTTTTCGCGGATGAATTTTGTGCAATATTTTTTCGGGGAATTTTTTTTGTGCACTTTTTTTTGCAGATGAATTTTGTGCATTATTTTTTTCTTGCTTTTATTTTTTATGCACAATTTTTTTTTCGCAGATGAATTTTGTGCACTATTTTTTCTGCGGATTTTTTTGCGCACTATTTTTTTCGCGGATGAATTTCGTGCACTATTATTTTTTGTGTACTATTTTTTCCGCGGGTTTTTTTTTGTGCACTATTTTTTTTCTTAGATTTTTTTGTGCACTTTCTTTTTCGTGGATTTTTTTTTGTGCACTATTTTTTTTTTTACACGGATGAATTTTGTGCACTATTTTTTTTGCGGATGAATTTTGTGCAATATTATTTCGCGGAATTTTTTATGTGCACTATTTTTTTTGCAGATTAATTTCTGCAATATTATTTCGTAGATTTTTTCTTGTGCACTTTTTTTTCGTGGATTTTTTTTTTGCACTATTTTTTTTTCTCGGAGGAATTTTGTGCACTATTTTTTTCGCGTTTTTTTATTGTGCACTTTTTTTCGCGGATGAATTTTGTGCACTATTTTTTTCGAGGATTTTTTTGTGCACAATTTTTTTCGCGGATTTTTTTTTAGCACAATTTTTTTTTTGGAGTTGAATGTTGTGCACCATTTTTTTCTTTGATTTATTTTGTGCACTTTTTTTTTTCGCGGATAAATTTTGTGCACTATTTTTTCGCGGAAATTTTTTTGTGCACTATTTTTTTTTTTCGCAGATGAATTTGTGCACTATTTTTTCCGCGAATTTTTTTGTACACAATTTTTTTTCGCGGATGAATTTTATGCACTATTTTTTTTTGTGCACTATTTTTTTCGCGGATTTTTTTTGTGCACTATTTTTTTCGTAGATTTTTTTGTGCACTTTCTTTTTCGTTGATTTTTTTTGTGCACTATTTTTTTTTTCGCGGATGAATTTTGTGCACTATTTTTTTTCGCAGATTTTTTATTATGCACTTTTTTTCGCGGATTAATTTTGTGCACTATTTTTTGTCGCGGATTTTTTTTTGTGCATTATTTTTTTTCGCGCATTTTTATTGGCACTATTTTTTTTTTCTGGGATGAATTTCGTGCACCAGTTTCTCCTTGAATTTTTTTGTGCATTATTTTTTTTTGCAGATGAATTTTGTGCACTATTTTTTTGCGGATGAATTTTGTGCAATATTATTTCGCGGAATTTTTTATGTGCACTATTTTTTTTGCAGATTAATTTCTGCAATATTATTTCGTAGATTTTTTTTTGTGCACTTTTTTTTTCGTGGATTTTTTTTGTGCACTATTTTTTTTTCGGAGATGAATTTTGTGCACCATTTTTTCCCTTGAATTTTTTTTGTGCAGTTTTTTTTTTTGCGGATGAATTTTGTGTAATATTATTTCTCGGAATTTTTTTTGTGCACTATTTTTTTTTTTGCAGATGAATTTTGTACACTATTTTTTTTGCGGATGAATTTTGTGCATTATCATTTCGTAGATTTTTTTTGTGCACTATTTTTTTTCGTAGATTTTTTCTGTGCACTTTTTTTTTCGTGGATTTTTTTGTGCACTATTTTTTTTTACGAGGATGAATTTTGGTCACTATTTTTTTCCCCAAATTTTTTTGTGCATTATTTTTTTTCGCGGATTAATTTTGTGCAATATTTTTTCGGGGAATTTTTTTGTGCATTTTTTTTTTTGCAGATGAATTTTGTGCATTATTTTTTTCTTGCTTTTATTTTTTATGCACAATTTTTTTTTTCGCAGATGAATTTTGTGCACTATTTTTTCTGCGGATTTTTTTGCGCACTATTTTTTTCGCGGATGAATTTTGTGCACTATTATTTTTTGTGCACTATTTTTTTCGCGGGTTTTTTTTGTGCACTATTTTTTTTCTTAGATTTTTTTTGTGCACTTTCTTTTTCGTGGATTTTTTTTGTGCACTTTTTTTTTCGTGGATTTTTTTTGTGCACTATTTTTTTTTCGGAGATGAATTTGTGCACTATTTTTTCTGCGGATTTTTTTGCGCAATATTTTTTTCGCGGATGAATTTTGTGCACTATTATTTTTTGTGCACTATTTTTTTCGCGGGGTTTTTTTTGCACTATTTTTTTTCTTAGATTTTTTTTGTGCACTTTCTTTTTCGTGGATTTTTTTTTGTGCACTTTTTTTTCGTGGTTTTTTTTTGTGCACTATTTTTTTTTTCGGAGATGAATTTGTGCACTATTTTTTCCGCGAATTTTTTTGTACACAATTTTTTTTCGCGGATGAATTTTATGCACTATTTTTTTTTGTGCACAATTTTTTTCGCGGATTTTTTTTGTGCACTATTTTTTTCGTAGATTTTTTTGTGCACTTTCTATTTCGTGGATTTTTTTTGTGCACTTTTTTTTTCGTGGATGAATTTTGTGCACTATATTTTTTCGCAGATTTTTTATTATGCACTTTTTTTCGCGGATTAATTTTGTGCACTATTTTTTTCCGCGAATTTTTTTGTACACAATTTTTTTTCGCGGATGAATTTATGCACTATTTTTTTTGTGCACAATTTTTTTCGCGGATTTTTTTTGTGCACTATTTTTTTCGTAGATTGTTTTGTGCACTTTCTTTTTCGTGTTTTTTTTGTGCACTATTTTTTTTTTCGCGGATGAATTTTGTGCACTATATTTTTTCGCAGATTTTTTATTATGCACTTTTTTTCGCGGATTAATTTTGTGCACTATTTTTTTTCGCGGATTTTTTTTTGTGCATTATTTTTTTTCGCGCATTTTTATTGGCACTATTTTTTTTTTCTGGGATGAATTTCGTGCACCAGTTTTTCCTTGAATTTTTTTGTGCATTATTTTTTTTTGCAGATGAATTTTGTGCACTATTTTTTGGCGGATGAATTTTGTGCAATATTATTTCGCGGAATTTTTTATGTGCACTATTTTTTTTGCAGATTAATTTCTGCAATATTATTTCGTAGATTTTTTTTGTGCATTTTTTTTTTCGTGGATTTTTTTTGTGCACTATTTTTTTTTCGGAGATGAATTTTGTGCACCATTTTTTTCCTTGAATTTTTTTTGTGCACTTTTTTTTTTGCGGATGAATTTTGTGTAATATTATTTCTCGGAATTTTTTTTGTGCACTATTTTTTTTTTGCAGATGAATTTTGTACACTATTTTTTTTTGCGGATGAATTTTGTGCATTATCATTTCGTAGATTTTTTTTGTGCACTATTTTTTTTCGTAGATTTTTTCTGTGCACTTTTTTTTTCGTGGATTTTTTTGTGCACTATTTTTTATTACGCGGATGAATTTTGGTCACTATTTTTTTCCTTAAATTTTTTTGTGCATTATTGTTTTTCGCGGATGAATTTTGTGCACTATTTTTTCTGCGGATTTTTTTGCGCACTATTTTTTTCGCGGATGAATTTTGTGCACTATTATTTTTTGTGCACTATTTTTTTCGCGGGTTTTTTTCTGTGCACTATTTTTTTTCTTAGATTTTTTTGTGCACTTTCTTTTTCGTGGATTTTTTTTTGTGCACTATTTTTTTTTACACGGATGAATTTTGTGCACTATTTTTTTTGCGGATGAATTTTGTGCAATATTATTTCGCTGAATTTTTTATGTGCACTATTTTTTTTGCAGATTAATTTCTGCAATATTATTTCGTAGATTTTTTTTTGTGCACTTTTTTTTCGTGGATTTTTTTTGTGCACTATTTTTTTTTTCGGAGATGAATTTTGTGCACCATTTTTTTCCTTGAATTTTTTTGTGCACTTTTTTTTTTGCGGATGAATTTTGTGCAATATTATTTCTCGGAATTTTTTTTGTGCACTATTTTTTTTTGCAGATGAATTTTGTACACTATTTTTTTTTGCGGATGAATTTTGTGCAATATTATTTCGTAGATTTTTTTTGTGCCCTTTCTTTTTCGTGGATTTTTTTTGTGCACTATTTTTTTTTTCGGAGATGAATTTTGTGCACCATTTTTTTCCTTGAATTTTTTTGTGCACTTTTTTTTTGTGGATGAATTTTGTGCAATATTATTTCTCGGAATTTTTTTTGTGCACTATTTTTTTTTTGTAGATGAATTTTGTACACTATTTTTTTTTGCGGATGAATTTTGTGCAATATTATTTCGTAGATTTTTTTTGTGCACTATTTTTTTTCGTAGATTTTTTCTGTGCACTTTCTTTTTCGTGGATTTTTTTGTGCACTATTTTTTTTTCGGAGATGAATTTTGTGCACCATTTTTTTCCTTGAATTTTTTTTAAGCACTTTTTTTTTGCGGATGAATTTTGTGCAATATTATTTCTCGGAATTTTTTTTGTGCACTATTTTTTTTTTGCAGATGAATTTTGCACACTATTTTTTTTGGGGGTGAATTTTGTGCATTATCATTTCGTAGATTTTTTTTGTGCACTATTTTTTTTCGTAGATTTTTTCTGTGCACTTTTTTTTTCGTGGATTTTTTTGTGCACTATTTTTTTTACGCGGATGAATTTTGGTCACTATTTTTTTCCTTAAATTTTTTTGTGCATTATTTTTTTTCGCGGATGTATTTTGTTCAATATTTTTTCGGGGAATTTTTTTTGTGCACTTTTTTTTGCAGATGAATTTTGTGCATTATTTTTTTCTTGCTTTAATTTTTTATGCACAATTTTTTTTTTCGCAGATGAATTTTGTGCACTATTTTTTCTGCGGATTTTTTTGCGCACTATTTTTTTCGCGGATGAATTTCGTGCACTATTATTTTTTGTGCACTATTTTTTCCGCGGGTTTTTTTTTGTGCACTATTTTTTTTCTTAGATTTTTTTGTGCACTTTCTTTTTCGTGGATTTTTTTTTGTGCACTATTTTTTTTTACACGGATGAATTTTGTGCACTATTTTTTTTGCGGATGAATTTTGTGCAATATTATTTCGCGGAATTTTTTATGTGCACTATTTTTTTTGCAGATTAATTTCTGCAATATTATTTCGTAGATTTTTTCTTGTGCACTTTTTTTTCGTGGATTTTTTTTGTGCACTATTTTTTTTTCTCGGAGGAATTTTGTGCACTATTTTTTTCGCGTTTTTTTATTGTGCATTTTTTTTCGCGGATGAATTTTGTGCACTATTTTTTTCGAGGATTTTTTTGTGCACAATTTTTTTCGCGGATTTTTTTTTAGCACAATTTTTTTTTTCGGATTGGAATGTTGTGCACCATTTTTTTCTTTGATTTATTTTGTGCACTTTTTTTTTTCGCGGATAAATTTTGTGCACTATTTTTTCGCGGAAATTTTTTTGTGCACTAATTTGTTTTTCGCAGATGAATTTGTGCACTATTTTTTCCGCGAATTTTTTTGTACACAATTTTTTTTCGCGGATGAATTTTATGCACTATTTTTTTTTGTGCACTATTTTTTTCGCGGATTTTTTTTGTGCACTATTTTTCTCGTAGATTTTTTTGTGCACTTTCTTTTTCGTTGATTTTTTTTGTGCACTATTTTTTTTTTCGCGGATGAATTTTGTGCACTATTTTTTTTCGCAGATTTTTTATAATGCACTTTTTTTCGCGGATTAATTTTGTGCACTATTTTTTGTCGCGGATTTTTTTTGTGCATTATTTTTTTTCGCGCATTTTTATTGGCACTATTTTTTTTTTCTGGGATGAATTTCGTGCACCAGTTTTTCCTTGAATTTTTTTGTGCATTATTTTTTTTTGCAGATGAATTTTGTGCACTATTTTTTTGCAGATGAATTTTGTGCAATATTATTTCGCGGAATTTTTTATGTGCACTATTTTTTTTGCAGATTAATTTCTGCAATATTTTTTCGGGGAATTTTTTTTGTGCACTTTTTTTTCGTGGATTTTTTTTGTGCACTATTTTTTTTTTCGGAGATGAATTTTGTGCACCATTTTTTTCCTTGAATTTTTTGTGCACTTTTTTTTTGCGGATGAATTATGTGCAATATTATTTCTCGGAATTTTTTTTGTGCACTATTTTTTTTTTGCAGATGAATTTTGTACACTATTTTTTTTTGAAGATTAATTTTCTGCAATATTATTTCGTAGATTTTTTTTGTGCACTTTCTTTTTCGTGGATTTTTTTGTGCACTATTTTTTTTTCGGAGATGAATTTTGTGCACCATTTTTTTCCTTGAATTTTTTTTAAGCACTTTTTTTTTGCGGATGAATTTTGTGCAATATTATTTCTCGGAATTTTTTTTGTGCACTATTTTTTTTTTGCAGATGAATTTTGCACACTATTTTTTTTGGGGGTGAATTTTGTGCATTATCATTTCGTAGATTTTTTTTGTGCACTATTTTTTTTCGTAGATTTTTTCTGTGCACTTTTTTTTTCGTGGATTTTTTTGTGCACTATTTTTTTTACGCGGATGAATTTTGGTCACTATTTTTTTCCTTAAATTTTTTTGTGCATTATTTTTTTTCGCGGATGTATTTTGTTCAATATTTTTTCGGGGAATTTTTTTTGTGCACTTTTTTTTGCAGATGAATTTTGTGCATTATTTTTTTCTTGCTTTAATTTTTTATGCACAATTTTTTTTTTCGCAGATGAATTTTGTGCACTATTTTTTCTGCGGATTTTTTTGCGCACTATTTTTTTCGCGGATGAATTTCGTGCACTATTATTTTTTGTGCACTATTTTTTCCGCGGGTTTTTTTTTGTGCACTATTTTTTTTCTTAGATTTTTTTGTGCACTTTCTTTTTCGTGGATTTTTTTTTGTGCACTATTTTTTTTTACACGGATGAATTTTGTGCACTATTTTTTTTGCGGATGAATTTTGTGCAATATTATTTCGCGGAATTTTTTATGTGCACTATTTTTTTTGCAGATTAATTTCTGCAATATTATTTCGTAGATTTTTTCTTGTGCACTTTTTTTTCGTGGATTTTTTTTGTGCACTATTTTTTTTTCTCGGAGGAATTTTGTGCACTATTTTTTTCGCGTTTTTTTATTGTGCATTTTTTTTCGCGGATGAATTTTGTGCACTATTTTTTTCGAGGATTTTTTTGTGCACAATTTTTTTCGCGGATTTTTTTTAGCACAATTTTTTTTTTCGGATTGGAATGTTGTGCACCATTTTTTTCTTTGATTTATTTTGTGCACTTTTTTTTTTCGCGGATAAATTTTGTGCACTATTTTTTCGCGGAAATTTTTTTGTGCACTAATTTGTTTTTCGCAGATGAATTTGTGCACTATTTTTTCCGCGAATTTTTTTGTACACAATTTTTTTTCGCGGATGAATTTTATGCACTATTTTTTTTTGTGCACTATTTTTTTCGCGGATTTTTTTTGTGCACTATTTTTCTCGTAGATTTTTTTGTGCACTTTCTTTTTCGTTGATTTTTTTTGTGCACTATTTTTTTTTTCGCGGATGAATTTTGTGCACTATTTTTTTTCGCAGATTTTTTATAATGCACTTTTTTTCGCGGATTAATTTTGTGCACTATTTTTTGTCGCGGATTTTTTTTGTGCATTATTTTTTTTCGCGCATTTTTATTGGCACTATTTTTTTTTTCTGGGATGAATTTCGTGCACCAGTTTTTCCTTGAATTTTTTTGTGCATTATTTTTTTTTGCAGATGAATTTTGTGCACTATTTTTTTGCAGATGAATTTTGTGCAATATTATTTCGCGGAATTTTTTATGTGCACTATTTTTTTTGCAGATTAATTTCTGCAATATTATTTCGTAGATTTTTTTTTGTGCACTTTTTTTTTCGTGGATTTTTTTTTGTGCACTATTTTTTTTTCGGAGATGAATTTTGTGCACCATTTTTTTCCTTGAATTTTTTTTGTGCAGTTTTTTTTTTGCGGATGAATTTTGTGTAATATTATTTCTCGGAATTTTTTTTGTGCACTATTTTTTTTTTTGCAGATGAATTTTGTACACTATTTTTTTTGCGGATGAATTTTGTGCATTATCATTTCGTAGATTTTTTTTGTGCACTATTTTTTTTCGTAGATTTTTTCTGTGCACTTTTTTTTTCGTGGATTTTTTTGTGCACTATTTTTTTTTACGAGGATGAATTTTGGTCACCATTTTTTTCCCCAAATTTTTTTGTGCATTATTTTTTTTCGCGGATGAATTTTGTGCAATATTTTTTCGGGGAATTTTTTTTGTGCATTTTTTTTTTTGCAGATGAATTTTGTGCATTATTTTTATCTTGCTTTTATTTTTTATGCACAATTTTTTTTTTCGCAGATGAATTTTGTGCACTATTTTTTCTGCGGATTTTTTTGCGCACTATTTTTTTCGCGGATGAATTTTGTGCACTATTATTTTTTGTGCACTATTTTTTTCGCGGGTTTTTTTTGTGCACTATTTTTTTTCTTAGATTTTTTTTGTGCACTTTCTTTTTCGTGGATTTTTTTTGTGCACTTTTTTTTTCGTAGATTTTTTTTGTGCACTATTTTTTTTTCGGAGATGAATTTGTGCACTATTTTTTCTGCGGATTTTTTTGCGCAATATTTTTTTCGCGGATGAATTTTGTGCACTATTATTTTTTGTGCACTATTTTTTTCGCGGGGTTTTTTTTGTGCACTATTTTTTTTCTTAGATTTTTTTTGTGCACTTTCTTTTTCGTGGATTTTTTTTTGTGCACTTTTTTTCGTGGATTTTTTTTGTGCACTATTTTTTTTTTCGGAGATGAATTTGTGCACTATTTTTTCCGCGAATCTTTTTGTACACAATTTTTTTTCGCGGATGAATTTTATGCACTATTTTTTTTTGTGCACAATTTTTTTCGCGGATTTGTTTTGTGCACTATTTTTTTCGTAGATTTTTTTGTGCACTTTCTATTTCGTGGATTTTTTTTGTGCACTATTTTTTTTTTCGCGGATGAATTTTGTGCACTATATTTTTTCGCAGATTTTTTATTATGCACTTTTTTTCGCGGATTAATTTTGTGCACTATTTTTTTTCGCGGATTTTTTTTTGTGCATTATTTTTTTTCGCGCATTTTTATTGGCACTATTTTTTTTTCTGGGATGAATTTCGTGCACCAGTTTTTCCTTGAATTTTTTTTGCAGATGAATTTTGTGCACTATTTTTTTGCGGATGAATTTTGTGCAATATTATTTCGCGGAATTTTTTATGTGCACTATTTTTTTTGCAGATTAATTTCTGCAATATTATTTCGTAGATTTTTCTGTGCACTTTTTTTTTCGTGGATGAATTTTGTGCACTATATTTTTTCGCAGATTTTTTATTATGCACTTTTTTTCGCGGATTAATTTTGTGCACTATTTTTTTCCGCGAATTTTTTTGTACACAATTTTTTTTCGTGGATGAATTTTATGCACTATTTTTTTTGCGCACAATTTTTTTCGCGGATTTTTTTTGTGCACTATTTTTTTCGTAGATTGTTTTGTGCACTTTCTTTTTCGTGGATTTTTTTTGTGCACTATTTTTTTTTTCGCGGATGAATTTTGTGCACTATATTTTTTCGCAGATTTTTTATTATGCACTTTTTTTCGCGGATTAATTTTGTGCACTATTTTTTTCGCGGATTTTTTTTTGTGCATTATTTTTTTTTCGCGCATTTTTATTGGCACTATTTTTTTTTTTCTGGGATGAATTTCGTGCACCAGTTTTTCCTTGAATTTTTTTGTGCATTATTTTTTTTTGCAGATGAATTTTGTGCACTATTTTTTTGCGGATGAATTTTGTGCAATATTATTTCGCGGAATTTTTTATGTGCACTATTTTTTTTGCAGATTAATTTCTGCAATATTATTTCGTAGATTTTTTTTGTGCATTTTTTTTTTCGTGGATTTTTTTTGTGCACTATTTTTTTTTCGGAGATGAATTTTGTGCACCATTTTTTTCCTTGAATTTTTTTTGTGCACTTTTTTTTTTTGCGGATGAATTTTGTGTAATATTATTTCTCGGAATTTTTTTTGTGCACTATTTTTTTTTTGCAGATGAATTTTGTACACTATTTTTTTTTTGCGGATGAATTTTGTGCATTATCATTTCGTAGATTTTTTTTGTGCACTTTTTTTTCGTGGATTTTTTTGTGCACTATTTTTTTTTACGCGGATGAATTTTGGTCACTATTTTTTTCCTTAAATTTTTTTGTGCATTATTGTTTTTCGCGGATGAATTTTGTGCACTATTTTTTCTGCGGATTTTTTTGCGCACTATTTTTTTCGCGGATGAATTTTGTGCACTATTATTTTTTGTGCACTATTTTTTTCGCGGGTTTTTTTTTGTGCACTATTTTTTTTCTTAGATTTTTTTGTGCACTTTCTTTTTCGTGGATTTTTTTTTGTGCACTATTTTTTTTTACACGGATGAATTTTGTGCACTATTTTTTTTGCGGATGAATTTTGTGCAATATTATTTCGCGGAATTTTTTATGTGCACTATTTTTTTTGCAGATTAATTTCTGCAATATTATTTCGTAGATTTTTTTTTGTGCACTTTTTTTTTCGTGGATTTTTTTTGTGCACTATTTTTTTTTTCGGAGATGAATTTTGTGCACCATTTTTTTCCTTGAATTTTTTTGTGCACTTTTTTTTTTGCGGATGAATTTTGTGCAATATTATTTCTCGGAATTTTTTTTGTGCACTATTTTTTTTTGCAGATGAATTTTGTACACTATTTTTTTTTGCGGATGAATTTTGTGCAATATTATTTCGTAGATTTTTTTGTGCACTATTTTTTTTCGTAGATTTTTTCTGTGCACTTTCTTTTTCGTGGATTTTTTTTGTGCACCATTTTTTTTTTCGGAGATGAATTTTGTGCACCATTTTTTTCCTTGAATTTTTTTGTGCACTTTTTTTTTGTGGATGAATTTTGTGCAATATTATTTCTCGGAATTTTTTTTGTGCACTATTTTTTTTTGCAGATGAATTTTGTACACTATTTTTTTTTGCGGATGAATTTTGTGCAATATTATTTCGTAGATTTTTTTTGTGCACTATTTTTTTTCGTAGATTTTTTCTGTGCACTTTCTTTTTCGTGGATTTTTTTTGTGCACTATTTTTTTTTTCGGAGATGAATTTTGTGCACCATTTTTTTCCTTGAATTTTTTTTGTGCACTTTTTTTTTTGCGGATGAATTTTGTGCAATATTATTTCTCGGAATTTTTTTTGTGCACTATTTTTTTTTTGCAGATGAATTTTGTACACTATTTTTTTTTGGGGGTGAATTTTGTGCATTATCATTTCGTAGATTTTTTTTGTGCACTATTTTTTTTCGTAGATTTTTTCTTGTGCACTTTTTTTTTCGTGGATTTTTTTGTGTACTATTTTTTTTTACGCGGATGAATTTTGGTCACTATTTTTTTCCTTAAATTTTTTTGTGCATTATTTTTTTTCGCGGATGAATTTTGTGCAATATTTTTTCGGGGAATTTTTTTTGCGCACTTTTTTTTGCAGATGAATTTTGTGCATTATTTTTTCCTTGCTTTTATTTTTTATGCACAATTTTTTTTTTCGCAGATGAATTTTGTGCACTATATTTTCTGCGGATTTTTTTGCGCACTATTTTTTTCGCGGATGAATTTTGTGCACTATTATTTTTTGTGCACTATTTTTTCCGCGGGTTTTTTTTTGTGCACTATTTTTTTTCTTAGATTTTTTTGTGCACTTTCTTTTTCGTGGATTTTTTTTGTGCACTATTTTTTTTTACACGGATGAATTTTGTGCACTATTTTTTTTGCGGATGAATTTTGTGCAATATTATTTCGCGGAATTTTTTATGTGCACTATTTTTTTTGCAGATTAATTTCTGCAATATTATTTCGTAGATTTTTTCTTGTGCACTTTTTTTTCGTGGATTTTTTTTGTGCACTATTTTTTTTTCGGAGATGAATTTTGTGCACCATTTTTTTCCTTGAATTTTTTTTGTGCACTATTTTTTTGCGGATGAATTTTGTGCAATATTATTTCGCGGAATTTTTTATGTGCACTATTTTTTTTGCAGATTAATTTCTGCAATATTATTTCGTAGATTTTTCTGTGCACTTTTTTTTTCGTGGATGAATTTTGTGCACTATATTTTTTCGCAGATTTTTTATTATGCACTTTTTTTCGCGGATTAATTTTGTGCACTATTTTTTTCCGCGAATTTTTTTGTACACAATTTTTTTTCGCGGATGAATTTTATGCACTATTTTTTTTGCGCACAATTTTTTTCGCGGATTTTTTTTGTGCACTATTTTTTTCGTAGATTGTTTTGTGCACTTTCTTTTTCGTGGATTTTTTTTGTGCACTATTTTTTTTTTCGCGGATGAATTTTGTGCACTATATTTTTTCGCAGATTTTTTATTATGCACTTTTTTTCGCGGATTAATTTTGTGCACTATTTTTTTTCGCGGATTTTTTTTTGTGCATTATTTTTTTTTCGCGCATTTTTATTGGCACTATTTTTTTTTTTCTGGGATGAATTTCGTGCACCAGTTTTTCCTTGAATTTTTTTGTGCATTATTTTTTTTTGCAGATGAATTTTGTGCACTATTTTTTTGCGGATGAATTTTGTGCAATATTATTTCGCGGAATTTTTTATGTGCACTATTTTTTTTGCAGATTAATTTCTGCAATATTATTTCGTAGATTTTTTTTGTGCATTTTTTTTTTCGTGGATTTTTTTTGTGCACTATTTTTTTTTCGGAGATGAATTTTGTGCACCATTTTTTTCCTTGAATTTTTTTTGTGCACTTTTTTTTTTTGCGGATGAATTTTGTGTAATATTATTTCTCGGAATTTTTTTTGTGCACTATTTTTTTTTTTGCAGATGAATTTTGTACACTATTTTTTTTTTGCGGATGAATTTTGTGCATTATCATTTCGTAAATTTTTTTTGTGCACTTTTTTTTCGTGGATTTTTTTGTGCACTATTTTTTTTTACGCGGATGAATTTTGGTCACTATTTTTTCCTTAAATTTTTTTGTGCATTATTGTTTTTCGCGGATGAATTTTGTGCACTATTTTTTCTGCGGATTTTTTTGCGCACTATTTTTTTCGCGGATGAATTTTGTGCACTATTATTTTTTGTGCACTATTTTTTTCGCGGGTTTTTTTTTGTGCACTATTTTTTTTCTTAGATTTTTTTGTGCACTTTCTTTTTCGTGGATTTTTTTTTGTGCACTATTTTTTTTTACACGGATGAATTTTGTGCACTATTTTTTTTGCGGATGAATTTTGTGCAATATTATTTCGCGGAATTTTTTATGTGCACTATTTTTTTTGCAGATTAATTTCTGCAATATTATTTCGTAGATTTTTTTTTGTGCACTTTTTTTTTCGTGGATTTTTTTTGTGCACTATTTTTTTTTTCGGAGATGAATTTTGTGCACCATTTTTTTCCTTGAATTTTTTTGTGCACTTTTTTTTTTGCGGATGAATTTTGTGCAATATTATTTCTCGGAATTTTTTTTGTGCACTATTTTTTTTTGCAGATGAATTTTGTACACTATTTTTTTTTGCGGATGAATTTTGTGCAATATTATTTCGTAGATTTTTTTGTGCACTATTTTTTTTCGTAGATTTTTTCTGTGCACTTTCTTTTTCGTGGATTTTTTTTGTGCACCATTTTTTTTTTCGGAGATGAATTTTGTGCACCATTTTTTTCCTTGAATTTTTTTGTGCACTTTTTTTTTGTGGATGAATTTTGTGCAATATTATTTCTCGGAATTTTTTTTGTGCACTATTTTTTTTGCAGATGAATTTTGTACACTATTTTTTTTTGCGGATGAATTTTGTGCAATATTATTTCGTAGATTTTTTTTGTGCACTATTTTTTTTCGTAGATTTTTTCTGTGCACTTTCTTTTTCGTGGATTTTTTTTGTGCACTATTTTTTTTTTCGGAGATGAACTTCGTGCACCATTTTTTTCCTTGAATTTTTTTTGTGCACTTTTTTTTTTGCGGATGAATTTTGTGCAATATTATTTCTCGGAATTTTTTTTGTGCACTATTTTTTTTTTGCAGATGAATTTTGTACACTATTTTTTTTTGGGGGTGAATTTTGTGCATTATCATTTCGTAGATTTTTTTTGTGCACTATTTTTTTTCGTAGATTTTTTCTTGTGCACTTTTTTTTTCGTGGATTTTTTTGTGCACTATTTTTTTTTACGCGGATGAATTTTGGTCACTATTTTTTTCCTTAAATTTTTTTGTGCATTATTTTTTTTCGCGGATGAATTTTGTGCAATATTTTTTCGGGGAATTTTTTTTGCGCACTTTTTTTTGCAGATGAATTTTGTGCATTATTTTTTTCTTGCTTTTATTTTTTATGCACAATTTTTTTTTTCGCAGATGAATTTTGTGCACTATATTTTCTGCGGATTTTTTTGCGCACTATTTTTTTCGCGGATGAATTTTGTGCACTATTATTTTTTGTGCACTATTTTTTCCGCGGGTTTTTTTTTGTGCACTATTTTTTTTCTTAGATTTTTTTGTGCACTTTCTTTTTCGTGGATTTTTTTTGTGCACTATTTTTTTTTACACGGATGAATTTTGTGCACTATTTTTTTTGCGGATGAATTTTGTGCAATATTATTTCGCGGAATTTTTTATGTGCACTATTTTTTTTGCAGATTAATTTCTGCAATATTATTTCGTAGATTTTTTCTTGTGCACTTTTTTTTCGTGGATTTTTTTTGTGCACTATTTTTTTTTCGGAGATGAATTTTGTGCACCATTTTTTTCCTTGAATTTTTTTTGTGCACTTTTTTTTGCGGATGAATTTTGTGCAATATTATTTCTCGGAATTTTTTTTGTGCACTTTTTTTTTTTTTGCAGATGAATTTTGTACACTATTTTTTTTTGCGGATGAATTTTGTGCATTATTATTTCGTAGATTTTTTTTGTTTACTATTTTTTTTCGTAGATTTTTTCTGTGCACTTTTTTTTTCGTGAATTTTTTTGTGCACTATTTTTTTCCCCAAATTTTTTTGTGCATTATTTTTTTTCGCGGATGAATTTTGTGCAATATTTTTTCGTGGAATTTTTTTTGTGCACTTTTTTTTTGCAGATGAATTTTGTGCATTATTTTTTTCTTGCTTTTATTTTTTATGCACAATTTTTTTTTTCGCAGATGAATTTTGTGCACTATTTTTTCTGCGGATTTTTTTGCGCACTATTTTTTTCGCAGATGAATTTTGTGCACTATTATTTTTTGTGCACTATGTTTTTCGCGGGGTTTTTTTTGTGCACTATTTTTTTTACATGGATGAATTTTGTGCACTATTTTTTTCCTTGAATTTTTTTGTGCACTTTTTTTTTTGTGGATGAATTTTGTGCAATATTATTTCTCGGAATTTTTTTTTGTGCACTATTTTTTTTTTGCAGATGAATTTTGTGCATGATTTTTTTCTTGCTTTTATTTTTTATGCACTATTTCTCTCGTAGATTTTTTCTTGTGCACTTTTTTTTCGTGAATTTTTTTTTGTGCACTATTTTTTTGCAGATGAATTTTGTACTCTATTTTTTTTTGCGGATGAATTTTATGCAATATTATTTCGCGGGATTTTTTTTGTGCACTATTTTTTTTTTTGCGGATGAATTTTGTGCATTATTATTTCTTAGATTTTTTTTTGTGCACTATTATTTCTCTCGGATTTTTTTGGGCACAATTTTTTTTTTTGGGGTTGAATTTTTTGCACCAATTTTTCCGTAAATTTTTTTTGCGCACTATTTTTTTTTCGAAGATGAATTTTGTGCACTATTTTTTCGCGGATTTTTTTTTTGTGCACTTTTTTTCGCGGATGAATTTTGTGCACTATTTTTTTCGAGGATTTTTTTGTGCACAATTTTTTTCGCAGATTTTTTTTGGGCACAATTTTTTTTTTCGGTGTATAATTTTGTGCGCCATTTTTTTCCTTGATTTTTTTTTGTGCACTATTTTTTTTTCGCGGATAAATTTTGTGCACTATTTTTTCGCGGAAATTTTTTTGTGCACTATTTTTTTTTCACAGATGAATTTGTGCACTATTTTTTCCGCGGATTTTTTTGTGCACTATTTTTTTCGCGAATGAATTTTGTGCACTATTTTTTTTGTGCACTATTTTTTTTCGCGGTTTTTTTTTGTGCACTATTTTTTTCGTAGACTTTTTTGTGCACTTTCTTTTCGTGGATTTTTTTTGTGCACTTTTTTTTTTTTCGCGGATGAATTTTGTGCACCATTTTTTTTCGCGGATTTTTTATTATGCACTTTTTTTCGCGGGATTAATTTTCTGCACTATTTTTTTTCGCAGATTTTTTTGTGCACTATTTTTTTCGAGCATTTTTATTGGCACTATTTTTTTTTTCTGGGATGAATTTTGTGCACCAGTTTTTCCTTGAATTTTTTTGTGCATTATTTTTTTTGCAGACGAATTTTGTGCACTATTTTTTTTGCGGATGAATTTTGTGCAATATTATTTCGCGGAATTTTTCATGTGCACTATTTTTTTTGCAGATTAATTTTCTGCAATATTATTTCGTAGATTTTTTTTTGTGCACTTTTTCTTCGTGGATTTTTTTTGTGCACAATTTTTTTTCGTAGATTTTTTCTGTGCACTTTTTTTTTCGTGGATTTTTTTGTGCACTATTTTTTTTTACGCGGATGAATTTTGGTCACTATTTTTTTCCTTAAATTTTTTTGTGCATTATTTTTTTTCGCGGATGAATTTTGTGCAATATTTTTTCGGGGAATTTTTTTTGTGCACTTTTTTTTGCAGATGAATTTTGTGCATTATTTTTTTCTTGCTTTTATTTTTTATGCACAATTTTTTTTTTCGCAGATGAATTTTGTGCACTATATTTTCTGCGGATTTTTTTGCGCACTATTTTTTTCGCGGATGAATTTTGTGCACTATTATTTTTTGTGCACTATTTTTTCCGCGGATTTTTTTTTGTGCACTATTTTTTTTCTTAGACTTTTTTGTGCACTTTCTTTTTCGTGGATTTTTTTTGTGCACTATTTTTTTTTACACGGATGAATTTTGTGCACTATTTTTTTTGCGGATGAATTTTGTGCGATATTATTTCGCGGAATTTTTTATGTGCACTATTTTTTTTGCAGATTAATTTCTGCAATATTATTTCGTAGATTTTTTCTTGTGCACTTTTTTTTCGTGGATTTTTTTTGTGCACTATTTTTTTTTTCGGAGATGAATTTTGTGCACCATTTTTTTCCTTGAATTTTTTTTGTGCACTTTTTTTTTGCGGATGAATTTTGTGCAATATTATTTCTCGGAATTTTTTTTGTGCACTTTTTTTTTTTTGCAGATGAATTTTGTACACTATTTTTTTTTGCGGATGAATTTTGTGCATTATTATTTCGTAGATTTTTTTTGTTTACTATTTTTTTTCGTAGATTTTTTCTGTGCACTTTTTTTTTCGTGAATTTTTTTTGTGCACTATTTTTTTTCCAAATTTTTTTGTGCATTATTTTTTTTCGCGGATGAATTTTGTGCAATATTTTTTCGTGGAATTTTTTTTGTGCACTTTTTTTTGCAGATGAATTTTGTGCATTATTTTTTTCTTGCTTTTATTTTTTATGCACAATTTTTTTTTCCGCAGATGAATTTTGTGCACTATTTTTTCTGCGGATTTTTTTGCGCACTATTTTTTTCGCAGATGAATTTTGTGCATTATTATTTTTTGTGCACTATGTTTTTCGCGGGGTTTTTTTTGTGCACTATTTTTTTTCGTAGATTTTTTTTGTGTACTTTCTTTTTCGTGGATTTTTTTTGTGCACTATTTTTTTTACATGGATGAACTTTGTGCACTATTTTTTTCCTTGAATTTTTTTGTGCACTTTTTTTTTGTGGATGAATTTTGTGCAATATTATTTCTCGGAATTTTTTTTGTACACTATTTTTTTTTTGCAGATGAATTTTGTGCACTATTTTTTTCTTGCTTTTATTTTTTATGCACTATTTCTTTCTTGGTTTTTTCTTGTGCACTTTTTTTTCGTGGATTTTTTTTTGTGCACTATTTTTTTTTGCAGATGAATTTTGTACTCTATTTTTTTTGCGGATGAATTTTATGCAATATTATTTCGCGGGATTTTTTTTGTGCACTATTTTTTTTTTTGCGGATGAATTTTGTGCATTATTATTTCGTAGATTTTTTTTTGAGCACTATTATTTCTCTCGGATTTTTTTGGGCACAATTTTTTTTTTTGGAGTTGAATTTTTTGCACCAATTTTTCCGTAAATTTTTTTTGCTCACTATTTTTTTTTCGAAGATGAATTTTGTGCACTATTTTTTCGCGGATTTTTTTTTTGTGCACTTTTTTTCGCGGATGAATTTTGTGCACTATTTTTTTCGGGGATTTTTTTGCGCACTATTTTTTTCGCGGATGAATTTTGTGCACTATTATTTTTTGTGCACTATTTTTTTCGCGGGTTTTTTTTGTGCACTATTTTTTTTCTTAGATTTTTTTTGTGCACTTTCTTTTTCGTAGATTTTTTTTGTGCACTTTTTTTTTCGTAGATTTTTTTTGTGCACTATTTTTTTTCGGAGATGAATTTGTGCACTATTTTTTCTGCGGATTTTTTTGCGCAATATTTTTTTCGCGGATGAATTTTGTGCACTATTATTTTTTGTGCACTATTTTTTTCGCGGGGTTTTTTTTGTGCACTATTTTTTTTCTTAGATTTTTTTTGTGCACTTTCTTTTTCGTGGATTTTTTTTTGTGCACTTTTTTTTCGTGGATTTTTTTTGTGCACTATTTTTTTTTTCGGAGATGAATTTGTGCACTATTTTTTCCGCGAATCTTTTTGTACACAATTTTTTTTCGCGGATGAATTTTATGCACTATTTTTTTTTGTGCACAATTTTTTTCGCGGATTTGTTTTGTGCACTATTTTTTTCGTAGATTTTTTTGTGCACTTTCTATTTCGTGGATTTTTTTTGTGCACTATTTTTTTTTTCGCGGATGAATTTTGTGCACTATATTTTTTCGCAGATTTTTTATTATGCACTTTTTTTCGCGGATTAATTTTGTGCACTATTTTTTTTCGCGGATTTTTTTTTGTGCATTATTTTTTTTCGCGCATTTTTATTGGCACTATTTTTTTTTCTGGGATGAATTTCGTGCACCAGTTTTTCCTTGAATTTTTTTTGCAGATGAATTTTGTGCACTATTTTTTTGCGGATGAATTTTGTGCAATATTATTTCGCGGAATTTTTTATGTGCACTATTTTTTTTGCAGATTAATTTCTGCAATATTATTTCGTAGATTTTTCTGTGCACTTTTTTTTTCGTGGATGAATTTTGTGCACTATATTTTTTCGCAGATTTTTTATTATGCACTTTTTTCGCGGATTAATTTTGTGCACTATTTTTTTCCGCGAATTTTTTTGTACACAATTTTTTTTCGCGGATGAATTTTATGCACTATTTTTTTGCGCACAATTTTTTTCGCGGATTTTTTTTGTGCACTATTTTTTTCGTAGATTGTTTTGTGCACTTTCTTTTTCGTGGATTTTTTTTGTGCACTATTTTTTTTTTCGCGGATGAATTTTGTGCACTATATTTTTTCGCAGATTTTTTATTATGCACTTTTTTTCGCGGATTAATTTTGTGCACTATTTTTTTTCGCGGATTTTTTTTTGTGCATTATTTTTTTTTCGCGCATTTTTATTGGCACTATTTTTTTTTTTCTGGGATGAATTTCGTGCACCAGTTTTTCCTTGAATTTTTTTGTGCATTATTTTTTTTGCAGATGAATTTTGTGCACTATTTTTTTGCGGATGAATTTTGTGCAATATTATTTCGCGGAATTTTTTATGTGCACTATTTTTTTTGCAGATTAATTTCTGCAATATTATTTCGTAGATTTTTTTTGTGCATTTTTTTTTTCGTGGATTTTTTTTGTGCACTATTTTTTTTTCGGAGATAAATTTTGTGCACCATTTTTTTCCTTGAATTTTTTTTGTGCACTTTTTTTTTTTGCGGATGAATTTTGTGTAATATTATTTCTCGGAATTTTTTTTGTGCGCTATTTTTTTTTTGCAGATGAATTTTGTACACTATTTTTTTTTTGCGGATGAATTTTGTGCATTATCATTTCGTAGATTTTTTTTGTGCACTTTTTTTTCGTGGATTTTTTTGTGCACTATTTTTTTTTACGCGGATGAATTTTGGTCACTATTTTTTTCCTTAAATTTTTTTGTGCATTATTGTTTTTCGCGGATGAATTTTGTGCACTATTTTTTCTGCGGATTTTTTTGCGCACTATTTTTTTCGCGGATGAATTTTGTGCACTATTATTTTTTGTGCACTATTTTTTTCGCGGGTTTTTTTTTGTGCACTATTTTTTTTCTTAGATTTTTTTGTGCACTTTCTTTTTCGTGGATTTTTTTTTGTGCACTATTTTTTTTTACACGGATGAATTTTGTGCACTATTTTTTTTGCGGATGAATTTTGTGCAATTTTATTTCGCGGAATTTTTTATGTGCACTATTTTTTTTGCAGATTAATTTCTGCAATATTATTTCGTAGATTTTTTTTTGTGCACTTTTTTTTTCGTGGATTTTTTTTGTGCACTATTTTTTTTTTCGGAGATGAATTTTGTGCACCATTTTTTTCCTTGAATTTTTTTGTGCACTTTTTTTTTTGCGGATGAATTTTGTGTAATATTATTTCTCGGAATTTTTTTTGTGCACTATTTTTTTTTTGCAGATGAATTTTGTACACTATTTTTTTTTTGCGGATGAATTTTGTGCATTATCATTTCGTAGATTTTTTTTGTGCACTTTTTTTTCGTGGATTTTTTTGTGCACTATTTTTTTTTACGCGGATGAATTTTGGTCACTATTTTTTTCCTTAAATTTTTTTGTGCATTATTGTTTTTCGCGGATGAATTTTGTGCACTATTTTTTCTGCGGATTTTTTTGCGCACTATTTTTTTCGCGGATGAATTTTGTGCACTATTATTTTTTGTGCACTATTTTTTTCGCGGGTTTTTTTTTGTGCACTATTTTTTTTCTTAGATTTTTTTGTGCACTTTCTTTTTCGTGGATTTTTTTTTGTGCACTATTTTTTTTTACACGGATGAATTTTGTGCACTTTTTTTTTTGCGGATGAATTTTGTGCAATATTATTTCGCGGAATTTTTTATGTGCACTATTTTTTTTGCAGATTAATTTCTGCAATATTATTTCGTAGATTTTTTTTGTGCACTTTTTTTTTCGTGGATTTTTTTTGTGCACTATTTTTTTTTTCGGAGATGAATTTTGTGCACCATTTTTTTCCTTGAATTTTTTTGTGCACTTTTTTTTTTGCGGATGAATTTTGTGCAATATTATTTCTCGGAATTTTTTTTGTGCACTATTTTTTTTTGCAGATGAATTTTGTACACTATTTTTTTTTGCGGATGAATTTTGTGCAATATTATTTCGTAGATTTTTTTGTGCACTATTTTTTTTCGTAGATTTTTTCTGTGCACTTTCTTTTTCGTGGATTTTTTTTGTGCACCATTTTTTTTTTCGGAGATGAATTTTTTGCACCATTTTTTTCCTTGAATTTTTTTGTGCACTTTTTTTTTGTGGATGAATTTTGTGCAATATTATTTCTCGGAATTTTTTTTGTGCACTATTTTTTTTTGCAGATGAATTTTGTACACTATTTTTTTTTGCGGATGAATTTTGTGCAATATTATTTCGTAGATTTTTTTTGTGCACTATTTTTTTTCGTAGATTTTTTCTGTGCACTTTCTTTTTCGTGGATTTTTTTTGTGCACTATTTTTTTTTTCGGAGATGAATTTTGTGCACCATTTTTTTCCTTGAATTTTTTTTGTGCACTTTTTTTTTTGCGGATGAATTTTGTGCAATATTATTTCTCGGAATTTTTTTTGTGCACTATTTTTTTTTTGCAGATGAATTTTGTACACTATTTTTTTTGGGGGGTGAATTTTGTGCATTATCATTTCGTAGATTTTTTTTGTGCACTATTTTTTTTCGTAGATTTTTTCTTGTGCACTTTTTTTTTCGTGGATTTTTTTGTGCACTATTTTTTTTTACGCGGATGAATTTTGGTCACTATTTTTTTCCTTAAATTTTTTTGTGCATTATTTTTTTTCGCGGATGAATTTTGTGCAATATTTTTTCGGGGAATTTTTTTTGCGCACTTTTTTTTGCAGATGAATTTTGTGCATTATTTTTTTTTTGCTTTTATTTTTTATGCACAATTTTTTTTTTCGCAGATGAATTTTGTGCACTATATTTTCTGCGGATTTTTTTGCGCACTATTTTTTTCGCGGATGAATTTTGTGCACTATTATTTTTTGTGCACTATTTTTTCCGCGGGTTTTTTTTTGTGCACTATTTTTTTTCTTAGATTTTTTTGTGCACTTTCTTTTTCGTGGATTTTTTTTGTGCACTATTTTTTTTTACACGGATGAATTTTGTGCACTATTTTTTTTGCGGATGAATTTTGTGCAATATTATTTCGCGGAATTTTTTATGTGCATTATTTTTTTTGCAGATTAATTTCTGCAATATTATTTCGTAGATTTTTTCTTGTGCACTTTTTTTTGTGCATTTTTTTTTTTTGCAGATGAATTTTGTGCATTATTTTTATCTTGCTTTTATTTTTTATGCACAATTTTTTTTTTCGCAGATGAATTTTGTGCACTATTTTTTCTGCGGATTTTTTTGCGCACTATTTTTTTCGCGGATGAATTTTGTGCACTATTATTTTTTGTGCACTATTTTTTTCGCGGGTTTTTTTTGTGCACTATTTTTTTTCTTAGATTTTTTTTGTGCACTTTCTTTTTCGTGGATTTTTTTTGTGCATTTTTTTTTTCGTAGATTTTTTTGTGCACTATTTTTTTTCGGAGATGAATTTGTGCACTATTTTTTCTGCGGATTTTTTTGCGCAATATTTTTTTCGCGGATGAATTTTGTGCACTATTATTTTTTGTGCACTATTTTATTCGCGGGGTTTTTTTTGTGCACTATTTTTTTTCTTAGATTTTTTTTGTGCACTTTCTTTTTCGTGGATTTTTTTTTGTGCACTTTTTTTTCGTGGATTTTTTTTGTGCACTATTTTTTTTTTCGGAGATGAATTTGTGCACTATTTTTTCCGCGAATCTTTTTGTACACAATTTTTTTTCGCGGATGAATTTTATGCACTATTTTTTTTTGTGCACAATTTTTTTCGCGGATTTGTTTTGTGCACTATTTTTTTCGTAGATTTTTTTGTGCACTTTTTATTTCGTGGATTTTTTTTGTGCACTATTTTTTTTTTCGCGGATGAATTTTGTGCACTATATTTTTTCGCAGATTTTTTATTATGCACTTTTTTTCGCGGATTAATTTTGTGCACTATTTTTTTTCGCGGATTTTTTTTTGTGCATTATTTTTTTTCGCGCATTTTTATTGGCACTATTTTTTTTTCTGGGATGAATTTCGTGCACCAGTTTTTCCTTGAATTTTTTTTGCAGATGAATTTTGTGCACTATTTTTTTGCGGATGAATTTTGTGCAATATTATTTCGCGGAATTTTTTATGTGCACTATTTTTTTTGCAGATTAATTTCTGCAATATTATTTCGTAGATTTTTCTGTGCACTTTTTTTTTCGTGGATGAATTTTGTGCACTATATTTTTTCGCAGATTTTTTATTATGCACTTTTTTTCGCGGATTAATTTTGTGCACTATTTTTTTCCGCGAATTTTTTTGTACACAATTTTTTTTCGCGGATGAATTTTATGCACTATTTTTTTTGCGCACAATTTTTTTCGCGGATTTTTTTTGTGCACTATTTTTTTCGTAGATTGTTTTGTGCACTTTCTTTTTCGTGGATTTTTTTTGTGCACTATTTTTTTTTTCGCGGATGAATTTTGTGCACTATATTTTTTCGCAGATTTTTTATTATGCACTTTTTTTCGCGGATTAATTTTGTGCACTATTTTTTTTCGCGGATTTTTTTTTGTGCATTATTTTTTTTTCGCGCATTTTTATTGGCACTATTTTTTTTTTTCTGGGATGAATTTCGTGCACCAGTTTTTCCTTGAATTTTTTTGTGCATTATTTTTTTTTGCAGATGAATTTTGTGCACTATTTTTTTGCGGATGAATTTTGTGCAATATTATTTCGCGGAATTTTTTATGTGCACTATTTTTTTTGCAGATTAATTTCTGCAATATTATTTCGTAGATTTTTTTTGTGCATTTTTTTTTTCGTGGATTTTTTTTGTGCACTATTTTTTTTTCGGAGATGAATTTTGTGCACCATTTTTTTCCTTGAATTTTTTTTGTGCACTTTTTTTTTGCGGATGAATTTTGTGTAATATTATTTCTCGGAATTTTTTTTGTGCACTATTTTTTTTTTGCAGATGAATTTTGTACACTATTTTTTTTTTGCGGATGAATTTTGTGCATTATCATTTCGTAGATTTTTTTTGTGCACTTTTTTTTCGTGGATTTTTTTGTGCACTATTTTTTTTTACGCGGATGAATTTTGGTCACTATTTTTTTCCTTAAATTTTTTTGTGCATTATTGTTTTTCGCGGATGAATTTTGTGCACTATTTTTTCTGCGGATTTTTTTGCGCACTATTTTTTTCGCGGATGAATTTTGTGCACTATTATTTTTTGTGCACTATTTTTTTGCGGGTTTTTTTTTGTGCACTATTTTTTTTCTTAGATTTTTTTGTGCACTTTCTTTTTCGTGGATTTTTTTTTGTGCACTATTTTTTTTTACACGGATGAATTTTGTGCACTATTTTTTTTGCGGATGAATTTTGTGCAATATTATTTCGCGGAATTTTTTATGTGCACTATTTTTTTTGCAGATTAATTTCTGCAATATTATTTCGTAGATTTTTTTTTGTGCACTTTTTTTTTCGTGGATTTTTTTTGTGCACTATTTTTTTTTTCGGAGATGAATTTTGTGCACCATTTTTTTCCTTGAATTTTTTTGTGCACTTTTTTTTTGCGGATGAATTTTGTGCAATATTATTTCTCGGAATTTTTTTTGTGCACTATTTTTTTTTGCAGATGAATTTTGTACACTATTTTTTTTTGCGGATGAATTTTGTGCAATATTATTTCGTAGATTTTTTTGTGCACTATTTTTTTTCGTAGATTTTTTCTGTGCACTTTCTTTTTCGTGGATTTTTTTTGTGCACCATTTTTTTTTTCGGAGATGAATTTTGTGCACCATTTTTTTCCTTGAATTTTTTTGTGCACTTTTTTTTTGTGGATGAATTTTGTGCAATATTATTTCTCGGAATTTTTTTTGTGCACTATTTTTTTTTGCAGATGAATTTTGTACACTATTTTTTTTTGCGGATGAATTTTGTGCAATATTATTTCGTAGATTTTTTTTGTGCACTATTTTTTTTCGTAGATTTTTTCTGTGCACTTTCTTTTTCGTGGATTTTTTTTGTGCACTATTTTTTTTTTCGGAGATGAATTTTGTGCACCATTTTTTTCCTTGAATTTTTTTTGTGCACTTTTTTTTTTGCGGATGAATTTTGTGCAATATTATTTCTCGGAATTTTTTTTGTGCACTATTTTTTTTTTGCAGATGAATTTTGTACACTATTTTTTTTTGGGGGTGAATTTTGTGCATTATCATTTCGTAGATTTTTTTTGTGCACTATTTTTTTTCGTAGATTTTTTCTTGTGCACTTTTTTTTTCGTGGATTTTTTTGTGCACTATTTTTTTTTACGCGGATGAATTTTGGTCACTATTTTTTTCCTTAAATTTTTTTGTGCATTATTTTTTTTCGCGGATGAATTTTGTGCAATATTTTTTCGGGGAATTTTTTTTGCGCACTTTTTTTTGCAGATGAATTTTGTGCATTATTTTTTTCTTGCTTTTATTTTTTATGCACAATTTTTTTTTTCGCAGATGAATTTTGTGCACTATATTTTCTGCGGATTTTTTTGCGCACTATTTTTTTCGCGGATGAATTTTGTGCACTATTATTTTTTGTGCACTATTTTTTCCGCGGGTTTTTTTTTGTGCACTATTTTTTTTCTTAGATTTTTTTGTGCACTTTCTTTTTCGTGGATTTTTTTTGTGCACTATTTTTTTTTACACGGATGAATTTTGTGCACTATTTTTTTTGCGGATGAATTTTGTGCAATATTATTTCGCGGAATTTTTTATGTGCACTATTTTTTTTGCAGATTAATTTCTGCAATATTATTTCGTAGATTTTTTCTTGTGCACTTTTTTTTCGTGGATTTTTTTTGTGCACTATTTTTTTTTTCGGAGATGAATTTTGTGCACCATTTTTTTCCTTGAATTTTTTTTGTGCACTTTTTTTTGCGGATGAATTTTGTGCAATATTATTTCTCGGAATTTTTTTTGTGCACTTTTTTTTTTTGCAGATGAATTTTGTACACTATTTTTTTTTGCGGATGAATTTTGTGCATTATTATTTCGTAGATTTTTTTTGTTTACTATTTTTTTTCGTAGATTTTTTCTGTGCACTTTTTTTTTCGTGAATTTTTTTTGTGCACTATTTTTTTCCCCAAATTTTTTTGTGCATTATTTTTTTTCGCGGATGAATTTTGTGCAATATTTTTTCGTGGAATTTTTTTTGTGCACTTTTTTTTTGCAGATGAATTTTGTGCATTATTTTTTTCTTGCTTTTATTTTTTATGCACAATTTTTTTTTTCGCAGATGAATTTTGTGCATTATTTTTTCTGCGGATTTTTTTGCGCACTATTTTTTTCGCAGATGAATTTTGTGCACTATTATTTTTTGTGCACTATGTTTTTCGCGGGGTTTTTTTTGTGCACTATTTTTTTTCGTAGATTTTTTTTGTGCACTTTCTTTTTCGTGGATTTTTTTTGTGCACTATTTTTTTTACATGGATGAATTTTGTGCACTATTTTTTTCCTTGAATTTTTTTGTGCACTTTTTTTTTTGTGGATGAATTTTGTGCAATATTATTTCTCGGAATTTTTTTTTGTGCACTATTTTTTTTTTGCAGATGAATTTTGTGCATGATTTTTTTCTTGCTTTTATTTTTTATGCACTATTTCTTTCGTAGATTTTTTCTTGTGCACTTTTTTTTCGTGAATTTTTTTTTGTGCACTATTTTTTTTGCAGATGAATTTTGTACTCTATTTTTTTTTGCGGATGAATTTTATGCAATATTATTTCGCGGGATTTTTTTTGTGCACTATTTTTTTTTTTGCGGATGAATTTTGTGCATTATTATTTCTTAGATTTTTTTTTGTGCACTATTATTTCTCTCGGATTTTTTTGGGCACAATTTTTTTTTTTGGGGTTGAATTTTTTGCACCAATTTTTCCGTAAATTTTTTTTGCGCACTATTTTTTTTTCGAAGATGAATTTTGTGCACTATTTTTTCGCGGATTTTTTTTTTGTGCACTTTTTTTCGCGGATGAATTTTGTGCACTATTTTTTTCGAGGATTTTTTTGTGCACAATTTTTTTCGCAGATTTTTTTTGGGCACAATTTTTTTTTTCGGTGTATAATTTTGTGCGCCATTTTTTTCCTTGATTTTTTTTTGTGCACTATTTTTTTTTCGCGGATAAATTTTGTGCACTATTTTTTCGCGGAAATTTTTTTGTGCACTATTTTTTTTTCACAGATGAATTTGTGCACTATTTTTACCGCGGATTTTTTTGTGCACTATTTTTTTCGCGAATGAATTTTGTGCACTATTTTTTTTGTGCACTATTTTTTTTCGCGGTTTTTTTTTGTGCACTATTTTTTTCGTAGACTTTTTTGTGCACTTTCTTTTCGTGGATTTTTTTTGTGCACTTTTTTTTTTTTCGCGGATGAATTTTGTGCACTATTTTTTTTCGCGGATTTTTTATTATGCACTTTTTTTCGCGGGATTAATTTTCTGCACTATTTTTTTTCGCAGATTTTTTTGTGCACTATTTTTTTCGAGCATTTTTATTGGCACTATTTTTTTTTTCTGGGATGAATTTTGTGCACCAGTTTTTCCTTGAATTTTTTTGTGCATTATTTTTTTTGCAGACGAATTTTGTGCACTATTTTTTTTGCGGATGAATTTTGTGCAATATTATTTCGCGGAATTTTTCATGTGCACTATTTTTTTTGCAGATTAATTTTCTGCAATATTATTTCGTAGATTTTTTTTGTGCACTTTTTCTTCGTGGATTTTTTTTGTGCACAATTTTTTTTCGTAGATTTTTTCTGTGCACTTTTTTTTTCGTGGATTTTTTTGTGCACTATTTTTTTTTACGCGGGTGAATTTTGGTCACTTTTTTTTTCCTTAAATTTTTTTGTGCATTATTTTTTTTCGCGGATGAATTTTGTGCAATATTTTTTCGGGGAATTTTTTTTGTGCACTTTTTTTTGCAGATGAATTTTGTGCATTATTTTTTTCTTGCTTTTATTTTTTATGCACAATTTTTTTTTTCGCAGATGAATTTTGTGCACTATATTTTCTGCGGATTTTTTTGCGCACTATTTTTTTCGCGGATGAATTTTGTGCACTATTATTTTTTGTGCACTATTTTTTCCGCGGGTTTTTTTTTGTGCACTATTTTTTTTCTTAGACTTTTTTGTGCACTTTCTTTTTCGTGGATTTTTTTTGTGCACTATTTTTTTTTACACGGATGAATTTTGTGCACTATTTTTTTTGCGGATGAATTTTGTGCAATATTATTTCGCGGAATTTTTTATGTGCACTATTTTTTTTGCAGATTAATTTCTGCAATATTATTTCGTAGATTTTTTCTTGTGCACTTTTTTTTCGTGGATTTTTTTTGTGCACTATTTTTTTTTTCGGAGATGAATTTTGTGCACCATTTTTTTCCTTGAATTTTTTTTGTGCACTTTTTTTTTGCGGATGAATTTTGTGCAATATTATTTCTCGGAATTTTTTTTGTGCACTTTTTTTTTTTGCAGATGAATTTTGTACACAATTTTTTTTTGCGGATGAATTTTGTGCATTATTATTTCGTAGATTTTTTTTGTTTACTATTTTTTTTCGTAGATTTTTTCTGTGCACTTTTTTTTTCGTGAATTTTTTTTGTGCACTATTTTTTTTCCAAATTTTTTTGTGCATTATTTTTTTTCGCGGATGAATTTTGTGCAATATTTTTTCGTGGAATTTTTTTTGTGCACTTTTTTTTGCAGATGAATTTTGTGCATTATTTTTTTCTTGCTTTTATTTTTTATGCACAATTTTTTTTTCGCAGATGAATTTTGTGCACTATTTTTTCTGCGGATTTTTTTGCGCACTATTTTTTTCGCAGATGAATTTTGTGCATTATTATTTTTTGTGCACTATGTTTTTCGCGGGGTTTTTTTTGTGCACTATTTTTTTTCGTAGATTTTTTTTGTGCACTTTCTTTTTCGTGGATTTTTTTTGTGCACTATTTTTTTTACATGGATGAATTTTGTGCACTATTTTTTTCCTTGAATTTTTTTGTGCACTTTTTTTTTGTGGATGAATTTTGTGCAATATTATTTCTCGGAATTTTTTTTGTACACTATTTTTTTTTGCAGATGAATTTTGTGCACTATTTTTTTCTTGCTTTTATTTTTTATGCACTATTTCTTTCTTGGTTTTTTCTTGTGCACTTTTTTTTCGTGGATTTTTTTTTGTGCACTATTTTTTTTTGCAGATGAATTTTGTACTCTATTTTTTTTGCGGATGAATTTTATGCAATATTATTTCGCGGGATTTTTTTTGTGCACTATTTTTTTTTTGCGGATGAATTTTGTGCATTATTATTTCGTAGATTTTTCTTTGAGCACTATTATTTCTCTCGGATTTTTTTGGGCACAATTTTTTTTTTTGGAGTTGAATTTTTTGCACCAATTTTTCCGTAAATTTTTTTTGCTCACTATTTTTTTTTCGAAGATGAATTTTGTGCACTATTTTTTCGCGGATTTTTTTTTTGTGCACTTTTTTTCGCGGATGAATTTTGTGCACTATTTTTTTCGGGGATTTTTTTGTGCACTTTCTTTTTCGTGGATTTTTTTTTGTGCACTATTTTTTTTTACACGGATGAATTTTGTGCACTATTTTTTTTGCGGATGAATTTTGTGCAATATTATTTCGCGGAATTTTTTATGTGCACTATTTTTTTTGCAGATTAATTTCTGCAATATTATTTCGTAGATTTTTTTTTGTGCACTTTTTTTTTCGTGGATTTTTTTTGTGCACTATTTTTTTTTTCGGAGATGAATTTTGTGCACCATTTTTTTCCTTGAATTTTTTTGTGCACTTTTTTTTTTGCGGATGAATTTTGTGCAATATTATTTCTCGGAATTTTTTTTGTGCACTATTTTTTTTTGCAGATGAATTTTGTACACTATTTTTTTTTGCGGATGAATTTTGTGCAATATTATTTCGTAGATTTTTTTGTGCACTATTTTTTTTCGTAGATTTTTTCTGTGCACTTTCTTTTTCGTGGATTTTTTTTGTGCACCATTTTTTTTTTCGGAGATGAATTTTGTGCACCATTTTTTTCCTTGAATTTTTTTGTGCACTTTTTTTTTGTGGATGAATTTTGTGCAATATTATTTCTCGGAATTTTTTTTGTGCACTATTTTTTTTTGCAGATGAATTTTGTACACTATTTTTTTTTGCGGATGAATTTTGTGCAATATTATTTCGTAGATTTTTTTTGTGCACTATTTTTTTTCGTAGATTTTTTCTGTGCACTTTCTTTTTCGTGGATTTTTTTTGTGCACTATTTTTTTTTTCGGAGATGAATTTTGTGCACCATTTTTTTCCTTGAATTTTTTTTGTGCACTTTTTTTTTTGCGGATGAATTTTGTGCAATATTATTTCTCGGAATTTTTTTTGTGCACTATTTTTTTTTTGCAGATGAATTTTGTACACTATTTTTTTTTGGGGGTGAATTTTGTGCATTATCATTTCGTAGATTTTTTTTGTGCACTATTTTTTTTCGTAGATTTTTTCTTGTGCACTTTTTTTTTCGTGGATTTTTTTGTGCACTATTTTTTTTTACGCGGATGAATTTTGGTCACTATTTTTTTCCTTAAATTTTTTTGTGCATTATTTTTTTTCGCGGATGAATTTTGTGCAATATTTTTTCGGGGAATTTTTTTTGCGCACTTTTTTTTGCAGATGAATTTTGTGCATTATTTTTTTCTTGCTTTTATTTTTTATGCACAATTTTTTTTTTCGCAGATGAATTTTGTGCACTATATTTTCTGCGGATTTTTTTGCGCACTATTTTTTTCGCGGATGAATTTTGTGCACTATTATTTTTTGTGCACTATTTTTTCCGCGGGTTTTTTTTTGTGCACTATTTTTTTTCTTAGATTTTTTTGTGCACTTTCTTTTTCGTGGATTTTTTTTGTGCACTATTTTTTTTTACACGGATGAATTTTGTGCACTATTTTTTTTGCGGATGAATTTTGTGCAATATTATTTCGCGGAATTTTTTATGTGCACTATTTTTTTTGCAGATTAATTTCTGCAATATTATTTCGTAGATTTTTTCTTGTGCACTTTTTTTTCGTGGATTTTTTTTGTGCACTATTTTTTTTTTCGGAGATGAATTTTGTGCACCATTTTTTTCCTTGAATTTTTTTTGTGCACTTTTTTTTGCGGATGAATTTTGTGCAATATTATTTCTCGGAATTTTTTTTGTGCACTTTTTTTTTTTGCAGATGAATTTTGTACACTATTTTTTTTTGCGGATGAATTTTGTGCATTATTATTTCGTAGATTTTTTTTGTTTACTATTTTTTTTCGTAGATTTTTTCTGTGCACTTTTTTTTTCGTGAATTTTTTTTGTGCACTATTTTTTTCCCCAAATTTTTTTGTGCATTATTTTTTTTCGCGGATGAATTTTGTGCAATATTTTTTCGTGGAATTTTTTTTGTGCACTTTTTTTTGCAGATGAATTTTGTGCATTATTTTTTTCTTGCTTTTATTTTTTATGCACAATTTTTTTTTTCGCAGATGAATTTTGTGCATTATTTTTTCTGCGGATTTTTTTGCGCACTATTTTTTTCGCAGATGAATTTTGTGCACTATTATTTTTTGTGCACTATGTTTTTCGCGGGGTTTTTTTTGTGCACTATTTTTTTTCGTAGATTTTTTTTGTGCACTTTCTTTTTCGTGGATTTTTTTTGTGCACTATTTTTTTTACATGGATGAATTTTGTGCACTATTTTTTTCCTTGAATTTTTTTGTGCACTTTTTTTTTTGTGGATGAATTTTGTGCAATATTATTTCTCGGAATTTTTTTTTGTGCACTATTTTTTTTTTGCAGATGAATTTTGTGCATGATTTTTTTCTTGCTTTTATTTTTTATGCACTATTTCTTTCGTAGATTTTTTCTTGTGCACTTTTTTTTCGTGAATTTTTTTTTGTGCACTATTTTTTTTGCAGATGAATTTTGTACTCTATTTTTTTTTGCGGATGAATTTTATGCAATATTATTTCGCGGGATTTTTTTTGTGCACTATTTTTTTTTTTGCGGATGAATTTTGTGCATTATTATTTCTTAGATTTTTTTTTGTGCACTATTATTTCTCTCGGATTTTTTTGGGCACAATTTTTTTTTTTGGGGTTGAATTTTTTGCACCAATTTTTCCGTAAATTTTTTTTGCGCACTATTTTTTTTTCGAAGATGAATTTTGTGCACTATTTTTTCGCGGATTTTTTTTTTGTGCACTTTTTTTCGCGGATGAATTTTGTGCACTATTTTTTTCGAGGATTTTTTTGTGCACAATTTTTTTCGCAGATTTTTTTTGGGCACAATTTTTTTTTTCGGTGTATAATTTTGTGCGCCATTTTTTTCCTTGATTTTTTTTTGTGCACTATTTTTTTTTCGCGGATAAATTTTGTGCACTATTTTTTCGCGGAAATTTTTTTGTGCACTATTTTTTTTTCACAGATGAATTTGTGCACTATTTTTACCGCGGATTTTTTTGTGCACTATTTTTTTCGCGAATGAATTTTGTGCACTATTTTTTTTGTGCACTATTTTTTTTCGCGGTTTTTTTTTGTGCACTATTTTTTTCGTAGACTTTTTTGTGCACTTTCTTTTCGTGGATTTTTTTTGTGCACTTTTTTTTTTTCGCGGATGAATTTTGTGCACTATTTTTTTTCGCGGATTTTTTATTATGCACTTTTTTTCGCGGGATTAATTTTCTGCACTATTTTTTTTCGCAGATTTTTTTGTGCACTATTTTTTTCGAGCATTTTTATTGGCACTATTTTTTTTTTCTGGGATGAATTTTGTGCACCAGTTTTTCCTTGAATTTTTTTGTGCATTATTTTTTTTGCAGACGAATTTTGTGCACTATTTTTTTTGCGGATGAATTTTGTGCAATATTATTTCGCGGAATTTTTCATGTGCACTATTTTTTTTGCAGATTAATTTTCTGCAATATTATTTCGTAGATTTTTTTTGTGCACTTTTTCTTCGTGGATTTTTTTTGTGCACAATTTTTTTTCGTAGATTTTTTCTGTGCACTTTTTTTTTCGTGGATTTTTTTGTGCACTATTTTTTTTTACGCGGGTGAATTTTGGTCACTTTTTTTTTCCTTAAATTTTTTTGTGCATTATTTTTTTTCGCGGATGAATTTTGTGCAATATTTTTTCGGGGAATTTTTTTTGTGCACTTTTTTTTGCAGATGAATTTTGTGCATTATTTTTTTCTTGCTTTTATTTTTTATGCACAATTTTTTTTTTCGCAGATGAATTTTGTGCACTATATTTTCTGCGGATTTTTTTGCGCACTATTTTTTTCGCGGATGAATTTTGTGCACTATTATTTTTTGTGCACTATTTTTTCCGCGGGTTTTTTTTTGTGCACTATTTTTTTTCTTAGACTTTTTTGTGCACTTTCTTTTTCGTGGATTTTTTTTGTGCACTATTTTTTTTTACACGGATGAATTTTGTGCACTATTTTTTTTGCGCATGAATTTTGTGCAATATTATTTCGCGGAATTTTTTATGTGCACTATTTTTTTTGCAGATTAATTTCTGCAATATTATTTCGTAGATTTTTTCTTGTGCACTTTTTTTTCGTGGATTTTTTTTGTGCACTATTTTTTTTTTCGGAGATGAATTTTGTGCACCATTTTTTTCCTTGAATTTTTTTTGTGCACTTTTTTTTTGCGGATGAATTTTGTGCAATATTATTTCTCGGAATTTTTTTTGTGCACTTTTTTTTTTTGCAGATGAATTTTGTACACTATTTTTTTTTGCGGATGAATTTTGTGCATTATTATTTCGTAGATTTTTTTTGTTTACTATTTTTTTTCGTAGATTTTTTCTGTGCACTTTTTTTTTCGTGAATTTTTTTTGTGCACTATTTTTTTTCCAAATTTTTTTGTGCATTATTTTTTTTCGCGGATGAATTTTGTGCAATATTTTTTCGTGGAATTTTTTTTGTGCACTTTTTTTTGCAGATGAATTTTGTGCATTATTTTTTTCTTGCTTTTATTTTTTATGCACAATTTTTTTTTCGCAGATGAATTTTGTGCACTATTTTTTCTGCGGATTTTTTTGCGCACTATTTTTTTCGCAGATGAATTTTGTGCATTATTATTTTTTGTGCACTATGTTTTTCGCGGGTTTTTTTTTGTGCACTATTTTTTTTCGTAGATTTTTTTTGTGCACTTTCTTTTTCGTGGATTTTTTTTTGTGCACTATTTTTTTTACATGGATGAATTTTGTGCACTATTTTTTTCCTTGAATTTTTTTGTGCACTTTTTTTTTGTGGATGAATTTTGTGCAATATTATTTCTCGGAATTTTTTTTGTACACTATTTTTTTTTGCAGATGAATTTTGTGCACTATTTTTTTCTTGCTTTTATTTTTTATGCACTATTTCTTTCTTGGTTTTTTCTTGTGCACTTTTTTTCGTGGATTTTTTTTTGTGCACTATTTTTTTTTGCAGATGAATTTTGTACTCTATTTTTTTTGCGGATGAATTTTATGCAATATTATTTCGCGGGATTTTTTTTGTGCACTATTTTTTTTTTTGCGGATGAATTTTGTGCATTATTATTTCGTAGATTTTTTTTTGAGCACTATTATTTCTCTCGGATTTTTTTGGGCACAATTTTTTTTTTTGGAGTTGAATTTTTTGCACCAATTTTTCCGTAAATTTTTTTTGCTCACTATTTTTTTTTCGAAGATGAATTTTGTGCACTATTTTTTCGCGGATTTTTTTTTTGTGCACTTTTTTTCGCGGATGAATTTTGTGCACTATTTTTTTCGGGGATTTTTTTGTGCACAATTTTTTTCGCAGATTTTTTTTGGGCACAATTTTTTTTTTCGGTGTAGAATTTTGTGCGCCATTTTTTTCCTTGATTTTTTTTTGTGCACTATTTTTTTTTCGCGGATAAATTTTGTGCACTATTTTTTCGCGGAAATTTTTTTGTGCACTATTTTTTTTTCGCAGATGAATTTGTGCACTATTTTTTCCGCGGATTTTTTTGTGCACTATTTTTTTCGCGAATGAATTTTGTGCACTATTTTTTTTGTGCACTATTTTTTTTCGCGGTTTTTTTTTGTGCACAATTTTTTTCGTAGACTTTTTTGTGCACTTTCTTTTCGTGGATTTTTTTTGTGCACTTTTTTTTTTTTCGCGGATGAATTTTGTGCACTATTTTTTTTCGCGGATTTTTTATTATGCACTTTTTTTCGCGGGATTAATTTTCTGCACTATTTTTTTCGCAGATTTTTTCGTGCACTATTTTTTTCGAGCATTTTTATTGGCACTATTTTTTTTTTCTGGGATGAATTTTGTGCACCAGTTTTTCCTTGAATTTTTTTGTGCATTATTTTTTTTGCAGACGAATTTTGTGCACTATTTTTCTTGCGGATGAATTTTGTGCAATATTATTTCGCGGAATTTTTTATGTGCACTATTTTTTTTGCAGATTAATTTTCTGCAATATTATTTCGTAGATTTTTTTTTGTGCACTTTTTTTTCGTGGATTTTTTTTGTGCACTATTTTTTTTGTTCGGAGATGAATTTTGTGCACCATTTTTTTCCTTGAATTTTTTTGTGCACTTTTTTTTTTGCGGATGAATTTTGTGCAATACTATTTCTCGGAATTTTTTTTGTGCACTATTTTTTTTTGCAGATGAATTTTGTACACTATTTTTTTTTGCGGATGAATTTTGTGCATTATCATTTCGTAGATTTTTTTGTGCACTATTTTTTTGGTAGATTTTTTCTGTGCACTTTTTTTTCGTGGATTTTTTTGTTCACTATTTTTTTTTACGCGGATGAATTTTGGTCACTATTTTTTTCCTTAAATTTTTTTGTGCATTATTTTTTTTCGCGGATGAATTTTGTGCAATATTTTTTCGGGGAATTTTTTTTGTGCACTTTTTTTTTGCAGATGAATTTTGTGCATTATTTTTTTCTTGCTTTTATTTTTTATGCACAATTTTTTTTTTCGCAGATGAATTTTGTGCACTATTTTTTCTGCGGATTTTTTTGCGCACTATTTTTTTCGCGGATGAATTTTGTGCACTATTATTTTTTGTGCACTATTTTTTTCGCGGGTTTTTTTTGTGCACTATTTTTCTTCTTAGATTTTTTTTGTGCACTTTCTTTTTCGTGGATTTTTTTTTGTGCACTATTTTTTTTTACACGGATGAATTTTGTGCACTATTTTTTTTGCGGATGAATTTTGTGCAATATTATTTCGCGGAATTTTTTATGTGCACTATTTTTTTTGCAGATTAATTTCTGCAATATTATTTCGTAGATTTTTTTTTGTGCACTTTTTTTTTCGTGGATTTTTTTTGTGCACTTTTTTTTTTTTTCGCAGATGAATTTTGTGCACCATTTTTTTCCTTGAATTTTTTTTGTGCACTTTTTTTTTTGCGGATGAATTTTGTGCAATATTATTTCTCGGAATTTTTTTTGTGCACTATTTTTTTTTTGCAGATGAATTTTGTGCAATATTATTTCTCGGAATTTTTTTTGTGCACTATTTTTTTTGCGGATGAATTTTGTGCAATATTATTTCTCGGAATTTTTTTTGTGCACTATTTTTTTTCGTAGATTTTTTCTGTGCACTTTTTTTTTCTTGAATTTTTTTTGTGCACTATTTTTTTTTACGAGGATGAATTTTGGTCACTATTTTTTTCCTTAAATTTTTTTGTGCATTATTTTTTATCGCGGATGAATTTTTTGCACTATTTTTTTTCGCTGATTTTTTTCTGTACACTTTTTTCTGCTGATGAATTTTGTGCACTATTTTTTTTCGCGGATTTTTTTGTGCACTTTTTTTCGCCGATGAATTTTGTGCACTTCTTTTTTAAGCAGATTTATTTTTGTGCACTATTTTTTTTTTTTGCGGATGAGTTTTGTGCAATATTATTTCGCGGATTTTTTTTTTGTGCTTTTTTTTTCACGGATGAATTTTGTGCACTATTTTTTTCAGGGATTTTTTTGTGCACAATTTTTTTCGCTGATTTTTTTTGGGCACAATTTTTTTTTTCGGTGTTGAATTTTGTGCACCATTTTTTTCCTTGAAATTTTTTTGTGCACTATTTTTTTTTCGCAGATGAGTTTGTGCACTATTTTTTCCGCGGATTTTTTTGTGCACTATTTTTTTTCGCGAATGAATTTTATGCACTATTTTTTTTGTGCACTATTTTTTTTCGCGGATTTTTTTTGGGCACTATTTTTTTCGTAGACTTTTTTGTGCACTTTCTTTTTCGTGGATTTTTTTTGTGCACTTTTTTTTTTGCGGATGAATTTTGTGCACTATTTTTTTTCGCGGATTCTTTTTTATGCACTTTTTTTCGCGGATTAAATTTGTGCACTATTTTTTTTCGCGGATTTTTTTTTGTGCACTATTTTTTTTTCGCGCATTTTTATTGGCACTATTTTTTTTTTCTGGGATGAATTTTGTGCACCAGTTTTTCCTTGAATTTTTTTGTGCATTATTTTTTTTTGCAGATGAATTTTGTGCACTATTTTTTTTGCAGATTAATTTTCTGCAATATTATTTCGTAGATTTTTTTGTGCACTTTTTTTTCGTGGATTTTTTTTATGCACTATTTTTTTTTTCGGAGATGAATTTTGTGCACCATTTTTTTCCTTGAATTTTTCTTGTGCACTTTTTTATTTTGCGGATTAATTTTGTGCAATATTATTTCTCGGAATTTTTTTTGTGCACTATTTTTTTTTTGCAGATGAATTTTGTACACTATTTTTTTTTGCGGATGAATTTTGTGCAATATTATTCCGCGGAATTTTTTTTGTGCACTATTTTTTTTTGTGTGGATGAATTTTGTGCATTATTATTTTTTGTGCACTATTATCTCGCGGAATTTTGTGCAATATTATTTCGCGGAATTTTTTTGTGCACTATTTTTTTTTCGCAGATGAATTTTGTGCACTTTTTTTTTTGCAGATGAATTTTGTGCAATATTATTTTGCGGAATTTTTTTGTGTGCACTTTTTTTTTTTGCGAATGAATTTTGTGCAATATTATTTCGTAGATTTTTTTTGTGCACTTTTTTTTTCGCGGTTTTTATTGTGTACTATTTTTTTTTCGCGGATGAATTTTGTGCACTATTTTTTTCTTGCTTTTATTTTTTATACACTATTTTTTTTCCTAGATTTTTTTGTGCATTTTTTTTTTGTGGATTATTTTGTGCACTATTTTTTTTCTCGGAGGAATTTTGTGCACTATTTTTTTCGCGTTTTTTTATTGTGCACTTTTTTTGCGGATGAATTTTGTGCACTTTTTTTAGGGGATTTTTTTTTGTGCATTGTTTTTGCCACGGAATTTTTTTTTTACCATCATTTTTTTTCGCGTTTTTTTTTGTACACCATTTTTTTTCGCGGATTTTTTTTTGTGCACTTTTTTTTTCGCGGATGAATTTTTTGCACTATTCTTTTTCACAGATTTTTTTCGTACACTTTTTTTCGCTGATGAATTTTGTGCACTATTTTTTTTCGCTGATTTTTTTTGTGCACTTTTTATCGGGGATGAATTTTGTGCACAATTTTTTTTCGCGGATTTTTTTTCTGTACACTTTTTTCCGCTGATGAATTTTGTGCACTTCTTTTTTAAGCAGATTTATTTTTGTGCATTATTTTTGCCTCGGAATTTTTTTGTGCATTATTTTTTTCCCGGTTTTTTTTGTGCACTTTTTTTTTCGGAGATTTTTTTTTGTGCACTATTTTTTCTCTCGGATTTTTTTGGGCACAATTTTTTTTTTCGGAGTTGAATTTTGTGCACCAATTTTTCCTTAAATTTTTTTTGCGCAATATTTTTTTTTCGAAGATGAATTTTGTGCACTATTTTTTCGCCGATTTTTTTTTTGTGCACTTTTTTTCGCGGATGAATTTTGTGCACTATTTTTTTCGAGGATTTTTTTGTGCACAATTTTTTTCGCAGATTTTTTTTGGGCAAAATTTTTTTTTCGGTGTAGAATTTTGTGCGCCATTTTTTTCCTTGATTTTTTTTGTGCACTTTTTTTTTTTCGCGGATTAATTTTGTGCACTATTTTTTCGCGGAAATTTTTTTGTGCACTATTTTTTTTTTCGCAGATGAATTTGTGCACTATTTTTTCCGCGGATTTTTTTGTGCACTATTTTTTTTCGCGAATGAATTTTCTGCACTATTTTTTTTGTGCACTATTTTTTTCGCGGTTTTTTTTTTGTGCCCTATTTTTTTCGTAGACTTTTTTGTGCACTTTCTTTTCGTGGATTTTTTTTGTGCACTTTTTTTTTTTTCGCGGATGAATTTTGTGCACTATTTTTTTTCGCGGATTTTTTGTTATGCACTTTTTTTCGCGGGATTAATTTTCTGCACTATTTTTTTCGCAGATTTTTTCGTGCACTATTTTTTTCGAGCATTTTTATTGGCACTATTTTTTTTTTCTGGGATGAATTTTGTGCACTATTTTTTTTGTGCACTATTTTTTTTCGCGGTTTTTTTTTGTGCACAATTTTTTTCGTAGACTTTTTTGTGCACTTTCTTTTCGTGGATTTTTTTTGTGCACTTTTTTTTTTTTCGCGGATGAATTTTGTGCACTATTTTTTTTCGCGGATTTTTTATTATGCACTTTTTTTCGCGGGATTAATTTTCTGCACTATTTTTTTCGCAGATTTTTTCGTGCACTATTTTTTTCGAGCATTTTTATTGGCACTATTTTTTTTTTCTGGGATGAATTTTGTGCACCAGTTTTTCCTTGAATTTTTTTGTGCATTATTTTTTTTGCAGACGAATTTTGTGCACTATTTTTTTTGCGGATGAATTTTGTGCAATATTATTTCGCGGAATTTTTTATGTGCACTATTTTTTTTGCAGATTAATTTTCTGCAATATTATTTCGTAGATTTTTTTTTGTGCACTTTTTTTTCGTGGATTTTTTTTGTGCACTATTTTTTTTGTTCGGAGATGAATTTTGTGCACCATTTTTTTCCTTGAATTTTTTTGTGCACTTTTTTTTTTGCGGATGAATTTTGTGCAATACTATTTCTCGGAATTTTTTTTGTGCACTATTTTTTTTTTGCAGATGAATTTTGTACACTATTTTTTTTTGCGGATGAATTTTGTGCATTATCATTTCGTAGATTTTTTTGTGCACTATTTTTTTGTTAGATTTTTTCTGTGCACTTTTTTTTCGTGGATTTTTTTGTTCACTATTTTTTTTTACGCGGATGAATTTTGGTCACTATTTTTTTCCTTAAATTTTTTTGTGCATTATTTTTTTTCGCGGATGAATTTTGTGCAATATTTTTTCGGGGAATTTTTTTTGTGCACTTTTTTTTCGTGGATTTTTTTTGTGCACTATTTTTTTTTTCGGAGATGAATTTTGTGCACCATTTTTTTCCTTGAATTTTTTGTGCACTTTTTTTTTGCGGATGAATTATGTGCAATATTATTTCTCGGAATTTTTTTTGTGCACTATTTTTTTTTTGCAGATGAATTTTGTACACTATTTTTTTTTGCAGATTAATTTTCTGCAATATTATTTCGTAGATTTTTTTTGTGCACTTTTTTTTCGTGGATTTTTTTTGTGCACTATTTTTTTTTTCGGAGATGAATTTTGTGCACCATTTTTTTCCTTGAATTTTTTTGTGCACTTTTTTTTTTGCGGATGAATTTTGTGCAATATTATTTCTCGGAATTTTTTTTGTGCACTATTTTTTTTTTGCAGATGAATTTTGTACACTATTTTTTTTTGCGGATGAATTTTGTGCAATATTATTTCGTAGATTTTTTTTGTGCACTATTTTTTTTCGTAGATTTTTTCTGTGCACTTTTTTCTTCGTGGATTTTTTTCGTGCACTATTTTTTTTCGGAGATGAATTTTGTGCACAATTTTTTTCCTTGAATTTTTTTTGTGCACTTTTTTTTTTGCGGATGAATTTTGTGCAATATTATTTCTCGGAATTTTTTTTGTGCACTATTTTTTTTTTGCAGATGAATTTTGTACACTATTTTTTTTTGCGGATGAATTTTGTGCATTATCATTTCGTAGATTTTTTTGTGCACTATTTTTTTCGTAGATTTTTTCTGTGCACTTTTTTTTCGTGGATTTTTTTGTTCACTATTTTTTTTTACGCGGATGAATTTTGGTCACTATTTTTTTCCTTAAATTTTTTTGTGCATTATTTTTTTTCGCGGATGAATTTTGTGCAATATTTTTTCGGGGAATTTTTTTTGTGCACTTGTTTTTTGCAGATGAATTTTGTGCATTATTTTTTTCTTGCTTTTATTTTTTATGCACAATTTTTTTTTTCGCAGATGAATTTTGTGCACTATTTTTTCTGCGGATTTTTTTGCGCACTATTTTTTTCGCGGATGAATTTTGTGCACTATTATTTTTTGTGCACTATTTTTTTCGCGGGTTTTTTTTGTGCACTATTTTTCTTCTTAGATTTTTTTTGTGCACTTTCTTTTTCGTGGATTTTTTTTTGTGCACTATTTTTTTTTACACGGATGAATTTTGTGCACTATTTTTTTTGCGGATGAATTTTGTGCAATATTATTTCGCGGAATTTTTTATGTGCACTATTTTTTTTGCAGATTAATTTCTGCAATATTATTTCGTAGATTTTTTTTTGTGCACTTTTTTTTTCGTGGATTTTTTTTGTGCACTTTTTTTTTTTTTCGCAGATGAATTTTGTGCACCATTTTTTTCCTTGAATTTTTTTTGTGCACTTTTTTTTTTGCGGATGAATTTTGTGCAATATTATTTCTCGGAATTTTTTTTGTGCACTATTTTTTTTTTGCAGATGAATTTTGTGCAATATTATTTCTCGGAATTTTTTTTGTGCACTATTTTTTTTGCGGATGAATTTTGTGCAATATTATTTCTCGGAATTTTTTTTGTGCACTATTTTTTTTCGTAGATTTTTTCTGTGCACTTTTTTTTTCTTGAATTTTTTTTGTGCACTATTTTTTTTTACGAGGATGAATTTTGGTCACTATTTTTTTCCCTAAATTTTTTTGTGCATTATTTTTTATCGCGGATGAATTTTTTGCACTATTTTTTTTCGCTGATTTTTTTCTGTACACTTTTTTCTGCTGATGAATTTTGTGCACTATTTTTTTTCGCGGATTTTTTTGTGCACTTTTTTTCGCCGATGAATTTTGTGCACTTCTTTTTTAAGCAGATTTATTTTTGTGCACTATTTTTTTTTTTTGCGGATGAGTTTTGTGCAATATTATTTCGCGGATTTTTTTTTTGTGCTTTTTTTTTCACGGATGAATTTTGTGCACTATTTTTTTCAGGGATTTTTTTGTGCACAATTTTTTTCGCTGATTTTTTTTGGGCACAATTTTTTTTTTCGGTGTTGAATTTTGTGCACCATTTTTTTCCTTGAAATTTTTTTGTGCACTATTTTTTTTTCGCAGATGAGTTTGTGCACTATTTTTTCCGCGGATTTTTTTGTGCACTATTTTTTTTCGCGAATGAATTTTATGCACTATTTTTTTTGTGCACTATTTTTTTTCGCGGATTTTTTTTGGGCACTATTTTTTTCGTAGACTTTTTTGTGCACTTTCTTTTTCGTGGATTTTTTTTGTGCACTTTTTTTTTTTGCGGATGAATTTTGTGCACTATTTTTTTTCGCGGATTCTTTTTTATGCACTTTTTTTCGCGGATTAAATTTGTGCACTATTTTTTTTCGCGGATTTTTTTTTGTGCACTATTTTTTTTTCGCGCATTTTTATTGGCACTATTTTTTTTTTCTGGGATGAATTTTGTGCACCAGTTTTTCCTTGAATTTTTTTGTGCATTATTTTTTTTTGCAGATGAATTTTGTGCACTATTTTTTTTGCAGATTAATTTTCTGCAATATTATTTCGTAGATTTTTTTGTGCACTTTTTTTTCGTGGATTTTTTTTATGCACTATTTTTTTTTTCGGAGATGAATTTTGTGCACCATTTTTTTCCTTGAATTTTTCTTGTGCACTTTTTTATTTTGCGGATTAATTTTGTGCAATATTATTTCTCGGAATTTTTTTTGTGCACTATTTTTTTTTTGCAGATGAATTTTGTACACTATTTTTTTTTGCGGATGAATTTTGTGCAATATTATTCCGCGGAATTTTTTTTGTGCACTATTTTTTTTTGTGTGGATGAATTTTGTGCATTATTATTTTTTGTGCACTATTATCTCGCGGAATTTTGTGCAATATTATTTCGCGGAATTTTTTTGTGCACTATTTTTTTTTCGCAGATGAATTTTGTGCACTTTTTTTTTGCAGATGAATTTTGTGCAATATTATTTTGCGGAATTTTTTTGTGTGCACTTTTTTTTTTTGCGAATGAATTTTGTGCAATATTATTTCGTAGATTTTTTTTGTGCACTTTTTTTTTCGCGGTTTTTATTGTGTACTATTTTTTTTTCGCGGATGAATTTTGTGCACTTTTTTTCTCGCAGATTTTTTTGTGCACTATTTTTTTTAACGGATTTTTTTGTGCACTTTTTTTCGCGAATTTTTTTTGGGCATTTTTTTTCTCGGATTTTTTTTCGTGCACTATTTTTCTCGTGGATTTGCACTTTTTTTTCGGGAGTTTTTTATGGGCACTATTTTTTTGGGGGGATGAATTTTGTGGACAATTTTTTTTAGTGGATTTTTTTTTGTGCACTATTTTTTTCGTGGATTTTTTTTGGGTACTATTTTTTTTTCGCGGATGAATTTTGTGCACTATTTTTTATTCCTTGAATTTTTTTGTGCACTATTTTTCTTGTGGATGAATTTTGTGCAATATTTTTTCGCAGAATTTTTTCCTGTTCTTTTTTTTTAGCGTTTTTTTTTTCTGCACTATTTCACAGATTTTTTTGTGCACTATTTTTTTTCGCGGATGAATTTTGTGCATTATTTTTTTGGCTGATTTTTTTTATGCACCATTTTCTTCGTGGATTTTTTTGTGCTTTATTTTTTTCGCGGATGAATTTTGGGCACTTTTTTTTCGCAGATTTTTTTTGTGCATTTTTTTTTTTGCGGATTTTCTTGGGGCATATTTTTTTTTTTTGTGGATGAATTTTGTGCAATATTTTTTCGCGAAATTTTTTTTGTGCACTATTTTTTTTTTCGCGTATGAATTTTGTGCACTATTTTTTTTGTGGATGAAATTTGTGCAATATTTTTTCGCAGAATTTTTTTTGTGCACTTTTTTTCGTGGATTTTTTTGTGCACTTTTTTTCTTGCGGATGAATTTTGTGCACTATTTTTTTTCGCGGATTTTTTTCTGTGCACTATTTTTTTCGTGGATTTTTTTGTGCACCAATTTTTTTTGCCGATAAATTTTGTGCGACCATTTTTTCCGCGGATTTTTTTGTGCACTATTTTTTTTGCGGATGAATTTTGTGGACTTTTTTTTCGCTGATTTTTTTGTGCACTATTTTTTTCGTGGATTTTTTTGGCACAATTTTTTTTTAGCGGATGAATTATTTTTAAAGGATTTATTTTTGTGCAATATTTTTTTTACGGATTTTTTTGTGCACTATTTTTTTCGCGAATTTTTTTCGGGCACTATTTTTTTTTTGTAGATGAATTTTTGCACTATTTTTTTCGCGGATTTTTTTTTGTGCCCTATTTTTTTTCACTATTTTTTTCGCAGATTTTTTTTGTGCACCATTTTTTTTTCGTGAACGAATTTTGTGCACTATTTTTTTTCTTGTTTTTATTTTTTATGCACTATTTTTATCGCGGATTTTTTTTGTGCACTATTTTTTTTCGCGGATGAATTTTGTGCACTTTTTTTTCCGCGGATTTTTTTTGTGAACTATTTTTTTAAAAGGATTTATTTTTGTGCATTATTTTTTTCACAGATTTTTTTTGTGCACTATTTTTTTTCGCGGATGAATTTTGTGCACTTTTTTTCTCTCGGATTTTTTTTTGTGCACTATTTTTTTCGCGGATTTTTTTTTGACGGATTTTTTTGTGCACTTTTTTTTTTCGCGGATGAATTTTGTCCACTATTTTTTTTCGTCGATTTTTTTATGCACTATTTTTATGGCGGATTTTTTTTTGTGCAATATTTTTTTTCGCAGATGAATTTTGTGCACTTTTTTTTCCGCGGATTTTTTTTGTGCATTATTATTTTTAAAGGATTTATATTTGTGCAATATTTTTTTTACGGATTTTTTTGTGCACTATTTTTTTTCGCAGATGAATTTTGTGCACTTTTTTTCTCGCAGATATATTTTGTGCACTATATTTTTCGTGGATTTTTCTTGTAGGCCCTACATAAATTTTTTTTCGCGGTTTTTTTTTTGTTCACTAATTTTTTTGTGAATTTTTTTTGTGCACGATTTTTTATAGCGAATTTTTTTTGCGCATTGTTTTCTTTCGTAGATTTTTTGTGCACACTTTTTTTTCGCGGATAAATTTTTTGCACTATTTTCAATCTAATTTTTTTATGCACTATTTTTTTCTTGAATTTTTTTCGTGGATTTTTTTTGGGTACTATTTTTTTTTCGCGGATGAATTTTGTGCACTATTTTTTATTCCTTGAATTTTTTTGTGCACTATTTTTCTTGTGGATGAATTTTGTGCAATTTTTTTTCGCAGAATTTTTTCCTGTTCTTTTTTTTTTAGTGGATTTTTTTGTGCACTTTTTTTCTTGCGGATGAATTTTGTGCACTATTTTTTTTCGCGGATTTTTTTCTGTGCACTTTTTTTTTCGTGGATTTTTTTTGTGCACCATTTTTTTTTTGCGGATGAATTTTGTGGTCTTTTTTTCGCGGATTTTTTTTGTGCACCTTTTTTTTCGTGAACGAATTTTGTGCACTGTTTTATTTCTTGTTTTAATTTTTTATGCACTATTTTTATCGCGGATTTTTTTTTGTGCACTATTTTTTTTCGCGGATGAATTTTGGGCACTTTTTTTTTCGCAGATTTTTTTTGTGCATTTTTTTTTTGCGGATTTTCTTGGGGTATATTTTTTTTTTTTGTGGATGAATTTTGTGCAATATTTTTTCGCGAAATTTTTTTTGTGCACTATTTTTTTTTTCGCGGATGAATTTTGTGCAATATTTTTTTTGTGGATGAAATTTGTGCAATATTTTTTCGCAGAATTTTTTTTGTGCACTTTTTTTTCGTGGATTTTTTTGTGCACTTTTTTTCTTGCGGATGAATTTTGTGCACTATTTTTTTTCGCGGATTTTTTTCTGTGCACTATTTTTTTCGTGGATTTTTTTTGTGCACCATTTTTTTTTGCCGATGAATTTTGTGCACCATTTTTTCCGCGGATTTTTTTGTGCACTATTTTTTTTGCGGATGAATTTTGTGGACTTTTTTTTCGCGGATTTTTTTTGTGCACTATTTTTTTCGTGGATTTTTTTAGCACTATTTTTCTTGCGGATGAATTTTGTGGACTTTTTTTTCGCGGAATTTTTTTGTGCACTATTTTTTTTTCGCAGTTTTTTTTTTGCACTATTTTTCCCGCAGATTTTTTTTGTGCACAATTTTTTTCTGCGGATAAATTTTGTGCACTTTTTTTTTCACAGATTTTTTTTTGCACATTTTTTTCTAGCGGATGAATTTCGTTCACTATTTTTTTTCACTGATTTATTTTGGGCACTTTTTTTCGCGGATGAATTTTGGGCACTTTTTTTTTCGCAGATTTTTTTCGTACATTTTTTTTTGCGGATTTTCTCGGGGCAAATTTTTTTTTTTGTGGATGAATTTTGTGCAATATTTTTTCGCGAAATTTTTTTTGTGCACTATTTTTTTTTTGCGGATGAATTTTGTGCACTATTTTTTTTGTGGATGAATTTTGTGCAATATTTTTTCGCAGAATTTTTTTTGTGCACTTTTTTTTCGTGGATTTTTTTTATGCACCATTTTTTTTCGTGAACGAATTTTGTGCAATGTTTTTTTTCTTGTTTTTATTTTTTATGCACTATTTTTATCGCGGATTTTTTTTTTGTGCATTTTTTTTTTCGCGGATGAATTTTGTGCATTTTTTTTCCGCGGATTTTTTTTGGTGCATTATTTTTTTTAAAGGATTTATTTTTGTGCATTATTTTTTTCACAGGTTTTTTTTGTGCACTATTTTTTTTCGCGGATGAATTTTGTGCACTTTTTTCTCTCGGATTTTTTTTTGTGCCCAATTTTTTTCGCGGATTTTTTTTGTGCACAATTTTTTTTTCGTAAACGAATTTTGTGCACTATTTTTTTCTTGCTTTTATTTTTTATGCACTATTTTTATCGCGGATTTTTTTTGTGCACTATTTTTTTCGTAGACGAATTTTGTGCACTTTTTTTTCCGCAGATTTTTTTTTATGCATTATTATTTTTAAAGGATTTATTTTTGTGCAATATTTTTTTTACGGATTTTTTTGTGCACTATTTTTTTTCGCGAATTTTTTTCGGGCACTATTTTTTTTTTGTGGATGAATTTTTGCACTATTTTTTTCGCGGATTTTTTTTTGTGCACTATTTTTTTCACTATTTTTTTTGCAGATTTTTTTTGTGCACCATTTTTTTTTTGTGAACGAATTTTGTGCACTATTTTTTTTCTTGTTTTTATTTTTTATGCACTATTTTTATCGCGGATTTTTTTTGTGCACTATTTTTTTTCGCGGATGAATTTTGTGCACTTTTTTTTTCCGCGGATTTTTTTTTGTGCATTATTTTTTTCGCTGATTTTTTTTAACGGATTTTTTCGTGCACTATTTTTTTTTGCGAATTTTTTTCGGGCACTATTTTTTTTTGTGGATGAATTTTGTGCACTTTTTTTTCCGCAGATTTTTTTGTGCACTATTTTTTTGCGGATGAATTTTGTGTACTATTTTTTTCACAGATTTTTTTTGTGCACTTTTTATTCGCGGATAATTTTTGTGCAGTACTTTTTCTCTCGATTTTTTTTGCGCACTATTTTTTCGCGGATGAGTTTTGTGCACTATTTTTTTTCACGGATTTTTTTTGTGCATTTTTTTTTTGCAGATGAATTTTGTGCACTATATTATTCGCAGATTTTTTTTGTGTATTCTTTTTTTTCGCGGATTTTTTCTTGTGCACTATTTTTTTCGTGAATTTTTTTTGTGCTCTATTTTTTTTCGCAGATGAATTTTGTGCACTTTTTTTTTCGTGGATTTTTTTTGTGCACTATTTTTTTTTTTTTGCGGATGACTTTTGTGCAGTACTTTTTCTCTCGATTTTTTTCGCAGATGAATTTAGTGCACTATTTTTTCTCACGGATTTTTTTTGTGCATTTTTTTTCCGCGGATAAATCTTGCGCACTATATTATTCGCAGATCTTTTTTGTGCATTCTTTTTTTCGCAGATTTTTTCTTGTGCACTATTTTTTTCGTAGATTTTTTTTGTGCACTTTTTTTTCGTGGATTTTTTTTGTGCACTTTTTTTTTTTCGCGGATGAATTTTGTACACTTTTTTTCGTAGATTTTTTTTTGTGCACTATTTTTTTTTTCGCGGATGAATTTTGTGCACTATTTTTTTTCGGGGATTTTTTCTTTGTTCATTTTTTTTTCGTAAATGAATTTTGTGCACTATTTTTTTCGCTGATTTTTTTTGGGCACTATTTTTTTTCGTAGATGAATTTTTGCACTATTTTTTTCGATGATTTTTTTTGTGCACCTTTTTTTTTTCGTGAACGAATTTTGTGCACTATTTGTTTTCTTTTTTTTATTTTTTATGCACTATATCTTTCCTTGAATTTTTTTGTGCACTATTTTTTTGTGGATGAATTTTGTGCAATATTTTTTCGCAGATGAATTTTGTGCACTTTTTTTTCGGATTTTTTTTTGTGCATAATTTTTTTCGCGGATTTTTTTTTTCAAAGGATTTTTTTGTGCACTATTTTTTTTGCGAATTTTTTTCGGGCACTATTTTTTTTTTGTGGATGAAGTTTGTGCACTTTTTTTCCCGCAGATTTTTTTGTGCACTATTTTTTTGCGGATGAATTTTGTGCACTATTTTTTTCACGGATTTTTTTTGTGCATTTTTTTTTGTGGATGAATTTTGTGCAATATTTTTTCGCAGATGAACTTTGTGCACTTTTTATTTCGTGGATTTTTTTTTGTGCACTATTTTTTTTTTTGCGGATGACTTTTGTGCAGTACTTTTTCTCTCGATTTTTTTGTGCACTATTTTTTTTTCGCGAATGAATTTTGTGCACTACTTTTTTTGGCTGATTTCTTTTGTGCACTTTTTTTTTCACAAATTTTTTTAGACATTATTTTTTTTTCGTGGATCAATTTTTGCAGTATTTTTTTCGCAGATTTTTTTTGGGCACCATTTTTTTTTCGTGAACGAATTTTGTGCACTATTTTTTTTCTTGTTTTTATTTTTTATGCACACTTTTTAAATCGCGGATTTTTTTTTGTGCACTATTTTTTTTCGCGGATGAATTTCTTGCACTTTTTTTCTGCGGAATTTTGTGCACGATTTTTTTTCTTGTTTTTATTTTTTATGCACACTATTTAAATCGCGGATTTTTTTTTGTGCACTATTTTTTTTCGCGGATGAATTTCTTGCACTTTTTTTTCGGATTTTTTTTTGTGCATTATTTTTTTGCGGATTTTTTTTAACGGATTTTTTTGTGCACTATTTTTTTTAAAGGATTCATTTTTGTGCATTATTTTTTTCACGGATTTTTTTTTGTGCTCTATTTTTTTTCGCGGATGAATTTCGTGCACTTTTTTTCTCGGATTTTTTTTTGTGCATTATTTTTTTCGCGGATTTTTTTTAACGGATTTTTTCGTGCACTATTTTTTTTTGCGAATTTTTTTCGGGCACTATTTTTTTTTGTGGATGAATTTTGTGCACTTTTTTTCCGCAGATTTTTTTGTGCACTATTTTTTTGCGGATGAATTTTGTGTACTATTTTTTTCACAGATTTTTTTTGTGCACTTTTTATTCGCGGATAATTTTTGTGCAGTACTTTTTCTCTCGATTTTTTTTGTGCACTATTTTTTCGCGGATGAATTTTGTGCACTATTTTTTTTCACGGATTTTTTTTGTGCATTTTTTTTTTGCAGATGAATTTTGTGCACTATATTATTCGCAGATTTTTTTTGTGTATTCTTTTTTCTCGCGGATTTTTTCTTGTGCACTATTTTTTTCGTGAATTTTTTTTGTGCTCTATTTTTTTTCGCAGATGAATTTTGTGCACTTTTTTTTTCGTGGATTTTTTTTGTGCACTATTTTTTTTTTTTTGCGGATGACTTTTGTGCAGTACTTTTTCTCTCGATTTTTTTCGCAGATGAATTTAGTGCACTATTTTTTCTCACGGATTTTTTTTGTGCATTTTTTTTCCGCGGATAAATCTTGCGCACTATATTATTCGCAGATCTTTTTTGTGCATTCTTTTTTTCGCGGATTTTTTCTTGTGCACTATTTTTTTCGTAGATTTTTTTTATGCACTTTTTTTTCGTGGATTTTTTTTGTGCACTTTTTTTTTTCGCGGATGAATTTTGTACACTTTTTTTCGTAGATTTTTTTTTGTGCACTATTTTTTTTTTCGCGGATGAATTTTGTGCACTATTTTTTTTCGGGGATTTTTTCTTTGTTCATTTTTTTTCGTAAATGAATTTTGTACACTTTTTTTCGTAGATTTTTTTTTGTGCACTATTTTTTTTTACGCGGATGAATTTCGTGCACTTTTTTTTTCGGATTTTTTTTTGTGCATTATTTTTTTCGCGGATTTTTTTTAACGGATTTTTTTGTGCACTATTTTTTTTTGCGAATTTTTTTCGGGCACTATTTTTTTTTGTGGATGAATTTTGTGCACTTTTTTTTCCGCAGATTTTTTTGTGCACTATTTTTTTGCGGATGAATTTTGTGTACTATTTTTCTCACAGATTTTTTTTGTGCACTTTTTATTCGCGGATAATTTTTGTGCAGTACTTTTTCTCTCGATTTTTTTTGTGCACTATTTTTTCGCGGATGAATTTTGTGCACTATTTTTTTTCACGGATTTTTTTTGTGCATTTTTTTTTGCAGATGAATTTTGTGCACTATATTATTCGCATATTTTTTTTGTGTATTCTTTTTTTTCGCGGATTTTTTCTTGTGCACTATTTTTTTCGTGAATTTTTTTGTGCTCTATTTTTTTTCGCAGATGAATTTTGTGCACTTTTTTTTTCGTGGATTTTTTTTGTGCACTATTTTTTTTTTTTTGCGGATGACTTTTGTGCAGTACTTTTTCTCTCGATTTTTTTCGCAGATGAATTTAGTGCACTATTTTTTCTCACGGATTTTTTTTGTGCATTTTTTTTCCGCGGATAAATCTTGCGCACTATATTATTCGCAGATCTTTTTTGTGCATTTTTTTTCGCGGATTTTTTCTTGTGCACTATTTTTTTCGTAGATTTTTTTTGTGCACTTTTTTTTCGTGGATTTTTTTTGTGCACTTTTTTTTTTCGCGGATGAATTTTGTACACTTTTTTTCGTAGATTTTTTTTTGTGCATAATTTTTTTTTTCACGGATGAATTTTGAGCACTATTTTTTTTCGGGGATTTTTTCTTTGTTCATTTTTTTTTCGTAAATGAATTTTGTGCCCTACTTTTTTCGCTGATTTTCTTTGTGCACTATTTTTTTCGCAAATTTTTTTTGGGCACTATTTTTTTTCGTAGATGGATTTTGGCACAATTTTTTTCGCTGATTTTTTTTGTGCACCTTTTTTTTTTCGTGAACGAATTTTGTGCACTATTTGTTTTATTTTTTTTATTTTTTATGCACTATATCTTTCCTTGAATTTTTTTGTGCACTATTTTTTTGTGGATGAATTTTGTGCAATATTTTTTCGCAGATGAATTTTGTGCACTTTTTTTTCGGATTTTTTTTTGTGCATAATTTTTTTCGCGGATTTTTTTTTTAAAGGATTTTTTTGTGCACTATTTTTTTTTGCGAATTTTTTTCGGGCACTATTTTTTTTTTGTGGATGAAGTTTGTGCACTTTTTTTCCCGCAGATTTTTTTTTGTGCATTATTTTTTTGCGGATTTTTTTTAACGGATTTTTTTGTGCACTATTTTTTTTAAAGGATTCATTTTTGTGCATTATTTTTTTCACGGATTTTTTTTTGTGCTCTATTTTTTTTCGCGGATGAATTTCGTGCACTTTTTTTTTCGGATTTTTTTTTGTGCATTATTTTTTTCGCGGATTTTTTTTAACGGATTTTTTCGTGCACTATTTTTTTTTGCGAATTTTTTTCGGGCACTATTTTTTTTTGTGGATGAATTTTGTGCACTTTTTTTCCGCAGATTTTTTTGTGCACTATTTTTTTGCGGATGAATTTTGTGTACTATTTTTTTCACAGATTTTTTTTGTGCACTTTTTATTCGCGGATAATTTTTGTGCAGTACTTTTTCTCTCGATTTTTTTTGTGCACTATTTTTTCGCGGATGAATTTTGTGCACTATTTTTTTTCACGGATTTTTTTTGTGCATTTTTTTTTTGCAGATGAATTTTGTGCACTATATTATTCGCAGATTTTTTTTGTGTATTCTTTTTTCTCGCGGATTTTTTCTTGTGCACTATTTTTTTCGTGAATTTTTTTTGTGCTCTATTTTTTTTCGCAGATGAATTTTGTGCACTTTTTTTTTCGTGGATTTTTTTTGTGCACTATTTTTTTTTTTTTGCGGATGACTTTTGTGCAGTACTTTTTCTCTCGATTTTTTTCGCAGATGAATTTAGTGCACTATTTTTTCTCACGGATTTTTTTTGTGCATTTTTTTTCCGCGGATAAATCTTGCGCACTATATTATTCGCAGATCTTTTTTGTGCATTCTTTTTTTCGCGGATTTTTTCTTGTGCACTATTTTTTTCGTAGATTTTTTTTATGCACTTTTTTTTCGTGGATTTTTTTTGTGCACTTTTTTTTTTCGCGGATGAATTTTGTACACTTTTTTTCGTAGATTTTTTTTTGTGCACTATTTTTTTTTTCGCGGATGAATTTTGTGCACTATTTTTTTTCGGGGATTTTTTCTTTGTTCATTTTTTTTCGTAAATGAATTTTGTACACTTTTTTTCGTAGATTTTTTTTTGTGCACTATTTTTTTTTACGCGGATGAATTTCGTGCACTTTTTTTTTCGGATTTTTTTTTGTGCATTATTTTTTTCGCGGATTTTTTTTAACGGATTTTTTTGTGCACTATTTTTTTTTGCGAATTTTTTTCGGGCACTATTTTTTTTTGTGGATGAATTTTGTGCACTTTTTTTTCCGCAGATTTTTTTGTGCACTATTTTTTTGCGGATGAATTTTGTGTACTATTTTTCTCACAGATTTTTTTTGTGCACTTTTTATTCGCGGATAATTTTTGTGCAGTACTTTTTCTCTCGATTTTTTTTGTGCACTATTTTTTCGCGGATGAATTTTGTGCACTATTTTTTTTCACGGATTTTTTTTGTGCATTTTTTTTGCAGATGAATTTTGTGCACTATATTATTCGCAGATTTTTTTTGTGTATTCTTTTTTTTCGCGGATTTTTTCTTGTGCACTATTTTTTTCGTGAATTTTTTTGTGCTCTATTTTTTTTCGCAGATGAATTTTGTGCACTTTTTTTTTCGTGGATTTTTTTTGTGCACTATTTTTTTTTTTTTGCGGATGACTTTTGTGCAGTACTTTTTCTCTCGATTTTTTTCGCAGATGAATTTAGTGCACTATTTTTTCTCACGGATTTTTTTTGTGCATTTTTTTTCCGCGGATAAATCTTGCGCACTATATTATTCGCAGATCTTTTTTGTGCATTTTTTTTCGCGGATTTTTTCTTGTGCACTATTTTTTTCGTAGATTTTTTTTGTGCACTTTTTTTTCGTGGATTTTTTTTGTGCACTTTTTTTTTTCGCGGATGAATTTTGTACACTTTTTTTCGTAGATTTTTTTTTGTGCATAATTTTTTTTTTCACGGATGAATTTTGTGCACTATTTTTTTTCGGGGATTTTTTCTTTGTTCATTTTTTTTTCGTAAATGAATTTTGTGCCCTACTTTTTTCGCTGATTTTCTTTGTGCACTATTTTTTTCGCAAATTTTTTTTGGGCACTATTTTTTTTCGTAGATGGATTTTGGCACAATTTTTTTCGCTGATTTTTTTTGTGCACCTTTTTTTTTTCGTGAACGAATTTTGTGCACTATTTGTTTTATTTTTTTTATTTTTTATGCACTATATCTTTCCTTGAATTTTTTTGTGCACTATTTTTTTGTGGATGAATTTTGTGCAATATTTTTTCGCAGATGAATTTTGTGCACTTTTTTTTCGGATTTTTTTTTGTGCATAATTTTTTTCGCGGATTTTTTTTTTAAAGGATTTTTTTGTGCACTATTTTTTTTTGCGAATTTTTTTCGGGCACTATTTTTTTTTTGTGGATGAAGTTTGTGCACTTTTTTTCCCGCAGATTTTTTTTTGTGCATTATTTTTTTGCGGATTTTTTTTAACGGATTTTTTTGTGCACTATTTTTTTTAAAGGATTCATTTTTGTGCATTATTTTTTTCACGGATTTTTTTTTGTGCTCTATTTTTTTTCGCGGATGAATTTCGTGCACTTTTTTTTTCGGATTTTTTTTTGTGCATTATTTTTTTCGCGGATTTTTTTTAACGGATTTTTTCGTGCACTATTTTTTTTTGCGAATTTTTTTCGGGCACTATTTTTTTTTGTGGATGAATTTTGTGCACTTTTTTTCCGCAGATTTTTTTGTGCACTATTTTTTTGCGGATGAATTTTGTGTACTATTTTTTTCACAGATTTTTTTTGTGCACTTTTTATTCGCGGATAATTTTTGTGCAGTACTTTTTCTCTCGATTTTTTTTGTGCACTATTTTTTCGCGGATGAATTTTGTGCACTATTTTTTTTCACGGATTTTTTTTGTGCATTTTTTTTTTGCAGATGAATTTTGTGCACTATATTATTCGCAGATTTTTTTTGTGTATTCTTTTTTCTCGCGGATTTTTTCTTGTGCACTATTTTTTTCGTGAATTTTTTTTGTGCTCTATTTTTTTTCGCAGATGAATTTTGTGCACTTTTTTTTTCGTGGATTTTTTTTGTGCACTATTTTTTTTTTTTTGCGGATGACTTTTGTGCAGTACTTTTTCTCTCGATTTTTTTCGCAGATGAATTTAGTGCACTATTTTTTCTCACGGATTTTTTTTGTGCATTTTTTTTCCGCGGATAAATCTTGCGCACTATATTATTCGCAGATCTTTTTTGTGCATTCTTTTTTTCGCGGATTTTTTCTTGTGCACTATTTTTTTCGTAGATTTTTTTTATGCACTTTTTTTTCGTGGATTTTTTTTGTGCACTTTTTTTTTTCGCGGATGAATTTTGTACACTTTTTTTCGTAGATTTTTTTTTGTGCACTATTTTTTTTTTCGCGGATGAATTTTGTGCACTATTTTTTTTCGGGGATTTTTTCTTTGTTCATTTTTTTTCGTAAATGAATTTTGTACACTTTTTTTCGTAGATTTTTTTTTGTGCACTATTTTTTTTTACGCGGATGAATTTCGTGCACTTTTTTTTTCGGATTTTTTTTTGTGCATTATTTTTTTCGCGGATTTTTTTTAACGGATTTTTTTGTGCACTATTTTTTTTTGCGAATTTTTTTCGGGCACTATTTTTTTTTGTGGATGAATTTTGTGCACTTTTTTTTCCGCAGATTTTTTTGTGCACTATTTTTTTGCGGATGAATTTTGTGTACTATTTTTCTCACAGATTTTTTTTGTGCACTTTTTATTCGCGGATAATTTTTGTGCAGTACTTTTTCTCTCGATTTTTTTTGTGCACTATTTTTTCGCGGATGAATTTTGTGCACTATTTTTTTTCACGGATTTTTTTTGTGCATTTTTTTTTGCAGATGAATTTTGTGCACTATATTATTCGCAGATTTTTTTTGTGTATTCTTTTTTTTCGCGGATTTTTTCTTGTGCACTATTTTTTTCGTGAATTTTTTTGTGCTCTATTTTTTTTCGCAGATGAATTTTGTGCACTTTTTTTTTCGTGGATTTTTTTTGTGCACTATTTTTTTTTTTTTGCGGATGACTTTTGTGCAGTACTTTTTCTCTCGATTTTTTTCGCAGATGAATTTAGTGCACTATTTTTTCTCACGGATTTTTTTTGTGCATTTTTTTTCCGCGGATAAATCTTGCGCACTATATTATTCGCAGATCTTTTTTGTGCATTTTTTTTCGCGGATTTTTTCTTGTGCACTATTTTTTTCGTAGATTTTTTTTGTGCACTTTTTTTTCGTGGATTTTTTTTGTGCACTTTTTTTTTTCGCGGATGAATTTTGTACACTTTTTTTCGTAGATTTTTTTTTGTGCATAATTTTTTTTTTCACGGATGAATTTTGTGCACTATTTTTTTTCGGGGATTTTTTCTTTGTTCATTTTTTTTTCGTAAATGAATTTTGTGCCCTACTTTTTTCGCTGATTTTCTTTGTGCACTATTTTTTTCGCAAATTTTTTTTGGGCACTATTTTTTTTCGTAGATGGATTTTGGCACAATTTTTTTCGCTGATTTTTTTTGTGCACCTTTTTTTTTTCGTGAACGAATTTTGTGCACTATTTGTTTTATTTTTTTTATTTTTTATGCACTATATCTTTCCTTGAATTTTTTTGTGCACTATTTTTTTGTGGATGAATTTTGTGCAATATTTTTTCGCAGATGAATTTTGTGCACTTTTTTTTCGGATTTTTTTTTGTGCATAATTTTTTTCGCGGATTTTTTTTTTAAAGGATTTTTTTGTGCACTATTTTTTTTTGCGAATTTTTTTCGGGCACTATTTTTTTTTTGTGGATGAAGTTTGTGCACTTTTTTTCCCGCAGATTTTTTTGTGCACTATTTTTTTGCGGATGAATTTTGTGCACTATTTTTTTCACGGATTTTTTTTGTGCATTTTTTTTTGCGGATGAATTTTGTGCACTATATTATTCGCAGATTTTTTTTGTGCATTCTTTTTTTTCGCGGATTTTTTCTTGTGCACTATTTTTTTCGTGGATTTTTTTTGTGCTTTATTTTTTTTCGCAGATGAACTTTGTGCACTTTTTATTTCGTGGATTTTTTTTTGTGCACTATTTTTTTTTTTGCGGATGACTTTTGTGCAGTACTTTTTCTCTCGATTTTTTTGTGCACTATTTTTTTTTCGCGAATGAATTTTGTGCACTACTTTTTTTGACTGATTTCTTTTGTGCACTTTTTTTTTCACAAATTTTTTTAGACATTATTTTTTTTTCGTGGATCAATTTTTGCAGTATTTTTTTCGCAGATTTTTTTTGGGCACCATTTTTTTTTCGTGAACGAATTTTGTGCACTATTTTTTTTCTAGTTTTTATTTTTTATGCACACTATTTAAATCGCGGATTTTTTTTGTGCACTATTTTTTTTCGCGGATGAATTTCTTGCACTTTTTTTTCTGCGGATTTTTTTGTGCACTATTTTTTTTAAAGGATTCATTTTTGTGCATTATTTTTTTCACGGATTTTTTTGTGCACTATTTTTTTTCGTCGATGAATTTCGTGCACTTTTTCCTCGGATTTTTTTTTGTGCATTATTTTTTTCGCGGATTTTTTTTTTTAACGGATTTTTTTGTGCACTATTTTTTTTGCGAATTTTTTTCGGGCACTATTTTTTTTTGTGGATGAATTTTGCACTTTTTTTCAGCAGGTTTTTTTGTGCACTATTTTTTTTCGCGGATGAATTTCTTGCACTTTTTTTTCTGCGGATTTTTTTGTGCACTATTTTTTTTAAAGGATTCATTTTTGTGCATTATTTTTTTCACGGATTTTTTTGTGCACTATTTTTTTTCGTCGATGAATTTCGTGCACTTTTTCCTCGGATTTTTTTTTGTGCATTATTTTTTTCGCGGATTTTTTTTTTTAACGGATTTTTTTGTGCACTATTTTTTTTTGCGAATTTTTTTCGGGCACTATTTTTTTTTGTGGATGAATTTTGCACTTTTTTTCAGCAGGTTTTTTTGTGCACTATTTTTTTGCGGATGAATTTTGTGTACTATTTTTTTTACAGATTTTTTTTGTGCACTTTTTTTTCCCGGATGACTTTTGTGCAGTACTTTTTCTCTCGCTTTTTTTTGTGCACTATTTTTTCGCAGATAAATTTTGTGCACTATTTTTTTTCACGGATTTTTTTTGTGCATTTTTTTTGCAGATGAATTTTGTGCACTATATTATTCGCAGATTTTTTTTGTGTATTTTTTTTTTTCGCGGATTTTTTCTTGTGCACTATTTTTTTCGTGGATTTTTTTTTGTGCTCTAATTTTTTTTCGCAGATGAATTTTGTGCACTTTTTTTTCGTGGATTTTTTGTGCACTATTTTTTTTTTTGCGGATGACTTTTGTGCAGTACTTTTTCTCTCGATTTTTTTTGTGCACTCTTTTTTTCGCAGATGAATTTAGTGCACTATTTTTTCTCACGGATTTTTTTTGTGCATTTTTTTTCCGCGGATGAATCTTGCGCACTATATTATTCGCAGATCTTTTTTGTGCATTCTTTTTTTCGCGGATTTTTTCTTGTGCACTATTTTTTTCGTAGATTTTTTTTGTGCACTTTTTTTTCGTGGATTTTTTTTGTGCACTTTTTTTTTTTCGCGGATGAATTTTGTACACTTTTTTTCGTAGATTTTTTTGAGTGCACTATTTTTTTTTCGCGGATGAATTTTGTGCACTATTTTTTTTCGGGGATTTTTTCTTTGTTCATTTTTTTTCGTAAATGAATTTTGTACACTTTTTTTCGTAGATTTTTTTTTGTGCACTATTTTTTTTTTCGCGGATGAATTTCGTGCACTTTTTTTTTCGGATTTTTTTTTGTGCATTATTTTTTTCGCGGATTTTTTTTAACGGATTTTTTTGTGCACTATTTTTTTTTGCGAATTTTTTTCGGGCACTATTTTTTTTTGTGGATGAATTTTGTGCACTTTTTTTTCCGCAGATTGTTTTGTGCACTATTTTTTTGCGGATGAATTTTGTGCACTATTTTTTTCACGGATTTTTTTTGTGCATTTTTTTTTTGCAGATGAATTTTGTGCACTATATTATTCGCAGATTTTTTTTGTGTATTTTTTTTTTTCGCGGATTTTTTCTTGTGCACTATTTTTTTCGTGAATTTTTTTTGTGCTCTATTTTTTTTCGCAGATGAATTTTGTGCACTTTTTTTTTCGTGGATTTTTTTTGTGCACTATTTTTTTTTTTTTGCGGATGACTTTTGTGCAGTACTTTTTCTCTCGATTTTTTTCGCAGATGAATTTAGTGCACTATTTTTTCTCACGGATTTTTTTTGTGCATTTTTTTTCCGCGGATAAATCTTGCGCACTATATTATTCGCAGATCTTTTTTGTGCATTCTTTTTTTCGCGGATTTTTTCTTGTGCACTATTTTTTTCGTAGATTATTTTTGTGCACTTTTTTTTCGTGGATTTTTTTTGTGCACTTTTTTTTTTTCGCGGATGAATTTTGTACACTTTTTTTCGTAGATTTTTTTTTGTGCACTATTTTTTTTTTCGCGGATGAATTTTGTGCACTATTTTTTTTCGGGGATTTTTTCTTTGTTCATTTTTTTTTCGTGAACGAATTTTGTGCACTATTTGTTTTATTTTTTTTATTTTTTATGCACTATATCTTTCCTTGAATTTTTTTGTGCACTATTTTTTTGTGGATGAATTTTGTGCAATATTTTTTCGCAGATGAATTTTGTGCACTTTTTTTTCGGATTTTTTTTTGTGCATAATTTTTTTCGCGGATTTTTTTTTTTAAAGGATTTTTTGTGCACTATTTTTTTTGCGAATTTTTTTCGGGCACTATTTTTTTTTTGTGGATGAAGTTTGTGCACTTTTTTTCCCGCAGATTTTTTTGTGCACTATTTTTTTGCGGATGAATTTTGTGCACTATTTTTTTCACGGATTTTTTTTGTGCATTTTTTTTGCGGATGAATTTTGTGCACTATATTATTCGCAGATTTTTTTTGTGCATTCTTTTTTTTCGCGGATTTTTTCTTGTGCACTATTTTTTTCGTGGATTTTTTTTGTGCTTTATTTTTTTTCGCAGATGAATTTTGTGCACTTTTTATTTCGTGGATTTTTTTTTGTGCACTATTTTTTTTTTTGCGGATGACTTTTGTGCAGTACTTTTTCCCTCGATTTTTTTGTGCACTATTTTTTTTTCGCGAATGAATTTTGTGCACTACTTTTTTTGGCTGATTTCATTTGTGCACTTTTTTTTTCACAAATTTTTTTAGACATTATTTTTTTTTCGTGGATCAATTTTTGCAGTATTTTTTTCGCAGATTTTTTTTGGGCACCATTTTTTTTTCGTGAACGAATTTTGTGCACTATTTTTTTTCTTGTTTTTATTTTTTATGCACACTATTTAAATCGCAGATTTTTTTTGTGCACTATTTTTTTTCGCGGATGAATTTCTTGCACTTTTTTTTCTGCGGAATTTTGTGCACTATTTTTTTTCTTGTTTTAACTTTTTATGCACACTATTTAAATCGCGGATTTTTTTTGTGCACTATTTTTTTTCGCGGATGAATTTCTTGCACTTTTTTTTCGGATTTTTTTTTGTGCATTATTTTTTTCGCGGATTTTTTTTAACGGATTTTTTTGTGCACTATTTTTTTTAAAGGATTCATTTTTGTGCATTATTTTTTTCACGGATTTTTTTTTGTGCACTATTTTTTTTCGTAGATGAATTTTTGCACTATTTTTTTCGCTGATTTTTTTTGTGCACCTTTTTTTTTTCGTGAACGAATTTTGTGCACTATTTGTTTTATTTTTTTTATTTTTTATGCACTATATCTTTCCTTGAATTTTTTTGTGCACTATTTTTTTGTGGATGAATTTTGTGCAATATTTTTTCGCAGATGAATTTTGTGCACTTTTTTTTCGGATTTTTTTTTGTGCATAATTTTTTTCGCGGATTTTTTTTTTTAAAGGATTTTTTTGTGCACTATTTTTTTTGCGAATTTTTTTCGGGCACAATTTTTTTTTTGTGGATGAAGTTTGTGCACTTTTTTTCCCGCAGATTTTTTTGTGCACTATTTTTTTGCGGATGAATTTTGTGCACTATTTTTTTCACGGATTTTTTTTGTGCATTTTTTTTGCGGATGAATTTTGTGCACTATATTATTCGCAGATTTTTTTGTGCATTCTTTTTTTTCGCGGATTTTTTCTTGTGCACTATTTTTTTCGTGGATTTTTTTTGTGCTTTATTTTTTTTCGCAGATGAATTTTGTGCACTTTTTATTTCGTGGATTTTTTTTTGTGCACTATTTTTTTTTTTGCGGATGACTTTTGTGCAGTACTTTTTCCCTCGATTTTTTTGTGCACTATTTTTTTTCGCGAATGAATTTTGTGCACTACTTTTTTTGGCTGATTTCTTTTGTGCACTTTTTTTTTCACAAATTTTTTTAGACATTATTTTTTTTTCGTGGATCAATTTTTGCAGTATTTTTTTCGCAGATTTTTTTTGGGCACCATTTTTTTTTCGTGAACGAATTTTGTGCACTATTTTTTTTCTTGTTTTTATTTTTTATGCACACTATTTAAATCGCAGATTTTTTTTGTGCACTATTTTTTTTCGCGGATGAATTTCTTGCACTTTTTTTTCTGCGGAATTTTGTGCACTATTTTTTTTCTTGTTTTAATTTTTTATGCACACTATTTAAATCGCGGATTTTTTTTGTGCACTATTTTTTTTCGCGGATGAATTTCTTGCACTTTTTTTTCGGATTTTTTTTTGTGCATTATTTTTTTCGCGGATTTTTTTTAACGGATTTTTTTGTGCACTATTTTTTTTAAAGGATTCATTTTTGTGCATTATTTTTTTCACGGATTTTTTTTTGTGCACTATTTTTTTTCGCGGATGAATTTCGTGCACTTTTTTTTTCGGATTTTTTTTGTGCATTATTTTTTTCGCGGATTTTTTTTAACGGATTTTTTCGTGCACTATTTTTTTTTGCGAATTTTTTTCGGGCACTACTTTTTTTTTGTGGATGAATTTTGTGCACTTTTTTTTCCGCAGATTTTTTTGTGCACTATTTTTTTGCGGATGAATTTTGTGTACTATTTTTTTCACAGATTTTTTTTGTGCACTTTTTATTCGCGGATAATTTTTGTGCAGTACTTTTTCTCTCGATTTTTTTTGTGCACTATTTTTTTGCGGATGAATTTTGTGCACTATTTTTTTTCACGGATTTTTTTTGTGCATTTTTTTTTTGCAGATGAATTTTGTGCACTATATTATTCGCAGATTTTTTTTGTGTATTCTTTTTTTTCGCGGATTTTTTCTTGTGCACTAATTTTTTCGTGAATTTTTTTTGTGCTCTATTTTTTTTCGCAGATGAATTTTGTGCACTTTTTTTTTCGTGGATTTTTTTTGTGCACTATTTTTTTTTTTTTTGCGGATGACTTTTGTGCAGTACTTTTTCTCTCGATTTTTTTCGCAGATGAATTTAGTGCACTATTTTTTCTCACGGATTTTTTTTGTGCATTTTTTTTCCGCGGATAAATCTTGCGCACTATATTATTCGCAGATCTTTTTTGTGCATTCTTTTTTTCGCGGATTTTTTCTTGTGCACTATTTTTTTCGTAGATTTTTTTTGTGCACTTTTTTTTCGTGGATTTTTTTTGTGCACTTTTTTTTTTTCGCGGATGAATTTTGTACACTTTTTTTAGTAGATTTTTTTTTGTGCACTATTTTTTTTTTCGCGGATGAATTTTGTGCACTATTTTTTTTCGGGGATTTTTTCTTTGTTCATTTTTTTTTCGTAAATGAATTTTGTACACTTTTTTTCGTAGATTTTTTTTTGTGCACTATTTTTTTTTCGCGGATGAATTTCGTGCACTTTGTTTTTCGGATTTTTTTTTGTGCATTATTTTTTTCGCGAATTTTTTTTAACGGATTTTTTTGTGCACTATTTTTTTTTGCGAATTTTTTTCGGGCACTATTTTTTTTTGTAGATGAATTTTGTGCACTTTTTTTTCCGCAGATTTTTTTTTGCACTATTTTTTTGCGGATGAATTTTGTGTACTATTTTTCTCACAGATTTTTTTTGTGCACTTTTTATTCGCGGATAATTTTTGTGCAGTACTTTTTCTCTCGATTTTTTTTGTGCACTATTTTTTCGCGGATGAATTTTGTGCACTAATTTTTTTCACGGATTTTTTTTGTGCATTTTTTTTTTGCAGATGAATTTTGTGCACTATATTATTCGCAGATTTTTTGTGTGTATTCTTTTTTTTCGCGGATTTTTTCTTGTGCACTATTTTTTTCGTGAATTTTTTGTGCTCTATTTTTTTTCGCAGATGAATTTTGTGCACTTTTTTTTCGTGGATTTTTTTTGTGCACTATTTTTTTTTTTTGCGGATGACTTTTGTGCAGTACTTTTTCTCTCGATTTTTTTCGCAGATGAATTTAGTGCACTATTTTTTCTCACGGATTTTTTTTGTGCATTTTTTTTCCGCGGATAAATCTTGCGCACTATATTATTCGCAGATCTTTTTTGTGCATTTTTTTTCGCGGTTTTTTTCTTGTGCACTATTTTTTTCGTAGATTTTTTTTGTGCACTTTTTTTTCGTGGATTTTTTTTGTGCACTTTTTTTTTTCGCGGATGAATTTTGTACACTTTTTTTCGTAGATTTTTTTTTGTGCACTATTTTTTTTTTCACGGATGAATTTTGTGCACTATTTTTTTCCGGGGATTTTTTCTTTGTTCATTTTTTTTTCGTAAATGAATTTTGTGCCCTACTTTTTTCGCTGATTTTCTTTGTGCACTATTTTTTTCGCAAATTTTTTTTGCACTATTTTTTTTCGTAGATGAATTTTTGCACTATTTTTTTCGCTGATTTTTTTGTGCACCTTTTTTTTTTCGTGAACGAATTTTGTGCACTATTTGTTTTATTTGTTTTATTTTTTATGCACTATATCTTTCCTTGAATTTTTTTGTGCACTATTTTTTTGTGGATGAATTTTGTGCAATATTTTTTCGCAGATGAATTTTGTGCACTTTTTTTTCGGATTTTTTTTTGTGCATAATTTTTTTCGCGGATTTTTTTTTAAAGGATTTTTTTGTGCACTATTTTTTTTTGCGAATTTTTTTCGGGCACTATTTTTTTTTTGTGGATGAAGTTTGTGCACTTTTTTTCCCGCAGATTTTTTTGTGCACTATTTTTTTGCGGATGAATTTTGTGCACTATTTTTTTCACGGATTTTTTTTGTGCATTTTTTTTTGCGGATGAATTTTGTGCACTATATTATTCGCAGATTTTTTTTGTGCATTCTTTTTTTTCGCGGATTTTTTCTTGTGCACTATTTTTTTCGTGGATTTTTTTTGTGCCTTATTTTTTTTCGCAGATGAATTTTGTGCACTTTTTATTTCGTGGATTTTTTTTTGTGCACTATTTTTTTTTTTGCGGATGACTTTTGTGCAGTACTTTTTCTCTCGATTTTTTTGTGCACTATTTTTTTTTCGCGAATGAATTTTGTGCACTACTTTTTTTGACTGATTTCTTTTGTGCACTTTTTTTTTCACAAATTTTTTTAGACATTATTTTTTTTTCGTGGATCAATTTTTGCAGTATTTTTTTCGCAGATTTTTTTTGGGCACCATTTTTTTTCGTGAACGAATTTTGTGCACTATTTTTTTCTTGTTTTTATTTTTTATGCACACTATTTAAATCGCGGATTTTTTTTTGTGCACTATTTTTTTTCGCGGATGAATTTCTTGCACTTTTTTCTCTGCGGATTTTTTTTGTGCACTATTTTTTTTAAAGGATTCATTTTTGTGCATTATTTTTTTCACGGATTTTTTTGTGCACTATTTTTTTTCGTTGATGAATTTCGTGCACTTTTTTTTCGGATTTTTTTTTGTGCATTATTTTTTTCGCGGATTTTTTTTTTTAACGGATTTTTTTGTGCACTATTTTTTTTTGCGAATTTTTTTCGGGCACTATTTTTTTTTGTGGATGAATTTTGTGCACTTTTTTTCAGCAGGTTTTTTTGTGCACTATTTTTTTGCGGATAAATTTTGTGTACTATTTTTTTTACAGATTTTTTTTGTGCACTTTTTATTCCCGGATGACTTTTGTGCAGTACTTTTTCTCTCGATTTTTTTTGTGCACTATTTTTTCGTGGATAAATTTTGCGCACTATTTTTTTTCACGGATTTTTTTTGTGCATTTTTTTTGCAGATGAATTTTGTGCACTATATTATTCGCAGATTTTTTTTGTGTATTCTTTTTTTTCGCGGATTTTTTCTTGTGCACTATTTTTTTCGTGGATTTTTTTTTGTGCTCTAATTTTTTTTCGCAGATGAATTTTGTGCACTTTTTTTTCGTGGATTTTTTTGTGCACTATTTTTTTTTGCGAATTTTTTTCGGGCACTATTTTTTTTTTGTGGATGAATTTTGTGCACTTTTTTTCAGCAGGTTTTTTTGTGCACTATTTTTTTGCGGATGAATTTTGTGTACTATTTTTTTTACAGATTTTTTTTGTGCACTTTTTATTCCCGGATGACTTTTGTGCAGTACTTTTTCTCTCGATTTTTTTTGTGCACTATTTTTTCGCGGATAAATTTTGTGCACTATTTTTTTTCACGGATTTTTTTTGCGCATTTTTTTTGCAGATGAATTTTGTGCACTATATTATTCGCAGATTTTTTTTGTGTATTCTTTTTTTTCGCGGATTTTTTCTTGTGCACTATTTTTTTCGTGGATTTTTTTTTGTGCTCTAACTTTTTTTCGCAGATGAATTTTGTGCACTTTTTTTTCGTTGATTTTTTTGTGCACTATTTTTTTTTTTTGCGGATGACTTTTGTGCAGTACTTTTTCTCTCGATTTTTTTTGTGCACTCTTTTTTTCGCAGATGAATTTAGTGCACTATTTTTTCTCACGGATTTTTTTTGTGCACTTTTTTTTCGAGGATTTTTTTTGTGCACTTTTTTTTTTTCGCGGATGAATTTTGTACACTTTTTTTCGTAGATTTTTTTTTGTGCACTATTTTTTTTTTCGCGGATGAATTTTGTGCACTATTTTTTTTCGGGGATTTTTTCTTTGTTCACTTTTTTTTCGTAAATGAATTTTGTGCACTACTTTTTTCGCTGATTTTTTTTGTGCTTTTATGCACTATATCTTTCCTTGAATTTCATTGTGCTGGGAAATTTATCATTTTTTTCACCAAAAATTCTCAAAATACTCAAATTAACCACCCCAGATGCACCGACCTGTGATCAGAATCGATATTCAAAGAAAAAAAAATTGTGCAAAAAAGTGCCTTTTCTGACCACCGCGGGGCTGTTAAAAAATGGTAATTTTTCACACATGACACCTCCAGAAAAAAATCATTCCTATTTCTTCGCGTTTTGCCATTGAACCCTGGGATCCATGAAATACACTCCCAAATAGCCGTAAGAGTGACTTAAGCCAAAATATTCAAAATTCAAAAAAGTTTAAATTCTAAAATTCCTTAATATGTCATTGTGCTGGAAAATTTATCATTTTTTCCACTATAAATTCTCAAAAAACTCAAATAAACCACCCCAGATGCACCGACCTGTGATCAGAATCAATATTCAGAGAAAAAAAAATTGTGCAAAAAAGTGCCTTTTCTGACCACCGCGGGGCTGTGAAAAAATGGTAATTTTTCACACATGACACCTCTAGAAAAAAATCATTCTCATTTCTTCGCATTTTGCCAATGAACCCTGGGAGCCATTAAATACACTCCCAAATAGCCATAAGAGTGATTTAAACCAAAAAATTCAAAATTCAAAAAAGGTTGAATTCTAAAATTCCTTAATATGTCATTGTGCTGGAAAATTTATCATTTTTTTCACCATAAATTCTCAAAAAACTTAAATAAACCACACCAGATGCACCGACCTGTGATCAGAATCGATATTCAGAGAAAAACAAATTGTGCAAAAAAGTGCCTTTTCTGACCACCGCGGGGCTGTGAAAAAATGGTAACTTTTCACACATGACACCTCCAGAAAAAAATCATTCTTATTTCTTCGTATTTTGCCATTGAACCCTGGGATCCATGAAATACACTCCCAAATAGCCGTAAGAGTGACTTAAGCCAAAATATTCAAAATTCAAAAAAGTTTGAATTCTAAAAATACCTTAATATGTCATTGTGCTGAAAAATTGATCATTTTTTCATCATAAATTCTTAAAAAACTCAAATAAACCACCCCAGATGCACCGACCTGTGATCAGAATCGATATTCGGAGAAAAAAAAATTGTGCAAAATAGTGCCTTTTCTGACCACCGCGGGGCTGTGAAAAAATGGTAATTTTTCACACATGACACCTCCAGAAAAAAATCATTCTTATTTCTTCGCATTTTGCCAATGAACCCTGGGAGCCATGAAATACACTCCCAAATAGCCATAGGAGTGATTTAAAACAAAAAATTCAAAAAAGTTTGAATTCTAAAATTCCTTAATTTGTCATTGTGCTGGAAAATTAATCATTTTTTTCACCATGAATTCCCAAAAAACGCAAATAAACCACCCCAGATGCACCGACCTGTGATCAGAATCGATATTCGGAGAAAAAAAAATTGTGCCAAAAAGTGCCTTTTCTGACCACAGCGGGGCTGTGAAAAAATGGTAATTTTTCACACATGACACCTCTAGAAAAAAATCATTCCCATTTCTTCGCATTTTGCCACTGAGCCCTGGGAGCCATGAAATACACTCCCAAATAGCCATAGGAGTGATTTAAAACAAAAAATTCAAAACTCAAAAAAGTTTGAATTCTAAAAATACCTTATTATGTCATTCTGCTGAAAAAATTATCATTTTTTCATCATAAATTCTCAAAAAACTCAAATAAACCACCCCAGATGCACCGACCTGTGATCAGAATCGATATTCGGAGAAAAAAAAATTGTGCAATATAGTGCCTTTTCTGACAACCGCGGGGCTGAGAAAAAATGGTAATTTTTCACACATGACACCTCCAGAAAAAAATCATTCACATTTCTTCGCATTTTGCCAATGAACCCTGGGAGCCATGAAATACACTCCCAAATAGCCATAGGAGTGATTTAAAACAAAAAATTCAAAATTCAAAAAAGTTTGAATTCTAAAATTCCTTAATTTGTCATTGTGCTGGAAAATTTATCATTTTTTTCACCATGAATTCTCAAAAAACGCAAATAAACCACCCCAGATGCACCGACCTGTGATCAGAATCGATATTCGGAGAAAAAAAAATTGTGCAAAAAAGTGCCTTTTCTGACCACCGCGGGGCTGTGAAAAAATGGTAATTTTTCACACATGACACCTCTAGAAAAAAATCATTCTCATTTCTTCGCATTTTGCCAATGAACCCTGGGAGCCATGAAATACACTCCCAAATAGCCATAGGAGTGATTTAAAACAAAAAATTCAAAATTCAAAAAAGTTTGAATTATAAAATTCCTTAATATGTCATTGTGCTGGAAAATTTATCATTTTTTTCACCATACATTCTCAAAAAACTCAAATTAACCACCCCAGATGCACCGACCTGTGATCAGAATCGCTATTCAGAGAAAAAAAAATTGTGCAAAATAGTGCCTTTTCTGACCACCGCGGGGCTCTGCACACATGACACCTCCAGAAAAAATCATTCTTATTTCTTCGCATTTTGCCAATGAACCCTGGGAGCCATGAAATACACTCCCAAATAGCCATAGGAGTGATTTAAACCAAAAAATTCAAAATTCAAAAAGTTTGAATTCTAAAATTCCTTAATATGTCATTGTGCTGGAAAATTTATGATTTTTTTCACCATACATTCTCAAAAAACTCAAATAAACCACCCCAGATGCACCGACTTGTGATCACAATCGATATTCGGAAAAAAAAAAATTGTGCAAAAAAGTGCCTTTTCTGACCACCGCGCGGATGTGAAAAAATGGTAATTTTTCACACATGACACCTTCAGAAAAAATCATTCTTATTTCTTCGCGTTTCGCCATTGAACCCTGGGATCCATGAAATACACTCCAAATAGCCGTAGGAATGATTCAAAACAAAAAATTCAAAATTCAAAAAAGTTTGAATTCTAAAATTCCTTAATATGTCATTGTGCTGGAAAATTTATCATTTTTTTCCGCATAAATTCTCAAAAAAATCAAATAAACCACCCCAGATGCACCGACCTGTGATCAGAATCGATATTCGGAGAAAAAAAATTGTGCAAAATAGTGCCTTTTCTGACCACCGCGGGGCTGTGAAAAAATGGTAATTTTTCAAACATGACACCTCAAGAAAAAAATCATTCTTATTTCTTCGTATTTTGCCAATGAGCCCTGGGAGCCATGAAATACACTCCCAAATAGCCATAGGAGTGATTTGAACCAAAAAACTAAAAATTCAAAAAGTTTGAATTCTAAAATTCCTTAATATGTCATCGTGCTGGAAAATTTATCATTTTTTTCACCATAAATTCTAAAAAAAACTAAAAAAAACCACCCCAGATGCACCGACCTGTGATCAGAATAGATATTCGGAGTAAAAAAATTGTGCAAAAAAGTGCCTTTTCTGACCACCGCGGGGCTGTGAAAAAATGGTAATTTTTCACAGATGACACCTCTAGAAAAAAATCATTCTTATTTCTTCGCATTTTGCCAATGAACCCTGGGAGCCATGAAATACACTCCCAAATAGCCATAGGAGTGATTTAAACCAAAAAATTCAAAAAAGTTTGAATTCTAAAATTCCTTAATATGTCATTGTGCTGGAAAATTTATCATTTTTTTCACCATACATTCTCAAAAAACTCAAATAAACCAACCCAGATGCACCGACTTGTGATCACAATCGATATTCGAAGAAAAAAAAATTGTGCAAAAAAGTGCCTTTTCTGACCACCGCGGGGCTGAGAAAAAATGGTAATTTTTCACACATGACACCTCCAGAAAAAAATCATTCTTATTCTTCACGTTTTGCCATTGAACCCTGGGATCCATGAAATACACTCCCAAATAGCCGTAGGAGTGATTTGAACCAAAAAATTTAAAATTTGAAAAAAATTAAATTCAAAATTCCTTAATATGTCATTGTGCTGGAAAATTTATCATTTTTTCACAATAAATTTTCAAAAAACTCAAATAAACCACCCCAGATGCACCGACCTGTGATCAGAATCGATATTCAGAGAAAAACAAATTGTGCAAAAAAGTGCCTTTTCTGACCACCGCGGGGCTGAGAAAAAATGGTAATTTTTCACACATGACACCTCCAGAAAAAAATCATTCTCAGTCTTCGCGTTTTGCCATTGAACCCTGGGATCCATGAAATACACTCCCAAATAGCCGTAGGAGTGATTTGAACCAAAAAATTCAAAACTCGAAAAAGTTTAAATTCTAAAATTCCTTAATATGTCATTGTGCTGGAAGATTTATCATTTTTTTTACCATAAATTTAAAAAACTCAAATTAACCACCCCAGATGCACCGACCTGTGATCAGAATCGATATTCGGAGAAAAAAAAATTGTGCAAAAAAGTGCCTTTTCTGACCACCGTGGGGCTGTGAAAAAATGGTAATTTTTCACACATGACACCTCTAAAAAAAAATCATTCTTATTTCTTTGCATTTTGCCAATGAACCCTGGGAGCCATGAAATACACTCCCAAATAGCCATAGGAGTGATTTAAACCAAAAAATTCAAAATTCAAAAAAGTTTGAATTCTAAAATTCCTTAATATGTCATTGTGCTGGAAAATTAAACCTTTTTTTCCACCATACATTCGCAAAAAACTCAAATAAACCACCCCAGATGCACCGACTTGTGATCACAATCGATATTCGAAGAAAAAAAAATTGTGCAAAAAAGTGCCTTTTCTGACCACCGCGGGGCTGAGAAAAAATGGTAATTTTTCACACATGACACCTCCAGAAAAAAATCATTCTTATTCTTCGCGTTTTGCCATTGAACCCTGGGATCCATGAAATACACTCCCAAATAGCCGTAGGAGTGATTTGAACCAAAAAATTCAAAATTTGCAAAAGTTTAAATTCTAAAATTCCTCAATATGTCATTGTGCTGGATAATTTATCATTTTTTCACAATAAATTTTCAAAAAACTCAAATAAACCACCCCAGATGCACCGACCTGTGATCAGAATCGATATTCAGAGAAAAACAAATTGTGCAAAAAAGTGCCTTTTCTGACCACCGCGGGGCTGAGAAAAAATGGTAATTTTTCACACATGACACCTCCAGAAAAAAATCATTCTCAGTCTTCGCGTTTTGCCATTGAACCCTGGGATCCATGAAATACACTCCCAAATAGCCGTAGGAGTGATTTGAACCAAAAAATTCAAAACTCGAAAAAGTTTAAATTCTAAAATTCCTTAATATGTCATTGTGCTGGAAGATTTATCATTTTTTTCACCATAAATTTAAAAAACTCAAATTAACCACCCCAGATGCACCGACCTGTGATCAGAATCGATATTCGGAGAAAAAAAAATTGTGCAAAAAAGTGCCTTTTCTGACCACCGTGGGGCTGTGAAAAAATGGTAATTTTTCACACATGACACCTCTAAAAAAAAATCATTCTTATTTCTTTGCATTTTGCCAATGAACCCTGGGAGCCATGAAATACACTCCCAAATAGCCATAGGAGTGATTTAAACCAAAAAATTCAATATTCAAAAAAGTTTGAATTCTAAAATTCCTTAATATGTCATTGTGCTGGAAAATTAAACCTTTTTTTCCACCATACATTCGCAAAAAACTCAAATAAACCACCCCAGATGCACCGACTTGTGATCACAATCGATATTCGAAGAAAAAAAAATTGTGCAAAAAAGTGCCTTTTCTGACCACCGCGGGGCTGAGAAAACATGGTAATTTTTCACACATGTCACCTCCAGAAAAAAATCATTCTTATTCTTCGCGTTTTGCCATTGAACCCTGGGATCCATGAAATACACTCCCAAATAGCCGTAGAAGTGATTTGAACCAAAAAATTCAAAATTTGAAAAAGTTTAAATTCTAAAATTCCTTAATATGTCATTGTGCTGGAAAATTTATTATTTTTTCACAATAAATTTTCAAAAAACTCAAATAAACCACCCCAGATGCACCGACCTGTGATCAGAATCGATATTCAGAGAAAAACAAATTGTGCAAAAAAGTGCCTTTTCTGACCACCGCGGGGCTGAGAAAAAATGGTAATTTTTCACACATGACACCTCCAGAAAAAAATCATTCTCAGTCTTGGCGTCTTGCCATTGAACCCTGGGCTCCATGAAATACACTCCCAAATAGCCGTAGGAGTGATTTGAACCAAAAAATTCAAAACTCGAAAAAGTTTAAATTCTAAAATTCCTTAATATGTCATTGTGCTGGAAGATTTATCATTTTTTTCACCATAAATTTAAAAAACTCAAATTAACCACCCCAGATGCACCGACCTGTGATCAGAATCGATATTCGGAGAAAAAAAAATTGTGCAAAAAAGTGCCTTTTCTGACCACCGTGGGGCTGTGAAAAAATGGTTATTTTTCACACATGACACCTCTAGAAAAAAATCATTCTCATTTCCTTGCATTTTGCCAATGAACCCTGGGAGCCATAAAATACACTCCCAAATAGCCATAGGAGTGATTTAAAACAAAAAATTCAAAATTCAAAAAAGTTTGAATTCTAAAATTCCTTAATATGTCATTGTGCTGGAAAATTAAACCTTTTTTTCCACCATACATTCGCAAAAAACTCAAATAAACCACCCCAGATGCACAGACTTGTGATCACAATTGATATTCGAAGAAAAAAAAAATGTGCAAAAAAGTGCCTTTTCTGACCACCGCGGGGCTGAGAAAACATGGTAATTTTTCACACATGACACCTCCAGAAAAAAATCATTCTTATTCTTCGCGTTTTGCCATTGAACCCTGGGATCCATGAAATACACTCCCAAATAGCCGTAGAAGTGATATGAACCAAAAAATTCAAAATTTGAAAAAGTTTAAATTCTAAAATTCCTTAATATGTCATTGTGCTGGAAAATTTATTATTTTTTCACAATAAATTTTCAAAAAACTCAAATAAACCACCCCAGATGCACCGACCTGTGATCAGAATCGATATTCAGAGAAAAACAAATTGTGCAAAAAAGTGCCTTTTCTGACCACCGCGGGGCTGAGAAAAAATGGTAATTTTTCACACATGACACCTCCAGAAAAAAATCATTCTCAGTCTTCGCGTTTAGCCATTGAACCCTGGGATCCATGAAATACACTCCCAAATAGCCGTAGGAGTGATTTGAACCAAAAAATTCAAAACTCGAAAAAGTTTAAATTCTAAAATTCCTTAATATGTCATTGTGCTGGAAGATTTATCATTTTTTTCACCATAAATTTAAAAAACTCAAATTAACCACCCCAGATGCACCGACCTGTGATCAGAATCGATATTCGGAGAAAAAAAAATTGTGCAAAAAAGTGCCTTTTCTGACCACCGTGGGGCTGTGAAAAAATGGTAATTTTTCACACATGACACCTCTAAAAAAAAATCATTCTTATTTCTTTGCATTTTGCCAATGAACCCTGGGAGCCATGAAATACACTCCCAAATAGCCATAGGAGTGATTTAAACCAAAAAATTCAATATTCAAAAAAGTTTGAATTCTAAAATTCCTTAATATGTCATTGTGCTGGAAAATTAAACCTTTTTTTCCACCATACATTCGCAAAAAACTCAAATAAACCACCCCAGATGCACCGACTTGTGATCACAATCGATATTCGAAGAAAAAAAAATTGTGCAAAAAAGTGCCTTTTCTGACCACCGCGGGGCTGAGAAAACATGGTAATTTTTCACACATGTCACCTCCAGAAAAAAATCATTCTTATTCTTCGCGTTTTGCCATTGAACCCTGGGATCCATGAAATACACTCCCAAATAGCCGTAGAAGTGATTTGAACCAAAAAATTCAAAATTTGAAAAAGTTTAAATTCTAAAATTCCTTAATATGTCATTGTGCTGGAAAATTTATTATTTTTTCACAATAAATTTTCAAAAAACTCAAATAAACCACCCCAGATGCACCGACCTGTGATCAGAATCGATATTCAGAGAAAAACAAATTGTGCAAAAAAGTGCCTTTTCTGACCACCGCGGGGCTGAGAAAAAATGGTAATTTTTCACACATGACACCTCCAGAAAAAAATCATTCTCAGTCTTGGCGTCTTGCCATTGAACCCTGGGCTCCATGAAATACACTCCCAAATAGCCGTAGGAGTGATTTGAACCAAAAAATTCAAAACTCGAAAAAGTTTAAATTCTAAAATTCCTTAATATGTCATTGTGCTGGAAGATTTATCATTTTTTTCACCATAAATTTAAAAAACTCAAATTAACCACCCCAGATGCACCGACCTGTGATCAGAATCGATATTCGGAGAAAAAAAAATTGTGCAAAAAAGTGCCTTTTCTGACCACCGTGGGGCTGTGAAAAAATGGTTATTTTTCACACATGACACCTCTAGAAAAAAATCATTCTCATTTCCTTGCATTTTGCCAATGAACCCTGGGAGCCATAAAATACACTCCCAAATAGCCATAGGAGTGATTTAAAACAAAAAATTCAAAATTCAAAAAAGTTTGAATTCTAAAATTCCTTAATATGTCATTGTGCTGGAAAATTAAACCTTTTTTTCCACCATACATTCGCAAAAAACTCAAATAAACCACCCCAGATGCACAGACTTGTGATCACAATTGATATTCGAAGAAAAAAAAAATGTGCAAAAAAGTGCCTTTTCTGACCACCGCGGGGCTGAGAAAACATGGTAATTTTTCACACATGACACCTCCAGAAAAAAATCATTCTTATTCTTCGCGTTTTGCCATTGAACCCTGGGATCCATGAAATACACTCCCAAATAGCCGTAGAAGTGATATGAACCAAAAAATTCAAAATTTGAAAAAGTTTAAATTCTAAAATTCCTTAATATGTCATTGTGCTGGAAAATTTATTATTTTTTCACAATAAATTTTCAAAAAACTCAAATAAACCACCCCAGATGCACCGACCTGTGATCAGAATCGATATTCAGAGAAAAACAAATTGTGCAAAAAAGTGCCTTTTCTGACCACCGCGGGGCTGAGAAAAAATGGTAATTTTTCACACATGACACCTCCAGAAAAAAATCATTCTCAGTCTTCGCGTTTTGCCATTGAACCCTGGGATCCATGAAATACACTCCCAAATAGCCGTAGGAGTGATTTGAACCAAAAAATTCAAAACTCGAAAAAGTTTAAATTCTAAAATTCCTTAATATGTCATTGTGCTGGAAGATTTATCATTTTTTTCACCATAAATTTAAAAAACTCAAATTAACCACCCCAGATGCACCGACCTGTGATCAGAATCGATATTCGGAGAAAAAAAAATTGTGCAAAAAAGTGCCTTTTCTGACCACCGTGGGGCTGTGAAAAAATGGTTATTTTTCACACATGACACCTCTAGAAAAAAATCATTCTCATTTCCTTGCATTTTGACAATGAACCCTGGGAGCCATAAAATACACTCCCAAATAGCCATAGGAGTGATTTAAAACAAAAAATTCAAAATTCAAAAAAGTTTGAATTCTAAAATTCCTTAATATGTCATTGTGCTGGAAAATTTATCATTTCTTTCACCATACATTCTCAGAAAACTCAAATAAACCACCCCAGATGCACCCACTTGTGATCAGAATCGATATTCGGAGAAAAAAAAATTGTGCAAAAAAGTGCCTTTTCTGACCACCGTGGGGCTGTGAAAAAATGGTAATTTTTCACATATGACACCTCTAGAAAAAAATCATTCTCATTTCTTCGCATTTTGCCAATGAACCCTGGGAGCCATGAAATACACTCCCATATAGCCGTAGGAGTGATTTAAAACAAAAAATTTTAAATTTTAAAAAGTTTGAATTCTAAAAATACCTTAATATGTCATTGTGCTGGAAAATTTATCATTTTTTTCACCAAAAATTCTCAAAAAACTCAAATTAACCACCCCAGATGCACCGACCTGTAATCAGAATCGATATTCGAAGAAAAAAAATTGTGCAAAAAAGTGCCTTTTCTGACCACCGCGGGGCTGTGAAAAAATGGTAATTTTTCACACATGACACCTCCAGAAAAAAATCATTCCTATTTCTTCGCGTTTTGCCATTGAGCCCTGGGATCCATGAAATACACTGCCAAATAGCTGTAAGAGTGACTTAAGCCAAAATATTCAAAATGCAAAAAAGTTTGAATTCTAAAATTCCTTAATATGTCATTGTGCTGGAAAATTTATCATTTTTTCACTATAAATTCTCAAAAAACTCAAATAAACCACCCCAGATGCACCGACCTGTGATCAGAATAGATATTCGGAGAAAAAAAAATTGTGCAAAAAAGTGCCTTATCTGACCACCGCGGGGCTGTGAAAAAATGGTAATTTTTCACACATGACACCTCTAGAAAAAAATCATTCTCATTTCTTCGCATTTTGCCAATGAACCCTGGGAGCCATGAAATACACTCCCAAATAGCCATAGGAGTGATTTAAACCAAAAAATTAAAAATTCAAAAAAGTTTGAACTCTAAAATTCCTTAATATGTCATTGTGCTGGGAAATTTATCATTTTTTTCACCATATATTCTCAAAAAACTCAAATAAACCACCCCAGATGCACCGACCTGTGATCAGAATCGATATTCGGAGAAAAAAAAATTGTGCAAAAAAGTGCCTTTTCTGACCACCGCGGGGCTGTGAAAAAATGGTTATTTTTCACACATGACACCTCTAGAAAAAAATCATTCTCATTTCCTTGCATTTTGCCAATGAACCCTGGGAGCCATAAAATACACTCCCAAATAGCCATAGGAGTGATTTAAAACAAAAAATTCAAAATTCAAAAAAGTTTGAATTCTAAAATTCCTTAATATGTCATTGTGCTGGAAAATTTATCATTTTTTTCACCATGAATTCTCAAAAAACTCAAATTAACCACCCCAGATGCACCGACCTGTGATCAGAATCGATATCGAAGAAAAAAAATTGTGCAAAAAAGTGCCTTTTCTGACCACCGCGGGGCTGTGAAAAAATGGTAATTTTTCACACATGACGCCTCCAGAAAAAAATCATTCTTATTTCTTCGCGTTTTGTCATTGAACCCTGGGATCCATGAAATACACTCCCAAATAGCCGTAGGAGTGATTTGAACCAAAAAATTCGAAATTCGAAAAAGCTTAAATTCTAAAATTCCTTAATATGTCATTGTGCTGGAAAATTTATCATTTCTTTCACCATAAATTCTCAAAAAACTCAAATAAACCACCCAAGATGCACCGACCTGTGATCAGAATCGATATTCAGAGAAAAAAAAATTGTGCAAAAAAGTGCCTTTTCTGACCACCGCGGGGCTGTGAAAAAATGGTAATTTTTCACACATGACACCTCCAGTAAAAATCATTCTTATTTCTTCGCGTTTTGCCATTGAACCCTGGGATCCATGAAATACACTCCCAAATAGCCGTAGGAGTGATTCAAAACAAAAAATTCAAAATTTAAAAAAGTTTGAATTCTAAAAATACCTTAATATGTCATTGTGCTGAAAAAATTATCATTTTTTCATGATAAATTCTCAAAAAACTCAAATAAACCACCCCAGATGCACCGACCTGTGATCAGAATCGATATTCGGAGAAAAAAAATTGTGCAAAAAAGTGCCTTTTCTGACCACCGCGGGGCTGTGAAAAAATGGTAATTTTCCACACATGACACTTCCAGAAAAAAATCATTCCTATTTCTTCGCGTTTTGCCATTGAACCCTGGGATCCATGAAATACACTCCCAAATAGCCGTAAGAGTGACTTAAGTCAAAATATTCAAAATTCAAAAAAGTTTAAATTCTAAAATTCCTTAATATGTCATTGTGCTGGAAAATTTATCATTTTTTTCACTATAAATTTTCAAAAAACTCAAATAAACCACCCCAGATGCACCGACCTGTGATCAGAATCGATATTCGGAGAAAAAAAATTGTGCAAAAAAGTGCCTTTTCGGACCACCGCGGGGCTGTGAAAAAATGGTAATTTTTCACACATGACACCTCTAGAAAAAAATCATTCTCATTTCTTCGCATTTTGCCAATGAACCCTGGGAGCCATAAAATACACTCCCAAATAGCCATAAGAGTGATTTGAACCAAAAAATTCAAAATTCGAAAAAGTTTAAATTCTAAAATTCCTTAATATGTCATTGTGCTGGAAAATTTATCATTTCTTTCACCATAAATTCTCAAAAAACTCAAATAAACCACCCAAGATGCACCGACCTGTGATCAGAATCGATATTCAGAGAAAAAAAAATTGTGCAAAAAAGTGCCTTTTCTGACCACCGCGGGGCTGTGAAAAAATGGTAATTTTTCACACATGACACCTCCAGTAAAAATCATTCTTATATTTTCGCGTTTTGCCATTGAACCCTGGGATCCATGAAATACACTCCCAAATAGCCGTAGGAGTGATTCAAAACAAAAAATTCAAAATTCAAAAAAGTTTGAATTCTAAAAATACCTTAATATGTCATTGTGCTGAAAAAATTATCATTTTTTCATGATAAATTCTCAAAAAACTCAAATTAACCACCCCAGATGCACCGACCTGTGATCAGAATCGATATTCGGAGAAAAAAAAATTGTGCAAAAAAGTGCCTTTTCTGACCACCGCGGGGCTGTGAAAAAATGGTAATTTTTCACACATGACGCCTCCAGAAAAAAATCATTCTTATTTCTTCGCGTTTTGTCATTGAACCCTGGGATCCATGAAATACACTCCCAAATAGCCGTAGGAGTGATTTGAACCAAAAAATTCGAAATTCGAAAAAGTTTAAATTCTAAAATTCCTTAATATGTCATTGTGCTGGAAAATTTATCATTTCTTTCACCATAAATTCTCAAAAAACTCAAATAAACCACCCAAGATGCACCGACCTGTGATCAGAATCGATATTCAGAGAAAAAAAAATTGTGCAAAAAAGTGCCTTTTCTGACCACCGCGGGGCTGTGAAAAAATGGTAATTTTTCACACATGACACCTCCAGTAAAAATCATTCTTATTTCTTCGCGTTTTGCCATTGAACCCTGGGATCCATGAAATACACTCCCAAATAGCCGTAGGAGTGATTCAAAACAAAAAATTCAAAATTCAAAAAAGTTTGAATTCTAAAAATACCTTAATATGTCATTGTGCTGAAAAAATTATCATTTTTTCATGATAAATTCTCAAAAAACTCAAATTAACCACCCCAGATGCACCGACCTGTGATCAGAATCGATATTCGGAGAAAAAAAAATTGTGCAAAAAAGTGCCTTTTCTGACCACCGCGGGGCTGTGAAAAAATGGTAATTTTTCACACATGACGCCTCCAGAAAAAAATCATTCTTATTTCTTCGCGTTTTGTCATTGAACCCTGGGATCCATGAAATACACTCCCAAATAGCCGTAGGAGTGATTTGAACCAAAAAATTCGAAATTCGAAAAAGTTTAAATTCTAAAATTCCTTAATATGTCATTGTGCTGGAAAATTTATCATTTCTTTCACCATAAATTCTCAAAAAACTCAAATAAACCACCCAAGATGCACCGACCTGTGATCAGAATCGATATTCAGAGAAAAAAAAATTGTGCAAAAAAGTGCCTTTTCTGACCACCGCGGGGCTGTGAAAAAATGGTAATTTTTCACACATGACACCTCCAGTAAAAATCATTCTTATTTCTTCGCGTTTTGCCATTGAACCCTGGGATCCATGAAATACACTCCCAAATAGCCGTAGGAGTGATTCAAAACAAAAAATTCAAAATTTAAAAAAGTTTGAATTCTAAAAATACCTTAATATGTCATTGTGCTGAAAAAATTATCATTTTTTCATGATAAATTCTCAAAAAACTCAAATAAACCACCCCAGATGCACCGACCTGTGATCAGAATCGATATTCGGAGAAAAAAAATTGTGCAAAAAAGTGCCTTTTCTGACCACCGCGGGGCTGTGAAAAAATGGTAATTTTCCACACATGACACTTCCAGAAAAAAATCATTCCTATTTCTTCGCGTTTTGCCATTGAACCCTGGGATCCATGAAATACACTCCCAAATAGCCGTAAGAGTGACTTAAGTCAAAATATTCAAAATTCAAAAAAGTTTAAATTCTAAAATTCCTTAATATGTCATTGTGCTGGAAAATTTATCATTTTTTTCACTATAAATTTTCAAAAAACTCAAATAAACCACCCCAGATGCACCGACCTGTGATCAGAATCGATATTCGGAGAAAAAAAATTGTGCAAAAAAGTGCCTTTTCGGACCACCGCGGGGCTGTGAAAAAATGGTAATTTTTCACACATGACACCTCTAGAAAAAAATCATTCTCATTTCTTCGCATTTTGCCAATGAACCCTGGGAGCCATAAAATACACTCCCAAATAGCCATAAGAGTGATTTGAACCAAAAAATTCAAAATTCGAAAAAGTTTAAATTCTAAAATTCCTTAATATGTCATTGTGCTGGAAAATTTATCATTTCTTTCACCATAAATTCTCAAAAAACTCAAATAAACCACCCAAGATGCACCGACCTGTGATCAGAATCGATATTCAGAGAAAAAAAAATTGTGCAAAAAAGTGCCTTTTCTGACCACCGCGGGGCTGTGAAAAAATGGTAATTTTTCACACATGACACCTCCAGTAAAAATCATTCTTATATTTTCGCGTTTTGCCATTGAACCCTGGGATCCATGAAATACACTCCCAAATAGCCGTAGGAGTGATTCAAAACAAAAAATTCAAAATTCAAAAAAGTTTGAATTCTAAAAATACCTTAATATGTCATTGTGCTGAAAAAATTATCATTTTTTCATGATAAATTCTCAAAAAACTCAAATTAACCACCCCAGATGCACCGACCTGTGATCAGAATCGATATTCGGAGAAAAAAAAATTGTGCAAAAAAGTGCCTTTTCTGACCACCGTGGGGCTGTGAAAAAATGGTTATTTTTCACACATGACACCTCTAGAAAAAAATCATTCTCATTTCCTTGCATTTTGACAATGAACCCTGGGAGCCATAAAATACACTCCCAAATAGCCATAGGAGTGATTTAAAACAAAAAATTCAAAATTCAAAAAAGTTTGAATTCTAAAATTCCTTAATATGTCATTGTGCTGGAAAATTTATCATTTCTTTCACCATACATTCTCAGAAAACTCAAATAAACCACCCCAGATGCACCCACTTGTGATCAGAATCGATATTCGGAGAAAAAAAAATTGTGCAAAAAAGTGCCTTTTCTGACCACCGTGGGGCTGTGAAAAAATGGTAATTTTTCACATATGACACCTCTAGAAAAAAATCATTCTCATTTCTTCGCATTTTGCCAATGAACCCTGGGAGCCATGAAATACACTCCCATATAGCCGTAGGAGTGATTTAAAACAAAAAATTTTAAATTTTAAAAAGTTTGAATTCTAAAAATACCTTAATATGTCATTGTGCTGGAAAATTTATCATTTTTTTCACCAAAAATTCTCAAAAAACTCAAATTAACCACCCCAGATGCACCGACCTGTAATCAGAATCGATATTCGAAGAAAAAAAAATTGTGCAAAAAAGTGCCTTTTCTGACCACCGCGGGGCTGTGAAAAAATGGTAATTTTTCACACATGACACCTCCAGAAAAAAATCATTCCTATTTCTTCGCGTTTTGCCATTGAGCCCTGGGATCCATGAAATACACTGCCAAATAGCTGTAAGAGTGACTTAAGCCAAAATATTCAAAATGCAAAAAAGTTTGAATTCTAAAATTCCTTAATATGTCATTGTGCTGGAAAATTTATCATTTTTTCACTATAAATTCTCAAAAAACTCAAATAAACCACCCCAGATGCACCGACCTGTGATCAGAATAGATATTCGGAGAAAAAAAAATTGTGCAAAAAAGTGCCTTATCTGACCACCGCGGGGCTGTGAAAAAATGGTAATTTTTCACACATGACACCTCTAGAAAAAAATCATTCTCATTTCTTCGCATTTTGCCAATGAACCCTGGGAGCCATGAAATACACTCCCAAATAGCCATAGGAGTGATTTAAACCAAAAAATTAAAAATTCAAAAAAGTTTGAACTCTAAAATTCCTTAATATGTCATTGTGCTGGGAAATTTATCATTTTTTTCACCATAAATTCTCAAAAAACTCAAATAAACCACCCCAGATGCACCGACCTGTGATCAGAATCGATATTCGGAGAAAAAAAAATTGTGCAAAAAAGTGCCTTTTCTGACCACCGCGGGGCTGTGAAAAAATGGTTATTTTTCACACATGACACCTCTAGAAAAAAATCATTCTCATTTCCTTGCATTTTGCCAATGAACCCTGGGAGCCATAAAATACACTCCCAAATAGCCATAGGAGTGATTTAAAACAAAAAATTCAAAATTCAAAAAAGTTTGAATTCTAAAATTCCTTAATATGTCATTGTGCTGGAAAATTTATCATTTTTTTCACCATGAATTCTCAAAAAACTCAAATTAACCACCCCAGATGCACCGACCTGTGATCAGAATCGATATCGAAGAAAAAAAATTGTGCAAAAAAGTGCCTTTTCTGACCACCGCGGGGCTGTGAAAAAATGGTAATTTTTCACACATGACGCCTCCAGAAAAAAATCATTCTTATTTCTTCGCGTTTTGTCATTGAACCCTGGGATCCATGAAATACACTCCCAAATAGCCGTAGGAGTGATTTGAACCAAAAAATTCGAAATTCGAAAAAGTTTAAATTCTAAAATTCCTTAATATGTCATTGTGCTGGAAAATTTATCATTTCTTTCACCATAAATTCTCAAAAAACTCAAATAAACCACCCAAGATGCACCGACCTGTGATCAGAATCGATATTCAGAGAAAAAAAAATTGTGCAAAAAAGTGCCTTTTCTGACCACCGCGGGGCTGTGAAAAAATGGTAATTTTTCACACATGACACCTCCAGTAAAAATCATTCTTATTTCTTCGCGTTTTGCCATTGAACCCTGGGATCCATGAAATACACTCCCAAATAGCCGTAGGAGTGATTCAAAACAAAAAATTCAAAATTTAAAAAAGTTTGAATTCTAAAAATACCTTAATATGTCATTGTGCTGAAAAAATTATTATTTTTTCATGATAAATTCTCAAAAAACTCAAATAAACCACCCCAGATGCACCGACCTGTGATCAGAATCGATATTCGGAGAAAAAAAATTGTGCAAAAAAGTGCCTTTTCTGACCACCGCGGGGCTGTGAAAAAATGGTAATTTTCCACACATGACACTTCCAGAAAAAAATCATTCCTATTTCTTCGCGTTTTGCCATTGAACCCTGGGATCCATGAAATACACTCCCAAATAGCCGTAAGAGTGACTTAAGTCAAAATATTCAAAATTCAAAAAAGTTTAAATTCTAAAATTCCTTAATATGTCATTGTGCTGGAAAATTTATCATTTTTTTCACTATAAATTCTCAAAAAACTCAAATAAACCACCCCAGATGCACCGACCTGTGATCAGAATCGATATTCGGAGAAAAAAAATTGTGCAAAAAAGTGCCTTTTCGGACCACCGCGGGGCTGTGAAAAAATGGTAATTTTTCACACATGACACCTCTAGAAAAAAATCATTCTCATTTCTTCGCATTTTGCCAATGAACCCTGGGAGCCATTAAATACACTCCCAAATAGCCATAAGAGTGATTTGAACCAAAAAATTCAAAATTCGAAAAAGTTTAAATTCTAAAATTCCTTAATATGTCATTGTGCTGGAAAATTTATCATTTCTTTCACCATAAATTCTCAAAAAACTCAAATAAACCACCCAAGATGCACCGACCTGTGATCAGAATCGATATTCAGAGAAAAAAAAATTGTGCAAAAAAGTGCCTTTTCTGACCACCGCGGGGCTGTGAAAAAATGGTAATTTTTCACACATGACACCTCCAGTAAAAATCATTCTTATATTTTCGCGTTTTGCCATTGAACCCTGGGATCCATGAAATACACTCCCAAATAGCCGTAGGAGTGATTCAAAACAAAAAATTCAAAATTCAAAAAAGTTTGAATTCTAAAAATACCTTAATATGTCATTGTGCTGAAAAAATTATCATTTTTTCATGATAAATTCTCAAAAAACTCAAATAAACCACCCCAGATGCACCGACCTGTGATCAGAATCGATATTCGGAGAAAAAAAATTGTGCAAAAAAGTGCCTTTTCTGACCACCGCGGGGCTGTGAAAAAATGGTAATTTTCCACACATGACACTTCCAGAAAAAAATCATTCTTATTTCTTCGTATTTTGCCATTGAACCCTGGGATCCATGAAATACACTCCCAAATAGCCGTAAGAGTGACTTAAGCCAAAATATTCAAAATTCGAAAAAGTTTGAATTCTAAAATTCCTTAATATGTCATTGTGCTGGGAAATTTATCATTTTTTTCACCAAAAATTCTCAAAAAACTCAAATTAACCACCCCAGATGCACCGACCTGTGATCAGAATCGATATTCAAAGAAAAAAAAATTGTGCAAAAAAGTCCCTTTTCTGACCACCGCGGGGCTGTTAAAAAATGGTAATTTTTCACACATGACACCTCCAGAAAAAAATCATTCCTATTTCTTCGCGTTTTGCCATTGAACCCTGGGATCCATGAAATACACTCCCAAATAGCCGTAAGAGTGACTTAAGCCAAAATATTCAAAATTCAAAAAAGTTTAAATTCTAAAATTCCTTAATATGTCATTGTGCTGGAAAATTTATCATTTTTTTCACTATACATTCTCAAAAAACTCAAATTAACCACCCCAGATGCACCGACCTGTGATCAGAATCGATATTCAGAGAAAAAAAAATTGTGCAAAAAAGTGCCTTTTCTGACCACCGCGGGGCTGTGAAAAAATGGTAATTTTTCACACATGACACCTCTAGAAAAAAATCATTCTCATTTCTTCGCCTTTTGCCAATGAACCCTGGGAGCCATTAAATACACTCCCAAATAGCCATAAGAATGATTTAAACCAAAAAATTCAAAATTCAAAAAAGTTTGAATTCTAAAATTCCTTAATATGTCATTGTGCTGGAAAATTTATCATTTTTTTCACCATACATTCTCAAAAAACTCAAATTAACCACCCCAGATGCACCGACCTGTGATCAGAATCGATATTCAGAGAAAAAAAAATTGTGCAAAAAAGTGCCTTTTCTGACCACCGCGGGGCTGTGCACACATGACACCTCCAGAAAAAATCATTCTTATTTCTTCGCGTTTTGCCATTGAACCCTGGGATCCATGAAATACACTCCAAATAGCCGTAGGAATGATTCAAAACAAAAAATTCAAAATTCAAAAAAGTTTGAATTCTAAAATTCCTTAATATGTCATTGTGCTGGAAAATTTATCATTTTTTCCGCATAAATTCTCAAAAAACTCAAATAAACCACCCCAGATGCAACGACCTGTGATCAGAATCAATATTCGGAGAAAAACAATTTTGCAAAAAAGTGCCTTTTCTGACCACCGCGGGGCTGTGAAAAAATGGTAACTTTTCACACATGACACCTCCAGAAAAAAATCATTCTTATTTCTTCGTATTTTGCCATTGAACCCTGGGATCCATGAAATACACTCCCAAATAGCCGTAAGAGTGACTTAAGCCAAAATATTCAAAATTCAAAAAAGTTTGAATTCTAAAAATACCTTAATATGTCATTGTGCTGAAAAATTGATCATTTTTTCATCATAAATTCTTAAAAAACTCAAATAAACCACCCCAGATGCACCGACCTGTGATCAGAATCGATATTCGGAGAAAAAAAAATTGTGCAAAATAGTGCCTTTTCTGACCACCGCGGGGCTGTGAAAAAATGGTAATTTTTCACACATGACACCTCCAGAAAAAAATCATTCTTATTTCTTCGCATTTTGCCAATGAACCCTGGGAGCCATGAAATACACTCCCAAATAGCCATAGGAGTAATTTAAAACAAAAAATTCAAAAAAGTTTGAATTCTAAAATTCCTTAATTTGTCATTGTGCTGGAAAATTTATCATTTTTTTCACCATGAATTCCCAAAAAACGCAAATAAACCACCCCAGATGCACCAACCTGTGATCAGAATCGATATTCGGAGAAAAAAAAATTGTGCCAAAAAGTGCCTTTTCTGACCACAGCGGGGCTGTGAAAAAATGGTAATTTTTCACACATGACACCTCTAGAAAAAAATCATTCCCATTTCTTCGCATTTTGCCACTGAGCCCTGGGAGCCATGAAATACACTCCCAAATAGCCATAGGAGTGATTTAAAACAAAAAATTCAAAATTCAAAAAAGTTTGAATTCTAAAAATACCTTAATATGTCATTCTGCTGAAGAAATTATCATTTTTTCATCATAAATTCTCAAAAAACTCAAATAAACCACCCCAGATGCACCGACCTGTGATCAGAATCGATATTCGGAGAAAAAAAAATTGTGCAATATAGTGCCTTTTCTGACAACCGCGGGGCTGAGAAAAAATGGTAATTTTTCACACATGACACCTCCAGAAAAAAATCATTCACATTTCTTCGCATTTTGCCAATGAACCCTGGGAGCCATGAAATACACTCCCAAATAGCCATAGGAGTGATTTAAAACAAAAAATTCAAAATTCAAAAAAGTTTTAATTCTAAAATTCCTTAATTTGTCATTGTGCTGGAAAATTTATCATTTTTTTCACCATGAATTCTCAAAAAACGCAAATAAACCACCCCAGATGCACCAACCTGTGATCAGAATCGATATTCGGAGAAAAAAAAATTGTGCAAAAAAGTGCCTTTTCTGACCACCGCGGGGCTGTGAAAAAATGGTAATTTTTCACACATGACACCTCTAGAAAAAAATCATTCTCATTTCTTCGCATTTTGCCAATGAACCCTGGGAGCCATGAAATACACTCCCAAATAGCCATAGGAGTGATTTAAAACAAAAAATTCAAAATTCAAAAAGTTTGAATTATAAAATTCCTTAATATGTCATTGTGCTGGAAAATTTATCATTTTTTTCACCATACATTCTCAAAAAACTCAAATTAACCACCCCAGATGCACCGACCTGTGATCAGAATCGATATTCAGAGAAAAAAAAATTGTGCAAAAAAGTGCCTTTTCTGACCACCGCGGGGCTGTGCACAAATGCCCCCTCCAGAAAAAATCATTCTTATTTCTTCGCGTTTTGCCATTGAACCCTGGGATCCATGAAATACACTCCAAATAGCCGTAGGAATGATTCAAAACAAAAAATTCAAAATTTAAAAAAGTTTGAATTCTAAAAATACCTTAATATGTCATTGTGCTGAAAAATTTATCATTTTTCAATCATAAATTCTCAAAAAACTCAAATAAACCACCCTAGATGCACCGACCTGTGATCAGAATCGATATTCGGAGAAAAAAAATTGTGCAAAAAAGTGCCTTTTCTGACCACCGCGGGCTGTGAAAAAATGGTAATTTTTCACACATGACACCTCCAGAAAAAAATCATTCTTATTTCTTCGCATTTTGCCAATGAACCCTGGGAGCCATGAAATACACTCCCAAATAGCCATAGGAGTGATTTAAAACAAAAAATTCAAAAAATTTTGAATTCTAAAATTCCTTAATTTGTCATTGTGCTGGAAAATTTATCATTTTTTTCACCATGAATTCCCAAAAAACGCAAATAAACTACCCCAGATGCACCAACCTGTGATCAGAATCGATATTCGGAGAAAAAGAAATTGTGCCAAAAAGTGCCTTTTCTGACCACAGCGGGGCTGTGAAAAAATGGTAATTTTTCACACATGACACCTCTAGAAAAAAATCATTCCCATTTCTTCGCATTTTGCCACTGAGCCCTGGGAGCCATGAAATACACTCCCAAATAGCCATAGGAGTAATTTAAAACAAAAAATTCAAAATTCAAAAAAGTTTGAATTCTAAAAATACCTTAATATGTCATTCTGCTGAAGAAATTATCATTTTTTCATCATAAATTCTCAAAAAACTCAAATAAACCACCCCAGATGCACCGACCTGTGATGAGAATCGATATTCGGAGAAAAAAAAATTGTGCAATATAGTGCCTTTTCTGACAACCGCGGGGCTGAGAAAAAATGGTAATTTTTCACACATGACACCTCCAGAAAAAAATCATTCACATTTCTTCGCATTTTGCCAATGAACCCTGGGAGCCATGAAATACACTCCCAAATAGCCATAGGAGTGATTTAAAACAAAAAATTCAAAATTCAAAAAAGTTTTAATTCTAAAATTCCTTAATTTGTCATTGTGCTGGAAAATTTATCATTTTTTTCACCATGAATTCTCAAAAAACGCAAATAAACCACCCCAGATGCACCGACCTGTGATCAGAATCGATATTCGGAGAAAAAAAAATTGTGCAAAAAAGTGCCTTTTCTGTCCACCGCGGGGCTGTGCACACATGACACCTCCAGAAAAAATCATTCTTATTTCTTCGCGTTTTGCCATTGAACCCTGGGATCCATGAAATACACTCCAAATAGCCGTAGGAATGATTCAAAACAAAAAATTCAAAATTCAAAAAAGTTTGAATTCTAAAATTCCTTAATATGTCATTGTGCTGGAAAATTTATCATTTTTTCCGCATAAATTCTCAAAAAACTCAAATAAGCCACCCCAGATGCAACGACCTGTGATCAGAATCGATATTCGGAGAAAAAAAAATTGTGCAAAAAAGTGCCTTTTCTGACCACCGCGGGGCTGTGAAAAAATGGTAACTTTTCACACATGACACCTCCAGAAAAAATTCATTCTTATTTCTTCGTATTTTGCCATTGAACCCTGGGATCCATGAAATACACTCCCAAATAGCCGTAAGAGTGACTTAAGCCAAAATATTCAAAATTCAAAAAAGTTTGAATTCTAGAAATACCTTAATATGTCATTGTGCTGAAAAATTGATCATTTTTTCATCATAAATTCTTAAAAAACTCAAATAAACCACCCCAGATGCACCGACCTGTGATCAGAATCGATATTCGGAAAAAAAAAATTGTGCAAAATAGTGCCTTTTCTGACCACCGCGGGGCTGTGAAAAAATGGTAATTTTTCACACATGACACCTCCAGAAAAAAATCATTCTTATTTCTTCGCATTTTGCCAATGAACCCTGGGAGCCATGAAATACACTCCCAAATAGCCATAGGAGTGATTTAAAACAAAAAATTCAAAAAAGTTTGAATTCTAAAATTCCTTAATTTGTCATTGTGCTGGAAAATTTATCATTTTTTTCACCATGAATTCCCAAAAAACGCAAATAAACCACCCCAGATGCACCAACCTGTGATCAGAATCGATATTCGGAGAAAAAAAAATTGTGCCAAAAAGTGCCTTTTCTGACCACAGCGGGGCTGTGAAAAAATGGTAATTTTTCACACATGACACCTCTAGAAAAAAATCATTCCCATTTCTTCGCATTTTGCCACTGAGCCCTGGGAGCCATGAAATACACTCCCAAATAGCCATAGGAGTGATTTAAAACAAAAAATTCAAAATTCAAAAAAGTTTGAATTCTAAAAATACCTTAATATGTCATTCTGCTGAAGAAATTATCATTTTTTCATCATAAATTCTCAAAAAACTCAAATAAACCACCCCAGATGCACCGACCTGTGATCAGAATCGATATTCGGAGAAAAAAAAATTGTGCAATATAGTGCCTTTTCTGACAACCGCGGGGCTGAGAAAAAATGGTAATTTTTCACACATGACACCTCTAGAAAAAAATCATTCCCATTTCTTCGCATTTTGCCACTGAGCCCTGGGAGCCATGAAATACACTCCCAAATAGCCATAGGAGTGATTTAAAACAAAAAATTCAAAAAAGTTTGAATTCTAAAATTCCTTAATTTGTCATTGTGCTGGAAAATTTATCATTTTTTTCACCATGAATTCCCAAAAAACGCAAATAAACCACCCCAGATGCACCAACCTGTGATCAGAATCGATATTCGGAGAAAAAAAAATTCTGCCAAAAAGTGCCTTTTCTGACCACAGCGGGGCTGTGAAAAAATGGTAATTTTTCACACATGACACCTCTAGAAAAAAATCATTCCCATTTCTTCGCATTTTGCCACTGAGCCCTGGGAGCCATGAAATACACTCCCAAATAGCCATAGGAGTGATTTAAAACAAAAAATTCAAAATTCAAAAAAGTTTGAATTCTAAAAATACCTTAATATGTCATTCTGCTGAAGAAATTATCATTTTTTCATCATAAATTCTCAAAAAACTCAAATAAACCACCCCAGATGCACCGACCTGTGATCAGAATCGATATTCGGAGAAAAAAAAATTGTGCAATATAGTGCCTTTTCTGACAACCGCGGGGCTGAGAAAAAATGGTAATTTTTCACACATGACACCTCCAGAAAAAAATCATTCACATTTCTTCGCATTTTGCCAATGAACCCTGGGAGCCATGAAATACACTCCCAAATAGCCATGGGAGTGATTTAAAACAAAAAATTCAAAATTCAAAAAAGTTTTAATTCTAAAATTCCTTAATTTGTCATTGTGCTGGAAAATTTATCATTTTTTTCACCATGAATTCTCAAAAAACGCAAATAAACCACCCCAGATGCACCGACCTGTGATCAGAATCGATATTCGGAGAAAAAAAAATTGTGCAAAAAAGTGCCTTTTCTGACCACCGCGGGGCTGTGAAAAAATGGTAATTTTTCACACATGACACCTCTAGAAAAAAATCATTCTCATTTCTTCGCATTTTGCCAATGAACCCTGGGAGCCATGAAATACACTCCCAAATAGCCATAGGAGTGATTTAAAACAAAAAATTCAAAATTCAAAAAAGTTTGAATTATAAAATTCCTTAATATGTCATTGTGCTGGAAAATTTATCATTTTTTTCACCATACATTCTCAAAAAACTCAAATTAACCACCCCAGATGCACCGACCTGTGATCAGAATCGATATTCAGAGAAAAAAAAATTGTGCAAAAAAGTGCCTTTTCTGACCACCGCGGGGCTGTGCACACATGACACCTCCAGAAAAAATCATTCTTATTTCTTCGCGTTTTGCCATTGAACCCTGGGATCCATGAAATACACTCCAAATAGCCGTAGGAATGATTCAAAACAAAAAATTCAAAATTCAAAAAAGTTTGAATTCTAAAATTCCTTAATATGTCATTGTGCTGGAAAATTTATCCTTTTTTCCGAATAAATTCTCAAAAAACTCAAATAAACCACCCCAGATGCAACGACCTGTGATCAGAATCGATATTCGGAGAAAAAAAAATTGTGCAAAAAAGTGCTTTTTCTGACCACCGCGGGGCTGTGATAAAATAGTAATTTTTCACACATGACACCTCTAGAAAAAAATCATTCTTATTTCTTCGCATTTTGCCAATGAACCCTGGGAGCCATGAAATACACTCCCAAATAGCCATAGGAGTGATTTAAACCCAAAAATTCAAAATTCAAAAAGTTTGAATTCTAAAATTCCTTAATATGTCATTGTGCTGGAAAATTTATCATTTTTTTCACCATACATTCTCAAAAAACTCAAATAAACTACCCCAGATGCACCGACTTGTGATCACAATCGATATTCGGAAAAAAAAAAATTGTGCAAAAAAGTGCCTTTTCTGACCACCGCGGGGCTGTGAAAAAATGGTAATTTTTCACACATGACACCTCCAGAAAAAATCATTCTTATTTCTTCGCGTTTCGCCATTGAACCCTGGGATCCATGAAATACACTCCAAATAGCCGTAGGAATGATTCAAAACAAAAAATTCAAAATTCAAAAAAGTTTGAATTCTAAAATTCCTTAATATGTCATTGTGCTGGAAAATTTATCATTTTTTTCCGCATAAATTCTCAAAAAACTCAAATAAACCACCCCAGATGCACCGACCTGTGATCAGAATCGATATTCGGAGAAAAAAAAAATGTGCAAAATAGTGCCTTTTCTGACCACCGCGGGGCTGTGAAAAAATGTTGATTTTTCACACATGACACCTCCAGAAAAAATCATTCTTATTTCTTCGCGTTTTGCCATTGAACCCTGGGATCCATGAAATACACTCCAAATAGCCGTAGGAGTGATTCAAAACAAAAAATTCAAAATTCGAAAAAGTTTAAATTCTAAAATTCCTTAAGTATGTCATTGTGCTGGAAAATTTAACATTTTTTCACCATAAATTCTCAAAAAGCTCAAATAAACCACCCCAGATGCACCGACCTGTGATCAGAATCGATATTCAGAGAAAAACAAATTTTGCAAAAAAGTGCCTTTTCTGAACACCGCGGGGCTGTGAAAAAATGGTAATTTTTCACACATGACACCTCCAGAAAAAATCATTCTTATTTCTTCGCGTTTTGCCATTGAACCCTGGGATCCATGAAATACACTCCAAATAGCCGTAGGAGTGATTCAAAACAAAAAAATCAAAATTCAAAAAAGTTTGAATTCTAAAATTCCTTAATATGTCATCGTGCTGGAAAATTTATCATTTTTTTCACCATAAATTCTAAAAAAAACTAAAAAAAACCACCCCAGATGCACCGACCTGTGATCAGAATAGATATTCGGAGTAAAAAAATTGTGCAAAAAAGTGCCTTTTCTGACCACCGCGGGGCTGTGAAAAAATGGTAATTTTTCACAGATGACACCTCTAGAAAAAAATCATTCTTATTTCTTCGCATTTTGCCAATGAACCCTCGGAGCCATGAAATACACTCCCAAATAGCCATAGGAGTGATTTAAACCAAAAAATTCAAAAAAGTTTGAATTCTAAAATTCCTTAATATGTCATTGTGCTGGAAAATTTATCATTTTTTTCCGCATAAATTCTCAAAAAACTCAAATAAACCACCCCAGATGCACCGACCTGTGATCAGAATCGATATTCGGAGAAAAAAAAATTGTGCAATATAGTGCCTTTTCTGACAACCGCGGGGCTGAGAAAAAATGGTAATTTTTCACACATGACACCTCCAGAAAAAAATCATTCACATTTCTTCGCATTTTGCCAATGAACCCTGGGAGCCATGAAATACACTCCCAAATAGCCATAGGAGTGATTTAAAACAAAAAATTCAAAATTCAAAAAAGTTTTAATTCTAAAATTCCTTAATTTGTCATTGTGCTGGAAAATTTATCATTTTTTTCACCATGAATTCTCAAAAAACGCAAATAAACCACCCCAGATGCACCGACCTGTGATCAGAATCGATATTCGGAGAAAAAAAAATTGTGCAAAAAAGTGCCTTTTCTGTCCACCGCGGGGCTGTGCACACATGACACCTCCAGAAAAAATCATTCTTATTTCTTCGCGTTTTGCCATTGAACCCTGGGATCCATGAAATACACTCCAAATAGCCGTAGGAATGATTCAAAACAAAAAATTCAAAATTCAAAAAAGTTTGAATTCTAAAATTCCTTAATATGTCATTGTGCTGGAAAATTTATCATTTTTTCCGCATAAATTCTCAAAAAACTCAAATAAGCCACCCCAGATGCAACGACCTGTGATCAGAATCGATATTCGGAGAAAAAAAAATTGTGCAAAAAAGTGCCTTTTCTGACCACCGCGGGGCTGTGAAAAAATGGTAACTTTTCACACATGACACCTCCAGAAAAAATTCATTCTTATTTCTTCGTATTTTGCCATTGAACCCTGGGATCCATGAAATACACTCCCAAATAGCCGTAAGAGTGACTTAAGCCAAAATATTCAAAATTCAAAAAAGTTTGAATTCTAGAAATACCTTAATATGTCATTGTGCTGAAAAATTGATCATTTTTTCATCATAAATTCTTAAAAAACTCAAATAAACCACCCCAGATGCACCGACCTGTGATCAGAATCGATATTCGGAAAAAAAAAATTGTGCAAAATAGTGCCTTTTCTGACCACCGCGGGGCTGTGAAAAAATGGTAATTTTTCACACATGACACCTCCAGAAAAAAATCATTCTTATTTCTTCGCATTTTGCCAATGAACCCTGGGAGCCATGAAATACACTCCCAAATAGCCATAGGAGTGATTTAAAACAAAAAATTCAAAAAAGTTTGAATTCTAAAATTCCTTAATTTGTCATTGTGCTGGAAAATTTATCATTTTTTTCACCATGAATTCCCAAAAAACGCAAATAAACCACCCCAGATGCACCAACCTGTGATCAGAATCGATATTCGGAGAAAAAAAAATTGTGCCAAAAAGTGCCTTTTCTGACCACAGCGGGGCTGTGAAAAAATGGTAATTTTTCACACATGACACCTCTAGAAAAAAATCATTCCCATTTCTTCGCATTTTGCCACTGAGCCCTGGGAGCCATGAAATACACTCCCAAATAGCCATAGGAGTGATTTAAAACAAAAAATTCAAAATTCAAAAAAGTTTGAATTCTAAAAATACCTTAATATGTCATTCTGCTGAAGAAATTATCATTTTTTCATCATAAATTCTCAAAAAACTCAAATAAACCACCCCAGATGCACCGACCTGTGATCAGAATCGATATTCGGAGAAAAAAAAATTGTGCAATATAGTGCCTTTTCTGACAACCGCGGGGCTGAGAAAAAATGGTAATTTTTCACACATGACACCTCTAGAAAAAAATCATTCCCATTTCTTCGCATTTTGCCACTGAGCCCTGGGAGCCATGAAATACACTCCCAAATAGCCATAGGAGTGATTTAAAACAAAAAATTCAAAAAAGTTTGAATTCTAAAATTCCTTAATTTGTCATTGTGCTGGAAAATTTATCATTTTTTTCACCATGAATTCCCAAAAAACGCAAATAAACCACCCCAGATGCACCAACCTGTGATCAGAATCGATATTCGGAGAAAAAAAAATTCTGCCAAAAAGTGCCTTTTCTGACCACAGCGGGGCTGTGAAAAAATGGTAATTTTTCACACATGACACCTCTAGAAAAAAATCATTCCCATTTCTTCGCATTTTGCCACTGAGCCCTGGGAGCCATGAAATACACTCCCAAATAGCCATAGGAGTGATTTAAAACAAAAAATTCAAAATTCAAAAAAGTTTGAATTCTAAAAATACCTTAATATGTCATTCTGCTGAAGAAATTATCATTTTTTCATCATAAATTCTCAAAAAACTCAAATAAACCACCCCAGATGCACCGACCTGTGATCAGAATCGATATTCGGAGAAAAAAAAATTGTGCAATATAGTGCCTTTTCTGACAACCGCGGGGCTGAGAAAAAATGGTAATTTTTCACACATGACACCTCCAGAAAAAAATCATTCACATTTCTTCGCATTTTGCCAATGAACCCTGGGAGCCATGAAATACACTCCCAAATAGCCATGGGAGTGATTTAAAACAAAAAATTCAAAATTCAAAAAAGTTTTAATTCTAAAATTCCTTAATTTGTCATTGTGCTGGAAAATTTATCATTTTTTTCACCATGAATTCTCAAAAAACGCAAATAAACCACCCCAGATGCACCGACCTGTGATCAGAATCGATATTCAGAGAAAAAAAAATTGTGCAAAAAAGTGCCTTTTCTGACCACCGCGGGGCTGTGAAAAAATGGTAATTTTTCACACATGACACCTCTAGAAAAAAATCATTCTCATTTCTTCGCATTTTGCCAATGAACCCTGGGAGCCATGAAATACACTCCCAAATAGCCATAGGAGTGATTTAAAACAAAAAATTCAAAATTCAAAAAAGTTTGAATTATAAAATTCCTTAATATGTCATTGTGCTGGAAAATTTATCATTTTTTTCACCATACATTCTCAAAAAACTCAAATTAACCACCCCAGATGCACCGACCTGTGATCAGAATCGATATTCAGAGAAAAAAAAATTGTGCAAAAAAGTGCTTTTTCTGACCACCGCGGGGCTGTGATAAAATAGTAATTTTTCACACATGACACCTCTAGAAAAAAATCATTCTTATTTCTTCGCATTTTGCCAATGAACCCTGGGAGCCATGAAATACACTCCCAAATAGCCATAGGAGTGATTTAAACCCAAAAATTCAAAATTCAAAAAGTTTGAATTCTAAAATTCCTTAATATGTCATTGTGCTGGAAAATTTATCATTTTTTTCACCATACATTCTCAAAAAACTCAAATAAACTACCCCAGATGCACCGACTTGTGATCACAATCGATATTCGGAAAAAAAAAAATTGTGCAAAAAAGTGCCTTTTCTGACCACCGCGGGGCTGTGAAAAAATGGTAATTTTTCACACATGACACCTCCAGAAAAAATCATTCTTATTTCTTCGCGTTTCGCCATTGAACCCTGGGATCCATGAAATACACTCCAAATAGCCGTAGGAATGATTCAAAACAAAAAATTCAAAATTCAAAAAAGTTTGAATTCTAAAATTCCTTAATATGTCATTGTGCTGGAAAATTTATCATTTTTTTCCGCATAAATTCTCAAAAAACTCAAATAAACCACCCCAGATGCACCGACCTGTGATCAGAATCGATATTCGGAGAAAAAAAAAATGTGCAAAATAGTGCCTTTTCTGACCACCGCGGGGCTGTGAAAAAATGTTGATTTTTCACACATGACACCTCCAGAAAAAATCATTCTTATTTCTTCGCGTTTTGCCATTGAACCCTGGGATCCATGAAATACACTCCAAATAGCCGTAGGAGTGATTCAAAACAAAAAATTCAAAATTCGAAAAAGTTTAAATTCTAAAATTCCTTAAGTATGTCATTGTGCTGGAAAATTTAACATTTTTTCACCATAAATTCTCAAAAAGCTCAAATAAACCACCCCAGATGCACCGACCTGTGATCAGAATCGATATTCAGAGAAAAACAAATTTTGCAAAAAAGTGCCTTTTCTGAACACCGCGGGGCTGTGAAAAAATGGTAATTTTTCACACATGACACCTCCAGAAAAAATCATTCTTATTTCTTCGCGTTTTGCCATTGAACCCTGGGATCCATGAAATACACTCCAAATAGCCGTAGGAGTGATTCAAAACAAAAAAATCAAAATTCAAAAAAGTTTGAATTCTAAAATTCCTTAATATGTCATCGTGCTGGAAAATTTATCATTTTTTTCACCATAAATTCTAAAAAAAACTAAAAAAAACCACCCCAGATGCACCGACCTGTGATCAGAATAGATATTCGGAGTAAAAAAATTGTGCAAAAAAGTGCCTTTTCTGACCACCGCGGGGCTGTGAAAAAATGGTAATTTTTCACAGATGACACCTCTAGAAAAAAATCATTCTTATTTCTTCGCATTTTGCCAATGAACCCTCGGAGCCATGAAATACACTCCCAAATAGCCATAGGAGTGATTTAAACCAAAAAATTCAAAAAAGTTTGAATTCTAAAATTCCTTAATATGTCATTGTGCTGGAAAATTTATCATTTTTTTCACCATACATTCTCAAAAAACTCAAATAAACCAACCCAGATGCACCGACTTGTGATCACAATCGATATTCGAAGAAAAAAAAATTGTGCAAAAAAGTGCCTTTTCTGACCACCGCGGGGCTGAGAAAAAATGGTAATTTTTCACACATGACACCTCCAGAAAAAAATCATTCTTATTCTTCGCGTTTTGCCATTGAACCCTGGGATCAATGAAATACACTCCCAAATAGCCGTAGGAGTGATTTGAACCAAAAAATTCAAAATTTGAAAAAGTTTAAATTCTAAAATTCCTTAATATGTCATTGTGCTGGAAAATTTATCATTTTTTTCACAATAAATTTTCAAAAAACTCAAATAAACCACCCCAGATGCACCGACCTGTGATCAGAATCGATATTCAGAGAAAAACAAATTGTGCAAAAAAGTGCCTTTTCTGACCACCGCGGGGCTGAGAAAAAAATGGTAATTTTTCACACATGACACCTCCAGAAAAAAATCATTCTCAGTCTTCGCGTTTTGCCATTGAACCCTGGGATCCATGAAATACACTCCCAAATAGCCGTAGGAGTGATTTGAACCAAAAAATTCAAATCTCGAAAAAGTTTAAATTCTAAAATTCCTTAATATGTCATTGTGCTGGAAGATTTATCATTTTTTTCACCATAAATTTAAAAAACTCAAATTAACCACCCCAGATGCACCGACCTGTGATCAGAATCGATATTCGGAGAAAAAAAAATTGTGCAAAAAAGTGCCTTTTCTGACCACCGTGGGGCTGTGAAAAAATGGTAATTTTTCACACATGACACCTCTAAAAAAAATCATTCTTATTTCTTTGCATTTTGCCAATGAACCCTGGGAGCCATGAAATACACTCCCAAATAGCCATAGGAGTGATTTAAACCAAAAAATTCAAAATTCAAAAAAGTTTGAATTCTAAAATTCCTTAATATGTCATTGTGCTAGAAAATTAAACCTTTTTTTCCACCATACATTCGCAAAAAACTCAAATAAACCACCCCAGATGCACCGACTTGTGATCACAATCGATATTCGAAGAAAAAAAAATTGTGCAAAAAAGTGCCTTTTCTGACCACCGCGGGGCTGAGAAAAAATGGTAATTTTTCACACATGACACCTCCAGAAAAAAATCATTCTTATTCTTCGCGTTTTGCCATTGAACCCTGGGATCCATGAAATACACTCCCAAATAGCCGTAGGAGTGATTTGAACCAAAAAATTCAAAATTTGAAAAAGTTTAAATTCTAAAATTCCTTAATATGTCATTGTGCTGGAAAATTTATCATTTTTACACAATAAATTTTCAAAAAACTCAAATAAACCACCCCAGATGCACCGACCTGTGATCAGAATCGATATTCAGAGAAAAACAAATTGTGCAAAAAAGTGCCTTTTCTGACCACCGCGGGGCTGAGAAAAAATGGTAATTTTTCACACATGACACCTCCAGAAAAAAATCATTCTCAGTCTTCGCGTTTTGCCATTGAACCCTGGGATCCATGAAATACACTCCCAAATAGCCGTAGGAGTGATTTGAACCAAAAAATTCAAAACTCGAAAAAGTTTAAATTCTAAAATTCCTTAATATGTCATTGTGCTGGAAGATTTATCATTTTTTTCACCATAAATTTAAAAAACTCAAATTAACCACCCCAGATGCACCGACCTGTGATCAGAATCGATATTCGGAGAAAAAAAAATTGTGCAAAAAAGTGCCTTTTCTGACCACCGTGGGGCTGTGAAAAAATGGTAATTTTTCACACATGACACCTCTAAAAAAAATCATTCTTATTTCTTTGCATTTTGCCAATGAACCCTGGGAGCCATGAAATACACTCCCAAATAGCCATAGGAGTGGTTTAAACCAAAAAATTCAAAATTCAAAAAAGTTTGAATTCTACAATTCCTTAATATGTCATTGTGCTGGAAAATTAAACCTTTTTTTCCACCATACATTCTCAAAAAACTCAAATAAACCACCCCAGATGCACCGACTTGTGATCACAATCGATATTCGAAGAAAAAAAAATTGTGCAAAAAAGTGCCTTTTCTGACCACCGCAGGGCTGAGAAAAAATGGTAATTTTTCACACATGACACCTCCAGAAAAAAATCATTCTTATTTCTTCGCGTTTTGCCATTGAACCCTGGGATCCATGAAATACACTCCCAAATAGCCGTAGGAGTGATTTGAACCAAAAAATTCAAAATTTGAAAAAGTTTAAATTCTAAAATTCCTTAATATGTCATTGTGCTGGAAAATTTATCATTTTTACACAATAAATTTTCAAAAAACTCAAATAAACCACCCCAGATGCACCGACCTGTGATCAGAATCGATATTCAGAGAAAAACAAATTGTGCAAAAAAGTGCCTTTTCTGACCACCGCGGGGCTGAGAAAAAATGGTAATTTTTCACACATGACACCTCCAGAAAAAAATCATTCTCAGTCTTCGCGTTTTGCCATTGAACCCTGGGATCCATGAAATACACTCCCAAATAGCCGTAGGAGTGATTTGAACCAAAAAATTCAAAACTCGAAAAAGGTTAAATTCTAAAATTCCTTAATATGTCATTGTGCTGGAAGATTTATCATTTTTTTCACCATAAATTTAAAAAACTCAAATTAACCACCCCAGATGCACCGACCTGTGATCAGAATCGATATTCGGAGAAAAAAAAATTGTGCAAAAAAGTGCCTTTTCTGACCACCGTGGGGCTGTGAAAAAATGGTAATTTTTCACACATGACACCTCTAAAAAAAATCATTCTTATTTCTTTGCATTTTGCCAATGAACCCTGGGAGCCATGAAATACACTCCCAAATAGCCATAGGAGTGATTTAAACCAAAAAATTCAAAATTCAAAAAAGTTTGAATTCTAAAATTCCTTAATATGTCATTGTGCTGGAAAATTAAACCTTTTTTTCCACCATACATTCGCAAAAAACTCAAATAAACCACCCCAGATGCACCGACTTGTGATCACAATCGATATTCGAAGAAAAAAAAATTGTGCAAAAAAGTGCCTTTTCTGACCACCGCGGGGCTGAGAAAAAATGGTAATTTTTCACACATGACACCTCCAGAAAAAAATCATTCTTATTCTTCGCGTTTTGCCATTGAACCCTGGGATCCATGAAATACACTCCCAAATAGCCGTAGGAGTGATTTGAACCAAAAAATTCAAAATTTGAAAAAGTTTAAATTCTAAAATTCCTTAATATGTCATTGTGCTGGAAAATTTATCATTTTTACACAATAAATTTTCAAAAAACTCAAATAAACCACCCTAGATGCACCGACCTGTGATCAGAATCGATATTCAGAGAAAAACAAATTGTGCAAAAAAGTGCCTTTTCTGACCACCGCGGGGCTGAGAAAAAATGGTAATTTTTCACACATGACACCTCCAGAAAAAAATCATTCTCGGTCTTCGCGTTTTGCCATTGAACCCTGGGATCCATGAAATACACTCCCAAATAGCCGTAGGAGTGATTTGAACCAAAAAATTCAAAACTCGAAAAAGTTTAAATTCTAAAATTCCTTAATATGTCATTGTGCTGGAAGATTTATCATTTTTTTCACCATAAATTTAAAAAACTCAAATTAACCACCCCAGATGCACCGACCTGTGATCAGAATCGATATTCGGAGAAAAAAAAATTGTGCAAAAAAGTGCCTTTTCTGACCACCGTGGGGCTGTGAAAAAATGGTAATTTTTCACACATGACACCTCTAAAAAAAATCATTCTTATTTCTTTGCATTTTGCCAATGAACCCTGGGAGCCATGAAATACACTCCCAAATAGCCATAGGAGTGGTTTAAACCAAAAAATTCAAAATTCAAAAAAGTTTGAATTCTACAATTCCTTAATATGTCATTGTGCTGGAAAATTAAACCTTTTTTTCCACCATACATTCTCAAAAAACTCAAATAAACCACCCCAGATGCACCGACTTGTAATCACAATCGATATTCGAAGAAAAAAAAATTGTGCAAAAAAGTGCCTTTTCTGACCACCGCGGGGCTGTGAAAAAATGGTAATTTTTCACACATGACACCTCCAGAAAAAAATCATTCTTATTTCTTCGCGTTTTGCCATTTAACCCTGGAAGCCATGAAAAACACTCCCAAATAGCCATAGGAGTGATTCAAAACGAAAAATTCAAAATTCAAAAAAGTTTGAATTCTAAAATTCCTTAATATGTCATTGTGCTGGAAAATTTATCATTTTTTCACCATACATTCTCAAAAAACTCAAATAAACCACCCCAGATGCACCGACTTGTGATCACAATCGATATTCGAAGAAAAAAAAATTGTGCAAAAAAGTGCCTTTTCTGACCACCGCAGGGCTGAGAAAAAATGGTAATTTTTCACACATGACACCTCCAGAAAAAAATCATTCTTATTTCTTCGCGTTTTGCCATTGAACCCTGGGATCCATGAAATACACTCCCAAATAGCCGTAGGAGTGATTTGAACCAAAAAATTCAAAATTTGAAAAAGTTTAAATTCTAAAATTCCTTAATATGTCATTGTGCTGGAAAATTTATCATTTTTACACAATAAATTTTCAAAAAACTCAAATAAACCACCCCAGATGCACCGACCTGTGATCAGAATCGATATTCAGAGAAAAACAAATTGTGCAAAAAAGTGCCTTTTCTGACCACCGCGGGGCTGAGAAAAAATGGTAATTTTTCACACATGACACCTCCAGAAAAAAATCATTCTCAGTCTTCGCGTTTTGCCATTGAACCCTGGGATCCATGAAATACACTCCCAAATAGCCGTAGGAGTGATTTGAACCAAAAAATTCAAAACTCGAAAAAGGTTAAATTCTAAAATTCCTTAATATGTCATTGTGCTGGAAGATTTATCATTTTTTTCACCATAAATTTAAAAAACTCAAATTAACCACCCCAGATGCACCGACCTGTGATCAGAATCGATATTCGGAGAAAAAAAAATTGTGCAAAAAAGTGCCTTTTCTGACCACCGTGGGGCTGTGAAAAAATGGTAATTTTTCACACATGACACCTCTAAAAAAAATCATTCTTATTTCTTTGCATTTTGCCAATGAACCCTGGGAGCCATGAAATACACTCCCAAATAGCCATAGGAGTGGTTTAAACCAAAAAATTCAAAATTCAAAAAAGTTTGAATTCTACAATTCCTTAATATGTCATTGTGCTGGAAAATTAAACCTTTTTTTCCACCATACATTCTCAAAAAACTCAAATAAACCACCCCAGATGCACCGACTTGTGATCACAATCGATATTCGAAGAAAAAAAAATTGTGCAAAAAAGTGCCTTTTCTGACCACCGCGGGGCTGTGAAAAAATGGTAATTTTTCACACATGACACCTCCAGAAAAAAATCATTCTTATTTCTTCGCGTTTTGCCATTTAACCCTGGAAGCCATGAAAAACACTCCCAAATAGCCATAGGAGTGATTCAAAACGAAAAATTCAAAATTCAAAAAAGTTTGAATTCTAAAATTCCTTAATATGTCATTGTGCTGGAAAATTTATCATTTTTTCACCATACATTCTCAAAAAACTCAAATAAACCACCCCAGATGCACCGACTTGTGATCACAATCGATATTCGGAGAAAAAAAAATTGTGCAAAAAAGTGCCTTTTCTGACCACCGCAGGGCTGAGAAAAAATGGTAATTTTTCACACATGACACCTCCAGAAAAAAATCATTCTTATTTCTTCGCGTTTTGCCATTGAACCCTCGGATCCATGAAATACACTCCCAAATAGCCGTAGGAGTGATTTGAACCAAAAAATTCAAAATTCGAAAAAGTTTAAATTCTAAAATTCCTTAATATGTCATTGTGCTGGAAAATTTATCATTTTTTTCACTATAAATTCTCAAAAAACTTAAATAAACCACCCCAGATGCACCGACCTGTGATCAGAATCGATATTCAGAGAAAAACAAATTGTGCAAAAAAGTGCCTTTTCTGACCACCGCGGGGGTGTGAAAAAAAGGTAATTTTTCACACATGACACCTCCAGAAAAAATAATTCTTATTTCTTCGCGTTTTGCCATTGAACCCTGGGATCCATGAAATACACTCCAAATAGCCATAGGAATGATTCAAAACAAAAAATTCAAAATTCAAAAAAGTTTGAATTCTACAAGACTACATAAGTCCAGGAGCTCCCGCTCCGAATTAGAATTTGATTTAAGCAATTTTGTGTAGGGTTATTAATGTAGTCCTAGTCTAGGTCAAAAATCAAGACGCAAGACAACTAGGTCTAAGAAGCCCAGTCTAAGAGTAAGATAAGAACTAGACAGTCTGTCAGAGATTGCAAACCTCCATTGAAATTAATGATCCTAATCAGTATCCCAGTAATGGTCTACCTATCTGGCACGGTTTACCCGTAATCAGGCCAATCAAGTTAACTAATAGCTGATTTACGGTCATTTTGAATTCGATATAAATTAGTTAAAAACTTAAGGTGCATCCTCCCCCGAAACCTCAAATTTTGTGTTATAGTAATGGACTAACATCTAACACAGTTTGCAAAATATTGGACATGTGAAAGTAAATAATGGCCGATAGGGGGCCATTTTGAATTTGATCGAATCAGAATTTTTCAAGATGCATCCTCAGCTGGAATCTCACATTTCGTTCTATAGTAATCGTCTAGCTATCTAGCACGGTTTACCAAATATCGGCCATGTGAAAGTGAATAATGGCCTAAAGGCGGCCTTTTTGAATTTGATCAAGTCAAAATTTTCCAAGATGCATCTTCAGCTGAAATCTCACATTTCATTCTATAGTAATGGTCTAGCCATCTAGCACGGTTTACGAAATATCGCCCATGTGAAAGTGAATAATGGCTGATAGGAGGCCATTTTGAATTTGATCAAGTCAAAATTTTTCAAGATGCATCCTCTCCTGAAATCTCACATTTTGTTTTAAAGTAATGGTCCAGCTATCTAACCGATAGGCGGCCATTTTGAATTTTATCAACTTGAAATTTTTCAAGATGCATCCTCTCCTGAAACCTTACAATTTATTTGATATTAATGGTGTAGCTATCTTGAGCGGTTTTCATGATATTCCGCAATATCAGGCCTGTCGAGGTGAATAATGGCCGATAGGCGGCCATTTTTTATTTTTTCGACCTGAAATTTTTCAAGATGCATCCCCCCCTGAAACCTCACAATTTGTTTTATAGTAATGGTGTAGCTATCTTGAGCGGTTTTCATGATATTCCGAAAAATCTTTCAGTAAGATTTACCGATGTTATAAATTAGGTCGAAGTGCTGGGTCAACTTCAAGGTCAAGGTCCAGAAACCTGAAAAGGCACAACTAGGGACCTTAGAGAACATGTATGTGCAATATGACTGTCATCGGCCAAGTACTTTTCGAGATCTGCTCCGGAAACGAAGTGCGCGTCAAAATGCCTAAATAGGTCATAGTTCTGAACCAGAAGTAGGTCATAGTTCAAATACCCCAAAAGGCACAACTAGACCCCCTAGGGGTGTTGTGTGTAAAATTTGAAGACAATCGGACAAGTACTTTCAGAGATATGCTCCGGAAACGAATTGTTTACGGACGGCCCAACATCCGTAACATCATCATTTTCTCCTCTGCGACCTTGCGTATTGAATTCAGATTAAAAATATTTTAACCTGTCCGTTATCCACCTGTAAGTAACCCACATACCAAAAATTGTTATCCTAGCTTATTTTCTTACAAAGTTATAGGCAAAAGAAGAGGCAAAAAAAACGGAGGTAGAATCCATAGCTCCCTCCGTCTCACCTATGGTGGCGACGGGAGCTAAAAATTAAGCGATTTAAGGGTTAATTAACGCTTAAAGGGTTAGCATACAGTGTACGATGATCAATACCTGCAGACTTCCCACTTGGGAAGCTTGGAGGGTATATGCAGTGCTTCTCTCACGTCTCTGCGGTTGAGATACTGTGTTGTTGCTAGAGCGTTGATACAAGGTGGAACACCCTTCAGGTTCTCTGGACGAACATAACGTAGTTTCTGGACAAATAAAAAAAGTGTCGGTGTACACAATTTGTATTTATTAATGATGATTTCAACAGTTAAAATTGTGATTACCATATTTGATTGAAACTGTATTGTCTCTTTTTATATAACTTATTGAAAATAATGAAATAACACCTGGAGCAATGTGGTGGATGGCTGGAAAAGGTTGATTTAATCTAGGATTAGTTACCCAATACTTTGTTTCAGGCTTATTTCATTATTTAACATTTTCAACTGGTCCTGTCACTCGGCAATGAACATCAATGGACTATGCCATTGCAGAAAAATAACGAACATATTCAGGACATAAACAGGACAAAATGATATGATGACCGATCAGATGTAATTACATAATGACAAAACATCACTGAACATAAAGCTTATTTTCTGGACAACGACAGAACATAAAACGAACAATGATGAACACCAATGGTCTCATAGTGAAATCTGTCATAGTGAATGCAAGAAGTATAATTACATGCACCATATAAAATAGGTCATCATAATATACATTTGTATGTTTAGGATTGATATTCACCAGTGTTCACTGATCATCAATTAACACCAACCTGCAGCTCATTTTCATATACTTTGGGCATGAGCATTGCTGCCATGTTGAAGTTTGTGAGGTTGGCATAGTCACTGTCTGGTCCCCTGTAGCATGGTGCGTACAAGTTGTAGACATTCTGAGAACTAATGATCATATGAGCCTGTGATACCTGAAATAACAAGAGCTCTCATGCTCACAACATCCCTGCTCATACAGCCGATAACACACAAATTCATATGCATTTGCAAGACACGGCAAAGACTACTAGAAATTTACCACTTAAACACAGGTCTATAGCTGTTTTCAACTTTTAATTTGTCTTTCACACAACAGAATTTGAAGGATAGCTGGTCTTAAATCTTTCTAGGTTGACATAAAAAATGAATTATTCATGGCAGATCAAAATTGCTTCATTGAATAAGTAAATCAAAGCTGGTTTTATAGATACTGAAAGAATACAAATGTACAGTAAACCCAAAAGCTACATCTGAAAATCATGTGAACCATATTTAGCACTGATCCAATATTTTCCAAGCTATGGCAGGAAAATATTGCAAAGTCAAAAACACAAAACTGGGTCCAAGTAGGGTACTGAAAAAATAATTTAGATCACTGAAGATAAATGTTACACAAAGTTACCTTCCATTGCATAATACGTTGGCAACACTTTGAAATGCATTGAAACTGGATTTTCACATAATTGATTTGAAGGTGGAAATTACATTTGGAAAATCTTTCTCCAACTGAATAATGTCAGCTTAAATTAATGAAAACTCAAGAGAAGTAACCCTTTGAACACAAGACATTTACCCAGCGCTCAATCTTGTTCCACGGCTTGCGACGCTGGCCCAATATTAAACTAGCACTGGGTCAACAACTCATGTTTACTGGAAGGCTAACATGCTAAGGACTTTTTTTAATAAACATTTGTCTACTGGTGAATACAGTACTAGATAAATTACCAGGAGAGAACATTGTGGGTCAGTTGATTTGTAGAAGTCACATTTAGATTCTTGATGGTCGCAGCAATGCTCAAACATATCTCCCCACAATCTACAACAACAAATGTATATTAGCCCTTAGACGTCGGAGCTGATAAATTTTCAGTCACTTGAACTTCTGTTCGCTACCGCGATCCACAACTTCAAGTAACTAAAAACTAGTTGGATTTGATAAATTCAAATTGAAACATATATGATTGTCGTTAATTCTATAAATATTTAACTTTTAAAAGCTCAGCGATCCACCACCTCAAATACTGTAGATCTGGTAATATTCGCGGGGTTTTAATTTTCGCAAATTTCGCAAGGAAGACAAATTCGCGAGTTCAAGAATCTCGCGAATATTGTTATTATAATAGTGCTATTTAAGCTGTGAATTCTTTTTGGAAAAATCAATGGAGACTAAATGTTTTTTTCATTTTGAAACCATCATAAATGTCTCAGTCAGCTCTTTCTGATTCATTTGACTACCAACAATGTTATGGGTCTACCGCCATTAGAAATATTTTAATTCTTACAGTGCAGGGATCGACTTTAGTTGTCAGAATCTGACGTCCACAGACGTCAGATTCTGACGAGACTAAAGTCGGTCCCGGCGCTGTAAGGGTTGAAGAAAAATGAAAATTCGCAAACTCTAAACTTCGTGAAAAGTAACAAACTCAGATATTTGCGAAAATTAAAACACGCAAAAATTACCTGATCTACAGTAACTAAAAATTACCTAGTTGAATTTAAGCAATTTGAATTGAAATGTATATGATTGTCGCTAATTTGATAGATATTTAATTTTTAAAAGATGGCCATTAAAACATAAGAAAACAAATTAAAGTTGACTATAATCGACGTCGGTGCTGTATACGGTCAACAATTGTGTGATGTATTCATGACCTAGTAGGGTATATGAAAAATTAGTTAGGATGTCAACTGTAAAATTGTGAAACATTTCTATACAGATTCACACACAAATAAATTGACAAAACTATCACTTTATTTGATTAATCCCTGCTTGCATAATCATTATTAATTAATGCAACACAAATTTTATTTTGGCTTCTTAATATGACCATATGATGTAAACATGTCCATAGACATATATCCCGATATCCGAAATTCTAGATTTCTGTTTCGGACATGCATGTCCAAAATAAGAAATAAGGGAATTTTGTTTTTATATCTTGCTTAACTGGAAAATAAGCAGCACAAAAATTTAGAAACTTTCTCAGTTCTAGTCTATCGACATGTTTACATCATATAATGCAACACGCTGTACTTCTACCGCGTGATTTACAGCGCCACCTAGTGAATGCGGCGTCAATTTGCATTGCAACAGGTTCCTACATTGAAAGATGTTTTACCAATAGTCGTTAGTGACGAAAACGCCCCCTAAACCTAAATATTTAGCAAAATAAGAACGTTTCACATCTATTTTTGCCCTCTTTTTAAATTATTTACACAGCCTTGAAAGATAAATTGAATAATTAAACAAAATGGCGGATTTCTATTTGGTACCCCAGGGTACCGCGTGGTGCATCATATTGTCATATTAAGAAGCCAAAATAAAATGACAGATTTTTTTATGATTTTAGCCTGATTGGGTCGCTTTATTTACAAACTTTTACTGATTCAAAATCTTGTTATTTATTAAGCAATATATTAAAAACAAATAATTTAAGACAACTTTAGAAAATATTGGTTCACATCGTTATAATACCATTCATATTGATTTGAAATTAGTTGATTTAATAAAATATATAAAACCCATTGGTATTATTTAGCCAACACTGTAGATTCTGCACCTACTGTACCAGCTCAAATATATCACAATAATAAAATAGGCCTATAATATACACATGATAAAATATTGCTATATTCACATAAAATATAATTGTGATACATGTTTGAAACATTTATCTATAGTCATTTTAGCCTTTGTCTGTACTTCAAAAAAAAAGAAAATTTGTGACAGAAAAATGAGCATTTAATTTGCAAAATTGGCTTACATTTTGGTTGAAACTGAACAATTTTAAGTAATTTTTATCCACTTGAAGTTGAGGGTTGCGGTGGTGAGATTCAACTTCAAGTGGGTAAATTATTATTTCTAATGTAGTGCCTTCAAGCTTAAGAGATTGATAAACATATTTCGCCAATTTGAACCAAATTTCTATGTTATATTTCTAATGTCAAATCCAATTCAGATCACCAAGGTTTGTGCAAATTTAAAATGTTCAGCTTCATATGCGACAAAGCAGGTTCAGAAGCCATTAATTACATAAATAATGATATAAGTAACCATCACATCTTTATACATATACAAGACAGTAAATATAAACAAAACTTTTAGGAAGCAGACAATTTATATTTTACAATGGAGAGGATGGTACGCAAAAACACATAAAATATTTTAAAAAAATCCTTACAGACTACAGTGTATCATCTTACAAAGAGTAGATAATGTTCAAATATGAGATCAAATCAGGTTGAATGTAATCATAGTATGATAACTTTCTTTTCTGAGTAAAAGGTACAATTTAAGGAAGGAAAGACAAGCATTTCACACATTTTCCACACACTATCAACTGATGTAGAGGATTTAGCTGTACATTGGTGTGTGATATATGCAGACTTACTTATCACCCCACAAACCATGAGCGTAACCAAAGTACATCAGCGAGTTTTGTAGCATCTTACTGTCAGTTACTCCATTGCCAACAGCCATTCCCTGGAGACGCATTAAACATTTCATGTCAATTTTTTCTTGAACATGTTGAAGTTCACAGAACTGACCCGTCAGGACGTGTAGTTGTAAAACTAACACAAAACATTAGTCAATGAAATGAAATGAATTAGGTTTTAGGCCACCTTTGTGCACATATAGGCTGAACTGGGCCAGTAGAACCTCCTGAGGATGGTAAGATGAATGAAATGGACACTGCCCTCAAGACACAGGATTCGAAATTAGAGCCCCGGCGGTCTTAGGTCAAGCACCCTACCTCTCGGTCACCGAGGCTCCCCACAATGTTAAATATTTAGAAGTGAGCGGGGAAGAAACATTTTAATTCTATGAAATTTGAAAGCCAGAGCAGGGCTCGAACCTGCGATCTCAGAGTTTCCAAGCAGGCAGCTTTAGCCACTTCACCAGGGCCCCTGCCCACTCTAGTCTAGTTAATTGATTAACAATAAATTCTTCAATAGGGCCTCACTAGTTATTCCAGATTAAAATACTGTATTTATTCTAATAAATGCCCATACTCCTATTAACACCCAACCCACGATCATGTACACTATATGATCATTAAAAAACTACTCTAATAAGCGCCCATCCCCACTGTAATCTCTCGGGGTATTTTAATTAGCACTATGGGCATTTATTGGGATAAATACGGAAACCTTTAACCCTTGGAGCACTGAGCAAAGAAATTTTAATTTCGGTCACTTCACTGTGGTTAAGCGGTGGAGGTAACTGGAGTTACCATTAGCAATAGATGGCTGACAAGGCTACCGATTCGTTTACATTTTCATATATTTTGTGTAGTTTAGCGTTCTCCTTTGCTCCATCGATTTGTAGGTTGATTAATAACATTTAGCTGGACAAAATGTGCATTATGTTAACTTTAAATTGGTGATAATTTACTCGCAATCGGTAAACTAAATTTGTTCAATGAGAATGGTAACTGTCATGTGTCAACTCCAGCTGTTACTGGTAACTGCAACTTCAGTGGGTGGTAACTGTCGGTTTTAGTGGGTGGTAACGGTTGCTTCTAATTGACAGGAAAATTCTATTTAAATTGTATTTTCTAAAACAACTTTTGCAATAGTTTACATGATCGTGAAGTTGATGACGATGCGTCCTGACTTTTATTTTAATTACTACATTATACAGTATCACAGTTAGCATGGTAAGGGGCGATGTAATATATTACGAGGGCCTACTATATTAGATACTAGATGCCTATAATATATGCCTGTACTCATAGGCGTAGGCGGTAGACCAACACTGGGTCAACATTAATATAATAGAGCTTACTTTCAAACACCTGATCGCTATACATGTAAAAAAAAACATTTCGGAGATGTCTCTTGTGATTTTTAAAGTACACTATTTTTATTATAAATTATTTGGTGACATCCCTGCCCACCACCATTTTTTAAGGCTCAGTGGCCAATCCTGATTAAAGTTAGCCTAAGAGTCCAAAATTATTTTCTACTTAAGACACTGAAAAATATAAAAATCCAAGATGGCCGCCATGTGTACAAGATGAAACAATAAAATGAAATTTTTTTCGTCAGAATAGATGCAGATCCTTGATTTTAGTGTGACATGGAGCATAAGGGTTTTAGTTATATCTGACATAGTGATGTAGTCAGAAAGGACATTGCATTGTTAATAAAATCCAAGATGGCGGCTATTTGTGCAAGGTGAAACAGTAAATTTGTATCATTTTTTTTATAAAAGGGAAACAAAATCATAACTTTGGTGTGTACCACAGGGTTTCCGAGCATGTCTGACATAGGGGTGTGGCCACAACGTACTTTAGTTATTGCATTGCGAGTAAAATTCAAGATGGCCGCCATTTGTACAAGGTCAAAACAATAAATTGATACATTTTCGATAAAATAGAAAGAGCTTCACGATTTCGGTGAATGTCGTCCGTTTTCCAGGTATGCCCAATTTAGTTGTGTGGCGAGAGGGTAGTTCGACATTTTATTGTGGATGAAATTCAAGACGGCCGCCATTTGACAAGGTGAAACAAAATTTGTGTCAAACATTTTTGTTATCATTTTAGTCAGAATAGATGGAGATTAGTGACTTTAGTGTCTACCATAGGATTTTTTAAATTTGCACATCACTTGGTGGCATTATCTGGATTCAGATTCAGGAGGGGGTTTCGGAGTAGGAAATGTCTATAACTTTACGGGAAGAAACATATATTAGTGTCTACCATAGAGGTTTCAGATACTAGTAGCTCGACATGTGACTATGTTTGTATCATTTAAAACAACTATGGTGTATGTAGTCAAAATCACAGAAACATGACCCTGCAAGAAATGTGTAGAACCTTTGCCAGAATTCGGATAAATTGATGATTTTGCTGTCTAACACAGGGTTTTCATGTATAGCGCCAGACATGATCGGAAAATAATTTTAGAGATGATCAAGATGTTTAAAACCATAATGGCGGCCATAAGACAAACAAAATGGCCACTACAGAGCCATGACCTAAAAGAGATGTAGGCCTATATAGTTTTTGCTGAAATGGATATAGATGAATGGTTTTGGTGGCTATAATATAATTTTTAGATATGCTAGACTGGGTACCACATGGCCGAACTGGGTATCAGATGGCCGTGACAGGAGAACACATATCTTCATATTTTGGTAACAATACCGCTTCCCTCTTTTGGATAACGCATTGTACATGTTGTAGCATGCAGACTGGGCTTAGAACAAACTGAAAAATCTACAGAAAAGACACTTTGAATTACTTTTTGGAAGGTTTGATGCGACACAATAAGGACAAAATCATCATTTTTATTTTAGCGCCTTGATATGTCCATAATCAACATGCCCATAGACTATAATTTTACATGTAAAACTTTTAAAATATCTGTAGATTCCAGAAAAACTTGTTGTTGGTATAAAGACTGTTCAAAATTATGTTTGCCAGTCACAAAGGCGTATACATGTATATGAAAATCCTACATGGGTGTTACCAAAATCACGAATCTTCTTCCATTCTGTTGACAATTATATTATTTTTTGGTTTTCACAAATGACGGCCACCTTTGATTTTGCCCATAATGCAATTTCTAATGTACTTTCCAACCACACACTATGTCGGGAATACCTGAAAACCCAAAATTATGCTTTTCGGTCCATTCTGTCGAAAATGATGGTAATTTATATAGCTTAACCTTGCAGTAATGGTGGCCATCATGGATTTTACCCACAGTGCGATGGCCAATATAATTTCCGGCCACACCATTATGTCGGGCATATCTGAAAACCATATGATAAATACCAAAGTCATGATCAGCTTATATTCTAGCGAAAATGATATCATTTTAATATTTGAGCTCGGTCAAAACGGGGACCATATTGGATTTTTATGTTTTACGTGAACACTTTTAAAAATTCAATAGGCTCCTAAGCTAATGGTAATTAATGGGTCCTAATAGAGCGTCGTGCAGGCCTATTACAACTTTTGACTAATAGTGTATATACCAGAGATCGTCTTTACAAGATCTCTACTATACTGCCGAGTGTTTAGCTAAAATCAGGTCTGATGGAACAGCAAAATTGATTTTGCAATCAGCAGGACTGATTTGTTTCTCAACAAAACTTAATCCTTCAGCCTTATATCCGCGAAAACAATAATTCCTTCCCTTGAAATAACTTATTTACAGTTGTCCGAAAAGTGAGTTTCCTTATTGTAGGCTACCTGATATTAAACACTGTTTGTTCATAGACATTTCCAATATCAAGAATTAAATGTAGGGCTATACTAGAGTTCAACATGCCTTTATCTATGGCCTTCTTTTAAAACGATTTAATCATCTACATACCCAATATATTTCATCTTGCGATTAACGCCAGGTAATATTGCATAATATATTATAGTGTGACGGTCATGTGATTTCTCTCCCACTATGTGGTAGGTCGAGCGGATTTTTGGGGAGACTTTTATCTCAGCCTGGCCGTCATCATTTTATGTTTTACTAATACTTCTACTATACGCGTTTCCTGTCTATCTATCAAAGATTTGGACAAACTAGCAGATAATGGTTTTACGTTTATTTCTCCTCACATATTCATAATAATACCACAAATCAATTCATCAATCAGCATCATCATCATTTAGCCAACTTCTGGCCGGTTCTACAACATGAACTAACCCACCCTTGGGGCTTAAACCACAATATAACTCACTCTTATGACTACTCTATGTACCATAACAAGATATACATGTACATCAGACCGGGCCTTATACATAACCCTTATCGGGTCGACATAGCACTTTAACCGCCACTACTGCGTGGCTATACACTGTGGGTATGGTCACTATGCACAACCAGAACAGCCCCGCTGATCCGTGTAGCCAGCCCGAACCCGCGGCCGGGGGTATAGTGATAACGTGTATCTCTGGGCCGGTGGTTGCTCCCTGAGCTTGTTACGTCACCGCGTGACGATACACCACCCCTGGTATAGCCGGCTATATACCAGCCGGCGATATCCAGATAGGCCTACACGTAGGACACCCACACATACACTTTAGGGTGACCTCTACTTCACCTCTATTTCCGTGACCATAATAATAGTGGGGGGATCCGTACATGGGATAGCCACAAGGTTCACTAGAATGTATAACACCAGAGCTTGGTACACGATTATTCCTCTAACTCCAACACATAGCCACACTTAACCAAGTTATTCCTGCTTTCCACGAGGGGACAGAGCTCGACTCCGTGGCCTCTACTGACAGTGATATAACATGGGAAGTGATTCTATGTGCTGGAGTCACTGCTTCTCTGATAGGGGACAGAGTGATACACTCTGTGGCCTATGGAGCAGTACGAGCCAATAACATGTATAAAATAACTCTCATCAGATATATACCTGACACCTACGTCACTTTATCAACAGTACGGACTGTAGGGGACTAAGTCCAAAAAGGACTCAGTGGCCTAAGTTTCCGCACTGGATTCAGTGACGTACTGTGCTCACCTTGTTGAGATGATGGATCTCTCCACACTTTCTCGCTTCCAAGGCCATGTACAGGCAGCCGGCAATAGCTATCACAGGTGGACAGTCAGACTGTGGACCTGGGGCGTCACTAGGGTGTAACAGCCAGCTACTGCGGGACGATGATCCATACACGCTTGCTTATATGCAGGCTGGGTGCCCCATGAGGCGTAGTAATAATTTTGAGGCTTTATTATATATCTAAACCAATTATTGTTCCCTAATGCAGCCCAAATACATATAACATAAAGTAAACAATATTAGCATACATCTCATAGCATAATAAGCATTAACACTAACATATAGTTCAAGGTGTATTTACACCACGTGTGGCTTGTGATTAGGTCATACCACATGTTGATAAAATATCCAGGGGTGGCCTCAATAGATGCTTTGATACCGGTAAACTATAGCGTGTCTTGCTAAACCAAACATGGTAACAAGACACGCCATAGTTCCCACAGTTAATAGTATAAAATATATTAACATCCCCACACATTGAAAAGGATAAATTCGTGGTAAAAGACATTAAAATTCAGCGTGATTTCTGACCGGAAATAGAGCAGTACGCATGCGTCAATTGAAGACATTCAATTGGCGCAGGCATACCACAGGACAGAAACAATATACCTGGGGCCAACGGCCGTCACACGACCCCCTGTTTAAGCGTCAAGCGTCCCTGCTGACGCAAACCACAAAACACATGAATCCAAAATTCAAAAACATTCAAAAATACATCTCATAATACACGCTGTTCAAGATACACAAAATCATGTCAGTAAATATATAAAATAAATCTCAATATCTCACAGTGAAATACACAAATACTTTTTAACATATTATAACAACAATTTTCATGATACATCAAGTCCTTTTACATATACATTTTAATTATGTCTTGGTACTCCACACTAGCTTCTTCTTCTTTTGTCTTGGCTGCTCTGGTGACCTTCCCAGGATCCTTCTCGCACAGCTGGAACACCATACAGTCTTGTTGATAGAGGCACTGTTCTTCACGTCATTGGTAGCTGAGCGTCTACATGTATCTACTCTTTGAGATTTGGGCAGTGGTACCATAGTGTTTGGCTCAATGTTCTTTTGTGGACATCCCTCATTCACCACCGGGTTACAGGGTAATGATGATGGCTCTCCACTGGTTGTGAAGAAAGAGCTGCTGGCCTTTTTCAGCCAAGAGAAGGGGAAACACAACAAATTGCTAAGCAAAGTGACCACATACAACATACATGGTACTTTTGCGTCTTTCTGAGCATGTTGTTCACCCCGAATGACAGGCATATCAAGCGTTGACACAGAACGTGACACTTCAACTACTTTCACTTCTGGCTCTGCCGACAAAGGGGTGGAACAGACTGTGCTGTTGGACCCGATCGTCACAGAGGTATTTGTCTTTGGTACTTCAACAGCCCTCAATTCAGTGTTACTGTCTATCTGGTTAGGTGGAGTGGCGGATGTATGTACTGGTACAAAAGAAGGGGTCATGGCAGAGAGTTGTGTACCACCCCAGTTGCTCTGGCACTCTCGGGCGTAATGGCCCTGACCACCACAGCGGTAACAGGCGCCAGGTCTCTGTGAGAGACGGGGTGCCTGTGAGCTCCACGGTTGCTTGTCAGGGTATGTTTTGCCCCAACTAACATTCCCCTGGGGTGGTTGCTGCTGTTGCAACAACAGATCCTCAATCCTCTTTAGGATACTATTGTCCTCATTTTGGACAGGATTAGATTGGGGTGGTTTGCCAGAGTGCTTATCAGCATTCCCTCCTGTCTGCTTCCTTGCACCGTGTTTTTGTTTGTGGGCTGATCGGACATCTCCCCCAGAATAACTCTGCATAGACTCCAAATCAGTGGCCTCATGCACTTCTCGTGCGGGCCTGTGACGAGAATCTGGAACATTTATGGCAGAGCGTTTCCTGGTATCGACAAAATTTACCACCTCATACACAGCTGCATCAATATGTTTTGGTTCCTTGACATATTCAACTTGGAACCTAGCTCCTTCATCTAGGATCCCGTCTAAAAATCTTCTGAGGAGATCTTCACGACGGGTGGATCGATCTCGATTAGCATGAGCCTTGTCATACAACCGCTTCAAATCAGCAGCGTAATTTTCCACTGATTCGCCTGATTTTTTAATGCGGTTGCTGAACTGCGCACTATATGTGCGGGTTGTCTCGACTTTACGGTAGCGGTGCTTTAATTCTCGCACCAGCCTACGAAAGTTGGAGCGAACATCACCACTCAACTGCTCATACACAAACTCCCCGGCTTGACCCTGGAGCCGTGGGAGCAGCTCTCTTAATTTGGTGGTTTCTGACCACCCTTCCAGCCTGGCCACATCTTCAAATCTGTTGAAGTAAACCTTCCACGGCTCTTTACCAGTAAAAGGCGGAAGGCGGACATTCCGACTGTGAGAATCACGGTGATAGCGACCAACTGCAGTTCGTTCATTTTTGTGTGAACTGGCTTCACTGTAGATGTCACTGGGGCTATCAGTACATGAATTGAACTCAAAGTCAGAGGAGTAGCTGCTACAGTGAATCCTCTGTGAGTGACGCCTCCGAGGTGGAGACATGTCGTCTGACTCACTGAGGACAGTAGGCATTTTCCGCAACCTACTATGGCTGGGTTTGCTGGTACGGCCTGCAGACTTTTGTTTATCTGAGTGATTGACGCTGGGACGAGAGTCACGCTGATCACGCCAGGCAGAAGACCTATTGCTATAGGTGCCCCGCGGAGCGTAATGATCAGACATGTGAGGTGAAACCTCTTTCTGAGTCCGCAGGTCTTGCCGTCTACCCGAACTAATCTTTTTAAGCTCAGAGGTTGGAACAGTTTTCCTCTGAGGGCCTGTGTATGGGGTGTTCTTAGATTCCCCATTGTCATGCTGGTCATTAACGGGGACAGGGAGTCTCTCCATAACTGTATTGAGAACAGTTATCAACTCTCTCATGATCCCCTTGTCATCATTATCAGCTAACTGAGATGACTGCGCCATACTAGTTGCCTTGGGCCGAACCCCTGAACCCCAATATTGGTATGGTGATTGGTCCCGGTGGTCTCGAACCCAACTGGCTTTAGTAGGCTGACTAGCATCTGACTGTCTTGGAGTAGGAGGGAGTCTGCGTGACTGGCGTTTACCCGCATCTTCAAACATCCTGAATCCTGATTCATTATCAGATGAGAGAGACACACCACTACTCAGGTGGTCCCTGTCAGCACTGGTACAGGGATCTGCAAAGGTATGGGTGTTTGTACTGGACGTAATGGTAGTAGTCGTCATGACAGGAGAGTGTGTAGACACTGATGGGTTGTAGCTGAGGGCCGATGCAGTTAAAGCTGATGCTCCAGTGACGGCGGTCAACCCTGAACCTGGAACACTTACGTGCTCATCTAGTGCCTGGGTAGCCACTGACTCCCCTGTCTGAGAACGAGTTATTTTCTGACCACTATGGCCAGCGGGATTTGATCCCTTTCCCTCAGACCCTTTGGTCATCTTCTCCATTCACTATCACAAAAAAAAAAAGAAATGCACACGTAAAAATCACCACAGAGGCGGTGAGACTCAATCAGGGGGACAGTCTGTGGCCTTGCTGTAGTGATTTGGATGTACAGTCGAACAATGTTTGTCTCAATATCTCAAATAATGCAATGTGCTAAAATAGCAAAAAAATATGTGTCACTTCTCCCTTTATGATTCTGTAGTATTGATACTACACGCAAATGAATTCACAGTGGTACAAAATAATAATAATATAATCTGGATAAGCCCCAGTTTTTGCTGTATTTCCTCTAAACACAATCAGCGCAGCAGACACATTGAAATATCTGGGGAAATGAATGTGCAAGAAAACCAAGCCGCCGTATTAAGCCTTTGGGTACGCTTACAATCAAAAAATTTAAAAAATACATATAACTCTAAAAAAATCGCTAGAACAGCAGGAACATTATAGTCTGTATGGGGAAATAATTATTTTATTCCGCCCCTTCAAAACAAAAACAAGACAAAAATTGAATCACTATTCCTCTAAACACAATCAGCGCAGCAAACACATTGAAATGTCTGGGGAACTGAATATGCGAGAAAAGCAGACCGCCGTACTTAACCCTTTAGGTACAGGCAGCAATAAAAAATATATCTCTCAAAAAAAAAACCGCTAGGACAGAAAGATAGTCTGAGGAAATGAATATTTTCCCCTCCCCCTCAAAAATGATAATCACCAGAAATCACACCTATTTTCACTAGGTTTCAAAAACAATATTTCTGACACAGGTATCCTTAGTTTTAACTGCGGATAAAATTACAGATTGTAACACTAACCCGTTAAGTTCTATATCACTCTGATGATCTGTATTTGTCTTCGCTAAAACACGGTCAGCGCAGCAGACACAGGAATGTATCCGGGGAACTGATAGTGCTAGGAGATCGACAGATTGTACAACTTAACACTTTAAGTACTATCTCACATAATAACTTAATGATTTATATTTGTATTCGCTTAACACCTTCAGCGCGGCAGATACAGGACTTTATATATATCTGGGGAACTGATAGGAGTGCTGAAAGACAGATCATTGCCACTAACGGTAGGCTAACCCTTCAAGTCCCAAGTCTAATTTGATACAATATCACTTTGACTATATCTATCATCAGCGTCAAATGAATCAATGATAATAAAAAAATGCGAGATTTATCAAACTAAAACTGTTTCCTTGTGAAATAACGTGAAATAATCGACAAACACAGACAGAAAACAGTTAAAGCAACCAGAGAAACGAATTATCACCGAATGTGTCTAATATTGACCAAATTGTCACAACAACAGTATTCTGTAGCAAATTAAACCACAGGAATAGAATTTAATTCCACGAGAACATTCTATTTCATCCCCTCAGGTAAAGAAATGATCAAAACAAATTACACACGCGCAAACGCGTCACACAATGCACACTATAGTAGGCTAAGCTGAACCCGCAGGTAAAATATATAATTTTACGGGAAGGTCGAACTTTCTTCTACCAGGATATGCATCAAACAATATATTGGACCCGCAGGTAAAATATGTAGTTTTACGGGAAGATCCAACTTTGTCCACCTACTATCAATGAAAAACAACCAATCACTTTATCAACAGAAAAATAGCAAAATAAGGCTATTGGGGTCGATCACTGGATCCGCAGGTGAAATGTTTAATTTCACAGGCAAATCCCACCTACTGACACCAGAAAAAATGTGTCACGTAGTGGGATTATTGCACTATAGGATATACTTTAGCAGGGGGTTCGAACACTGGATCAGCGAATTTATTAATCGCCAATCCCACTCATCTGACACCAGAAAAATGTGACGGTCAAGTGATTTCTCTCCCACTATGTGGTAGGTCGAGCGGATTTTTGGGGAGACTTTTATCTCAGCCTGGCCGTCATCATTTTATGTTTTACTAATACTTCTACTATACGCGTTTCCTGTCTATCTATCAAAGATTTGGACAAACTAGCAGATAATGGTTTTACGTTTATTTCTCCTCACATATTCATAATAATACCACAAATCAATTCATCAATCATCATCATCATCATTTAGCCAACTTCTGGCCGGTTCTACAACATGAACTAACCCACCCTTGGGGCTTAAACCACAATATAACTCACTCTTATGACTACTCTATGTACCATAACAAGATATACATGTACATCAGACCGGGCCTTATACATAACCCTTATCGGGTCGACATAGCACTTTAACCGCCACTACTGCGTGGCTATACACTGTGGGTATGGTCACTATACACAACCAGAACAGCCCCGCTGATCTGTGTAGCCAGCCCGAACCCGCGGCCGGGGGTATAGTGATAACGTGTATCTCTGGGCCGGTGGTTGCTCCCTGAGCTTGTTACGTCACCGCGTGACGATACACCACCCCTGGTATAGCCGGCTATATACCAGCCGGCGATATCCAGATAGGCCTACACGTAGGACACCCACACATACACTTTAGGGTGACCTCTACTTCACCTCTATTTCCGTGACCATAATAATAGTGGGGGGATCCGTACATGGGATAGCCACAAGGTTCACTAGAATGTATAACACCAGAGCTTGGTACACGATTATTCCTCTAACTCCAACACATAGCCACACTTAACCAAGTTATTCCTGCTTTCCACGAGGGGACATAGCTCGACTCCGTGGCCTCTACTGACAGTGATATAACATGGGAAGTGATTCTATGTGCTGGAGTCACTGCTTCTCTGATAGGGGACAGAGTGATACACTCTGTGGCCTATGGAGCAGTACGAGCCAATAACATGTATAAAATAACTCTCATCAGATATATACCTGACACCTACGTCACTTTATCAACAGTACGGACTGTAGGGGACTAAGTCCAAAAAGGACTCAGTGGCCTAAGTTTCCGCACTGGATTCAGTGACGTACTGTGCTCACCTTGTTGAGATGATGGATCTCTCCACACTTTCTTGCTTCCAAGGCCGTGTACAGGCAGCCGGCAATAGCTATCACAGGTGGACAGTCAGACTGTGGACCTGGGGCGTCACTAGGGTGTAACAGCCAGCTACTGCGGGACGATGATCCATACACGCTTGCTTATATGCAGGCTGGGTGCCCCATGAGGCGTAGTAATAATTTTGAGGCTTTATTATATATCTAAACCAATTATTGTTCCCTAATGCAGCCCAAATACATATAACATAAAGTGAACAATATTAGCATACATCTCATAGCATAATAAGCATTAACACTTACATACAGCTAAATAAAATAGTTCAAGGTGTATTTACACCACGTGTGGCTTGTGATTAGGTCATACCACATGTTGATAAAATATCCAGGGGTGGCCTCAATAGATGCTTTGATACCGGTAAACTATAGCGTGTCTTGCTAAACCAAACATGGTAACAAGACACGCCATAGTTCCCACAGTTAATAGTATAAAATATATTAACATCCCCACACATTAAAAAGGATAAATTCGTGGTAAAAGACATTAAAATTCAGCGTGATTTCTGACCGGAAATAGAGCAGTACGCATGCGTCAATTGAAGACATTCAATTGGCGCAGGCATACCACAGGACAGAAACAATATACCTGGGGCCAACGGCCGTCACAATAGCATCATCAGTTGAATTTGTGTATAGGTTACATTGGTAGAATTATTAAAATCGCCATGACCTGTACTAGCAGATATTTGTGCTAGAACATATTTGTTTTCTGAAAAACGCTTGAAAGATATTTTACCATCTCTTCATTTATTTTTGGTTTGTAATCTCTTGAAATGAAGTGTTTGATTTGTGAAAATGCTTTGATCTGTGTCCACAATGTTTGCTGTTATGATCCAAAAACCACTTTCTCCCACTGAAATTTTGTGATCTATCATGATTTTGTAATGTGTCATCCAGTACATCATTAACACTATGTGCAAGATATACACACTGATAACATAAGTATTGATGATAATCTACAAAAAATAATAATAAAAAATAGGCCTACTGTTAAAAAAGTTTAAGCAGTATTGATGGGTAATTTCAATTATATCGATATTCCCTTAATGATAAACATACACCGCTCTGCAAAGCCAAAAGCAATATCTGATTACAAAGTAAACTGATACTGCTTTTTGGCTTTGTGCGATAATATATATCACTTAGATGACTATCTACAAGTAGCCTATTACATACCACTTAATATAATAGTATCAAGATGTATTGTAAGACATTAGTAGACATTAGTCTACCATTACTTAAATAACAGAAATGTGAAGAGCGATGATTTTCTCGGGCAATGATTCCGGACTAAAATGATGATGAGAAACATATACTAACCATGCTCACTGAATTGCAATTGTAAAATTCAAAATAAGCAGTATATCTGATGCACCATTGGGAAATTTCCAATAAATAAAGTATCAGTTACCAGCAACATAATTTGTCAGTTACCATTAGCATGATATCATTAAGTATTGCAGTTACCAGCAACACACTTGGCAGTTACCATTCTCATTGAACAAATTGTGTTTACTGATTACGAGAAAATTATCGACAATTTCAAGTTAACATAATGTCCATTTTTTCCAATTAAGTATTATTAATTCACCTACAAATCAGCGGAGCAAAGGAGAACGTTAAAGTACAAAAAATGTATGAAAATGTAAACGAATCGGTAGCCGTGTCAGCCATCTTTTGCTAATGGTAACTCCAGTTACTTAAAGTTGTGTCTCGCTACCGCGATCCACAACTTCAAGTGACTGAAAATTTGTGAAATTTAAGTCCCAACATATATCAGTGTTTTAAGATTGAGAGCATATTTTATTTTTAACAATTGATTATCAGGGGTGATACAGTTGCTAATAGAAATACAGAATGTCTAGTCTAGTCGACATCAGTGTTCCAAGGGTTAAGTAGGACGCATCTCGTTTTGGCTGCACATCACCAAGCTATTGAACTTTCTTTCAACCATGTTAACCCTTAGACCGCTAGGCATGACCGTAGTCATTTTTAATTTGTTTTAGTAGCCAATAAAATCAGTGTCATTGGGAATGGATTTAGTGCTTGAACATCAAGATTTGCAAATGTTTAGCCTCAAATTGAACACAAATGAGTAATTCTCAATCACTTGACGTTGTGGGCCATGATAGTGAGACACAACTTCAAATAAATGTTTTATAAATTTATTTTTGAAGAGTTAAATAAGCATGTGTGGTCAAGATCAAGAAGTTGAAACAAGTTCCACATTTGCTGCAGGTTGCTGCAAATGTGATTTTGGTCTGATGCTGAACATTCCGCCATTAAAAAATAAAATCCCTTCAATTCACCTGAGGGCTCTATAGAATTGTTAGCTAACTATAATTTTATTAATTTTGTGCGTGTTCATAAGCATGATAAACTGATGAATGCATGGCTTTGTGTTTGCTGCTAGAATTCTCCACAGTGGCACTCCCCAGCAGACGCGATGCATTAGAACAATGTTGTTTTGATGTTGGGCCAGCGTCTTGCTGGGTACGGAGTTGCGGCACAAGGAGAGTGAAAGTGGCTTTATGGTCGATTTCCACTCACGTAGCAATATCACAAAAAGATGACACCCTAAATTTTAACTCTTTTCAGTTTATTTTAATGTTTCTTTGTACTGAGCAGTACCAGTAGGCTACTGATGGCATCATAGAATTGAGGTGTCAGAAGTCCTAGATATCTGCCATGAGGTTGAGACCAGCCGAGGTGAAGAACTGTACAAGCAAATAATCAACCCAATATGCGCTAAGCACGACTATAGTAGTTTTTAATTCCTTTTATTAGCCGTTTAAATCACTGTTATAGAGAATGAAATGAGTGTTTAAACATCAAGATTTGCAAATGTTAGGTCCCAAATTAAACAAATATGAGTAAATTTACATTTTTAATGTAATGCTTTAAAGTTAGTGACAAACACTATATAACACTATCTAGTATTAGTTTTACAGTGGTTAGTATTCACACCTTCCACGTTGAAGTAGGAAGTTTTGAGTTTAACCCTTAAAGCGCTGAATCAATTTGTAAAAAAACCAAAAGGCTTTTATCAAATTAAAAACATCATAACTGTCTTAGTTAGCTCTTTCTCATTCATTTGAATACATATGTTATGGGTCTACAATCATTATAAATATGTTTACACTTTCAGTGCGGGGATCGATTTTAGTCGTCAGAATCTGACGTCTACAGACGTCAGATTCTAACGACTAAAGTCCATCCCCGCACTGAAAGGGTTGAGGCCTGTTGCTATCACTTAGGCGGACTTATGTCATATCCACTCATCCCAACTCTACAACCATGCAACCTTAGAATATGTTAGGACAGGGAATGTGAGTGCGAAAGCATGAAGAGGAGAAAATGGATTAGGCAATTTGATTTCAAGCAGTCAAGTAATTATCCATGTTAATTTTTTAGGAATTATTAGTTTTGCCTTAGCAAGAAAAAGATCAAAGACAACAGCTGGCAAACAAAACGGCAAAATACTATATCTTTAAAGCACCGTTCACATTACATAAATTAATGTTTGTTGATGGGGATATAGGACTACCATATTTGTTTTAATCGACAAGAATTTGAAATATTTTGACCTAATTTCAACAAAAGTCAGTCATTTTTAAACACTAAGTTGTGGGTCAAGATGGTCAGACAACTTCCAATAGTGTAAATAATTTTAGACTTTTTTTAATTTGAGCTTTAAGAGTGAATATTGTGAGAATCTCCATGAAATACACTGGCCAGTACCAATAAAATTTAGTGGGAGCAATTTGAAAATAGAGAATACAGTGAGATACTGTCAATTGGGTGATATTCACAAGGTTTTAATTTTTGAAAAATAGATGAGAAGGACAAATTCACAAATTTAACACTTTAACAATTTTGTATTACCGCTGAAATGAACATTTTCAAAATAACAGCATTAGCAGTGATCAACATTGTGATACAATATTATTTTGATATGATAATTCAAGTTTGTTATTAGAACCAACACCGACTTATATGTAGTTGCGAAGCACCTCAAACACTGGCTCGGCTCTAACACTTTTCTGACTGGAGTTGTGATGTATGCCTTTTACCACGATTGCGACCTATCAGTACAAGCATCGTACATAGACCAGAACAGGTAACATCTATAGACCCAATTAGAGGGTGTAGCCAATTATATGGCTTTTTAAGACCCACTGAAAGATGACATTGCACAGCCCAGAGTCTATCTAAGAGACAGCATGTATATTTGTCCGCTAAACAGGAATATTTGAATTAATGACTGTTAAATTGGCTAGTTTTAGTTGGTAAACATTTTAATTTTATAAAGTAGCGCTTTAAGGGTTAAAATATAAAATTTGAGAATATAAGTTCCAAAAACCTAAATCACAAAAATTAAAACACAAGAATATTATCCAATTGACGATGAAATATCTGCATGAAGCAGCGATCGAACTAGTAGAAAGATGTAGAATTCAGCTGAGAAGAGAGAATTGCTGTAAATAACTTACTTTGGGCCCCACAAACCATGATAATAGCCAAAATAAATAATTGACTGGGCATTTAGCTGGAAATCACATAAACCATTTCCCACTGCCATACCCTGCAATGTGAAAGCTAACTCATTTAACAGATTACAATTATATATCATCCATTGGTGATTAAATGAAAAAAGCTGACAGATTTTACTCGCTCGAAGTAAAATGGTAGAAGATGATGCATATAACAAACAATAATATGTTCCTCTAAACCTGGTAAAGTATAATTTTAAAACATATAAGTTTTAATAGTAAAATTCAATATCTAAAATTGTATTCGAACCTAAAATAAGGTAGTGTGTACTATATACATTTTACTTTATTTAACCATGAGCATTATATTGATGTAGACAGTTTTTTTCAGCTTCATTTTCAATACAGTTACTACCATAGGCTGACAGTCGAGCAAAAGCAGTACTTACCTTAACCCTTTAACCGCCAAATAATTCAATTAGAATTTTCACCCACTTGAAGTTGTGTCTCGCTGACGCCATCCACAACTTCAAGTGAGGGAAAATTATTCAGATTTCACAAAATGGAGGTAACTATTTTTAAATTCCTGCTGATTTATGTCACTTTATATCTTCAACTTGTTCAAAAGCTGATATGCAATATGCTAATAAAAAATGTAAAAAAAGAATAAAATCGGTACTGGAGGTTTAAGGGTTAATGTCAACAGCATTTAACGCTTGTCCTGCTGAATTGTTTGTTTCGTTTCTCATTCATTTGAAGCTGAAATTGCCAACACAATTTCCAGCTTCAAATGACAAAAAATATATTTGAAAAAATATAGATCTTCTAAATTAATTCGGCTGACTGAGCACTTACAACAAACTATATTACCCATTTCAGTGACATATTATTTGGTATAAAATCTGCTTGAAACTGTACATATACATGATAAAATTTAAAGATGCTATATGAATTGGTTCTGAAGAAATGATAAGACTACAACAATTATCACTTACCTTGAAGTTAAAGGTATTATCTTTCATCACCCGGACAGACAAGGTAGGAACATAAATGCCACCATAACTCTCCCCAGTGATCAGAAAATCATTCTCTGCAAACTCATCAAATTTTTCGAAAAAATATTTGAGAGCCCAGTAGTTGTCGATAGACACCTACAAATAATGTAGATGATAAATTGGAAAAAAATAATTGATAAAGCTCTTGCTGTACACAGTCAGTTATTGGTAAAGTTCTGACTGCCCACATTCAGTTATTGTCAACAATATCCAAATATCAATGGAATCAATTCATTGCATCATCATAATAACCCTTCACCCATTAACCCTTTCACTACTGTCAGTAATGTCCCCCAGAATACTCGGTCCTAATGTATGACGTCATATAATTAGGCCGTCATGGGGACTGCCCACATACCTTAGTGTACCCAATTTAGGCCGTCGTGGCGACGGCCCACGTACTGAAAGGGTTAAGCGCTAAACACAACTATCCATTTTATTAGCAGATAAAATATATGTTATCGGTAATAAAATATATAATTGCAAATGTTTGGTCCCCAATCAAACAGATTTGAGTAATTTTCACGCACCTTTAGTTGTGGGTCGCAATAGTGAAGCACAAATTAAAGGGGTTGAAAGATAGCTTAGGCCTAAATTAAAAATAAGCTTGTTTCTGATTTGTCGGCCTGGTGGGTATAAATGATGCGGGTAAAAAACTTTTTTATATGTCTTTTCGAAACAAATATTTATGGGAGTCATTTTTCGAAAATACTCAGTCGGTTAAAATGCAGTGATTGTGTTTTGTCTAAAACCCAAATTTAAAAAAATGGCTGTTTTAAAGACTGTTACATATTGTTGTAACAGTTACTTTTTGGTCTGGCAAGCGATAAAAAAAACTCCCTCCATTCCTCAAGACTTTATTAACCACTGCAAAAATCCGAAATAACCTTTTTTTTAATTTTTGGCAGGAGAAAAATATAATTACCACCTCCCTCCCGCATGACTTTTTTAGCTGCTGTGAAATCCCAAACAAACATATTTTTAAGGCTGGCCTTAGCAGGGAAAGGGTCAAAGTGCTATAAACATTCATGGCTGTTTTTCCTGCTTTTCGCTTGTGTTTAACATAAAGAACAAGTGGCATCCCCAGTTTTATTCATATTAGTGACTCAAATTGATTTCAGTTTGACTCAATAGTAAATAAGAAAATCAATTCATTTCATCAGGCTGCCTTTAACCAGCCCATTCATGTGATAGTACGCAGAGCATTTATTAGCTCAGACTCGAACCACACATTTGACGAAGCATACAGCAGTAACTGTTTACGACACAGTAACCAGTAATGGTAAACAGTAATCCTGGTAATCGCCTCAAGCAATTGTCAGAGACGTTAATGACTCGCTCGACCACATGAGAAGCAGAAGACGTAGCTAGCCGCATTGTCGTATTGTCTTTTGTCTCCTCAGCCTACGGCGTCTAAATATATTCGATGTCGTTCCACCGTCTATCATAATGGGCCAGAGTCGAACCAATTTACAGGTGAATAATTGGCCCAATGGCGAACCCTCCGTCATCTTGGCCCACAATATGGTCTACATCAAGCGACCCAGCTTTGAAACCGTCCTATAATAAGGCAAGTCTCTGGCACAACACCGGGACAACATCTACCAGATTACAGTGTATTCAATGATAATCAATAAATTATATGTAATACTCATGCCCCGGGCTGTAACCTTGCTAAGTCAGGCCAACATTTTGGATGTTGATCCGATCGTGGCAAGGCTACTAGCTAGACAGCACCGATAAATATTTGTGACCCACAATCAAATCATGATAGACATTCATGCACTGGTTCTAACCCTTTAAGCCCTCACGATGCATTAAAGCATCATTTTACATCCCTGAAAACAGACTTAATTTTCCTACAACTAAGGGGCTTTTAATGAAAATTCCCATGAAATTGGTTTGCGAATACATGTTAATTTTCTTTAATTTTTCACTCACTTCAAATCATCTTCATTCACTACAAGTCGAGAATTGCGACAGCAATTCGCGGCTTGTAGTGGATGAAGTGGATGAAGATGACAATGGTAAATTCAGGCTTGAAGGGCTAACAAATAATATTAACCCACTTGAAGTTGCGGGTCGCAATAGCGACACACAATTTCAAGTGGGTAAAAATAAAAATCTCATAACTTAAGATTTAAGGGTTGAAATGTTATGATATCTGTTGCTGAAAATAACTTTTTTCACTATAAAATACGAAATACCTGAGTGTCGTTCGTTGAGTAATTCTTGCTATCTGAGAATGAGTAGCCCACTCCAGCAGGTGCTTCCAGGTACAACATGTTTGCCAACTGCAAAAAAAGAGAACATTCAAAATAGCCCACTGACATTATTGAACCTCTGGGAAATGTGATAAAAAAGTGATAAATAGCTATAAATTAGTTATTTAGATTTTTTTGGCCATTTTTTAGCTTGTTCAAGAACTGGTTATTAGCAACATGCAGAAAAAAATTCAGCAAGATACATGAAAAAAGTTGTTGTGCCCGCAAAGAAATGTTAACACTAATGCCAAATAAAATGTCTCTATGGAGACACCAAAAATGACAAAACAGTGTTTTTTATGGATATGACGGATTCGCTGGTAAACCATGGAGGTTAATGCCGCATATCCTACATAATATCTGCCCTGGTAAAAAGAGAGGCTGTTCCTACCTTGTTCCAACTGTAAGGGTTTTCTTTGAGAAATTTGCCATTGTCCACAGCCTGTGTAAAAAATAAGCATACAGTTAATGGCTCAAATGAAGTTAACCCTTGTCCTGCTAGACCCGGATATATACGGTTTTAAGCATATTTTAAGCCAAATAATATGTCACTGAAGTGGGCAATACAGTTTGTGGTAGATGTTCAGTTAGTAAAATAACTCAATTTAGAAGATGTATATTTTCGAAAAAAATATATTTTTCGTCATTTGTCATTTTAATGTGTTTACCAATACTATATGATGTGTACCGGTATATATTTATCGGAGCAACGTTGTCCTGACACTGCGCGAGTAGTAGTATAAATACTTGTACTGAATCTACCTGCACATAAATGTATAGGCCTAATTGGCTATCAATATTTCCAGCATACACTAATGCAGTGGGGCTGTCACCTATGCTATTCATGACCATTGCTGTATGAGTTTGTATGTGAATGTATGCGACCTGGAGGATGGACTACGGCTACTGTGAATTACAGTGAGTGTTCTTATTTATTTTGTAAGCTCATCGTGATGATCACTAGCCAATTGTTTATTTTCCAGGTCGCCAGGGGTTGAGTGTATTATCCTTATAATATTATTATGTGATGCGAGTTGATGAATGAATGATGTGTGATTGACATGATGATATTATTGGTAATGGCATCGGGAGCATCATTAACTTTGGTATTAATGTTTCATATAATCTGATAATACTGATGTACCACTAAATTATAATTGTGATGCATCTTGTGGAAGAAAAGTAAATTTTGTAAATGGTTGACTTCGACCCATTTGTTTTAGGTAACATATGCCATGAAGTAATTTAAATAAATTATTTTATTGAAAAAATGTCACTTTTTATAGGCCTACTATAAAGAATGAAGAAACAATACAAAAATGAATTACCCATTACCCACAATTTTCTGAAAATTTCTAAACATTCCTCCATATAGTTCACTCACCATAGCTTGAAAATTTACATGGCTGACCCTAATCTAATTTCAAGGTCACAAAGTCATGGAATACAAATCGGCTTGTAAGTGTGATAATTTACTAATGCATTGATTTGGCTCCCTTATTTCTTAGACCTATGTGCAGGCCTAGAGTTAATCTGAGAATCAAGTTTGCTATCGATGATCTTGATCTATTTTGAAGGTCAAGGGGGAGATGCTACAGCTGAGGTGTTCTGCCATCTACTGGTTCCGCTATTTTGTACAGTTGTATTCATAACAAGAGATGGAAATTGCTGCATTAATTCCATCTCTATGTGAATGAGAATAAATAGATGACCAGTTTCAGGAGACAAGAGAAAAAGGATTTATAAATGATTTGTTTTGAAATGTTTGAAAACATTATATATCGAATGCTGCCTTTTAAGTGATCAGAGAGATATGAAAATAATACCCAGAATGGTCCATTTTCTGAGAGGAGTCCATCCATTGAGCTACAGCCTAGTCCTCCGTTCAACCACAATACCACAGGATCATTTGCAGGGTTGCCAGCCGACTCTTTAAACCTGTGTTGAAAATCCAAAAAATCAAAGCAGTGGACGAAAGAAAAAACTACCTGTAGTTGTTATATTAAAGTCTCCATACTCCATAATTATAAGCTAATTACAAGCGCATTAGAGATAAAAAAAAACCTTTTGCATCGATAAAAGTTTCTGGGAATGTCTCGGGGATTTAACATGTGACATGCCTAGAGGATTTAGAGGCAGACATGCCCAGAAGGCCTAGAAAAAAAAAGTTTGTGTGAAAATACTTTATATTATCGTGCTCCAAACCCAGCCATGAAAGATACTTTTTTCTTTAAAACACATGATCACCGAACATTACAATGAATAAGTTCTTCACAGAGCTTCAAAGAGTGTGCTCATCAATCAATCATTGAGAACTAAGTGCTTCCACTTCACAATAGGACTACCTCTCCCGTGGCAGTGATTTTTTGCATTAGTGTCATCACCAGCACCAGCACAAAACACAAATAAAATAATAGGCCTACGCAAGGATACCTACAATATTATAAAATATAGTATATTATATACAGATTCAGATGTAATACACTTGCACAATTTACCAGTAATGTAATTGTCGTCCTTCAGTGGCCTTCAAGTAACCAGTATACTGACGATAAGATGGCATCTTGTCAAGGCCTGGGAGTGACTTGATCAAATCATTATCAACGGCAGCCTGTGCAACAGACACAGCTAACAGCACCACCAACGCTTGTGTTAGCATGATGAATGAAATCTGAAACAAAATTGATTATTAACTATTTGGAACCTTTTTAAACATCATAATAATACATTGAAGAATGGTTTTGTGAGAACTTGAAGATATGTATAATAGAGTAAGTAAGTAAAATTTTTTTTTTACGTTATTTTTCGGCCAGTATGGCCATTTAATTGACAATTCAGACTAAAATAATATGATATCTTGAACAGTAAAAGTGATAAAGTAAAAAAGACCAAACTGATAACAGTATGTCCGCACTAAGGCCATTTGTTTTTATTTCTCTGTTTTAGATCAGAAAAAATCCAAAATCTAATGAGGGAGGGCGGTAAAAAAAAACATTTAGGAAAAAAAAACATTCCACCTATTTTCGGAAAATGTCCAAATAAAAAAAACATTCGACAAATTTCTGGAAAAGTTAATGAGAGCAACGAAATAAAAAAATATTGACCTATTTTAAAAAAACTTTTTGAGGGCAACGAAAAAAACAAGCAAAAAAACATAGCTGGAAAAAAGTTTTTTTCTTTCCTGAAATGATCTTGATTTTTTCGGAATTTTTTTTTTATTTACCAAAATTAAATGTTTTTTTCTTAAATCGGCAACAATTCAATGCGCGCGCTGGGCAGAAAAAAAAACACTGTTTTTTTTTGGTAATGCGCGGCCTAAATCTAATGCGCGCGCTCATCTACAACAGAGAAAAAAAACATAGTGGCCTAAGGTATTGAGATAAAAACGATTGATGAGAACATGATAGTGCCTCTGGCACCTACATGTAGCGAGTTTTGTATTGAGTATATATACATTCTAAGAACCTAAGACAGCGCCAGCGCCGATACACAATATAAATTAACACAAAAAGATAACAGAAATAATTATAATTGAAAGTTACAAAACAGTGTCTGTGTCAAAACAAAACAAAATAATAGAAAATATAAATTAGTTAAAAACTTAGGGTGCATTCTCCCCAGAAACCTCAAATTTTGTTTTATAGTAATGGACTAACATCTAACACAGTTTGCAAAATATTGGGCATGTGAAAGTAAATAATGGCCGATAGGGGGTCATTTTGAATTTGATCGAGTCAGAATTTTTCAAGATGGATCCTCAGCTGAAATCTCACATTTCATTCTATAGTAATCGTCTAGCTATCTAGCACGGTTTACCAAATATCGGCCATGTGAAAGTGAATAATGGCCTAAAGGCGGCCATTTTGAATTTGATCAAGTCAAAATTTTCCAAGATGCATCCTCAGCTGAAATCTCACATTTCATTCTATAGTAATGGTCTAGCCATCTAGCACGGTTTACCAAATATCGCCCATGTGAAAGTGAATAATGGCCGATAGGAGGCCATTTTGAATTTGATCAAGTCAAAATTTTTCAAAATACATCATCTCCTGAAATCTCACATTTTGTTTTATAGTAATGGTCTAGCCCTCTAGTACGGTTACCAAAAACCGGCAATACGAAAGTGAATAATGGCCGATAGGCGGCCATTTTGAATTTGATCTAGTCAATTCTTTTCAAGATGCATCCTCTCTTGTAATCTCACATTTTGTTTTATAGTAATGGTTCAGCTATCTAACACGGTTTACCAAATATCAGCAATGTGAAAGTAAATAGTGGCCGATAGGCGGCCATTTTGAATTCGATTGAGTCGAAAGTTTTTAAAAGGCATCCTCTCTCGAAACGTCACATTTTGTTTTATAGTAATGGTCTAGCTATCTAGCACGGTTTACCTGATATCAGGCCTATCGAGGTAAATAATGCAGATTGTCTGCCATTTTGAATTCGTAAGTTAAAAATTTTCAGGGTGCATCCTCCCCCGAAAACTCACACTTTGTTTTATAGTAATCAGGTAATGGTCTAGCCATCTAGCACGGTTTACCAAATATCAGCCATGTGAAAATGAATAATGGCCGAAAAGGCGGCCATTTTAAATTTGATCAAGGCAAATTTTTTCAAGATGCATCCTCATCTGAAATCTCACATTTTTTTTTACAGTAATGGTCTAGCCATCTAGCACGGTTGACCCAATAACGGCTATGTGAAAGTGAATAATGGCTGATAAGCGGCCATTTTGAATTTGATCGAGTCGAATTTTTTCAAGATGCATCCTCTCCTGAAATCACACATTTTGTTTTATAGTAATGGTCTAGCCATCTAGCACGGTTTACCAAATAACGGACATGTGAAAGTGAATAATGGCCGATTGGCGGCCATTTTGAACTTGGACGAGTTGAATTTTTTCAAAATGCATCCTCTCCTGAAGCCTTACAATTTGTTTTATAGTAATGGTGTAGATATCTTAAGCGGTTTTCATGATATTCCACAATATCAGGCCTGCCGAGGTGAATAATGGCTGATAGGCAGCCATTTTGAATTTTATCAACTTCAAATTTTTCAAGATGCATCCTCTCCTGAAACCTTACAATTTATTTGATATTAATGGTGTAGCTATCTTGAGCGGTTTTCATGATATTCCGCAATATCAGGCCCGTCGAGGTGAATAATGGCCAATAGGCGGCCATTTTTAACTTTATCGACTTGAAATTTTTCAAGATGCATCCTCTCCTGAAACCTCACAATTTGTTTTATAGTAATGGTGTAGCTATCTTGAGCGGTTTTCATGATATTCCGCAAAATCTTTCAGTCGGATTTACCGATGTTATAAATTAGGTCAAAGTGCTGGGTCTACTTCAAGGTCAAGGTCCAAAAACCTGAAAAGGCACAACTAGGGACCTTAGAGAACATGTATGTGCAATATGACTGTCATCGGCCCAGTACTTTTCGAGATCTGCTCCGGAAACTAAATTCGCGTCAAAACATCTAAATAGGTCATAGTTCTGAACCAAAAGTAGGTCAAAGTTCAAATACCCCAAAAGGCACAACTATACCCCCTAGGGGTGTTGTGTGTAAAATTTGAAGACAATCGGACAAGTACTTTCAGAGATATGCTCCGGAAACGAATTGTTTACAGACGGCCCAACGCCGTCACATCATCATTTTCTCCTCTGCAACCTTGCGTATTGAATTCAGATTTAAAATATTTTAACCTGTCCATTAGCCACCTGGAAGTAACCCACATACCAAAAATTGTTATCCTAGCTTATTTTCTTACAAAGTTATAGGCAAAAGAAGAGGCCAAAAAAAACGGAGGTAGAATCCATAGCTCCCTCCGTCTCACCTACGGTGACGGCGGGAGTTAAAATTCCTTAATATGTCATTGTGCTGGAAAATTTATCATTTTTTTCCGCATAAATTCTCAAAAAACTCAAATAAACCACCCCAGATGCACCAACCTGTGATCAGAATCGATATTCAGAGAAAAAAAAAATTGTGCAAAAAAGTGCCTTTTCTGACCACCGCGGGGCTGTGAAAAAATGGTAATTTTTCACACATCACACCTCTAGAAAAAAATCATTCTTATTTCTTCACATTTTGCCAATGAGCCCTGGGAGCCATGAAATACACTCCCAAATAGCCATAGGAGTGATTTAAACCAAAAAATTCAAAATTCAAAAAGTTTGAATTCTAAAATTCCTTAATATGTCATTGTGCTGGAAAATTTATCATTTTTTTCATCATACATTCTCAAAAAACTCAAATAAACCACCCCAGATGCACCGACTTGTGATCACAATCGATATTCGGAAAAAAAAATTGTGCAAAAAAGTGCCTTTTCTGACCACGACGGGGCTGTGAAAAAATGGTAATTTTTCACACATGACACCTCCAGAAAAAAATCATTCCTATTTCTTCGCGTTTTGCCATTGAACCCTGGGATCCATGAAATACACTCCCAAATAGCCGTAGGAGAGATTTCAATCAAAAAATTAAATATTCGAAAAAGTTTAAATTCTAAAATTCCTTAATATGTCATTGTGCTGGAAAATTTATAATTTTTCACCATAAATTCTCAAAAAACTCAAATAAACCACCCCAGATGCACCGACCTGTGATCAAAATCGATATTCGGAGAAAAAAAAATTGTGCAAAAAAGTGCCTTTTCTGACCACCGCGGGGCTGTGAAAAAATGGTAATTTTTCACAAATGACACCTCTTGAAAAAAATCATTCTTATTTCTTCACATTTTGCCAATGAACCCTGGGAGCCATGAAATACACTCCCAATAGCCATAGGAGTGATTTAAACCAAAAAATTTAAAATTCAAAAAAGTTTGAATTCTAAAATTCCTTAATATGTCATTGTGCTGGAAAATTTATCATTTTTTTCACCATAAATTCACAAAAAACTCAAATTAACCACCCCAGATGCACTGACCTGTGATCAGAATTAATATTCGAAGAAAAAAAAATTGTGCAAAAAAGTGCCTTTTCTGACCATCGCAGGGCTGTGAAAAAATGGTAATTTTTCACACATGACACCTCCAGAAAAAAATCATTCTTATTTCCTCGCGTTTTGCCATTGAACCCTGGGATCCATGAAATACACTCCCAAATAGCCGTAGGAGTGATTTGAACCAAAAAATTCAAAATTCGAAAAAGTTTAAATTCTAAAATTCCTTAATATGTCATTGTGCTGGAAAATTTATCATTTCTTTCACCATAAATTCTCAAAAAACTCAAATAAACCACCCAAAATGCACCGACCTGTGATCAGAATCGATATTCAGAGAAAAAAAAATTGTGCAAAAAAGTGCTTTTTCTGACCACCGCGAGGCTGTGAAAAAATGGTAATTTTTCACACATGACACCTCCAGAAAAAATCATTCTTATTTCTTCGCGTTTTGCCATTGAACCCTGGGATCCATGAAATACACTCCCAAATAGCCGTAGGAGTGATTCAAAACAAAAAATTCAAAATTTAAAAAAATTTGAATTCTAAAAATACCTTAATATGTCATTGTGCTGAAAAATTTATCATTTTCCATCATAAATTCTCAAAAAACTCAAATAAACCACCCCAGATCCACCGACCTGTGATCAGAATCGATATTGGAGAAAAAAAAATTGTGCAAAAAAGTGCCTTTTCTGACCACCGCGGGGCTGTGAAAAAATGGTAATTTTTCACATATGACATTTCCAGAAAAAAATCATTCTTATTTCTTCGTATTTTGCCATTGAACCCTGGGATCCATGAAATACACTCCCAAATAGCCGTAAGAGTGACTTAAGCCAAAATATTCAAAATTCAAAAAAGTTTGAATTCTAAAATTCCTTAATATGTCATTGTGCTGGAAAATTTATCATTTTTTTCACCATAAATTCTCAAAAAACTCAAATAAACCACCCCAGATGCACCGACCTGTGATCAGAATCAATATTCGGAGAAAAAAAATTGTGCAAAAAAGTGCCTTTTCTGACCACCGCGGGGCTGTGAAAAAATGGTAATTTTTCACACATGACACCTCTAGAAAAAAATCATTCTCATTTCTTCGCATTTTGCCAATGAACCCTGGGAGCCATGAAATACACTCCCAAATAGCCATAGGAGTGATTTAAAACAAAAAATTCAAAATTCAAAAAAGTTTGAATTCTAAAATTCCCTAATATGTCATTGTGCTGGAAAATTTATCATTTTTTTCACCATAAATTCTCAAAAAACTCAAATAAACCACCCCAGATGCACCGACCTGTGATCAGAATCGATATTCGGAGAAAAAAAAATTGTGCAAAAAAGTGCCTTTTCTGACCACCGCGGGGCTGTGAAAAAATGGTAATTTTTCACACATGACACCTCTTGAAAAAAATCATTTTTATTTCTTCACATTTTGCCAATGAACCCTGGGAGCCATGAAATACACTCCCAAATAGCCATAAGAGTGATTTAAACCAAAAAATTCAAAATTAAAAAAGTTTGAATTCTAAAATTCCTTAATATGTCATTGTGCTGGAAAATTTATCATTTTTTTCACCATACATTCTCAAAAAACTCTAATAAACCACCCCAGATGCACCGACCTGTGATCAGAATCGATATTCGAAGAAAAAAAAATTGTGCAAAAAAGTGCCTTTTCTGACCACCGCGGGGCTGGGAAAAAATGGTAATTTTTCACACATGACACCTCTAGAAAAAAATCATTCTCATTTCTTCGCATTTTGCCAATGAACCCTGGAAGCCATGAAATACACTCCCAAATAGCCATAGGAGTGATTTAAAACAAAAAAATCAAAATTCAAAAAAGTTTGAATTATAAAATTCCTTAATATGTCATTGTGCTTGAAAATTTATCATTTTTTTCACCATACATTCTCAAAAAACTCAAATTAACCACCCCAGATGCACCGACCTGTGATCAGAATCGATATTCGAAGAAAAAAAAATTGTGCAAAAAAGTGCCTTTTCTGGCCACCGCGGGGCTGTGAAAAAATGGTAATTTTTCACACATGACACCTCCAGAAAAAAATCATTCTTATTTCTTCGCGTATTGCCATTGAACCCTGGGATCCATGAAATACACTCCCAAATAGCCGTAGGAGTGATTTGAACCGAAAAATTCAAAATTCGAAAAAGTTTAAATTCTAAAATTCCTTAATATTTCATTGTGCTGGAAAATTTATCATTTCTTTCACCATAAATTCTCAAAAAACTCAAATAAACCACCCAAAATGCACCGACCTGTGATCAGAATCGATATTCAGAGAAAAAAAAAATTGTGCAAAAAAGTGCTTTTTCTGACCACCGCGAGGCTGTGAAAAAATGGTAATTTTTCACACATGACACCTCCAGAAAAATCATTCTTATTTCTTCGCGTTTTGCCATTGAACCCTGGGATCCATGAAATACACTCCCAAATAGCCGTAGGAGTGATTCAAAACAAAAAATTCAAAATTTAAAAAAGTTTGAATTCTAAAAATACCTTAATATGTCATTGTGCTGAAAAACTTATCATTTTTTCATCATAAATTCTCAAAAAACTCAAATAAACCACCCCAGATGCACCGACCTGTGATCAGAATCAATATTCGGAGAAAAAAAATTGTGCAAAAAAGTGCCTTTTCTGACCACCGCGGGGCTGTGAAAAAATGGTAATTTTTCACACATGACACCTCTTGAAAAAAATCATTTTTATTTCTTCACATTTTGCCAATGAACCCTGGGAGCCATGAAATACACTCCCAAATAGCCATAAGAGTGATTTAAACCAAAAAATTCAAAATTAAAAAAGTTTGAATTCTAAAATTCCTTAATATGTCATTGTGCTGGAAAATTTATCATTTTTTTCACCATACATTCTCAAAAAACTCTAATAAACCACCCCAGATGCACCGACCTGTGATCAGAATCGATATTCGAAGAAAAAAAAATAGTGCAAAAAAGTGCCTTTTCTGACCACCGCGGGGCTGTGAAAAAATGGTAATTTTTCACACATGACACCTCCAGAAAAATCATTCTTATTTCTTCGCGTTTTGCCATTGAACCCTGGGATCCATGAAATACACTCCCAAATAGCCGTAGGAGTGATTCAAAACAAAAGATTCAAAATTTAAAAAAGTTTGAATTCTAAAAATACCTTAATATGTCATTGTGCTGAAAAACTTATCATTTTTTCATCATAAATTCTCAAAAAACTCAAATAAACCACCCCAGATGCACCGACCTGTGATCAGAATCAATATTCGGAGAAAAAAAATTGTGCAAAAAAGTGCCTTTTCTGACCACCGCGGGGCTGTGAAAAAATGGTAATTTTTCACACATGACACCTCTTGAAAAAAATCATTTTTATTTCTTCACATTTTGCCAATGAACCCTGGGAGCCATGAAATACACTCCCAAATAGCCATAAGAGTGATTTAAACCAAAAAATTCAAAATTAAAAAAGTTTGAATTCTAAAATTCCTTAATATGTCATTGTGCTGGAAAATTTATCATTTTTTTCACCATACATTCTCAAAAAACTCTAATAAACCACCCCAGATGCACCGACCTGTGATCAGAATCGATATTCGAAGAAAAAAAAATAGTGCAAAAAAGTGCCTTTTCTGACCACCGCGGGGCTGTGAAAAAATGGTAATTTTTCACACATGACACCTCTAGAAAAAAATCATTCTCATTTCTTCGCATTTTGCCAATGAACCCTGGAAGCCATGAAATACACTCCCAAATAGCCATAGGAGTGATTTAAAACAAAAAAATCAAAATTCAAAAAAGTTTGAATTATAAAATTCCTTAATATGTCATTGTGCTTGAAAATTTATCATTTTTTTCACCATACATTCTCAAAAAACTCAAATTAACCACCCCAGATGCACCGACCTGTGATCAGAATCGATATTCGAAGAAAAAAAAATTGTGCAAAAAAGTGCCTTTTCTGACCACCGCGGGGCTGTGAAAAAATGGTAATTTTTCACACATGACACCTCATGAAAAAAATCATTCTTATTTCTTCACATTTTGCCAATGAACCCTGGGAGCCATGAAATACACTCCCAAATAGCCGTAAGAGTGACTTAAGCCAAAATATTCAAAATTCAAAAAAGTTTGAATTCTAAAATTCTTAATATGTCATTGTGCTGGAAAATTTATCATTTTTTTCACCATAAATTCTCAAAAAACTCAAATAAACCACCCCAGATACCGACCTGTGATCATAATCAATATTCGGAGAAAAAAAAAAAATTGTGCAAAAAAGTGCCTTTTCGGACCACCGCGGGGCTGTGAAAAAATGGTAATTTTTCACACATGACACCTCATGAAAAAAATCATTCTTATTTCTTCACATTTTGCCAATGAACCCTGGGAGCCATGAAATACACTCCCAAATAGCCATAGGAGTGATTAAAACCAAATAATTCAAAATTAAAAAAAGTTTTAATTTTAAAATTCCTTAATATGTCGTTGTGCTGGAAAATTTATCATTTTTTTCACCATACATTCTCAAAAAACTCAAATAAACCACCCCAGATGCACCGACCTGTGATCAGAATCTATATTCAGAGAAAAAAAAATTGTGCAAAAAAGTGCCTTTTCTGACCACCGCGGGGCTGTGAAAAAATGGTAATTTTTCACACATGACACCTCCAGAAAAAATCATTCTTATTTCTTAGCGTTTTGCCATTGAACCCTGGGATCCTTGAAATACACTCCCAAATAGCCGTAGGAGTGATTCAAAACAAAAAATTCAAAATTTAAAAAAGTTTGAATTCTAAAAAATACCTTAATATGTCATTGTGCTGAAAAATTTATCATTTTTTCAACATAAATTCTCAAAAAACTCAAATAAACCACCCCAGATGCACCAACCTGTGATCACAAATCGATATTCGGAGAAAAAAAATTGTGCAAAATAGTGCCTTTTCTGACAACCGCGGGGCTGAGAAAAAATGGTAATTTTTCACACATGACACCTCCAGAAAAAAATCAATCTCATTTCTTCGCATTTTGCCAATGAGCCCTGGGAGCCATGAAATACACTCCCAAATAGCCATAGGAGTGATTTAAAACAAAAAATTCAAAAATGTTTGAATTATAAAATTCCTTAATATGTCATTGTGCTGGAAAATTTATCATTTTTTTCACCATACATTCTCAAAAAACTCAAATTAACCACCCCAGATGCACCGACCTGTGATCAGAATCGATATTCAGAGAAAAAAAAATTGTGCAAAAAAGTGCCTTTTCTGACCACCGCGGGTTTGTGAAAAAATGGTAATTTTCACACATGACACCTCCAGAAAAAATCATTCTTATTTCTTCGCGTTTTGCCAATGAACCCTGGGAGCCATGAAATACACTCCCAAATAGCCGTAAGAGTGACTTAAGCCAAAATATTCAAAATTCAAAAAAGTTTGAATTCTAAAATTCTTAATATGTCATTGTGCTGGAAAATTTATCATTTTTTTCACCATAAATTCTCAAAAAACTCAAATAAACCACCCCAGATACCGACCTGTGATCAGAATCAATATTCGGAGAAAAAAAAAAAATTGTGCAAAAAAGTGCCTTTTCTGACCACCGCGGGGCTGTGAAAAAATGGTAATTTTTCACACATGACACCTCATGAAAAAAATCATTCTTATTTCTTCACATTTTGCCAATGAACCCTGGGAGCCATGAAATACACTCCCAAATAGCCATAGGAGTGATTAAAACCAAATAATTCAAAATTAAAAAAGTTTTAATTTTAAAATTCCTTAATATGTCGTTGTGCTGGAAAATTTATCATTTTTTCCACCATACATTCTCAAAAAACTCAAATAAACCACCCCAGATGCACCGACCTGTGATCAGAATCTATATTCAGAGAAAAAAAAATTGTGCAAAAAAGTGCCTTTTCTGACCACCGCGGGGCTGTGAAAAAATGGTAATTTTTAACACATGACACCTCCAGAAAAAATCATTCTTATTTCTTAGCGTTTTGCCATTGAACCCTGGGATCCTTGAAATACACTCCCAAATAGCCGTAGGAGTGATTCAAAACAAAAAATTCAAAATTTAAAAAAGTTTGAATTCTAAAAAATACCTTAATATGTCATTGTGCTGAAAAATTTATCATTTTTTCAACATAAATTCTCAAAAAACTCAAATAAACCACCCCAGATGCACCAACCTGTGATCACAAATCGATATTCGGAGAAAAAAAAATTGTGCAAAAAAGTGCCTTTTCTGACAACCGCGGGGCTGAGAAAAAATGGTAATTTTTCACACATGACACCTCCAGAAAAAAATCATTCTCATTTCTTCGCATTTTGCCAATGAGCCCTGGGAGCCATGAAATACACTCCCAAATAGCCATAGGAGTGATTTAAAACAAAAAATTCAAAAAAGTTTGAATTATAAAATTCCTTAATATGTCATTGTGCTGGAAAATTTATCATTTTTTTCACCATACATTCTCAAAAAACTCAAATTAACCACCCCAGATGCACCGACCTGTGATCAGAATCGATATTCAGAGAAAAAAAAATTGTGCAAAAAAGTGCCTTTTCTGACCACCGCGGGTTTGTGAAAAAATGGTAATTTTCACACATGACACCTCCAGAAAAAATCATTCTTATTTCTTCGCGTTTTGCCATTGAACCCTGGGATCCATGAAATACACTCCCAAATAGCCGTAGGAGTGATTCAAAACAAAAAATTCAAAATTTAAAAAAGTTTGAATTCTAAAAATACCTTAATATGTCATTGTGCTGAAAAATTTATCACTTTTTCATCATAAATTCTCAAAAAACTCAAATAAACCACCCCAGATGCACCGACCTGTGATCAGAATCGATATTCGGAGAAAAAAAATTGTGCAAAAAAGTGCCTTTTCTGACCACCGCGGGGCTGTGAAAAAATGGTAATTTTTCACACATGACACCTCCAGAAAAAAATCATTCTTATTTCTTCGCGTTTTGCCATTGAACCCTGGGATCCATGAAATACACTCCCAAATAGCCGTAGGAGTGATTTGAACCAAAAAATTCAAAATTCGAAAAAGTTTAAATTCTAAAATTCCTAATTCTTTCATTGTGCTGGAAAATTTACCATTTCTTTCACCATACATTCTCAAAAAACTCAAATAAACCACCCCAGATGCACCGACCTGTGATCAGAATCGATATTCGAAGAAAAAAAAATTGTGCAAAAAAGTGCCTTTTCTGACCACCGCGGGGCTGTGAAAAAATGGTAATTTTTCACACATGACACCTCTAGAAAAAAATCATTCTCATTTCTTCGCATTTTGCCAATGAACCCTGGAAGCCATGAAATACACTCCCAAATAGCCATAGGAGTGATTTAAAACAAAAAAATCAAAATTCAAAAAAGTTTGAATTATAAAATTCCTTAATATGTCATTGTGCTTGAAAATTTATCATTTTTTTCACCATACATTCTCAAAAAACTCAAATTAACCACCCCAGATGCACCGACCTGTGATCAGAATCGATATTCGAAGAAAAAAAAATTGCGCAAAAAAGTGCCTTTTCTGACCACCGCGGGGCTGTGAAAAAATGGTAATTTTTCACACATGACACCTCATGAAAAAAATCATTCTTATTTCTTCACATTTTGCCAATGAACCCTGGGAGCCATGAAATACACTCCCAAATAGCCGTAAGAGTGACTTAAGCCAAAATATTCAAAATTCAAAAAAGTTTGAATTCTAAAATTCTTAATATGTCATTGTGCTGGAAAATTTATCATTTTTTTCACCATAAATTCTCAAAAAACTCAAATAAACCACCCCAGATACCGACCTGTGATCAGAATCAATATTCGGAGAAAAAAAATTGTGCAAAAAAGTGCCTTTTCTGACCACCGCGGGGCTGTGAAAAAATGGTAATTTTTCACACATGACACCTCATGAAAAAAATCATTCTTATTTCTTCACATTTTGCCAATGAACCCTGGGAGCCATGAAATACACTCCCAAATAGCCATAGGAGTGATTAAAACCAAATAATTCAAAATTAAAAAAGTTTTAATTTTAAAATTCCTTAATATGTCGTTGTGCTGGAAAATTTATCATTTTTTTCACCATACATTCTCAAAAAACTCAAATAAACCACCCCAGATGCACCGACCTGTGATCAGAATCTATATTCAGAGAAAAAAAAATTGTGCAAAAAAGTGCCTTTTCTGACCACCGCGGGGCTGTGAAAAAATGGTAATTTTTCACACATGACACCTCCAGAAAAAAATCATTCTTATTTCTTCGCGTTTTGCCATTGAACCCTGGGATCCATGAAATACACTCCCAAATAGCCGTAGGAGTGATTTGAACCAAAAAATTCAAAATTCGAAAAAGTTTAAATTCTAAAATTCCTAATTCTTTCATTGTGCTGGAAAATTTACCATTTCTTTCACCATACATTCTCAAAAAACTCAAATAAACCACCCCAGATGCACCGACCTGTGATCAGAATCGATATTCGAAGAAAAAAAAATTGTGCAAAAAAGTGCCTTTTCTGACCACCGCGGGGCTGTGAAAAAATGGTAATTTTTCACACATGACACCTCTAGAAAAAAATCATTCTCATTTCTTCGCATTTTGCCAATGAACCCTGGAAGCCATGAAATACACTCCCAAATAGCCATAGGAGTGATTTAAAACAAAAAAATCAAAATTCAAAAAAGTTTGAATTATAAAATTCCTTAATATGTCATTGTGCTTGAAAATTTATCATTTTTTTCACCATACATTCTCAAAAAACTCAAATTAACCACCCCAGATGCACCGACCTGTGATCAGAATCGATATTCGAAGAAAAAAAAATTGCGCAAAAAAGTGCCTTTTCTGACCACCGCGGGGCTGTGAAAAAATGGTAATTTTTCACACATGACACCTCATGAAAAAAATCATTCTTATTTCTTCACATTTTGCCAATGAACCCTGGGAGCCATGAAATACACTCCCAAATAGCCGTAAGAGTGACTTAAGCCAAAATATTCAAAATTCAAAAAAGTTTGAATTCTAAAATTCTTAATATGTCATTGTGCTGGAAAATTTATCATTTTTTTCACCATAAATTCTCAAAAAACTCAAATAAACCACCCCAGATACCGACCTGTGATCAGAATCAATATTCGGAGAAAAAAAATTGTGCAAAAAAGTGCCTTTTCTGACCACCGCGGGGCTGTGAAAAAATGGTAATTTTTCACACATGACACCTCATGAAAAAAATCATTCTTATTTCTTCACATTTTGCCAATGAACCCTGGGAGCCATGAAATACACTCCCAAATAGCCATAGGAGTGATTAAAACCAAATAATTCAAAATTAAAAAAGTTTTAATTTTAAAATTCCTTAATATGTCGTTGTGCTGGAAAATTTATCATTTTTTTCACCATACATTCTCAAAAAACTCAAATAAACCACCCCAGATGCACCGACCTGTGATCAGAATCTATATTCAGAGAAAAAAAAATTGTGCAAAAAAGTGCCTTTTCTGACCACCGCGGGGCTGTGAAAAAATGGTAATTTTTCACACATGACACCTCCAGAAAAAATCATTCTTATTTCTTAGCGTTTTGCCATTGAACCCTGGGATCCTTGAAATACACTCCCAAATAGCCATAGGAGTGATTTAAAACAAAAAATTCAAAATTCAAAAAAGTTTGAATTATAAAATTCCTTAATATGTCATTGTGCTTGAAAATTTTTTTTTTTTTTTACCATACATTCTCAAAAAACTCAAATTAACCACCCCAGATGCACCGACCTGTGATCAGAATCGATATTCGAAGAAAAAAAAATTGTGCAAAAAAGTGCCTTTTCTGACCACCGCGGGGCTGTGAAAAAATGGTAATTTTTCACACATGACACCTCATGAAAAAAATCATTCTTATTTCTTCACATTTTGCCAATGAACCCTGGGAGCCATGAAATACACTCCCAAATAGCCGTAAGAGTGACTTAAGCCAAAATATTCAAAATTCAAAAAAGTTTGAATTCTAAAATTCTTAATATGTCATTGTGCTGGAAAATTTATCATTTTTTTCACCATAAATTCTCAAAAAACTCAAATAAACCACCCCAGATACCGACCTGTGATCAGAATCAATATTCGGAGAAAAAAAATTGTGCAAAAAAGTGCCTTTTCTGACCACTGCGGGGCTGTGAAAAAATGGTAATTTTTCACACATGACACCTCATGAAAAAAATCATTCTTATTTCTTCACATTTTGCCAATGAACCCTGGGAGCCATGAAATACACTCCCAAATAGCCATAGGAGTGATTAAAACCAAATAATTCAAAATTAAAAAAGTTTTAATTTTAAAATTCCTTAATATGTCGTTGTGCTGGAAAATTTATCATTTTTTTCACCATACATTCTCAAAAAACTCAAATAAACCACCCCAGATGCACCGACCTGTGATCAGAATCTATATTCAGAGAAAAAAAAATTGTGCAAAAAAGTGCCTTTTCTGACCACCGCGGGGCTGTGAAAAAATGGTAATTTTTCACACATGACACCTCCAGAAAAAATCATTCTTATTTCTTAGCGTTTTGCCATTGAACCCTGGGATCCTTGAAATACACTCCCAAATAGCCGTAGGAGTGATTCAAAACAAAAAATTCAAAATTTAAAAAAGTTTGAATTCTAAAAAATACCTTAATATGTCATTGTGCTGAAAAATTTATCATTTTTTTCAGCATAAATTCTCAAAAAACTCAAATAAACCACCCCAGATGCACCAACCTGTGATCACAAATCGATATTCGGAGAAAAAAAAATTGTGCAAAATAGTGCCTTTTCTGACAACCGCGGGGCTGAGAAAAAATGGTGATTTTTCACACATGACACCTCCAGAAAAAAATCATTCTCATTTCTTCGCATTTTGCCAATGAGCCCTGGGAGCCATGAAATACACTCCCAAATAGCCATAGGAGTGATTTAAAACAAAAAATTCAAAAAAGTTTGAATTATAAAATTCCTTAATATGTCATTGTGCTGGAAAATTTATCATTTTTTCCACCATACATTCTCAAAAAACTCAAATTAACCACCCCAGATGCACCGACCTGTGATCAGAATCGATATTCAGAGAAAAAAAAATTGTGCAAAAAAGTGCCTTTTCTGACCACCGCGGGTTTGTGAAAAAATGGTAATTTTCACACATGACACCTCCAGAAAAAATCATTCTTATTTCTTCGCGTTTTGCCATTGAACCCTGGGATCCATGAAATACACTCCCAAATAGCCGTAGGAGTGATTCAAAACAAAAAATTCAAAATTTAAAAAAGTTTGAATTCTAAAAATACCTTAATATGTCATTGTGCTGAAAAATTTATCACTTTTTCATCATAAATTCTCAAAAAACTCAAATAAACCACCCCAGATGCACCGACCTGTGATCAGAATCGATATTCGGAGAAAAAAAATTGTGCAAAAAAGTGCCTTTTCTGACCACCGCGGGGCTGTGAAAAAATGGTAATTTTTCACACATGACACCTCCAGAAAAAAATCATTCTTATTTCTTCGCGTTTTGCCATTGAACCCTGGGATCCATGAAATACACTCCCAAATAGCCGTAGGAGTGATTTGAACCAAAAAATTCAAAATTCGAAAAAGTTTAAATTCTAAAATTCCTAATTCTTTCATTGTGCTGGAAAATTTACCATTTCTTTCACCATACATTCTCAAAAAACTCAAATAAACCACCCCAGATGCACCGACCTGTGATTAGAATCGATATTCGAAGAAAAAAAAATTGTGCAAAAAAGTGCCTTTTCTGACCACCGCGGGGCTGTGAAAAAATGGTAATTTTTCACACATGACACCTCTAGAAAAAAATCATTCTCATTTCTTCGCATTTTGCCAATGAACCCTGGAAGCCATGAAATACACTCCCAAATAGCCATAGGAGTGATTTAAAACAAAAAAATCAAAATTCAAAAAAGTTTGAATTATAAAATTCCTTAATATGTCATTGTGCTTGAAAATTTATCATTTTTTTCACCATACATTCTCAAAAAACTCAAATTAACCACCCCAGATGCACCGACCTGTGATCAGAATCGATATTCGAAGAAAAAAAAATTGTGCAAAAAAGTGCCTTTTCTGACCACCGCGGGGCTGTGAAAAAATGGTAATTTTTCACACATGACACCTCCAGAAAAAAATCATTCTTATTTCTTCGCGTATTGCCATTGAACCCTGGGATCCATGAAATACACTCCCAAATAGCCGTAGGAGTGATTTGAACCGAAAAATTCAAAATTCGAAAAAGTTTAAATTCTAAAATTCCTTAATATTTCATTGTGCTGGAAAATTTATCATTTCTTTCACCATAAATTCACAAAAAACTCAAATAAACCACCCAAAATGCACCGACCTGTGATCAGAATCGATATTCAGAGAAAAAAAAATTGTGCAAAAAGGTGCTTTTTCTGACCACCGCGAGGCTGTGAAAAAATGGTAATTTTTCACACATGACACCTCCAGAAAAAATCATTCTTATTTCTTCGCGTTTTGCCATTGAACCCTGGGATCCATGAAATACACTCCCAAATAGCCGTAGGAGTGATTCAAAACAAAAAATTCAAAATTTAAAAAAGTTTGAATTCTAAAAATACCTTAATATGTCATTGTGCTGAAAAACTTATCATTTTTTCATCATAAATTCTCAAAAAACTCAAATAAACCACCCCAGATGCACCGACCTGTGATCAGAATCAATATTCGGAGAAAAAAAAATTGTGCAAAAAAGTGCCTTTTCTGACCACCGCGGGGCTGTGAAAAAATGGTAATTTTTCACACATGACACCTCTTGAAAAAAATCATTTTTATTTCTTCACATTTTGCCAATGAACCCTGGGAGCCATGAAATACACTCCCAAATAGCCATAAGAGTGATTTAAACCAAAAAATTCAAAATTAAAAAAGTTTGAATTCTAAAATTCCTTAATATGTCATTGTGCTGGAAAATTTATCATTTTTTTCACCATACATTCTCAAAAAACTCTAATAAACCACCCCAGATGCACCGACCTGTGATCAGAATCGATATTCGAAGAAAAAAAAATTGTGCAAAAAAGTGCCTTTTCTGACCACCGCGGGGCTGTGAAAAAATGGTAATTTTTCACACATGACACCTCTAGAAAAAAATCATTCTCATTTCTTCGCATTTTGCCAATGAACCCTGGAAGCCATGAAATACACTCCCAAATAGCCATAGGAGTGATTTAAAACAAAAAAATCAAAATTCAAAAAGTTTGAATTATAAAATTCCTTAATATGTCATTGTGCTTGAAAATTTATCATTTTTTTCACCATACATTCTCAAAAAACTCAAATTAACCACCCCAGATGCACCGACCTGTGATCAGAATCGATATTCGAAGAAAAAAAAATTGTGCAAAAAAGTGCCTTTTCTGACCACCGCGGGGCTGTGAAAAAATTGTAATTTTTCACACATGACACCTCATGAAAAAAATCATTCTTATTCCTTCACATTTTGCCAATGAACCCTGGGAGCCATGAAATACACTCCCAAATAGCCGTAAGAGTGACTTAAGCCAAAATATTCAAAATTCAAAAAAGTTTGAATTCTAAAATTCCTTAATATGTCATTGTGCTGGAAAATGTATCATTTTTTTCACCATAAATTCTCAAAAAACTCAAATTAACCACCCCAGATGCACCGACCTGTGATCAGAATCGATATTCGAAGAAAAAAAAATTGTGCAAAAAAGTGCCTTTTCTGACCTCCGCGGGGCTGTGAAAAAATGGTAATTTTTCACACATGACACCTCCAGAAAAAAATCATTCTTATTTCTTCGCGTATTGCCATTGAACCCTGGGATCCATGAAATACACTCCCAAATAGCCGTAGGAGTGATTTGAACCGAAAAATTCAAAATTCGAAAAAGTTTAAATTCTAAAATTCCTTAATATTTCATTGTGCTGGAAAATTTATCATTTCTTTCACCATATATTCACAAAAAACTCAAATAAACCACCCAAAATGCACCGACCTGTGATCAGAATCGATATTCAGAGAAAAAAAAATTGTGCAAAAAAGTGCTTTTTCTGACCACCGCGAGGCTGTGAAAAAATGGTAATTTTTCACACATGACACCTCCAGAAAAAATCATTCTTATTTCTTCGCGTTTTGCCATTGAACCCTGGGATCCATGAAATACACTCCCAAATAGCCGTAGGAGTGATTCAAAACAAAAAATTCAAAATTTAAAAAAGTTTGAATTCTAAAAATACCTTAATATGTCATTGTGCTGAAAAACTTATCATTTTTTCATCATAAATTCTCAAAAAACTCAAATAAACCACCCCAGATGCACCGACCTGTGATCAGAATCAATATTCGGAGAAAAAAAAATTGTGCAAAAAAGTGCCTTTTCTGACCACCGCGGGGCTGTGAAAAAATGGTAATTTTTCACACATGACACCTCTTGAAAAAAATCATTTTTATTTCTTCACATTTTGCCAATGAACCCTGGGAGCCATGAAATACACTCCCAAATAGCCATAAGAGTGATTTAAACCAAAAAATTCAAAATTAAAAAAGTTTGAATTCTAAAATTCCTTAATATGTCATTGTGCTGGAAAATTTATCATTTTTTTCACCATACATTCTCAAAAAACTCTAATAAACCACCCCAGATGCACCGACCTGTGATCAGAATCGATATTCGAAGAAAAAAAAATTGTGCAAAAAAGTGCCTTTTCTGACCACCGCGGGGCTGTGAAAAAATGGTAATTTTTCACACATGACACCTCTAGAAAAAAATCATTCTCATTTCTTCGCATTTTGCCAATGAACCCTGGAAGCCATGAAATACACTCCCAAATAGCCATAGGAGTGATTTAAAACAAAAAAATCAAAATTCAAAAAAGTTTGAATTATAAAATTCCTTAATATGTCATTGTGCTTGAAAATTTATCATTTTTTTCACCATACATTCTCAAAAAACTCAAATTAACCACCCCAGATGCACCGACCTGTGATCAGAATCGATATTCGAAGAAAAAAAAAATGTGCAAAAAAGTGCCTTTTCTGACCACCGCGGGGCTGTGAAAAAATGGTAATTTTTCACACATGACACCTCATGAAAAAAATCATTCTTATTTCTTCACATTTTGCCAATGAACCCTGGGAGCCATGAAATACACTCCCAAATAGCCGTAAGAGTGACTTAAGCCAAAATATTCAAAATTCAAAAAAGTTTGAATTCTAAAATTCCTTAATATGTCATTGTGCTGGAAAATGTATCATTTTTTTCACCATAAATTCTCAAAAAACTCAAATAAACCACCCCAGATACCGACCTGTGATCAGAATCAATATTCGGAGAAAAAAAATTGTGCAAAAAAGTGCCTTTTCTGACCACCGCAGGGCTGTGAAAAAATGGTAATTTTTCACACATGACACCTCATGAAAAAAATCATTCTTATTTCTTCACATTTTGCCAATGAACCCTGGGAGCCATGAAATACACTCCCAAATAGCCATAGGAGTGATTAAAACCAAATAATTCAAAATTAAAAAAGTTTTAATTTTAAAATTCCTTAATATGTCGTTGTGCTGGAAAATTTATCATTTTTTTCACCATACATTCTCAAAAAACTCAAATAAACCACCCCAGATGCACCGACCTGTGATCAGAATCTATATTCAGAGAAAAAAAAATTGTGCAAAAAAGTGCCTTTTCTGACCACCGCGGGGCTGTGAAAAAATGGTAATTTTTCACACATGACACCTCCAGAAAAAATCATTCTTATTTCTTAGCGTTTTGCCATTGAACCCTGGGATCCATGAAATACACTCCCAAATAGCCGTAGGAGTGATTCAAAACAAAAAATTCAAAATTTAAAAAAGTTTGAATTCTAAAAAATACCTTAATATGTCATTGTGCTGAAAAATTTATCATTTTTTCAACATAAATTCTCAAAAAACTCAAATAAACCACCCCAGATGCACCGACCTGTGATCAGAATCGATATTCAGAGAAAAAAAAATTGTGCAAAAAAGTGCCTTTTCTGACCACCGCGGGGTTGTGAAAAAATGGTAATTTTCACACATGACACCTCCAGAAAAAATCATTCTTATTTCTTCGCGTTTTGCCATTGAACCCTGGGATCCATGAAATACACTCCCAAATAGCCGTAGGAGTGATTCAAAACAGAAAATTCAAAATTTAAAAAAGTTTGAATTCTAAAAATACCTTAATATGTCATTGTGCTGAAAAAATTCTCACTTTTTCATCATAAATTCTCAAAAAACTCAAATAAACCACCCCAGATGCACCGACCTGTGATCAGAATCGATATTCGGAGAAAAAAAATTGTGCAAAAAAGTGCCTTTTCTGACCACCGCGGGGCTGTGAAAAAATGGTAATTTTTCACACATGACACCTCCAGAAAAAAATCATTCTTATTTCTTCGCGTTTTGCCATTGAACCCTGGGATCCATGAAATACACTCCCAAATAGCCGTAGGAGTGATTTGAACCAAAAAATTCAAAATTCGAAAAAGTTTAAATTCTAAAATTCCTTAATGTTTCATTGTGCTGGAAAATTTATCATTTCTTTCACCATAAATTCTCAAAAAACTCAAATAAACCACCCAAAATGCGCCGACCTGTGATCAGAATCGATATTCAGAGAAAAAAAAATTGTGCAAAAAAGTGCTTTTTCTGACCACCGCGAGGCTGTGAAAAAATGGTAATTTTTCACACATGACACCTCCAGAAAAAATTATTCTTATTTCTTCGCGTTTTGCCATTGAACCCTGGGATCCATGAAATACACTCCCAAATAGCCGTAGGAGTGATTCAAAACAAAAAATTCAAAATTTAAAAAAGTTTGAATTCTAAAAATACCTTAATATGTCATTGTGCTGAAAAATTTATCATTTTTTCATCATAAATTCTCAAAAAACACAAATAAACCACCCCAGATGCACCGACCTGTGATCAGAATCAATATTCGGAGAAAAAAAAATTGTGCAAAAAAGTGCCTTTTCTGACCACCGCGGGGCTGTGAAAAAATGGTAATTTTTAACACATGACATTTCCAGAAAAAAATCATTCTTATTTCTTCGTATTTTGCCATTGAACCCTGGGATCCATGAAATACACTCTCAAATAGCCGTAAGAGTGACTTAAGCCAAAATATTCAAAATTAAAAAAAGTTTGAATTCTAAAATTCCTTAATATGTCATTGTGCTGGAAAATTTATCATTTTTTTCACCATAAATTCTCAAAAAACTCAAATAAACCACCCCAGATGCACCGACCTGTGATCAGAATCAATATTCGGAGAAAAAAAATTGTGCAAAAAAGTGCCTTTTCTGACCACCGCGGGGCTGTGAAAAAATGGTAATTTTTCACACATGACACCTCTAGAAAAAAATCATTCTAATTTCTTCGCATTTTGCCAATGAACCCTGGGAGCCATGAAATACACTCCCAAATAGCCGTAGGAGTGATTTGAACCAAAAAATTCAAAATTCGAAAAAGTTTAAATTCTAAAATTCCTTAATCTTTCATTGTGCTGGAAAATTTATCATTTCTTTCACCATAAATTCTCAAAAAACTCAAATAAACCACCCAAAATGCACCGACCTGTGATTAGAATCGATATTCAGAGAAAAAAAAATTGTGCAAAAAAGTGCTTTTTCTGACCACCGCGAGGCTGTGAAAAAATGGTAATTTTTCACACATGACACCTCCAGAAAAAATCATTCTTATTTCTTCGCGTTTTGCCATTGAACCCTGGGATCCATGAAATACACTCCCAAATAGCCGTAGGACTGATTCAAAACAAAAAATTCGAAATTTAAAAAAGTTTGAATTCTAAAAATACCTTAATATGTCATTGTGCTGAAAAATTTATCATTTTTTCATCATTAATTCTCAAAAAACTCAAATAAACCACCCCAGATGCACCGACCTGTGATCAGAATCAATATTCGGAGAAAAAAAAATTGTGCAAAAAAGTGCCTTTTCTGACCACCGCGGGGCTGTGAAAAAATGGTAATTTTTCACACATGACATTTCCAGAAAAAAATCATTCTTATTTCTTCGTATTTTGCCATTGAACCCTGGGATCCATGAAATACACTCCCAAATAGCCATAAGAGTGACTTAGGCCAAAATATTCAAAATTCAAAAAAGTTTGAATTTCAAAATTCCTTAATATGTCATTGTGCTGGAAAATTTATCATTTTTTTCACCATAAATTCTCAAAAAACTCAAATAAACCACCCCAGATGCACCGACCTGTGATCAGAATCAATATTCGGAGAAAAAAAATTATGCAAAAAAGTGCCTTTTCTGACCACCGCGGGGCTGTGAAAAAATGGTAATTTTTCACACATGACACCTCTAGAAAAAAATCATTCTAATTTCTTCGCATTTTGCCAATGAACCCTGGGAGCCATGAAATACACTCCCAAATAGCCATAGGAGTGATTTAAAACAAAAAATTCAAAATTTAAAAAAGTTTGAATTCTAAAAATACCTTAATATGTCATTGTGCTGAAAAATTTATCATTTTTTCATCATAAATCCTCAAAAAACTCAAATAAACCACCCCAGATGCACCAACCTGTGATCACAAATCGATATTCGGAGAAAAAAAATTGTGCAAAATAGTGCCTTTTCTGACCACCGCGGGGCTGTGAAAAAATGGTAATTTTTCACACATGACATTTCCAGAAAAAAATCATTCTTATTTCTTCGTATTTTGTGCTGAAAAATTTATCATTTTTTCATCATAAATCCTCAAAAAACTCAAATAAACCACCCCAGATGCACCAACCTGTGATCACAAATCGATATTCGGAGAAAAAAAATTGTGCAAAATAGTGCCTTTTCTGACCACCGCGGGGCTGTGAAAAAATGGTAATTTTTCACACATGACACCTCCAGAAAAAAATCATTCTCATTTCTTCGCATTTTGCCAATGAACCCTGGGAGCCATGAAATACACTCCCAAATAGCCATAGGAGTGATTTAAAACAAAAAATTCAAAATTCAAAAAAGTTTGAATTATAAAATTCCTTAATATGTCATTGTGCTGAAAAATTTATCATTTTTTTCACCATACATTCTCAAAAAACTCAAATTAACCACCCCAGATGCACCGACCTGTGATCAGAATCGATATTCAGAGAAAAAAAAATTGTGCAAAAAAGTGCCTTTTCTGACCACCGCGGGGTTGTGAAAAAATGGTAATTTTCACACATGACACCTCCAGAAAAAATCATTCTTATTTCTTCGCGTTTTGCCATTGAACCCTGGGATCCATGAAATACACTCCCAAATAGCCGTAGGAGTGATTCAAAACAGAAAATTCAAAATTTAAAAAAGTTTGAATTCTAAAAATACCTTAATATGTCATTGTGCTGAAAAATTTCTCACTTTTTCATCATAAATTCTCAAAAAACTCAAATAAACCACCCCAGATGCACCGACCTGTGATCAGAATCGATATTCGGAGAAAAAAAATTGTGCAAAAAAGTGCCTTTTCTGACCACCGCGGGGCTGTGAAAAAATGGTAATTTTTCACACATGACACCTCCAGAAAAAAATCATTCTTATTTCTTCGCGTTTTGCCATTGAACCCTGGGATCCATGAAATACACTCCCAAATAGCCGTAGGAGTGATTTAAACCAAAAAATTCAAAATTCGAAAAAGTTTAAATTCTAAAATTCCTTAATGTTTCATTGTGCTGGAAAATTTATCATTTCTTTCACCATAAATTCTCAAAAAACTCAAATAAACCACCCAAAATGCACCGACCTGTGATCAGAATCGATATTCAGAGAAAAAAAAATTGTGCAAAAAAGTGCTTTTTCTGACCACCGCGAGGCTGTGAAAAAATGGTAATTTTTCACACATGACACCTCCAGAAAAAATTATTCTTATTTCTTTGCGTTTTGCCATTGAACCCTGGGATCCATGAAATACACTCCCAAATAGCCGTAGGAGTGATTCAAAACAAAAAATTCAAAATTTAAAAAAGTTTGAATTCTAAAAATACCTTAATATGTCATTGTGCTGAAAAATTTATCATTTTTTCATCATAAATTCTCAAAAAACTCAAATAAACCACCCCAGATGCACCGACCTGTGATCAGAATCAATATTCGGAGAAAAAAAAATTGTGCAAAAAAGTGCCTTTTCTGACCACCGCGGGGCTGTGAAAAAATGGTAATTTTTCACACATGACATTTCCAGAAAAAAATCATTCTTATTTCTTCGTATTTTGCCATTGAACCCTGGGATCCATGAAATACACTCTCAAATAGCCGTAAGAGTGACTTAAGCCAAAATATTCAAAATTAAAAAAAGTTTGAATTCTAAAATTCCTTAATATGTCATTGTGCTGGAAAATTTATCATTTTTTTCACCATAAATTCTCAAAAAACTCAAATAAACCACCCCAGATGCACCGACCTGTGATCAGAATCAATATTCGGAGAAAAAAAATTGTGCAAAAAAGTGCCTTTTCTGACCACCGCGGGGCTGTGAAAAAATGGTAATTTTTCACACATGACACCTCTAGAAAAAAATCATTCTAATTTCTTCGCATTTTGCCAATGAACCCTGGGAGCCATGAAATACACTCCCAAATAGCCGTAGGAGTGATTTGAACCAAAAAATTCAAAATTCGAAAAAGTTTAAATTCTAAAATTCCTTAATCTTTCATTGTGCTGGAAAATTTATCATTTCTTTCACCATAAATTCTCAAAAAACTCAAATAAACCACCCAAAATGCACCGACCTGTGATTAGAATCGATATTCAGAGAAAAAAAAATTGTGCAAAAAAGTGCTTTTTCTGACCACCGCGAGGCTGTGAAAAAATGGTAATTTTTCACACATGACACCTCCAGAAAAAATCATTCTTATTTCTTCGCGTTTTGCCATTGAACCCTGGGATCCATGAAATACACTCCCAAATAGCCGTAGGACTGATTCAAAACAAAAAATTCAAAATTTAAAAAAGTTTGAATTCTAAAAATACCTTAATATGTCATTGTGCTGAAAAATTTATCATTTTTTCATCATAAATTCTCAAAAAACTCAAATAAACCACCCCAGATGCACCGACCTGTGATCAGAATCAATATTCATAGAAAAAAAAATTGTGCAAAAAAGTGCCTTTTCTGACCACCGCGGGGCTGTGAAAAAATGGTAATTTTTCACACATGACATTTCCAGAAAAAAATCATTCTTATTTCTTCGTATTTTGCCATTGAACCCTGGGATCCATGAAATACACTCCCAAATAGCCGTAGGAGTGATTCAAAACAAAAAATTCAAAATTTAAAAAAGTTTGAATTCTAAAAATACCTTAATATGTCATTGTGCTGAAAAATTTATCATTTTTTCATCATAAATTCTCAAAAAACTCAAATAAACCACCCCAGATGCACCGACCTGTGATCAGAATCAATATTCGGAGAAAAAAAAATTGTGCAAAAAAGTGCCTTTTCTGACCACCGCGGGGCTGTGAAAAAATGGTAATTTTTCACACATGACATTTCCAGAAAAAAATCATTCTTATTTCTTCGTATTTTGCCATTGAACCCTGGGATCCATGAAATACACTCTCAAATAGCCGTAAGAGTGACTTAAGCCAAAATATTCAAAATTAAAAAAAGTTTGAATTCTAAAATTCCTTAATATGTCATTGTGCTGGAAAATTTATCATTTTTTTCACCATAAATTCTCAAAAAACTCAAATAAACCACCCCAGATGCACCGACCTGTGATCAGAATCAATATTCGGAGAAAAAAAATTGTGCAAAAAAGTGCCTTTTCTGACCACCGCGGGGCTGTGAAAAAATGGTAATTTTTCACACATGACACCTCTAGAAAAAAATCATTCTAATTTCTTCGCATTTTGCCAATGAACCCTGGGAGCCATGAAATACACTCCCAAATAGCCGTAGGAGTGATTTGAACCAAAAAATTCAAAATTCGAAAAAGTTTAAATTCTAAAATTCCTTAATCTTTCATTGTGCTGGAAAATTTATCATTTCTTTCACCATAAATTCTCAAAAAACTCAAATAAACCACCCAAAATGCACCGACCTGTGATTAGAATCGATATTCAGAGAAAAAAAAATTGTGCAAAAAAGTGCTTTTTCTGACCACCGCGAGGCTGTGAAAAAATGGTAATTTTTCACACATGACACCTCCAGAAAAAATCATTCTTATTTCTTCGCGTTTTGCCATTGAACCCTGGGATCCATGAAATACACTCCCAAATAGCCGTAGGACTGATTCAAAACAAAAAATTCAAAATTTAAAAAAGTTTGAATTCTAAAAATACCTTAATATGTCATTGTGCTGAAAAATTTATCATTTTTTCATCATTAATTCTCAAAAAACTCAAATAAACCACCCCAGATGCACCGACCTGTGATCAGAATCAATATTCAGAGAAAAAAAAATTGTGCAAAAAAGTGCCTTTTCTGACCACCGCGGGGCTGTGAAAAAATGGTAATTTTTCACACATGACATTTCCAGAAAAAAATCATTCTTATTTCTTCGTATTTTGCCATTGAACCCTGGGATCCATGAAATACACTCCCAAATAGCCATAAGAGTGACTTAAGCCAAAATATTCAAAATTCAAAAAAGTTTGAATTCTAAAATTCCTTAATATGTCATTGTGCTGAAAAATTTATCATTTTTTCATCATTAATTCTCAAAAAACTCAAATAAACCACCCCAGATGCACCGACCTGTGATCAGAATCAATATTCAGAGAAAAAAAAATTGTGCAAAAAAGTGCCTTTTCTGACCACCGCGGGGCTGTGAAAAAATGGTAATATTTCACACATGACACCTCTAGAAAAAAATCATTCTAATTTCTTCGCATTTTGCCAATGTACCCTGGGAGCCATGAAATACACTCCCAAATAGCCATAGGAGTGATTTAAAACAAAAAATTCAAAATTTAAAAAAGTTTGAATTCTAAAAATACCTTAATATGTCATTGTGCTGAAAAATTTATCATTTTTTCATCATAAATCCTCAAAAAACTCAAATAAACCACCCCAGATGCACCAACCTGTGATCACAAATCGATATTCGGAGAAAAAAAATTGTGCAAAATAGTGCCTTTTCTGACCACCGCGGGGCTGTGAAAAAATGGTAATTTTTCACACATGACACCTCCAGAAAAAAATCATTCTCATTTCTTCGCATTTTGCCAATGAACCCTGGGAGCCATGAAATACACTCCCAAATAGCCATAGGAGTGATTTAAACCAAAAAATTCAAAATTCAAAAAAGTTTGAATTATAAAATTCCTTAATATGTCATTGTGCTGAAAAATTTATCATTTTTTTCACCATACATTCTCAAAAAACTCAAATTAACCACCCCAGATGCACCGACCTGTGATCAGAATCGATATTCAGAGAAAAAAAAATTGTGCAAAAAAGTGCCTTTTCTGACCACCGCGGGGTTGTGAAAAAATGGTAATTTTCACACATGACACCTCCAGAAAAAATCATTCTTATTTCTTCGCGTTTTGCCATTGAACCCTGGGATCCATGAAATACACTCCCAAATAGCCGTAGGAGTGATTCAAAACAGAAAATTCAAAATTTAAAAAAGTTTGAATTATAAAAATACCTTAATATGTCATTGTGCTGAAAAATTTCTCACTTTTTCATCATAAATTCTCAAAAAACTCAAATAAACCACCCCAGATGCACCGACCTGTGATCAGAATCGATATTCGGAGAAAAAAAATTGTGCAAAAAAGTGCCTTTTCTGACCACCGCGGGGCTGTGAAAAAATGGTAATTTTTCACACATGACACCTCCAGAAAAAAATCTTTCTTATTTCTTCGCGTTTTGCCATTGAAGCCTGGGATCCATGAAATACACTCCCAAATAGCCGTAGGAGTGATTTGAACCAAAAAATTCAAAATTCGAAAAAGTTTAAATTCTAAAATTCCTTAATGTTTCATTGTGCTGGAAAATTTATCATTTCTTTCACCATAAATTCTCAAAAAACTCAAATAAACCACCCAAAATGCACCGACCTGTGATCAGAATCGATATTCAGAGAAAAAAAAATTGTGCAAAAAAGTGCTTTTTCTGACCACCGCGAGGCTGTGAAAAAATGGTAATTTTTCACACATGACACCTCCAGAAAAAATCATTCTTATTTCTTCGCGTTTTGCCATTGAACCCTGGGATCCATGAAATACACTCCCAAATAGCCGTAGGACTGATTCAAAACAAAAAATTCAAAATTTAAAAAAGTTTGAATTCTAAAAATACCTTAATATGTCATTGTGCTGAAAAATTTATCATTTTTTCATCATTAATTCTCAAAAAACTCAAATAAACCACCCCAGATGCACCGACCTGTGATCAGAATCAATATTCAGAGAAAAAAAAATTGTGCAAAAAAGTGCCTTTTCTGACCACCGCGGGGCTGTGAAAAAATGGTAATTTTTCACACATGACATTTCCAGAAAAAAATCATTCTTATTTCTTCGTATTTTGCCATTGAACCCTGGGATCCATGAAATACACTCCCAAATAGCCATAAGAGTGACTTAAGCCAAAATATTCAAAATTCAAAAAAGTTTGAATTCTAAAATTCCTTAATATGTCATTGTGCTGAAAAATTTATCATTTTTTCATCATTAATTCTCAAAAAACTCAAATAAACCACCCCAGATGCACCGACCTGTGATCAGAATCAATATTCAGAGAAAAAAAAATTGTGCAAAAAAGTGCCTTTTCTGACCACCGCGGGGCTGTGAAAAAATGGTAATATTTCACACATGACACCTCTAGAAAAAAATCATTCTAATTTCTTCGCATTTTGCCAATGTACCCTGGGAGCCATGAAATACACTCCCAAATAGCCATAGGAGTGATTTAAAACAAAAAATTCAAAATTTAAAAAAGTTTGAATTCTAAAAATACCTTAATATGTCATTGTGCTGAAAAATTTATCATTTTTTCATCATAAATCCTCAAAAAACTCAAATAAACCACCCCAGATGCACCAACCTGTGATCACAAATCGATATTCGGAGAAAAAAAATTGTGCAAAATAGTGCCTTTTCTGACCACCGCGGGGCTGTGAAAAAATGGTAATTTTTCACACATGACACCTCCAGAAAAAAATCATTCTCATTTCTTCGCATTTTGCCAATGAACCCTGGGAGCCATGAAATACACTCCCAAATAGCCATAGGAGTGATTTAAACCAAAAAATTCAAAATTCAAAAAAGTTTGAATTATAAAATTCCTTAATATGTCATTGTGCTGAAAAATTTATCATTTTTTTCACCATACATTCTCAAAAAACTCAAATTAACCACCCCAGATGCACCGACCTGTGATCAGAATCGATATTCAGAGAAAAAAAAATTGTGCAAAAAAGTGCCTTTTCTGACCACCGCGGGGTTGTGAAAAAATGGTAATTTTCACACATGACACCTCCAGAAAAAATCATTCTTATTTCTTCGCGTTTTGCCATTGAACCCTGGGATCCATGAAATACACTCCCAAATAGCCGTAGGAGTGATTCAAAACAGAAAATTCAAAATTTAAAAAAGTTTGAATTATAAAAATACCTTAATATGTCATTGTGCTGAAAAATTTCTCACTTTTTCATCATAAATTCTCAAAAAACTCAAATAAACCACCCCAGATGCACCGACCTGTGATCAGAATCGATATTCGGAGAAAAAAAATTGTGCAAAAAAGTGCCTTTTCTGACCACCGCGGGGCTGTGAAAAAATGGTAATTTTTCACACATGACACCTCCAGAAAAAAATCTTTCTTATTTCTTCGCGTTTTGCCATTGAAGCCTGGGATCCATGAAATACACTCCCAAATAGCCGTAGGAGTGATTTGAACCAAAAAATTCAAAATTCGAAAAAGTTTAAATTCTAAAATTCCTTAATGTTTCATTGTGCTGGAAAATTTATCATTTCTTTCACCATAAATTCTCAAAAAACTCAAATAAACCACCCAAAATGCACCGACCTGTGATCAGAATCGATATTCAGAGAAAAAAAAATTGTGCAAAAAAGTGCTTTTTCTGACCACCGCGAGGCTGTGAAAAAATGGTAATTTTTCACACATGACACCTCCAGAAAAAATTATTCTTATTTCTTCGCGTTTTGCCATTGAACCCTGGGATCCATGAAATACACTCCCAAATAGCCGTAGGAGTGATTCAAAACAAAAAATTCAAAATTTAAAAAAGTTTGAATTCTAAAAATACCTTAATATGTCATTGTGCTGAAAAATTTATCATTTTTTCATCATAAATTCTCAAAAAACTCAAAAAAACCACCCCAGATGCACCGACCTGTGATCAGAATCAATATTCGGAGAAAAAAAAATTGTGCAAAAAAGTGCCTTTTCTGACCACCGCGGGGCTGTGAAAAAATGGTAATTTTTCACACATGACATTTCCAGAAAAAAATCATTCTTATTTCTTCGTATTTTGCCATTGAACCCTGGGATCCATGAAATACACTCCCAAATAGCCGTAAGAGTGACTTAAGCCAAAATATTCAAAATTAAAAAAAGTTTGAATTCTAAAATTCCTTAATATGTCATTGTGCTGGAAAATTTATCATTTTTTTCACCATAAATTCTCAAAAAACTCAAATAAACCACCCCAGATGCACCGACCTGTGATCAGAATCAATATTCGGAGAAAAAAAATTGTGCAAAAAAAGTGCCTTTTCTGACCACCGCGGGGCTGTGAAAAAATGGTAATTTTTCACACATGACACCTCTAGAAAAAAATCATTCTAATTTCTTCGCATTTTGCCAATGAACCCTGGGAGCCATGAAATACACTCCCAAATAGCCATAGGAGTGATTTAAAACAAAAAATTCAAAATTTAAAAAAGCTTGAATTCTAAAAATACCTTAATATGTCATTGTGCTGAAAAATTTATCATTTTTTCATCATAAATTCTCAAAAAAACTCAAATAAACCACCCCAGATGCACCAAACTGTGATCACAAATCGATATTCGGAGAAAAAAAAATTGTGCAAAATAGTGCCTTTTCTGACCACCGCGGGGCTGTGAAAAAATGGTAATTTTTCACACATGACACCTCCAGAAAAAAATCATTCTCATTTTTTCGCATTTTGCCAATGAACCCTGGGAGCCATGAAATACACTCCCAAATAGCCATAGGAGTGATTTAAAACAAAAAATTCAAAATTCAAAAAAGTTTGAATTATAAAATTCCTTAATATGTCATTGTGCTGGAAAATTTATCATTTTTTTCACCATACATTCTCAAAAAACTCAAATTAACCACCCCAGATGCACCGACCTGTGATCAGAATCGATATTCAGAGAAAAAAAAATTGTGCAAAAAAGTGCCTTTTCTGACCACCGCGGAGTTGTGAAAAAATGGTAATTTTCACACATGACACCTCCAGAAAAAATCATTCTTATTTCTTCGCGTTTTGCCATTGAACCCTGGGATCCATGAAATACACTCCCAAATAGCCATAGGAGTGATTCAAAACAGAAAATTCAAAATTTAAAAAAGTTTGAATTCTAAAAATACCTTAATATGTCATTGTGCTGAAAAATTTATCATTTTTTCATCATTAATTCTCAAAAAACTCTAATAAACCACCCCAGATGCACCGACCTGTGATCAGAATCAATATTCGGAGAAAAAAAAATTGTGCAAAAAAGTGCCTTTTCTGACCACCGCGGGGCTGTGAAAAAATGGTAATTTTTCACACATGACATTTCCAGAAAAAAATCATTCTTATTTCTTCGTATTTTGCCATTGAACCGTGGGATCCATGAAATACACTCCCAAATAGCCGTAAGAGTGACTTAAGCCAAAATATTCAAAATTCAAAAAAGTTTGAATTCTAAAATTCCTTAATATGTCATTGTGCTGGAAAATTTATCATTTTTTTCAACATAAATTCTCAAAAAACTCAAATTAACCACCCCAGATGCACCGACCTGTGATCAGAATCGATATTCAGAGAAAAAAAAATTGTGCAAAAAAGTGCCTTTTCTGACCACCGCGGGGTTGTGAAAAAATGGTAATTTTCACACATGACACCTCCAGAAAAAATCATTCTTATTTCTTCGCGTTTTGCCATTGAACCCTGGGATCCATGAAATACACTCCCAAATAGCCGTAGGAGTGATTCAAAACAGAAAATTCAAAATTTAAAAAAGTTTGAATTCTAAAAATACCTTAATATGTCATTGTGCTGAAAAATTTATCATTTTTTCATCATTAATTCTCAAAAAACTCAAATAAACCACGCCAGATGCACCAACCTGTGATCACAAATCGATATTCGGAGAAAAAAAATTGTGCAAAATAGTGCCTTTTCTGACCACCGCGGGGCTGTGAAAAAATGGTAATTTTTCACACATGACACCTCCAGAAAAAAATCATTCTCATTTCTTCGCATTTTGCCAATGAACCCTGGGAGCCATGAAATACACTCCCAAATAGCCATAGGAGTGATTTAAAACAAAAAATTCAAAATTCAAAAAAGTTTGAATTATAAAATTCCTTAATATGTCATTGTGCTGGAAAATTTATCATTTTTTTCACCATACATTCTCAAAAAACTCAAAATAACCACCCCAGATGCACCGACCTGTGATCAGAATCGATATTCAGAGAAAAAAAAATTGTGCAAAAAAGTGCCTTTTCTGATCACCGCGGGGTTGTGAAAAAATGGTAATTTTCACACATGACACCTCCAGAAAAAATCATTCTTATTTCTTCGCGTTTTGCCATTGAACCCTGGGATCCATGAAATACACTCCCAAATAGCCGTAGGAGTGATTCAAAACAGAAAATTCAAAATTTAAAAAAGTTTGAATTCTAAAAATACCTTAATATGTCATTGTGCTGAAAAATTTATCATTTTTTCATCATTAATTCTCAAAAAACTCAAATAAACCACCCCAGATGCACCGAACTGTGATCAGAATCAATATTCGGAGAAAAAAAAATTGTGCAAAAAAGTGCCTTTTCTGACCACCGCGGGGCTGTGAAAAAATGGTAATTTTTCACACATGACATTTCCAGAAAAAAATCATTCTTATTTCTTCGTATTTTGCCATTGAACCCTGGGATCCATGAAATACACTCCCAAATAGCCGTAAGAGTGACTTAAGCCAAAATATTCAAAATTCAAAAAAGTTTGAATTCTAAAATTCCTTAATATGTCATTGTGCTGGAAAATTTATCATTTTTTTCACCATAAATTCTCAAAAAACTCAAATTAACCACCCCAGATGCACCGACCTGTGATCAGAATCGATATTCAGAGAAAAAAAAATTGTGCAAAAAAGTGCCTTTTCTGACCACCGCGGGGTTGTGAAAAAATGGTAATTTTCACACATGACACCTCCAGACCAGAAAAAATCATTCTTATTTCTTCGCGTTTTGCCATTGAACCCTGGGATCCATGAAATACACTCCCAAATAGCCGTAGGACTGATTCAAAACAAAAAATTCAAAATTTAAAAAAGTTTGAATTCTAAAAATACCTTAATATGTCATTGTGCTGAAAAATTTATCATTTTTACATCATTAATTCTCAAAAAACTCAAATAAACCACCCCAGATGCACCGACCTGTGATCAGAATCAATATTCGGAGAAAAAAAAATTGTGCAAAAAAGTGCCTTTTCTGACCACCGCGGGGCTGTGAAAAAATGGTAATTTTTCACACATGACATTTCCAGAAAAAAATCATTCTTATTTCTTCGTATTTTGCCATTGAACCCTGGGATCCATGAAATACACTCCCAAATAGCCATAAGAGTGACTTAAGCCAAAATATTCAAAATTCAAAAAAGTTTGAATTCTAAAATTCCTTAATATGTCATTGTGCTGGAAAATTTATCATTTTTTTCATTAAAATTCTCAAAAAACTCAAATAAACCATCCCAGATGCACCGACCTGTGATCAGAATCAATATTCGGAGAAAAAAAATTGTGCAAAAAAGTGCCTTTTCTGACCACCGCGGGGCTGTGAAAAAATGGTAATTTTTCACACATGACACCTCTAGAAAAAAATCATTCTAATTTCTTCGCATTTTGCCAATGAACCCTGGGAGCCATGAAATACACTCCAAAATAGCCATAGGAGTGATTTAAAACAAAAAATTCAAAATTTAAAAAAGTTTGAATTCTAAAAATACCTTAATATGTCATTGTGCTGAAAAATTTATCATTTTTCATCATAAATCCTCAAAAAACTCAAATAAACCACCCCAGATGCACCAACCTGTGATCACAAATCGATATTCGGAGAAAAAAAATTGTGCAAAATAGTGCCTTTTCTGACCACCGCGGGGCTGTGAAAAAATGGTAATTTTTCACACATGACACCTCCAGAAAAAAATCATTCTCATTTCTTCGCATTTTGCCAATGAACCCTGGGAGCCATGAAATACACTCCCAAATAGCCATAGGAGTGATTTAAAACAAAAAATTCAAAATTCAAAAAAGTTTGAATTATAAAATTCCTTAATATGTCATTGTGCTGGAAAATTTATCATTTTTTTCACCATACATTCTCAAAAACTCAAATTAACCACCCCAGATGCACCGACCTGTGATCAGAATCGATATTCAGAGAAAAAAAAATTGTGCAAAAAAGTGCCTTTTCTGACCACCGCGGGGTTGTGAAAAAATGGTAATTTTCACACATGACACCTCCAGAAAAAATCATTCTTATTTCTTCGCGTTTTGCCATTGAACCCTGGGATCCATGAAATACACTCCCAAATAGCCGTAGGAGTGATTCAAAACAGAAAATTCAAAATTTAAAAAAGTTTGAATTCTAAAAATACCTTAATATGTCATTGTGCTGAAAAATTTATCATTTTTTCATCAATAATTCTCAAAAAACTCAAATAAACCACCCCAGATGCACCGACCTGTGATCAGAATTAATATTCGGAGAAAAAAAAATTGTGCAAAAAAGTGCCTTTTCTGACCACCGCGGGGCTGTGAAAAAATGGTAATTTTTCACACATGACATTTCCAGAAAAAAATCATTCTTATTTCTTCGTATTTTGCCATTGAACCCTGGGATCCATGAAATACACTCCCAAATAGCCGTAAGAGTGACTTAAGCCAAAATATTCAAAATTCAAAAAAGTTTGAATTCTAAAATTCCTTAATATGTCATTGTGCTGGAAAATTTATCATTTTTTTCACCATAAATTCTCAAAAAACTCAAATTAACCACCCCAGATGCACCGACCTGTGATCAGAATCGATATTCAGAGAAAAAAAAATTGTGCAAAAAAGTGCCTTTTCTGACCACCGCGGGGTTGTGAAAAAATGGTAATTTTCACACATGACACCTCCAGAAAAAATCATTCTTATTTCTTCGCGTTTTGCCATTGAACCCTGGGATCCATGAAATACACTCCCAAATAGCCGTAGGAGTGATTCAAAACAAAAAATTCAAAATTTAAAAAAGTTTGAATTCTAAAAATACCTTAATATGTCATTGTGCTGAAAAATTTCTCACTTTTTCATCATAAATTCTCAAAAAACTCAAATAAACCACCCCAGATGCACCGACCTGTGATCAGAATCGATATTCGGAGAAAAAAAATTGTGCAAAAAAGTGCCTTTTCTGACCACCGCGGGGCTGTGAAAAAATGGTAATTTTTCACACATGACACCTCCAGAAAAAAATCATTCTTATTTCTTCGCGTTTTGCCATTGAACCCTGGGATCCATGAAATACACTCCCAAATAGCCGTAGGAGTGATTCAAAACAGAAAATTCAAAATTTAAAAAAGTTTGAATTCTAAAAATACCTTAATATGTCATTGTGCTGAAAAATTTATCATTTTTTCATCAATAATTCTCAAAAAACTCAAATAAACCACCCCAGATGCACCGACCTGTGATCAGAATTAATATTCGGAGAAAAAAAAATTGTGCAAAAAAGTGCCTTTTCTGACCACCGCGGGGCTGTGAAAAAATGGTAATTTTTCACACATGACATTTCCAGAAAAAAATCATTCTTATTTCTTCGTATTTTGCCATTGAACCCTGGGATCCATGAAATACACTCCCAAATAGCCGTAAGAGTGACTTAAGCCAAAATATTCAAAATTCAAAAAAGTTTGAATTCTAAAATTCCTTAATATGTCATTGTGCTGGAAAATTTATCATTTTTTCACCATAAATTCTCAAAAAACTCAAATTAACCACCCCAGATGCACCGACCTGTGATCAGAATCGATATTCAGAGAAAAAAAAATTGTGCAAAAAAGTGCCTTTTCTGACCACCGCGGGGTTGTGAAAAAATGGTAATTTTCACACATGACACCTCCAGAAAAAATCATTCTTATTTCTTCGCGTTTTGCCATTGAACCCTGGGATCCATGAAATACACTCCCAAATAGCCGTAGGAGTGATTCAAAACAAAAAATTCAAAATTTAAAAAAGTTTGAATTCTAAAAATACCTTAATATGTCATTGTGCTGAAAAATTTCTCACTTTTTCATCATAAATTCTCAAAAAACTCAAATAAACCACCCCAGATGCACCGACCTGTGATCAGAATCGATATTCGGAGAAAAAAAATTGTGCAAAAAAGTGCCTTTTCTGACCACCGCGGGGCTGTGAAAAAATGGTAATTTTTCACACATGACACCTCCAGAAAAAAATCATTCTTATTTCTTCGCGTTTTGCCATTGAACCCTGGGATCCATGAAATACACTCCCAAATAGCCGTAGGAGTGATTTGAACCAAAAAATTCAAAATTCGAAAAAGTTTAAATTCTAAAATTCCTTAATCTTTCATTGTGCTGGAAAATTTATCATTTCTTTCACCATAAATTCTCAAAAAACTCAAATAAACCACCCAAAATGCACCGACCTGTGATCAGAATCGATATTCAGAGAAAAAAAAATTGTGCAAAAAAGTGCTTTTTCTGACCACCGCGAGGCTGTGAAAAAATGGTAATTTTTCACACATGACACCTCCAGAAAAAATCATTCTTATTTCTTCGCGTTTTGCCATTGAACCCTGGGATCCATGAAATACACTCCCAAATAGCCGTAGGAGTGATTCAAAACAAAAAATTCAAAATTTAAAAAAGTTTGAATTCTAAAAATACCTTAATATGTCATTGTGCTGAAAAATTTATCATTTTTCCATCATTAATTCTCAAAAAACTCAAATAAACCACCCCAGATGCACCGACCTGTGATCAGAATCGATATTCAGAGAAAAAAAAATTGTGCAAAAAAGTGCCTTTTCTGACCACCGCGGGGTTGTGAAAAAATGGTAATTTTCACACATGACACCTCCAGAAAAAATCATTCTTATTTCTTCGCGTTTTGCCATTGAACCCTGGGATCCATGAAATACACTCCCAAATAGCCGTAGGAGTGATTCAAAACAGAAAATTCAAAATTTAAAAAAGTTTGAATTTTAAAAATACCTTAATATGTCATTGTGCTGAAAAATTTATCATTTTTTCATCAATAATTCTCAAAAAACTCAAATAAACCACCCCAGATGCACCGACCTGTGATCAGAATTAATATTCGGAGAAAAAAAAATTGTGCAAAAAAGTGCCTTTTCTGACCACCGCGGGGCTGTGAAAAAATGGTAATTTTTCACACATGACATTTCCAGAAAAAAATCATTCTTATTTCTTCGCGTTTTGCCATTGAACCCTGGGATCCATGAAATACACTCCCAAATAGCCGTAAGAGTGACTTAAGCCAAAATATTCAAAATTCAAAAAAGTTTGAATTCTAAAATTCCTTAATATGTCATTGTGCTGGAAAATTTATCATTTTTTTCACCATAAATTCTCAAAAAACTCAAATTAACCACCCCAGATGCACCGACCTGTGATCAGAATCGATATTCAGAGAAAAAAAAATTGTGCAAAAAAGTGCCTTTTCTGACCACCGCGGGGTTGTGAAAAAATGGTAATTTTCACACATGACACCTCCAGAAAAAATCATTCTTATTTCTTCGCGTTTTGCCATTGAACCCTGGGATCCATGAAATACACTCCCAAATAGCCGTAGGAGTGATTCAAAACAAAAAATTCAAAATTTAAAAAAGTTTGAACTCTAAAAATACCTTAATATGTCATTGTGCTGAAAAATTTCTCACTTTTTCATCATAAATTCTCAAAAAACTCAAATAAACCACCCCAGATGCACCGACCTGTGATCAGAATCGATATTCGGAGAAAAAAAATTGTGCAAAAAAGTGCCTTTTCTGACCACCGCGGGGCTGTGAAAAAATGGTAATTTTTCACACATGACACCTCCAGAAAAAAATCATTCTTATTTCTTCGCGTTTTGCCATTGAACCCTGGGATCCATGAAATACACTCCCAAATAGCCGTAGGAGTGATTTGAACCAAAAAATTCAAAATTCGAAAAAGTTTAAATTCTAAAATTCCTTAATCTTTCATTGTGCTGGAAAATTTATCATTTCTTTCACCATAAATTCTCAAAAAACTCAAATAAACCTCCCAAAATGCACCGACCTGTGATCAGAATCGATATTCAGAGAAAAAAAAATTGTGCAAAAAAGTGCTTTTTCTGACCACCGCGAGGCTGTGAAAAAATGGTAATTTTTCACACATGACACCTCCAGAAAAAATCATTCTTATTTCTTCGCGTTTTGCCATTGAACCCTGGGATCCATGAAATACACTCCCAAATAGCCGTAGGAGTGATTCAAAACAAAAAATTCAAAATTTAAAAAAGTTTGAATTCTAAAAATACCTTAATATGTCATTGTGCTGAAAAATTTATCATTTTTCCATCATTAATTCTCAAAAAACTCAAATAAACCACCCCAGATGCACCGACCTGTGATCAGAATCAATATTCGGAGAAAAAAAAATTGTGCAAAAAAGTGCCTTTTCTGACCACCGCGGGGCTGTGAAAAAATGGTAATTTTTCACACATGACATTTCCAGAAAAAAATCATTCTTATTTCTTCGTATTTTGCCATTGAACCCTGGGATCCATGAAATACACTCCCAAATAGCCGTAAGAGTGACTTAAGCCAAAATATTCAAAATTCAAAAAAGTTTGAATTCTAAAATTCCTTAATATGTCATCGTGCTGGAAAATTTATCATTTTTTTCACCATAAATTCTCAAAAAACTCAAATAAACCACCCCAGATGCACCGACCTGTGATCAGAATCAATATTCGGAGAAAAAAAATTGTGCAAAAAAGTGCCTTTTCTGACCACCGCGGGGCTGTGAAAAAATGGTAATTTTTCACACATGACACCTCTAGAAAAAAATCATTCTAATTTCTTCGCATTTTGCCAATGAACCCTGGGAGCCATGAAATAAAATCCCAAATAGCCGTAGGAGTGATTTGAACCAAAAAATTCAAAATTCGAAAAAGTTTAAATTCTAAAATTCCTTAATCTTTCATTGTGCTGGAAAATTTATCATTTCTTTCACCATAAATTCTCAAAAAACTCAAATAAACCACCCAAAATGCACCGACCTGTGATTAGAATCGATATTCAGAGGAAAAAAAATTGTGCAAAAAAGTGTTTTTTCTGACCACCGCGAGGCTGTGAAAAAATGGTAATTTTTCACACATGACACCTCCAGAAAAAATCATTCTTATTTCTTCGCGTTTTGCCATTGAACCCTGGGATCCATGAAATACACTCCCAAATAGCCGTAGGACTGATTCAAAACAAAAAATTCAAAATTTAAAAAAGTTTGAATTCTAAAAATACCTTAATATGTCATTGTGCTGAAAAATTTATCATTTTTTCATCATTAATTCTCAAAAAACTCAAATAAACCACCCCAGATGCTCCGACCTGTGATCAGAATCAATATTCAGAGATAAAAAAATTGTGCAAAAAAGTGCCTTTTCTGACCACCGCGGGGCTGTGAAAAAATGGTAATTTTTCACACATGACATTTCCAGAAAAAAATCATTCTTATTTCTTCGTATTTTGCCATTGAACCCTGGGATCCATGAAATACACTCCCAAATAGCCGTAGGAGTGATTTGAACCAAAAAATTCAAAATTCGAAAAAGTTTAAATTCTAAAATTCCTTAATCTTTCATTGTGCTGGAAAATTTATCATTTCTTTCACCATAAATTCTCAAAAAACTCAAATAAACCACCCAAAATGCACCGACCTGTGATCAGAATCGATATTCAGAGAAAAAAAAATTGTGCAAAAAAGTGCTTTTTCTGACCACCGCGAGGCTGTGAAAAAATGGTAATTTTTCACACATGACACCTCCAGAAAAAATCATTCTTATTTCTTCGCGTTTTGCCATTGAACCCTGGGATCCATGAAATACACTCCCAAATAGCCGTAGGAGTGATTCAAAACAAAAAATTCAAAATTTAAAAAAGTTTGAATTCTAAAAATACCTTAATATGTCATTGTGCTGAAAAATTTATCATTTTTCCATCATTAATTCTCAAAAAACTCAAATAAACCACCCCAGATGCACCGACCTGTGATCAGAATCAATATTCGGAGAAAAAAAAATTGTGCAAAAAAGTGCCTTTTCTGACCACCGCGGGGCTGTGAAAAAATGGTAATTTTTCACACATGACATTTCCAGAAAAAAATCATTCTTATTTCTTCGTATTTTGCCATTGAACCCTGGGATCCATGAAATACACTCCCAAATAGCCGTAAGAGTGACTTAAGCCAAAATATTCAAAATTCAAAAAAGTTTGAATTCTAAAATTCCTTAATATGTCATCGTGCTGGAAAATTTATCATTTTTTTCACCATAAATTCTCAAAAAACTCAAATAAACCACCCCAGATGCACCGACCTGTGATCAGAATCAATATTCGGAGAAAAAAAATTGTGCAAAAAAGTGCCTTTTCTGACCACCGCGGGGCTGTGAAAAAATGGTAATTTTTCACACATGACACCTCTAGAAAAAAATCATTCTAATTTCTTCGCATTTTGCCAATGAACCCTGGGAGCCATGAAATAAAATCCCAAATAGCCGTAGGAGTGATTTGAACCAAAAAATTCAAAATTCGAAAAAGTTTAAATTCTAAAATTCCTTAATCTTTCATTGTGCTGGAAAATTTATCATTTCTTTCACCATAAATTCTCAAAAAACTCAAATAAACCACCCAAAATGCACCGACCTGTGATTAGAATCGATATTCAGAGGAAAAAAAATTGTGCAAAAAAGTGTTTTTTCTGACCACCGCGAGGCTGTGAAAAAATGGTAATTTTTCACACATGACACCTCCAGAAAAAATCATTCTTATTTCTTCGCGTTTTGCCATTGAACCCTGGGATCCATGAAATACACTCCCAAATAGCCGTAGGACTGATTCAAAACAAAAAATTCAAAATTTAAAAAAGTTTGAATTCTAAAAATACCTTAATATGTCATTGTGCTGAAAAATTTATCATTTTTTCATCATTAATTCTCAAAAAACTCAAATAAACCACCCCAGATGCTCCGACCTGTGATCAGAATCAATATTCAGAGATAAAAAAATTGTGCAAAAAAGTGCCTTTTCTGACCACCGCGGGGCTGTGAAAAAATGGTAATTTTTCACACATGACATTTCCAGAAAAAAATCATTCTTATTTCTTCGTATTTTGCCATTGAACCCTGGGATCCATGAAATACACTCCCAAATAGCCATAAGAGTGACTTAAGCCAAAATATTCAAAATTCAAAAAAGTTTGAATTCTAAAATTCCTTAATATGTCATTGTGCTGGAAAATTTATCATTTTTTTCACCATAAATTCTCAAAAAACTCAAATAAACCATCCCAGATGCACCGACCTGTGATCAGAATCAATATTCGGAGAAAAAAAATTGTGCAAAAAAGTGCCTTTTCTGACCACCGCGGGGCTGTGAAAAAATGGTAATTTTTCACACATGACACCTCTAGAAAAAAATCATTCTAATTTCTTCGCATTTTGCCAATGAACCCTGGGAGCCATGAAATACACTCCCAAATAGCCATAGGAGTGATTTAAAACAAAAAATTCAAAATTTAAAAAAGTTTGAATTCTAAAAATACCTTAATATGTCATTGTGCTGAAAAATTTATCATTTTTTCATCATAAATCCTCAAAAAACTCAAATAAACCACCCCAGATGCACCAACCTGTGATCACAAATCGATATTCGGAGAAAAAAAATTGTGCAAAATAGTGCCTTTTCTGACCACCGCGGGGCTGTGAAAAAATGGTAATTTTTCACACATGACACCTCCAGAAAAAAATCATTCTCATTTCTTCGCATTTTGCCAATGAACCCTGGGAGCCATGAAATACACTCCCAAATAGCCATAGAAGTGATTTAAAACAAAAAATTCAAAATTCAAAAAAGTTTGAATTATAAAATTCCTTAATATGTCATTGTGCTGGAAAATTTTTCATTTTTTTCACCATACATTCTCAAAAAACTCAAATTAACCACCCCAGATGCACCGACCTGTGATCAGAATCGATATTCAGAGAAAAAAAAATTGTGCAAAAAAGTGCCTTTTCTGACCACCGCGGGGTTGTGAAAAAATGGTAATTTTCACACATGACACCTCCAGAAAAAATCATTCTTATTTCTTCGCGTTTTGCCATTGAACCCTGGGATCCATGAAATACACTCCCAAATAGCCGTAGGAGTGATTCAAAACAGAAAATTCAAAATTTAAAAAAGTTTGAATTCTAAAAATACCTTAATATGTCATTGTGCTGAAAAATTTATCATTTTTTCATCATTAATTCTCAAAAAACTCAAATAAACCACCCCAGATGCACCGACCTGTGATCAGAATCAATATTCGGAGAAAAAAAAATTGTGCAAAAAAGTGCCTTTTCTGACCACCGCGGGGCTGTGAAAAAATGGTAATTTTTCACACATGACATTTCCAGAAAAAAATCATTCTTATTTCTTCGTATTTTGCCATTGAACCCTGGGATCCATGAAATACACTCCCAAATAGCCGTAAAAGTGACTTAAGCCAAAATATTCAAAATTCCAAAAAGTTTGAATTCTAAAATTCCTTAATATGTCATTGTGCTGGAAAATTTATCATTTTTTTCACCATAAATTCTCAAAAAACTCAAATTAACCACCCCAGATGCACCGACCTGTGATCAGAATCGATATTAAGAGAAAAAAAAATTGTGCAAAAAAGTGCCTTTTCTGACCACCGCGGGGTTGTGAAAAAATGGTAATTTTCACACATGACACCTCCAGAAAAAATCATTCTTATTTCTTCGCGTTTTGCCATTGAACCCTGGGATCCATGAAATACACTCCCAAATAGCCGTAGGAGTGATTCAAAACAGAAAATTCAAAATTTAAAAAAGTTTGAATTCTAAAAATACCTTAATATGTCATTGTGCTGAAAAATTTATCATTTTTTCATCATTAATTCTCAAAAAACTCAAATAAACCACCCCAGATGCACCGACCTGTGATCAGAATCAATATTCGGAGAAAAAAAATTGTGCAAAAAAGTGCCTTTTCTGACCACCGCGGGGCTGTGAAAAAATGGTAATTTTTAACACATGACATTTCCAGAAAAAAATCATTCTTATTTCTTCGTATTTTGCCATTGAACCCTGGGATCCATGAAATACACTCCCAAATAGCCGTAAGAGTGACTTAAGCCAAAATATTCAAAATTCAAAAAAGTTTGAATTCTAAAAATACCTTAATATGTCATTGTGCTGAAAAATTTATCATTTTTTCATCATAAATTCTCAAAAAACTCAAATAAACCACCCCAGATGCACCAACCTGTGATCACAAATCGATATTCGGAGAAAAAAAAATTGTGCAAAATAGTGCCTTTTCTGACCACCGCGGGGCTGTGAAAAAATTGCAATTTTTCACACATGACACCTCCAGAAAAAAATCATTCTCATTTCTTCGCATTTTGCCAATGAACCCTGGGAGCCATGAAATACACTCCCAAATAGCCATAGGAGTGATTTAAACCAAAAAATTCAAAATTCAAAAAGTTTGAATTCTAAAATTCCTTAATATGTCATAGTGCTGGAAAATTTATCATTTTTTTCACCATACATTCTCAAAAAACTCAAATAAACCACCCAAAATGCACCGACCTGTGATTAGAATCGATATTCAGAGAAAAAAAAATTGTGCAAAAAAGTGCTTTTTCTGACCACCGCGAGGCTGTGAAAAAATGGTAATTTTTCACACATGACACCTCCAGAAAAAATCATTCTTATTTCTTCGCGTTTTGCCATTGAACCCTGGGATCCATGAAATACACTCCCAAATAGCCGTAGGAGTGATTCAAAACAAAAAATTCAAAATTTAAAAAAGTTTGAATTCTAAAAATACCTTAATATGTCATTGTGTTGAAAAATTTATCATTTTTTCATCATTAATTCTCAAAAAACTCAAATAAACCACCCCAGATGCACCGACCTGTGATCAGAATCAATATTCGGAGAAAAAAAAATTGTGCAAAAAAGTGCCTTTTCTGACCACCGCGGGGCTGTGAAAAAATGGTAATTTTTCACACATGACATTTCCAGAAAAAAATCATTCTTATTTCTTCGTATTTTGCCATTGAACCCTGGGATCCATGAAATACACTCCCAAATAGCCGTAAGAGTGACTTAAGCCAAAATATTCAAAATTCAAAAAAGTTTGAATTCTAAAATTCCTTAATATGTCATTGTGCTGGAAAATTTATCATTTTTTTCACAATAAATTCTCAAAAAACTCAAATAAACCACCCCAGATGCACCGACCTGTGATCAGAATCAATATTCGGAGAAAAAAAAATTGTGCAAAAAAGTGCCTTTTCTGACCACCGCGGGCTGTGAAAAAATGGTAATTTTTCACACATGACACCTCTAGAAAAAAATCATTCTAATTTCTTCGCATTTTGCCAATGAACCCTGGGAGCCATGAAATACACTCCCAAATAGCCATAGGAGTGACTTAAAACAAAAATGTCAAAATTTAAAAAAGTTTGAATTCTAAAAATACCTCAATATGTCATTGTGCTGAAAAATTTATCATTTTTTCATCATAAATTCTCAAAAAACTCAAATAAACCACCCCAGATGCACCAACCTGTGATCACAAATCGATATTCGGAGAAAAAAAATTGTGCAAAATAGTGCCTTTTCTGACCACCGCGGGGCTGTGAAAAAATGGTAATTTTTCACACATGACACCTCCAGAAAAAAATCATTCTCATTTCTTCGCATTTTGCCAATGAACCGTGGGAGCCATGAAATACACTCCCAAATAGCCATAGGAGTGATTTAAAACAAAAAATTCAAAATTCAAAAAAGTTTGAATTATAAAATTCCTTAATATGTCATTGTGCTGGAAAATTTATCATTTTTTTCACCATACATTCTCAAAAAACTCAAATTAACCACCCCAGATGCACCGCCCTGTGATCAGAATCGATATTCAGAGAAAAAAAATTGTGCAAAAAAGTGCCTTTTCTGACCACCGCGGGGTTGTGAAAAAATGGTAATTTTCACACATGACACCTCCAGAAAAAATCATTCTTATTTCTTCGCGTTTTGCCATTGAACCCTGGGATCCATGAAATACACTCCCAAATAGCCGTAGGAGTGATTCAAAACAAAAAATTCAAAATTTAAAAAAGTTTGAATTCTAAAAATACCTTAATATGTCATTGTGCTGAAAAATTTATCACTTTTTCATCATAAATTCTCAAAAAACTCAAATAAACCACCCCAGATGCACCGACCTGTGATCAGAATCGATATTCAGAGAAAAAAAATTGTGCAAAAAAGTGCCTTTTCTGACCACCGCGGGGCTGTGAAAAAATGATAATTTTTCACACATGACACCTCCAGAAAAAAATCATTCTTATTTCTTCGCGTTTTGCCATTGAACCCTGGGATCCATGAAATACACTCCCAAATAGCCGTAGGAGTGATTTGAACCAAAAAATTCAAAATTCGAAAAAGTTTAAATTCTAGAATTCCTTAATCTTTCATTGTGCTGGAAAATTTATCATTTCTTTCACCATAAATTCTCAAAAAACTCAAATAAACCACCCAAAATGCACCGACCTGTGATCAGAATCGATATTCAGAGAAAAAAAAATTGTGCAAAAAAATGCTTTTTTTGACCACCGCGAGGCTGTGAAAAAATGGTAATTTTTCACACATGACACCTCCAGAAAAAATCATTCTTATTTCTTCGCGTTTTGCCATTGAACCCTGGGATCCATGAAATACACTCCCAAATAGCCGTAGGAGTGATTCAAAACAAAAAATTCAAAATTTAAAAAAGTTTGAATTCTAAAAATACCTTAATATGTCATTGTGCTGAAAAATTTATCATTTCTCCATCAATAATTCTCAAAAAACTCAAATAAACCACCCCAGATGCACCGACCTGTGATCAGAATCAATATTCGGAGAAAAAAAAATTGTGCAAAAAAGTGCCTTTTCTGACCACCGCGGGGCTGTGAAAAAATGGTAATTTTTCACACATGACATTTCCAGAAAAAAATCATTCTTATTTCTTCGTATTTTGCCATTGAACCCTGGGATCCATGAAATACACTCCCAAATAGCCGTAAGAGTGACTTAAGCCAAAATATTCAAAATTCAAAAAAGTTTGAATTCTAAAATTCCTTAATATGTCATCGTGCTGGAAAATTTATCATTTTTTTCACCATAAATTCTCAAAAAACTCAAAATAAACCACCCCAGATGCACCGACCTGTGATCAGAATCAATATTCGGAGAAAAAAAATTGTGCAAAAAAGTGCCTTTTCTGACCACCGCGGGGCTGTGAAAAAATGGTAATTTTTCACACATGACACCTCTAGAAAAAAATCATTCTAATTTCTTCGCATTTTGCCAATGAACCCTGGGAGCCATGAAATACACTCCCAAATAGCCGTAGGAGTGATTTGAACCAAAAAATTCAAAATTCGAAAAAGTTTAAATTCCAAAATTCCTTAATCTTTCATTGTGCTGGAAAATTTATCATTTCTTTCACCATAAATTCTCAAAAAACTCAAATAAACCACCCAAAATGCACCGACCTGTGATTAGAATCGATATTCAGAGAAAAAAAAATTGTGCAAAAAAGTGCTTTTTCTGACCACCGCGAGGCTGTGAAAAAATGGTAATTTTTCACACATGACACCTCCAGAAAAAATCATTCTTATTTCTTCGCGTTTTGCCATTGAACCCTGGGATCCATGAAATACACTCCCAAATAGCCGTAGGACTGATTCAAAACAAAAAATTCAAAATTTAAAAAAGTTTGAATTCTAAAAATACCTTAATATGTCATTGTGCTGAAAAATTTATCATTTTTCATCATTAATTCTCAAAAAACTCAAATAAACCACCCCAGATGCACCGACCTGTGATCAGAATCAATATTCGGGGAAAAAAAAATTGTGCAAAAAAGTGCCTTTTCTGACCACCGCGGGGCTGTGAAAAAATGGTAATTTTTCCCACATGACATTTCCAGAAAAAAATCATTCTTATTTCTTCGTATTTTGCCATTGAACCCTGGGATCCATGAAATACACTCCCAAATAGCCATAAGAGTGACTTAAGCCAAAATATTCAAAATTCAGAAAAGTTTGAATTATAAAATTCCTTAATATGTCATTGTGCTGGAAAATTTATCATTTTTTCACCATACATTCTCAAAAAACTCAAATTAACCACCCCAGATGCACCGACCTGTGATCAGAATCGATATTCAGAGAAAAAAAAATTGTGCAAAAAAGTGCCTTTTCTGACCACCGCGGGGTTGTGAAAAAATGGTAATTTTCACACATGACACCTCCAGAAAAAATCATTCTTATTTCTTCGCGTTTTGCCATTGAACCCTGGGATCCATGAAATACACTCCCAAATAGCCGTAGGAGTGATTCAAAACAAAAAATTCAAAATTTAAAAAAGTTTGAATTCTAAAAATACCTTAATATGTCATTGTGCTGAAAAATTTATCACTTTTTCATCATAAATTCTCAAAAAACTCAAATAAACCACCCCAGATGCACCGACCTGTGATCAGAATCGATATTCGGAGAAAAAAAATTGTGCAAAAAAGTGCCTTTTCTGACCACCGCGGGGCTGTGAAAAAATGGTAATTTTTCACACATGACACCTCCAGAAAAAAATCATTCTTATTTCTTCGCGTTTTGCCATTGAACCCTGGGATCCATGAAATACACTCTCAAATAGCCGTAAGAGTGACTTAAGCCAAAATATTCAAAATTCAAAAAAGTTTGAATTCTAAAATTCCTTAATATGTCATCGTGCTGGAAAATTTATCATTTTTTTCACCATAAATTCTCAAAAAACTCAAATAAACCACCCCAGATGCACCGACCTGTGATCAGAATCAATATTCGGAGAAAAAAAATTGTGCAAAAAAGTGCCTTTTCTGACCACCGCGGGGCTGTGAAAAAATGGTAATTTTTCACACATGACACCTCTAGAAAAAAATCATTCTAATTTCTTCGCATTTTGCCAATGAACCCTGGGAGCCATGAAATACACTCCCAAATAGCCGTAGGAGTGATTTGAACCAAAAAATTCAAAATTCGAAAAAGTTTAAATTCTAAAATTCCTTAATCTTTCATTGTGCTGGAAAATTTATCATTTCTTTCACCATAAATTCTCAAAAAACTCAAATAAACCACCCAAAATGCACCGACCTGTGATTAGAATCGATATTCAGAGAAAAAAAAATTGTGCAAAAAAGTGCTTTTTCTGACCACCGCGAGGCTGTGAAAAAATGGTAATTTTTCACACATGACACCTCCAGAAAAAATCATTCTTATTTCTTCGCGTTTTGCCATTGAACCCTGGGATCCATGCAATACACTCCCAAATAGCCGTAGGACTGATTCAAAACAAAAAATTCAAAATTTAAAAAAGTTTGAATTCTAAAAATACCTTAATATGTCATTGTGCTGAAAAATTTATCATTTTTTCATCATTAATTCTCAAAAAACTCAAATAAACCACCCCAGATGCACCGACCTGTGATCAGAATCAATATTCGGAGAAAAAAAAATTGTGCAAAGAAGTGCCTTTTCTGACCACCGCGGGGCTGTGAAAAAATGGTAATTTTTCACACATGACATTTCCAGAAAAAAATCATTCTTATTTCTTCGTATTTTGCCATTGAACCCTGGGATCCATGAAATACACTCCCAAATAGCCATAAGAGTGACTTAAGCCAAAATATTCAAAATTCAAAAAAGTTTGAATTCTAAAATTCCTTAATATGTCATTGTGCTGGAAAATTTATCATTTTTTTCACCATAAATTCTCAAAAAACTCAAATAAACCACCTCAGATGCACCGACCTGTGATCAGAATCAATATTCGGAGAAAAAAAATTGTGCAAAAAAGTGCCTTTTCTGACCATCGCGGGGCTGTGAAAAAATGGTAATTTTTCACACATGACACCTCTAGAAAAAAATCATTCTAATTTCTTCGCATTTTGCCAATGAACCCTGGGAGCCATGAAATACACTCCCAAATAGCCATAGGAGTGATTTAAAACAAAAAATTCAAAATTTAAAAAAGTTTGAATTCTAAAAATACCTTAATATGTCATTGTGCTGAAAAATTTCTCACTTTTTCATCATAAATTCTCAAAAAACTCAAATAAACCACCCCAGATGCACCGACCTGTGATCAGAATCGATATTCGGAGAAAAAAAATTGTGCAAAAAAGTGCCTTTTCTGACCACCGCGGGGCTGTGAAAAAATGGTAATTTTTCACACATGACACCTCCAGAAAAAAATCATTCTTATTTCTTCGCGTTTTGCCATTGAACCCTGGGATCCATGAAATACACTCCCAAATAGCCGTAGGAGTGATTTGAACCAAAAATTTCAAAATTCGAAAAAGTTTAAATTCTAAAATTCCTTAATGTTTCATTGTGCTGGAAAATTTATCATTTCTTTCACCATAAATTCTCAAAAAACTCAAATAAACCACCCAAAATGCACCGACCTGTGATCAGAATCGATATTCAGAGAAAAAAAAATTGTGCAAAAAAGTGCTTTTTCTGACCACCGCGAGGCTGTGAAAAAATGGTAATTTTTCACACATGACACCTCCAGAAAAAATTATTCTTATTTCTTCGCGTTTTGCCATTGAACCCTGGGATCCATGAAATACACTCCCAAATAGCCGTAGGAGTGATTCAAAACAAAAAATTCAAAATTTAAAAAAGTTTGAATTCTAAAAATACCTTAATATATCATTGTGCTGAAAAATTTATCATTTTTTCATCATTAATTCTCAAAAAACTCAAATAAACCACCCCAGATGCACCGACCTGTGATCAGAATCAATATTCGGAGAAAAAAAAATTGTGCAAAAAAGTGCCTTTTCTGACCACCGCGGGGCTGTGAAAAAATGGTAATTTTTCACACATGACATTTCCAGAAAAAAATCATTCTTATTTCTTCGTATTTTGCCATTGAACCCTGGGATCCATGAAATACACTCCCAAATAGCCGTAAGAGTGACTTAAGCCAAAATATTCAAAATTAAAAAAGTTTGAATTCTAAAATTCCTTAATATGTCATTGTGCTGGAAAATTTATCATTTTTTTCACCATAAATTCTCAAAAAACTCAAATAAACCACCCCAGATGCACCGACCTGTGATCAGAATCAATATTCGGAGAAAAAAAATTGTGCAAAAAAAGTGCCTTTTCTGACCACCGCGGGGCTGTGAAAAAATGGTAATTTTTCACACATGACACCTCTAGAAAAAAATCATTCTAATTTCTTCGCATTTTGCCAATGAACCCTGGGAGCCATGAAATACACTCCCAAATAGCCGTAGGAGTGATTTAAAACAAAAAATTCAAAATTTAAAAAAGTTTGAATTCTAAAAATACCTTAATATGTCATTGTGCTGAAAAATTTATCATTTTTTCATCATAAATTCTCAAAAAAACTCAAATAAACCACCCCAGATGCACCAACCTGTGATCACAAATCGATATTCGGAGAAAAAAAATTGTGCAAAATAGTGCCTTTTCTGACCACCGCGGGGCTGTGAAAAAATGGTAATTTTTCACACATGACACCTCCAGAAAAAAATCATTCTCTTTTTTCGCATTTTGCCAATGAACCCTGGGAGCCATGAAATACACTCCCAAATAGCCATAGGAGTGATTTAAAACAAAAAATTCAAAATTCAAAAAAGTTTGAATTCTAAAATTCCCTAATATGTCATTGTGCTGGAAAATTTATCATTTTTTTTCACCATAAATTCTCAAAAAACTCAAATAAACCACCCCAGATGCACCGACCTGTGATCAGAATCGATATTCGGAGAAAAAAAATTGTGCAGAAAAGTGCCTTTTCTGACCACCGCGGGGCTGTGAAAAAAAGGTAATTTTTCACACATGACACCTCCAGAAAAAAATCATTCTTATTTCTTCACGTTTTGCCATTGAACCCTGGGATCCATGAAATACACTCCCAAATAGCCGTAGGAGTGATTTGAACCAAAAAATTGAAAATTCGAAAAAGTTTAAATTCTAAAACACCTTAATATGTCATTGTGCTGGAAAATTTATCATTTCTTTCACCATAAATTCTCAAAAAACTCAAATAAACCACCCAAGATGCACCAACCTGTGATCACAAATCGATATTCGGAGAAAAAAAAATTGTGCAAAATAGTGCCTTTTCTGACCACCGCGGGGCTGTGAAAAAATGGTAATTTTTCACACATGACACCTCTAGAAAAAAATCATTCTCATTTCTTCGCATTTTGCCAATGAACCCTGGGAGCCATTAAATACACTCCCAAATAGCCATAGGAGTGATTTAAACCAAAAAATTCAAAATTCAAAAAAGTTTGAATTATAAAATTCCTCAATATGTCATTGTGCTGGAAACTTTATCATTTTTTACACCAAAAATTCTCAAAAAACTCAAATTAACCACCCCAGTTGCACCGACCTGTGATCAGAATCGATATTCGAAGGAAAAAAAATTGTGCAAAAAAGTGCCTTTTCTGACCACCGCGGGGCTGTAAAAAAATGGTAATTTTTCACACATGACACCTCCAGAAAAATCATTCTTATTTCTTCGCGTTCTGCCATTGAACCCTGGGATCCATGAAATACACTCCCAAATAGCCGTAGGAGTGATTCAGAACAAAAAATTCAAAATTTAAAAAAGTTTGAATTCTAAAAATACCTTAATATGTCATTGTGCTGAAAAATTTATCATTTTTTCATCATAAATTCTCAAAAAACTCAAATAAACCACCCCAGATGCACCGACCTGTGATCAGAATCGATATTCGGAGAAAAAAAATTGTGCAAAAAAGTGCCTTTTCTGACCACCGCGGGGCTGTGAAAAAATGGTAATTTTTCACACATGACACCTCTAGAAAAAAATCATTCTCATTTCTTCGCATTTTGCCAATGAACCCTGGGAGACATGAAATACACTCCCAAATAGCCATAGGAGTGATTTAAACCAAAAAATTCAAAATTCGAAAAAGTTTGAATTATAAAATTCCTTAATATGTCATTGTGCTGGAAAATTTATCATTTGTTTCACCATAAATTCTCAAAAAACTCAAATAAACCACCCCAGATGCACCGACCTGTGATCAAAATCGATATTCGGAGAGAAAAAAATTGTGCAAAAAAGTGCCTTTGGTGACCACCGCGGGGCTGTGAAAAAATGGTAATTTTTCACACATGACACCTCTAGAAAAAAATCATTCTCATTTCTTCGCATTCTGCCAATGAACCCTGGGAGGCATGAAATACACTCCCAAATAGCCATAGGAGTGATTTAAAACAAAAAATTCAAAAATTCAAAATAGTTTGAATTATAAAATTCCTTAATATGTCATTGTGCTGGAAAATTTATCATTTTTTTTCACCATACATTCTAAAAAAACTCAAATTAACCACCCCAGATGCACCGACCTGTGATCAGAATCGATATTCAGAGAAAAAAAAATTGTGCAAAAAAGTGCCTTTTCTGACCACCGCGGGGCTGAGAAAAAATGGTAATTTTTCACACATGACTACTCCAGAAAAAAATCATTCTTATTTCTTCGCGTTTTGCCATTGAAGCCTGGGATCCATGAAATACACTCCCAAATAGCCGTAAGAGTGACTTAAGCCAAAATATTCAAAATTCAAAAAAGTTTGAATTCTAAAATTCCTTAATATGTCATTGTGCTGGAAAATTTATCATTTTTTCACTATAAATTCTCAAAAAATTCAAATAAACCACCCCAGATGCACCGACCTGTGATCAGAATCAATATTCGGAGAAAAAAAAATTTTGCAAAAAAGTGCCTTTTCTGACCACCGCGGGGCTGTGAAAAAATGGTAATTTTTCACACATGACGCCTCCAGAAAAAAATCATTCTTATTTCTTCGCGTTTTGCCATTGAACCCTGGGATCCATGAAATACACTCCCAAATAGCCGTAGGAGTGATTTGAACCAAAAAATTCAAAATTCGAAAAAGTTTAAATTCTAAAATTCCTTAATATGTCATTGTGCTGGAAAATTTATCATTTCTTTCACCATAAATTCTCAAAAAACTCAAATAAACCACCCAAGATGCACCGACCTGTGATCAGAATCGATATTCAGAGAAAAAAAAATTGTGCAAAAAAGTGCCTTTTCTGAACACCGCGGGGCTGTGAAAAAATGGTAATTTTTCACACATGACACCTCCAGAAAAAATCATTCTTATTTCTTCGCGTTTTGCCATTGAACCCTGGGATCCATGAAATACACTCCCAAATAGCCGTAGGAGTGATTCAGAACAAAAAATTCAAAATTTAAAAAAGTTTGAATTCTAAAAATACCTTAATATGTCATTGTGCTGAAAAATTTATCATTTTTTCATCATAAATTCTCAAAAAACTCAAATAAACCACCCCAGATGCACCGACCTGTGATCAGAATCGATATTCGGAGAAAAAAAATTGTGCAAAAAAGTGCCTTTTCTGACCACCGCGGGGCTGTGAAAAAATGGTAATTTTTCACACATGACACCTCTAGAAAAAAATCATTCTCATTTCTTCGCATTTTGCCAATGAACCCTGGGAGACATGAAATACACTCCCAAATAGCCATAGGAGTGATTTAAACCAAAAAATTCAAAATTCGAAAAAGTTTGAATTATAAAATTCCTTAATATGTCATTGTGCTGGAAAATTTATCATTTTTTTCACCATAAATTCTCAAAAAACTCAAATAAACCACCCCAGATGCACCGACCTGTGATCAAAATCGATATTCAGAGAAAAAAAAATTGTGCAAAAAAGTGCCTTTGGTGACCACCGCGGGGCTGTGAAAAAATGGTAATTTTTCACACATGACACCTCTAGAAAAAAATCATTCTCATTTCTTCGCATTTTGCCAATGAACCCTGGGAGGCATGAAATACACTCCCAAATAGCCATAGGAGTGATTTAAAACAAAAAATTCAAAAATTCAAAATAGTTTGAATTATAAAATTCCTTAATATGTCATTGTGCTGGAAAATTTATCATTTTTTTTCACCATACATTCTAAAAAAACTCAAATTAACCACCCCAGATGCACCGACCTGTGATCAGAATCGATATTCGTAGAAAAAAAATTGTGCAAAAAAGTGCCTTTTCTGACCACCGCGGGGCTGTGAAAAAATGGTAATTTTTCACACATGACACCTCTAGAAAAAAATCATTCTCATTTCTTCGCATTTTGCCAATGAACCCTGGGAGACATGAAATACACTCCCAAATAGCCATAGGAGTGATTTAAACCAAAAAATTCAAAATTCGAAAAAGTTTGAATTATAAAATTCCTTAATATGTCATTGTGCTGGAAAATTTATCATTTTTTTCACCATAAATTCTCAAAAAACTCAAATAAACCACCCCAGATGCACCGACCTGTGATCAAAATCGATATTCGGAGAAAAAAAAATTGTGCAAAAAAGTGCCTTTGGTGACCACCGCGGGGCTGTGAAAAAATGGTAATTTTTCACACATGACACCTCTAGAAAAAAATCATTCTCATTTCTTCGCATTTTGCCAATGAACCCTGGGAGGCATGAAATACACTCCCAAATAGCCATAGGAGTGATTTAAAACAAAAAATTCAAAAATTCAAAATAGTTTGAATTATAAAATTCCTTAATATGTCATTGTGCTGGAAAATTTATCATTTTTTTTCACCATACATTCTAAAAAAACTCAAATTAACCACCCCAGATGCACCGACCTGTGATCAGAATCGATATTCGTAGAAAAAAAAATTGTGCAAAAAAGTGCCTTTTCTGACCACCGCGGGGCTGTGAAAAAATGGTAATTTTTCACACATGATACCTCTAGAAAAAAATCATTCTCATTTCTTCGCATTTTGCCAATGAACCCTGGGAGGCATGAAATACACTCCCAAATAGCCATAGGAGTGATTTAAACCAAAAAATTCAAAAATTCAAAATAGTTTGAATTATAAAATTCCTTAATATGTCATTGTGCTGGAAAATTTATCATTTTTTTCACCATACATTCTCAAAAAACTCAAATTAACCACCCCAGATGCACCGACCTGTGATCAGAATCGATATTCAGAGAAAAAAAAATTGTGCAAAAAAGTGCCTTTTCTGACCACCGCGGGGCTGTGAAAAAATGGTAATTTTTCACACATGACACCTCCAGAAAAAAATCATTCTTATTTTTTCGCATTTTGCCAATGAACCCTGGGAGCCATGAAATACACTCCCAAATAGCCATAGGAGTGATTTAAAACAAAAAATTCAAAATTCAAAAAAGTTTGAATTCTAAAATTCCCTAATATGTCATTGTGCTGGAAAATTTATCATTTCTTTCACCATAAATTCTCAAAAAACTCAAATAAACCACCCAAGATGCACCAACCTGTGATCACAAATCGATATTCGGAGAAAAAAAAATTGTGCAAAATAGTGCCTTTTCTGACCACCGCGGGGCTGTGAAAAAATGGTAATTTTTCACACATGACGCCTCTAGAAAAAAATCATTCTCATTTCTTCGCATTTTGCCAATGAACCCTGGGAGCCATTAAATACACTCCCAAATAGCCATAGGAGTGATTTAAACCAAAAAATTCAAAATTCAAAAAAGTTTGAATTATAAAATTCCTCAATATGTCATTGTGCTGGAAACTTTATCATTTTTTACACCAAAAATTCTCAAAAAACTCAAATTAACCACCCCAGTTGCACCGACCTGTGATCAGAATCGATATTCGAAGAAAAAAAAATTGTGCAAAAAAGTGCCTTTTGTGACCATCGCGGGGCTGTGAAAAAATGGTAATTTTTCACACATGACACCTCCAGAAAAATCATTCTTATTTCTTCGCGTTTTGCCATTGAACCCTGGGATCCATGAAATACACTCCCAAATAGCCGTAGGAGTGATTCAGAACAAAAAATTCAAAATTTAAAAAAGTTTGAATTCTAAAAATACCTTAATATGTCATTGTGCTGAAAAATTTATCATTTTTCATCATAAATTCTCAAAAAACTCAAATAAACCACCCCAGATGCACCGACCTGTGATCAGAATCGATATTCAGAGAAAAAAAAATTGTGCAAAAAAGTGCCTTTTCTGACCACCGCGGGGCTGAGAAAAAATGGTAATTTTTCACACATGACTACTCCAGAAAAAAATCATTCTTATTTCTTCGCGTTTTGCCATTGAAGCCTGGGATCCATGAAATACACTCCCAAATAGCCGTAAGAGTGACTTAAGCCAAAATATTCAAAATTCAAAAAGGTTTGAATTCTAAAATTCCTTAATATGTCATTGTGCTGGAAAATTTATCATTTTTTCACTATAAATTCTCAAAAAATTCAAATAAACCACCCCAGATGCACCGACCTGTGATCAGAATCAATATTCGGAGAAAAAAAAATTGTGCAAAAAAGTGCCTTTTCTGACCACCGCGGGGCTGTGAAAAAATGGTAATTTTTCACACATGACGCCTCCAGAAAAAAATCATTCTTATTTCTTCGCGTTTCGCCATTGAACCCTGGGATCCATGAAATACACTCCCAAATAGCCGTAGGAGTGATTTGAACCAAAAAATTCAAAATTCGAAAAAGTTTAAATTCTAAAATTCCTTAATATGTCATTGTGCTGGAAAATTTATCATTTCTTTCACCATAAATTCTCAAAAAACTCAAATAAACCACCCAAGATGCACCGACCTGTGATCAGAATCGATATTCAGAGAAAAAAAAATTGTGCAAAAAAGTGCCTTTTCTGAACACCGCGGGGCTGTGAAAAAATGGTAATTTTTCACACATGACACCTCCAGAAATAATCATTCTTATTTCTTCGCGTTTTGCCATTGAACCCTGGGATCCATGAAATACACTCCCAAATAGCCGTAGGAGTGATTCAGAACAAAAAATTCAAAATTTAAAAAAGTTTGAATTCTAAAAATACCTTAATATGTCATTGTGCTGAAAAATTTATCATTTTTTCCATCATAAATTCTCAAAAAACTCAAATAAACCACCCCAGATGCACCGACCTGTGATCAGAATCGATATTCGGAGAAAAAAAAATTGTGCAAAAAAGTGCCTTTTCTGACCACCGCGGGGCTGTGAAAAAATGGTAATTTTTCACACATGATACCTCTAGAAAAAAATCATTCTCATTTCTTCGCATTTTGCCAATGAACCCTGGGAGGCATGAAATACACTCCCAAATAGCCATAGGAGTGATTTAAACCAAAAAATTCAAAAATTCAAAATAGTTTGAATTATAAAATTCCTTAATATGTCATTGTGCTGGAAAATTTATCATTTTTTTTCACCATACATTCTCAAAAAACTCAAATTAACCACCCCAGATGCACCGACCTGTGATCAGAATCGATATTCAGAGAAAAAAAAATTGTGCAAAAAAGTGCCTTTGGTGACCACCGCGGGGCTGTGAAAAAATGGGAATTTTTCACACATGACACCTCTAGAAAAAAATCATTCTCATTTCTTCGCATTTTGCCAATGAACCCTGGGAGACATGAAATACACTCCCAAATAGCCATAGGAGTGATTTAAACCAAAAAATTCAAAATTCGAAAAAGTTTGAATTATAAAATTCCTTAATATGTCATTGTGCTGGAAAATTTATCTTTTTTTTTCACCATACATTCTAAAAAAACTCAAATTAACCACCCCAGATGCACCGACCTGTGATCAGAATCGATATTCGTAGAAAAAAAAATTGTGCAAAAAAGTGCCTTTTCTGACCACCGCGGGGCTGTGAAAAAATGGTAATTTTTCACACATGATACCTCTAGAAAAAAATCATTCTCATTTCTTCGCATTTTGCCAATGAACCCTGGGAGGCATGAAATACACTCCCAAATAGCCATAGGAGTGATTTAAACCAAAAAATTCAAAAATTCAAAATAGTTTGAATTATAAAATTCCTTAATATGTCATTGTGCTGGGAAATTTATCATTTTTTTTCACCATACATTCTCAAAAAACTCAAATTAACCACCCCAGATGCACCGACCTGTGATCAGAATCGATATTCAGAGAAAAAAAAATTGTGCAAAAAAGTGCCTTTTCTGACCACCGCGGGGCTGTGAAAAAATGGTAATTTTTCACACATGACACCTCTAGAAAAAAATCATTCTCATTTCTTCGCATTTTGCCAATGAACCCTGGGAGACATGAAATACACTCCCAAATAGCCATAGGAGTGATTTAAACCAAAAAATTCAAAATTCGAAAAAGTTTGAATTATAAAATTCCTTAATATGTCATTGTGCTGGAAAATTTATCTTTTTTTTTCACCATCCATTCTAAAAAAACTCAAATTAACCACCCCAGATGCACCGACCTGTGATCAGAATCGATATTCAGAGAAAAAAAAATTGTGCAAAAAAGTGCCTTTTCTGAACACCGCGGGGCTGTGAAAAAATGGTAATTTTTCACACATGACACCTCCAGAAAAAATCATTCTTATTTCTTCGCGTTTTGCCATTGAACCCTGGGATCCATGAAATACACTCCCAAATAGCCGTAGGAGTGATTCAGAACAAAAAATTCAAAATTTAAAAAAGTTTGAATTCTAAAAATACCTTAATATGTCATTGTGCTGAAAAATTTATCATTTTTTCATCATAAATTCTCAAAAAACTCAAATAAACCACCCCAGATGCACCGACCTGTGATCAGAATCGATATTCGGAGAAAAAAAAATTGTGCAAAAAAGTGCCTTTTCTGACCACCGCGGGGCTGTGAAAAAATGGTAATTTTTCACACATGACACCTCTAGAAAAAAATCATTCTCATTTCTTCGCATTTTGCCAATGAACCCTGGGAGACATGAAATACACTCCCAAATAGCCATAGGAGTGATTTAAACCAAAAAATTCAAAATTCGAAAAAGTTTGAATTATAAAATTCCTTAATATGTCATTGTGCTGGAAAATTTATCATTTTTTTCACCATAAATTCTCAAAAAACTCAAATAAACCACCCCAGATGCACCGACCTGTGATCAAAATCGATATTCGGAGAAAAAAAAATTGTGCAAAAAAGTGCCTTTGGTGACCACCGCGGGGCTGTGAAAAAATGGTAATTTTTCACACATGACACCTCTAGAAAAAAATCATTCTTATTTCTTCGCATTTTGCCAATGAACCCTGGGAGGCATGAAATACACTCCAAAATAGCCATAGGAGTGATTTAAAACAAAAAATTCAAAAATTCAAAATAGTTTGAATTATAAAATTCCTTAATATGTCATTGTGCTGGAAAATTTATCTTTTTTTTTCACCATCCATTCTAAAAAAACTCAAATTAACCACCCCAGATGCACCGACCTGTGATCAGAATCGATATTCGTAGAAAAAAAAATTGTGCAAAAAAGTGCCTTTTCTGACCACCGCGGGGCTGTGAAAAAATGGTAATTTTTCACACATGATACCTCTAGAAAAAAATCATTCTCATTTCTTCGCATTTTGCCAATGAACCCTGGGAGGCATGAAATACACTCCCAAATAGCCATAGGAGTGATTTAAACCAAAAAATTCAAAAATTCAAAATAGTTTGAATTATAAAATTCCTTAATATGTCATTGTGCTGGAAAATTTATCATTTTTTTTCACCATACATTCTCAAAAAACTCAAATTAACCACCCCAGATGCACCGACCTGTGATCAGAATCGATATTCAGAGAAAAAAAAATTGTGCAAAAAAGTGCCTTTTCTGACCACCGCGGGGCTGTGAAAAAATGGTAATTTTTCACACATGACACCTCTAGAAAAAAATCATTCTCATTTCTTCGCATTTTGCCAATGAACCCTGGGAGACATGAAATACACTCCCAAATAGCCATAGGAGTGATTTAAACCAAAAAATTCAAAATTCGAAAAAGTTTGAATTATAAAATTCCTTAATATGTCATTGTGCTGGAAAATTTATCATTTTTTTCACCATAAATTCTCAAAAAACTCAAATAAACCACCCCAGATGCACCGACCTGTGATCAAAATCGATATTCGGAGAAAAAAAAATTGTGCAAAAAAGTGCCTTTGGTGACCACCGCGGGGCTGTGAAAAAATGGTAATTTTTCACACATGACACCTCTAGAAAAAAATCATTCTCATTTCTTCGCATTTTGCCAATGAACCCTGGGAGGCATGAAATACACTCCCAAATAGCCATAGGAGTGATTTAAAACAAAAAATTTAAAAATTCAAAATAGTTTGAATTATAAAATTCCTTAATATGTCATTGTGCTGGAAAATTTATCATTTTTTTCCACCATACATTCTAAAAAAACTCAAATTAACCACCCCAGATGCACCGACCTGTGATCAGAATCGATATTCAGAGAAAAAAAAATTGTGCAAAAAAGTGCCTTTTCTGACCACCGCGGGGCTGTGAAAAAATGGTAATTTTTCACACATGATACCTCTAGAAAAAAATCATTCTCATTTCTTCGCATTTTGCCAATGAACCCTGGGAGGCATGAAATACACTCCCAAATAGCCATAGGAGTGATTTAAACCAAAAAATTCAAAAATTCAAAATAGTTTGAATTATAAAATTCCTTAATATGTCATTGTGCTGGAAAATTTATCATTTTTTTTCACCATACATTCTCAAAAAACTCAAATTAACCACCCCAGATGCACCGACCTGTGATCAGAATCGATATTCAGAGAAAAAAAATTTGTGCAAAAAAGTGCCTTTTCTGACCACCGCGGGGCTGTGAAAAAATGGTAATTTTTCACACATGATACCTCCAGAAAAAATCATTTTTATTTCTTCGCGTTTTGCCATTGAACCCTGGGATCCATGAAATACACTCCCAAATAGCCGTAGGAGTGATTCAAAACAAAAAATTCAAAATTTAAAAAAGTTTGAATTCTAAAAATACCTTAATATGTCATTGTGCTGAAAAATTTATCATTTTTTCATCATAAATTCTCAAAAAACTCAAATAAACCACTCCAGATGCACCGACCTGTGATCAGAATCGATATTCGGAGAAAAAAAAATTGTGCGAAAAAGTGCCTTTTCTGACCACCGCGGGGCTGTGAAAAAATGGTAATTTTTCACACATGACACCTCTAGGAAAAAATCATTCTCATTTCTTCGCATTTTGCCAATGAACCCTGGGAGACATGAAATACACTCCCAAATAGCCATAGGAGTGATTTAAACCAAAAAATTCAAAATTCAAAAAAGTTTGAATTATAAAATTCCTTAATATGTCATTGTGCTGGAAAATTTATCATTTTTTTCACCATAAATTCGCAAAAAACTCAAATAAACCACCCCAGATGCACCGACCTGTGATCAAAATCGATATTCGGAGAAAAAAAAGTTGTGCAAAAAAGTGCCTTTGGTGACTACCGCGGGGCTGTGAAAAAATGGTAATTTTTCACACATGACACCTCTAGAAAAAAATCATTCTCATTTCTTCGCATTTTGCCAATGAACCCTGGGAGGCATGAAATACACTCCCAAATAGCCATAGGAGTGATTTAAAACAAAAAATTCAAAAATTCAAAATAGTTTGAATTATAAAATTCCTTAATATGTCATTGTGCTGGAAAATTTATCATTTTTTTTCACCATACATTCTCAAAAAACTCAAATTAACAACCCCAGATGCACCGACCTGTGATCAGAATCGATATTCAGAGAAAAAAAAATTGTGCAAAAAAGTGCCTTTTCTGACCACCGCGGGGCTGTGAAAAAATGGTAATTTTTCACACATGATACCTCCAGAAAAAATCATTTTTATTTCTTCGCGTTTTGCCATTGAACCCTGGGATCCATGAAATACACTCCCAAATAGCCGTAGGAGTGATTCAAAACAAAAAATTCAAAATTTAAAAAAGTTTGAATTCTAAAAATACCTTAATATGTCATTGTGCTGAAAAATGTATCATTTTTTCATCATAAATTTTCAAAAAACTCAAATAAACCACCCCAGATGCACCGACCTGTGATCAGAATCGATATTCGGAGAAAAAAAAATTGTGCAAAAAAGTGCCTTTTCTGACCACCGCGGGGCTGTGAAAAAATGGTAATTTTTCACACATGACACCTCTAGAAAAAAATCATTCTCATTTCTTCGCATTTTGCCAATGAACCCTGGGAGACATGAAATACACTCCCAAATAGCCATAGGAGTGATTTAAACCAAAAAATTCAAAATTCAAAAAAGTTTGAATTATAAAATTCCTTAATATGTCATTGTGCTGGAAAATTTATCATTTTTTCCACCATAAATTCTCAAAAAACTCAAATTAACCACCCCAGATGCACCGACCTGTGATCAGAATCGATATTCAGAGAAAAAAAAATTGTGCAAAAAAGTGCCTTTTCTGACCACCGCGGGGCTGTGAAAAAATGGTAATTTTTCACACATGACACCTCCAGAAAAAATCATTTTTATTTCTTAGCGTTTTGCCATTGAACCCTGGGATCCATGAAATACACTCCCAAATAGCCGTAGGAGTGATTCAAAACAAAAAATTCAAAATTTAAAAAAGTTTGAATTCTAAAAATACCTTAATATGTCATTGTGCTGAAAAAATTATCATTTTTTCATCATAAATTCTCAAAAAACACAAATAAACCACCCCAGATGCACCGACCTGTGATCAGAATCGATATTTGGAGAAAAAAAAATTGTGCAAAAAAGTGCCTTTTCTGACCACCGCGAGGCTGTGAAAAAATGGTAATTTTTCACACATGACACCTCCAGAAAAAAATCATTCTTATTTCTTCGCGTTTTGTCATTTAACCCTGGAAGCCATGAAAAACACTCCCAAATAGCCATAGGAGTGATTCAAAACAAAAAATTCAAAATTCAGAAAAGTTTGAATTCTAAAATTCCTTAATATGTCATTGTGCTGGAAAATTTATCATTTTTATCACCATACATTCTCAAAAAACTCAAATAAACCACCCCAGATGCACCGACCTGTGATCAGAATCAATATTCAGAGAAAAAAAAATTGTGCAAAAAAGTGCCTTTTCTGACCACCGCGGGGCTGTGAAAAAATGGTAATTTTTCACACATGACACCTCTAGAAAAAAATCATTCTCATTTCTTCGCATTTTGCCAATGAACCCTGGGAGCCATGAAATACACTCCCAAATAGCCATAGGAGTGATTTAAACCAAAAAATTCAAAATTCAAAAAAGTTTCAATTCTAAAATTCCTCAATATGTCATTATGCTGGAAAATTTATCATTTTTTTCACCATAAATTCTCAAAAAACTCAAATAAACCACCCCAGATGCACCGACCTGTGATCAGAATCAATATTCGGAGAAAAAAAATTGTGCAAAAAAGTGCCTTTTCTGACCACCGCGGGGCTGTGAAAAAATAGTAATTTTTCACACATGACACCTCTAGAAAAAAATCATTCTCATTTCTTCGCATTTTGCCAATGAACCCTGGGAGCCATGAAATACACTCCCAAATAGCCATAGGAGTGATTTAAAACAAAAAAATCAAAATTCAAAAAAGTTTGAATTATAAAATTCCTTAATATGTCATTGTGCTGGAAAATTTATCATTTTTTCACCATACATTCTCAAAAAACTCAAATTAACCACCCCAGATGCACCGACCTGTGATCAGAATCGATATTCGAAGAAAAAAAAATTGTGCAAAAAAGTGCCTTTTCTGACCACCGCGGGGCTGTGAAAAAATGGTAATTTTTCACACATGACACCTCCAGAAAAAAAATCATTCTTATTTCTTCGCGTTTTGCCATTGAACCCTGGGATCCATGAAATACACTCCCAAATAGCCGTAGGAGTGATTTGAACCAAAAAATTCAAAATTCGATAAAGTTTAAATTCTAAAATTCCTTAATATGTCATTGTACTGGAAAATTTATCATTTCTTTCACCATAAATTCTCAAAAAACTCAAATAAACCACCCAAGATGCACCGACCTGTGATCAGAATCGATATTCAGAGAAAAAAAAATTGTGCAAAAAAGTGCCTTTTCTGACCACCGCGGGGCTGTGAAAAAATGGTAATTTTTCACACATGCACCTCCAGAAAAAATCATTCTTATTTCTTCGCGTTTTGCCATTGAACCCTGGGATCCATGAAATACACTCCCAAATAGCCGTAGGAGTGATTCAAAACAAAAAATTAAAAATTTAAAAAAGTTTGAATTCTAAAAATACCTTAATATGTCATTGTGCTGAAAAATTTATCATTTTTTCATCATAAATTCTCAAAAAACTCAAATAAACCACCCCAGATGCACCAACCTGTGATCACAAATCGATATTCGGAGAAAAAAAATTGTGCAAAATAGTGCCTTTTCTGACCACCGGGGGGCTGAGAAAAAATGGTAATTTTTCACACATGACACCTCCAGAAAAAAATCATTCTCATTTCTTCGCATTTTGCCAATGAACCCTGGGAGCCATGAAATACACTCCCAAATAGCCATAGGAGGGATTTAAAACAAAAAATTCAAAATTCAAAAAAATTGAATTCTAAAATTCCTTAATATGTCATTGTGCTGGAAAATTTATCATTTTTTTCACCATAAATTCTCAAAAAACTCAAATAAACCACACCAGATGCACCGACCTGTGATCAGAATCGATATTCGGAGAAAAAAAAATTGTGCAAAAAAGTGCTTTTTCTGACCACCGCGGGGCTGTGAAAAAATGGTAATTTTTCAAACATGACACCTCCATAAAAAATCATTCTTATTTCTTCGCGTTTTGCCATTGAGCCCTGGGATCCATGAAATACACTCCCAAATAGCCGTAGGAGTAATTCAAAACAAAAAATTCAAAATTTAAAAAAGTTTGAATTCTAAAAATACCTTAATATGTCATTGTGCTGAAAAATTTATTATTTTTTTATCATAAATTCTCAAAAAACTCAAATAAACCACCCCAGATGCACCGACCTGTGATCAGAATCGATATTCGGAGAAAAAAAAATTGTGCAAAAAAGTGCCTTTTCTGACCACCGCGGGGCTGTGAAAAAATGGTAATTTTTCACACATGACACTTCCAGAAAAAAATCATTCCTATTTCTTCGTATTTTGCCATTGAACCCTGGGATCCATGAAATACACTCCCAAATAGCCTTAAGAGTGACTCAAGCCAAAATATTCAAAATTCAAAAAAGTTTGAATTTTAAAATTCCTTAATATGTCATTGTGCTGGAAAATTTATCATTCTTTCACCATAAATTCTCAAAAAATTCAAATAAACCACCCCAGATGCACCGACCTGTGATCAGAATCGATATTCGGAGAAAAAAAAATTGTGCAAAAAAGTGCCTTTTCTGACCACCGCCGGGCTGTGAAAAAATGGTAATTTTTCACACATGACACCTCTAGAAAAAAATCATTCTCATTTCTTCGCATTTTGCCAATGAACCCTGGGAGCCATGAAATACACTCCCAAATAGCCATAGGAGGATTTAAAACAAAAAATTCAAAATTCAAAAAAGTGTAAATTATAAAATTCCTTAATATGTCATTGTGCTGGAAAATTTATCATTTTTTCACCATACATTCTCAAAAAACTCAAATTAACCACCCCAGATGGACCGACCTGTGATCAGAATCGATATTCGACGAAAAAAAAATTGTGCAAAAAAGTGCCTTTTCTGACCACCGCGGGGCTGTGAAAAAATGGTAATTTTTCACACATGACACCTCCAGAAAAAAAATCATTCTTATTTCTTCGCGTTTTGCCATTGAACCCTGGGATCCATGAAATACACTCCCAAATAGCCGTAGGAGTGATTTGAACCAAAAAATTCAAAATTCAAAAAAGTGTAAATTATAAAATTCCTTAATATGTCATTGTGCTGGAAAATTTATCATTTTTTCACCATACATTCTCAAAAAACTCAAATAAACCACCCAAGATGCACCGACCTGTGATCAGAATCGATATTCAGAGAAAAAAAAATTGTGCAAAAAAGTGCCTTTTCTGACCACCGCGGGGCTGTGAAAAAATGGTAATTTTTCACACATGCACCTCCAGAAAAAATCATTCTTATTTCTTCGCGTTTTGCCATTGAACCCTGGGATCCATGAAATACACTCCCAAATAGCCGTAGGAGTGATTCAAAACAAAAAATTCAAAATTTAAAAAAGTTTGAATTCTAAAAATACCTTAATATGTCATTGTGCTGAAAAATTTATCATTTTTTCATCATAAATTCTCAAAAAACTCAAATAAACCACCCCAGATGCACCAACCTGTGATCACAAATCGATATTCGGAGAAAAAAAATTGTGCAAAATAGTGCCTTTTCTGACCACCGGGGGGCTGAGAAAAAATGGTAATTTTTCACACATGACACCTCCAGAAAAAAATCATTCTCATTTCTTCGCATTTTGCCAATGAACCCTGGGAGCCATGAAATACACTCCCAAATAGCCATAGGAGGGATTTAAAACAAAAAATTCAAAATTCAAAAAAATTGAATTCTAAAATTCCTTAATATGTCATTGTGCTGGAAAATTTATCATTTTTTTCACCATAAATTCTCAAAAAACTCAAATAAACCACACCAGATGCACCGACCTGTGATCAGAATCGATATTCGGAGAAAAAAAAATTGTGCAGAAAAGTGCCTTTTCTGACCACCGCGGGGCTGTGAAAAAATGGTAATTTTTCACACATGACACCTCTAGAAAAAATCATTCTTATTTCTTCGCGTTTTGCCATTGAACCCTGGGATCCATGAAATACACTCCCAAATAGCCGTAGGAGTAATTCAAAACAAAAAATTCAAAATTTAAAAAAGTTTGAATTCTAAAAATACCTTAATATGTCATTGTGCTGAAAAATTTATTATTTTTTTATCATAAATTCTCAAAAAACTCAAATAAACCACACCAGATGCACCGACCTGTGATCAGAATCGATATTCGGAGAAAAAAAAATTGTGCAAAAAAGTGTCTTTTCTGACCACCGCGGGGCTGTGAAAAAATGGTAATTTTTCACACATGACACTTCCAGAAAAAAATCATTCCTATTTCTTCGTATTTTGCCATTGAACCCTGGGATCCATGAAATACACTCCCAAATAGCCTTAAGAGTGACTCAAGCCAAAATATTCAAAATTCAAAAAAGTTTGAATTCTAAAATTCCTTAATATGTCATTGTGCTGGAAAATTTATCATTCTTTCACCATAAATTCTCAAAAAACTCAAATAAACCACCCCAGATGCACCGACCTGTGATCAGAATCGATATTCGGAGAAAAAAAAATTGTGCAAAAAAGTGCCTTTTCTGACCACCGCCGGGCTGTGAAAAAATGGTAATTTTTCACACATGACACCTCTAGAAAAAAATCATTCTCATTTCTTCGCATTTTGCCAATGAACCCTGGGAGCCATGAAATACACTCCCAAATAGCCATAGGAGGGATTTAAAACAAAAAATTCAAAATTCAAAAAAATTGAATTCTAAAATTCCTTAATATGTCATTTCATTGTGCTGGAAAATTTATCATTTTTTTCACCATAAATTCTCAAAAAACTCAAATAAACCACACCAGATGCACCGACCTGTGATCAGAATCGATATTCGGAGAAAAAAAAATTGTGCAAAAAAGTGCCTTTTCTGACCACCTCGGGGCTGTGAAAAAATGGTAATTTTTCACACATGACACCTCCAGAAAAAATCATTCTTATTTCTTCGCGTTTTGCCATTGAACCCTGGGATCCATGAAATACACTCCCAAATAGCCGTAGGAGTAATTCAAAACAAAAAATTCAAAATTTAAAAAAGTTTGAATTCTAAAAATACCTTAATAAGTCATTGTGCTGAAAAATTTATTATTTTTCTATCATAAATTCTCAAAAAACTCAAATAAACCACACCAGATGCACCGACCTGTGATCAGAATCGATATTTGGAGAAAAAAAAATTGTGCAAAAAAGTGTCTTTTCTGACCACCGCGGGGCTGTGAAAAAATGGTAATTTTTCACACATGACACTTCCAGAAAAAAATCATTCCTATTTCTTCGTATTTTGCCATTGAACCCTGGGATCCATGAAATACACTCCCAAATAGCCTTAAGAGTGACTCAAGCCAAAATATTCAAAATTCAAAAAAGTTTGAATTCTAAAATTCCTTAGTATGTCATTGTGCTGGAAAATTTATCATTCTTTCACCATAAATTCTCAAAAAACTCAAATAAACCACCCCAGATGCACCGACCTGTGATCAGAATCGATATTCGGAGAAAAAAAAATTGTGCAAAAAAGTGCCTTTTCTGACCACCGCCGGGCTGTGAAAAAATGGTAATTTTTCACACATGACACCTCTAGAAAAAAATCATTCTCATTTCTTCGCATTTTGCCAATGAACCCTGGGAGCCATGAAATACACTCCCAAATAGCCATAGGAGGGATTTAAAACAAAAAATTCAAAATTCAAAAAAAATTGAATTCTAAAATTCCTTAATATGTCATTTCATTGTGCTGGAAAATTTATCATTTTTTTCACCATAAATTCTCAAAAAACTCAAATAAACCACACCAGATGCACCGACCTGTGATCAGAATCGATATTCAGAGAAAAAAAAATTGTGCAAAAAAGTGCCTTTTCTGACCTCCGCGGGGCTGTGAAAAAATGGTAATTTTTCACACATGACACCTCCAGAAAAAATCATTCTTATTTCTTCGCGTTTTGCCATTGAACCCTGGGATCCATGAAATACACTCCCAAATAGCCGTAGGAGTAATTCAAAACAAAAAATTCAAAATTTAAAAAAGCTTGAATTCTAAAAATACCTTAATATGTCATTGTGCTGAAAAATTTATTATTTTTTTATCATAAATACTCAAAAAACTCAAATAAACCACCCCAGATGCACCGACCTGTGATCAGAATCGATATTCGGAGAAAAAAAAATTGTGCAAAAAAGTGCCTTTTCTGACCACCGCGGGGCTGTGAAAAAATGGTAATTTTTCACACATGACACTTCCAGAAAAAAATCATTCCTATTTCTTCGTATTTTGCCATTGAACCCTGGGATCCATGAAATACACTCCCAAATAGCCTTAAGAGTGACTCAAGCCAAAATATTCAAAATTCAAAAAAGTTTGAATTCTAAAATTCCTTAATATGTCATTGTGCTGGAAAATGTATCATTCTTTCACCATAAATTCTCAAAAAACTCAAATAAACCACCCCAGATGCACCGACCTGTGATCAGAATCGATATTCGGAGAAAAAAAAATTGTGCAAAAAAGTGCCTTTTCTGACCACCGCCGGGCTGTGAAAAAATGGTAATTTTTCACACATGACACCTCTAGAAAAAAATCATTCTCATTTCTTCGCATTTTGCCAATGAACCCTGGGAGCCATGAAATACACTCCCAAATAGCCATAGGAGGGATTTAAAACAAAAAATTCAAAATTCAAAAAAAATTGAATTCTAAAATTCCTTAATATGTGACGCAGCATGCCAAAACCAGGCTCTTCTCGAAAATAAAGTTTTTTAAAAAAAATCCACCATCTGATAGCGCTTTATGTTCTGTGCATTTTAAAACAAATTGTATGAAAATCGGACGAGTATTTCCAAAGATACAGCTACTCAAAACAAAAAAGTCCAACCCAATTTTCTGGCATAGTACTATTGAGAAAACTGTCTTTAAAGGTAACCATTAAAAATAAGATAAATTGTAAACTTGTACAAGAAATCACAAAATTTGTCAAATTTATACATAAGAAAAACAGTTTCATTGAACATAAAAAATGAAATCGGATGGAACCCAACCCAATTACACATGGTGACATGGGTTGGAGTTGGGCTTAAGAGGGGTGTTACCCCGAGGTCATCTCAAGGTCATCCCAAGGTCATCTCAAGGTCACAGCAAGGTCAAATCAACTAAAAAGAGCAAAATATAGGTTTTTTTACCAATTCTGTTAACTTGAAGTGTATGTGATGGTAGAACCCCGCCTCGACCCCAACATGGAGCTATACTGAACATAAACATGAGGTTAAAGGGGAAATATAGGGGTTGGAGGGGTGATACCCCATTAAATCACCTTGATGTCACCCCTGTCTGAAATGACATAAGTGTACCAAAAAACACAATGATTGTCATGTTTGGACTAATGGTCGGTACTTTAATTAAATTTGATAAAGCCCAATCCAAATATGCATGATGACATGGGTTGGGGTTGAGCTTCATAGAGCTGTTACCCCAAGGTCATGGCAAGGTCATCTCAAGGTCACATCAAGGTCAAATCAACACAAAGGGGTGAAAATAGCTTATTTTTTCTGTTTTTGTTCAAATTTAGTTCAATTGAGATATCTAAGATTGTTTAAACCCAACTAGACACCAACAATGAGTTATACCAAACATACCCTAATAGGTTACAGGGGTGATATAGGGTTTGGAGAGGTTATACCCCAGCAAATCACCCATGTCACCCCTGTCTGAAATAGCAGAAATTGACCAAATAACAAAACGATTGCCATGTTTAGACCAATTGTAAATACTTCAATTTTATGTGATGAAGTCCAAACTGTGTACACACGTGGTCCAAAGGGTTGGGGCTGGGCTTTATAAAGCTGTTACCCCAAGGTCATGGCAAGGTCATCTCAAGGTCACAGCAAGGTCACAGCAAAGTCAAATCAATACAAAAGTGTTGAATAAAGCATATTTTTGTTGTTTCTGCTCCAATTTTGTTCACTTGAGATGCTCATGATGGCTAAAACCCAGCCGGACCCCAACATGGATGTATACCAAGCATACCCAAGAGGTTACAGAGGTATTTTTGAGTTAAAGAGGTCATACCCCGTCAAATCATGCTTATGTCATCCCTGTCTGAAATGGGCCAAATAACAAAATGATGGCCGTGCTTAGACCAATGGTCAATACTTCAATTTCATGTGAAGAAATCCAACCAAAGTACACATGGGGACATGGGTTGGGGATGTACTTCTGAGGGGTGTTACCTCAAGGCCATGGCAAGGTCATCTCAAGGTCACAGCAGGTCAAATCAACACAAAAGAGGGGGAAATAGCATAATTGAGTTGTTTTTGCTACAATTTTGTACACTTGAGATGCCTAAGAAAAAGGAAACCCACGTGGACCCTAACATGGATGTATATCAAGCATATCCCAAGATGTTAAAAGGGTAATAAAGGGGTTAGAGGGGTAATATCCCATTGAATCACCCTGATGTGCCCCCTGTTTGAAATGGAAGAAAAGAACCAAGTAACACAATAATTGCCTGGTTTAGACTGAGGGTCTTTACTTTAATTTAATATATGTATGTTATGAAGTCCAACCCAAGTAGGCTTACACATAATTAGCTGGGTTGGAATTAGGCTTCATGGGTGTTACCCCAAGGTCATGGCAAGGTCATCTCAAGGTAATTTCAAGGTCAAATCCAAGAAAACTGAAAAGTTACATTGGTTAGCATAAAGGTGCACTGATATGCTTATATTATACTGGTGGAAATTTGAACCAGGATAGCGCTAATTTTATTTTTACCAACTTGTGTCTGGCAGGCTACCGCGATCTACAACTTCAAGCGGATAAAATTGCTCATAATTTGAATAAAAATATAGTCCTATGCCAATCAACACACTTAAAAAAAATCAAAACAACATTACATTTATGAGATAATATTTGTCATTTTAGATATTTATTGTTGATCACACCAAGGCCACATAAAGGTCATGTCAAGGTCAAATTTTGCTAAAATATGTTAAGTAGACTTTGGTGTTTTTCTAATGAATTATTCAAGATAATTTTGTACACAAATTAAGAATACAATTATTCAGCATCTGGTTATTCAGTGATTTGAGGTATCAAATGTTTTATTATACACCAGTGACCACAACATTATACTATAGTCTAGCATAGCCCAGAGGATGGACAATCCTCTCCCAACAATGTCACAGTTGTGTACTTTAAGAAATAGTCATATAGCCATCCATTTCAATGAATTATCCAGGATACAAGTGTACTGAGACTTAGAAGATCTTCCTTCTTTCAGCCTCTGATTATTCTGTGATTTGATGTAAAAAAAGTTATATCATACGCCAGTGACCACAAAATTATACTATAGTCTGTCCACAATTTTACACTCCTGTGCACTGCAACAAATAGAAGTCATGTAGATCTGGTCATCCAAATCGACACCATCCATTCTTTTCTTCTACAATATCTACAACTCCAGGTATCATTTTCTGAAACATACATTACACACAATAATGAAAAAGGCTATTACATCCAACATAATAATTTCAGATAATAAAATATTTAACTTTTTTTTTAATGCTGGGAAATTCTAATCAGTTGTTAATAGTGATAGTTGATAACTTGTAAATCTGCTGATATAGCTATTTGAAACGAATACTCCAATACTAGCCTGTAACTTTAAGATACAACTGATGATCACACAGGATGAGGATACAAATTTTAAAAATGTACATTCCTAATGTTGGGATAGAAAAATTCACTTACTTATCTCACTGAATAAATATATTAGGTTTACAAAGAATGTTGGTTCAACGCTGGTCTGATGTTGTATACAGTGGACCAACATTGATTCAACATCTTGTGTCTGCTGGGATATGACAGAAATTTATGGAACAATATAACTGCATAACATGTATGAGGACCATTATTCTGGTAATGTTTGTAGTGTTTATTTTAAACAAGGGAAGGACAGTGAATAACAAAAAAATAAGAATTTAAGAAAAGAAAAAAATGTGATTTGCTTGTTTTTTATATTGTGATTATTTTATGATTCCAACTTGCAGGATATATCAGACAATTTAACAAAAGAGTATGGCAAAAATCAGATATTTTTTGTGGTAGGCTATGAAATGGGAATATGGTTAGGTTTACAATTAAACCTGCGCTAATGATACTAACCTTACTGTACATATTTAGTGACTTTTTTGTTTTCTATTCTGGAATGTCAGATGGCTAGCAGCTGCACATATTTACTATCATGCCATTTTGCAGTGAGAATTTGATCTTTTCTGAACAAAATCACTTTATTCTTTGGTACCTGCCAAATGTAAAAACAAAAGACATTTGACATTTTGAACCATCATTTTTATCCACCTGTTTATTCATATCTTATATTATAGGCATACATATTATACAGTAGTCTATATCCTTACAAATCATATGAATTTTAAATACTGTACTTAGCTCAAATGAAGTTCATATCATAAATGTGCTATAATAATTTTACTCAAAAATGTATCTATTGGAATAATGAAGCATTACATGTGACTTAAATTACATTATATTGTGAAATGACTTAAATATTACCGGTAGTGTCTTGCTGTCAGTGGAAATATATTTTATGAATAGGTGAAAGTTTGAGAATTACATGTCTGTTAAAAAAGGTTTAAAACAATAAATACCTAACTAGTCTTCTTCGACAAATTGAGTCAAGCAAGAGTTGCCAAGATTTAAGTAGCACTTCCAGTGACAATTTCTGCATGCAGCCTCAACTCAATTGAAGTTGCTGTATCAACTTGCAAAGCTGTTTCAACCTGAAAATGATAAGTAGCAAAAAATGAAAAATAGCAAAAAGTAATTTCAAGATAATTTTATTTTATTTATAATTTGCGCACAGTAATCCATATTCAAGTTATGATAAAAGAAATATGTTTTCAAACTGAAAATCAAAAATGGAATTTAGCTTTCAATTTTCATTTTTGGACAAAATCCATCGATAGTAGCCTACTGTTGGACAGACAATGACATGAATGATGAGTCAATAATGTTAGTCTAGACTAGGTTAACATAATTAATTATGCCCAGATACCTGGGGTTCATATTGAGCAAGGAGGAGTGAATGTATTTCGCTGATGTCTCAGTCAACTCTCAACTAATTTTCATTCAGTAGGCTTAGGGCCTACTATTTTCAGTGATGCAGTGACTACCCTAAGAAAAATGTCAGCAATTATAGGCCTAGGCTAATACTAGTCGCAGCATAACTTGGGTAAAAAAATAATTTTTAGTCAATAAATATTTTTAAAATATCAAAACACAAGGTTCGCGATGAGGTATGAACTATAGTCTAGTAGGCCTACTGGCTTATTATATACTAAAAAAATCGCACAATATGCAAAGTAACGTTAGTCCCCACATTCATGACTAGAAGTAGCCTAGAACATTTGAATAAATAGGCCTATTGTGTGAAACGTAGGCATTGGCCTGAAATGTAAAATCTCATAAACATGGTCAGTGCCATTGCCGTTGCCCCCCCCCCCCCCCCGCATTGGTTGATAGGCCTACTAATAGGTGTAGGCCTAGGTCTAGGCCTAGGCCTAATAGGCTAATTGACAGACTCTGAGTGAGAAATTATGAATTATGTTTTCACTCACACTCAGCGTCTCTGAGAGAGCAGGGACAGTGTGCCTGTCAGACTGAGTGTGAGTCAGTGAGAGTCAGTGAGTGTCACTCACTCACTCAGTCACTGACACTCAATTACTGACGTGACACTGACAGTGACACCGGAAAAACTGCAAGTGCGAGCTTTAGAAGTTTAGGCCTTATCTTTAGTCTAGACTGTGTCAGTGTGTTCGACTGTGAGCCAGTGCAGTGGCTGGCAGTGTCCGCGAATCAAGTGTCACTGTGAATGTCAGTCAGTGAGTCACTCACTGCCGAGCCGGAGTCATCCCCTGACAATTTGGATTTTCAATTTTGGCTTGGCACGGGCGATATTTGAGTAGACTAACGAATGCTTACCTGTGACTGTGTTATTTTTCTCATCGGCAGGATTAATTTCAGGAAATGTGCATCGACGATGATATATTCTGTTTTCAGGTTCAGCAAGTGAACTTTTAAACACATTTTCTTGTGAAATTACCTAAAACGTGGACGTTGTCCTAGAAATGGCGCGGAAAAAAATGTAAACAATCGACCGCACGACCAGTGAACTGTTTCCGGTAGAGTCGTTGTCAGTCATGTCAAAGGTTGCCGGCAAAAATCGTCTTAAAAACCTTCGAATCAGATAAAAAAGGTGGAAATAACTTCAATAATGTGTTAAAAACATATTATTCAACGTCAAAACACTTAATTTGAAAAAAGCATAGATAAAAAATTATCCAGTATTTGGCAGTTTCAAATCTGTTTTATGCAAATCAACACTGTGCGAGAAGCGCCTGGTTTTGCTGTGGCGCGTCACATATGTCATTTCATTGTGCTGGAAAATTTATCATTTTTTTCACCATAAATTCTCAAAAAACTCAAATAAACCACACCAGATGCACCGACCTGTGATCAGAATCGATATTCGGAGAAAAAAAAATTGTGCAAAAAAGTGCCTTTTCTGACCTCCGCGGGGCTGTGAAAAAATGGTAATTTTTCACACATGACACCTCCAGAAAAAATCATTCTTATTTCTTCGCGTTTTGCCATTGAACCCTGGGATCCATGAAATACACTCCCAAATAGCCGTAGGAGTAATTCAAAACAAAAAATTCAAAATTTAAAAAAGCTTGAATTCTAAAAATACCTTAATATGTCATTGTGCTGAAAAATTTATTATTTTTTTATCATAAATTCTCAAAAAACTCAAATAAACCACCCCAGATGCACCGACCTGTGATCAGAATCGATATTCGGAGAAAAAAAAAATGTGCAAAAAAGTGCCTTTTCTGACCACCGCGGGGCTGTGAAAAAATGGTAATTTTTCACACATGACACTTCCAGAAAAAAATCATTCCTATTTCTTCGTATTTTGCCATTGAACCCTGGGATCCATGAAATACACTCCCAAATAGCCTTAAGAGTGACTCAAGCCAAAATATTCAAAATTCAAAAAAGTTTGAATTCTAAAATTCCTTAATATGTCATTGTGCTGGAAAATGTATCATTCTTTCACCATAAATTCTCAAAAAACTCAAATAAACCACCCCAGATGCACCGACCTGTGATCAGAATCGATATTCGGAGAAAAAAAAATTGTGCAAAAAAGTGCCTTTTCTGACCACCGCCGGGCTGTGAAAAAATGGTAATTTTTCACACATGACACCTCTAGAAAAAAATCATTCTCATTTCTTCGCATTTTGCCAATGAACCCTGGGAGCCATGAAATACACTCCCAAATAGCCATAGGAGGAGTTAAAACAAAAAATTCAAAATTCAAAAAAGTGTAAATTATTAAATTCCTTAATATGTCATTGTGCTGGAAAATTTATCATTTTTTCACCATACATTCTCAAAAAACTCAAATTAACCACCCCAGATGCACCGACCTGTGATCAGAATCGATATTCAAAGAAAAAAAAATTGTGCAAAAAAGTGCCTTTTCTGACCACCGCGGGGCTGTGAAAAAATGGTAATTTTTCACACATGACACCTCCAGAAAAAAAATCATTCTTATTTCTTCGCGTTTTGCCATGGAACCCTGGGATCCATGAAATACACTCCCAAATAGCCGTAGGAGTGATTTGAACCAAAAAATTCAAAATTCAAAAAAGTGTAAATTATAAAATTCCTTAATATGTCATTGTGCTGGAAAATTTATCATTTTTTCACCATACATTCTCAAAAAACTCAAATTAACCACCCCAGATGCACCGACCTGTGATCAGAATCGATATTCGAAGAAAAAAAAATTGTGCAAAAAAGTGCCTTTTCTGACCACCGCGGGGCTGTGAAAAAATGGTAATTTTTCACACATGACACCTCCAGAAAAAAAATCATTCTTATTTCTTCGCGTTTTGCCATTGAACCCTGGGATCCATGAAATACACCCCAAATAGCCGTAGAAGTGATTTGAACCAAAAAATTCAAAATTCGAAAAAGTTTAAATTCTAAAATTCCTTAATATGTCATTGTACTGGAAAATTTATCATTTCTTTCACCATAAATTCTCAAAAAACTCAAATAAACCACCCAAGATGCACCGACCTGTGATCAGAATCGATATTCGAAGAAAAAAAAATTGTGCAAAAAAGTGCCTTTTCTGACCACCGCGGGGCTGTGAAAAAATGGTAATTTTTCACACATGACACCTCCAGAAAAAAAATCATTCTTATTTCTTCGCGTTTTGCCATTGAACCCTGGGATCCATGAAATACACTCCCAAATAGCCGTAGGAGTGATTTGAACCAAAAAATTCAAAATTCAAAAAAGTGTAAATTATAAAATTCCTTAATATGTCATTGTGCTGGAAAATTTATCATTTTTTCACCATACATTCTCAAAAAACTCAAATTAACGACCCCAGATGCACCGACCTGTGATCAGAATCGATATTCGAAGAAAAAAAAATTGTGCAAAAAAGTGCCTTTTCTGACCACCGCGGGGCTGTGAAAAAATGGTAATTTTTCACACATGCACCTCCAGAAAAAATCATTCTTATTTCTTCGCGTTTTGCCATTGAACCCTGGGATCCATGAAATACACTCCCAAATAGCCGTAGGAGTGATTCAAAACAAAAAATTCAAAATTTCAAAAAGTTTGAATTCTAAAAATACCTTAATATGTCATTGTGCTGAAAAATTTATCATTTTTTCATCATAAATTCTCAAAAAAACTCAAATAAACCACCCCAGATGCACCAACCTGTGATCACAAATCGATATTCGGAGAAAAAAAATTGTGCAAAATAGTGCCTTTTCTGACCACCGGGGGGCTGAGAAAAAATGGTAATTTTTCACACATGACACCTCCAGAAAAAAATCATTCTCATTTCTTCGCATTTTGCCAATGAACCCTGGGAGCCATGAAATACACTCCCAAATAGCCATAGGAGGGATTTAAAACAAAAAATTCAAAATTCAAAAAAAATTGAATTCTAAAATTCCTTAATAAGTCATTGTGCTGAAAAATTTATCATTTTTTCATCATAAATTCTCAAAAAACTCAAATAAACCACCCCAGATGCACCGACCTGTGATCAGAATCGATATCCGGAGAAAAAAAAATTGTGCAAAATAGTGCCTTTTCTGACAACCGCGGGGCTGAGAAAAAATGATAATTTTTCACACATGACACCTCCAGAAAAAAATCATTCTCATTTCTTCGCATTTTGCCAATGAACCCTGGGAGCCATGAAATACACTCCTAAATAGCCATAGGAGTGATTTAAAACAAAAAATTCGAAATTCAAAAAAGTTTGAATTCTAAAATTCCTTAATTTGTCATTGTGCTGGAAAATTTATCATTTTTTTTCAGCATGAATTCTCAAAAAACGCAAATAAACCACCCCAGATGCACCGACCTGTGATCAGAATCGATATTCGGAGAAAAATAATTGTGCAAAAAAGTGCCTTTTCTGACCACCGCGGGGCTGTGAAAAAATGGTAATTTTTCACACATGACACCTCTAGAAAAAAATCATTCTCATTTCTTCGCATTTTGCCAATGAACCCTGGGAGCCATGAAATACACTCTCAAATAGCCATAGGAGTGATTTAAAACAAAAAATTCAAAATTCAAAAAAGTTTGATTTATAAAATTCCTTAATATGTCATTGTGCTGGAAAATTTATCATTTTTTAACCATACATTCTCAAAAAACTCAAATTAACCACCCCAGATGCACCGACCTGTGATCAGAATCGATATTCAGAGAAAAAAAAATTGTGCAAAAAAGTGCCTTTTCTGACCACCGCGGGGCTGTGAAAAAATGGTAATTTTTCACACATGACACCTCCAGAAAAAATCATTCTTATTTCTTCGCGTTTTGCCATTGAACCCTGGGATCCATGAAATACACTCCCAAATAGCCGTAGGAGTGATTCAAAACAAAAAATTCAAAATTTAAAAAAGTTTGAATTCTAAAAATACCCTAATATGTCATTGTGCTGAAAAATTTATCATTTTTTCATCATAAATTCTCAAAAAACTCAAATAAACCACCCCAGATGCACCAACCTGTGATCACAAATCGATATTCGGAGAAAAAAAATTGTGCAAAATAGTGCCTTTTCTGACCACCGCGGGGCTGTGAAAAAATGGTATTTTTTCACACATGACACCTCTAAAAAAAAATAATTCTCATCTCTTCGCATTTTGCCAATGAACCCTGGGAGCCATGAAATACACTCCCAAATAGCCATAGGAGTGATTTAAAACAAAAAATTCAAAATTAAAAAAAGTTTGAATTATAAAATTCCTTAATATGTCATTGTGCTGGAAAATTTATCATTTTTTTCACCATACATTCTCAAAAAACTCAAATTAACCACCCCAGATGCACCGACCTGTGATCAGAATCGATATTCAAAGAAAAAAAAATTGTGCAAAAAAGTGCCTTTTCTGACCACCGCGGGGCTGTGAAAAAATGGTAATTTTTCACACATGACACCTCCAGGAAAAATCATTCTTATTTCTTCGCGTTTTGCCATTGAACCCTGGGATCCATGAAATACACTCCCAAATAGCCGTAGGAGTGATTCAAAACAAAGAATTCAAAATTTAAAAAAGTTTGAATTCTAAAAATACCTTAATATGTCATTGTGCTGAAAAATTTATTATTTTTTTATCATAAATTCTCAAAAAACTCAAATAAACCACCCCAGATGCACCGACCTGTGATCAGAATCGATATTCGGAGAAAAAAAAATTGTGCAAAAAAGTGCCTTTTCTGACCACCGCGGGGCTGTGAAAAAATGGTAATTTTTCACACATGACACTTCCAGAAAAAAATTATTCTTATTTCTTCGTATTTTGCCATTGAACCCTGGGATCCATGAAATACACTCCCAAATAGCCTTAAGAGTGACTCAAGCCAAAATATTCAAAATTCAAAAAAGTTTGAATTCTAAAATTCCTTAATATGTCATTGTGCTGGAAAATTTATCATTCTTTCACCATAAATTCTCAAAAAACTCAAATAAACCACCCCAGATGCACCGACCTGTGATCAGAATCGATATTCGGAGAAAAAAAAATTGTGCAAAAAAGTGCCTTTTCTGACCACCGCCGCGCTGTGAAAAAATGGTAATTTTTCACACATGACACCTCTAAAAAAAATCATTCTCATTTCTTTGCATTTTGCCAATGAACCCTGGGAGCCATGAAATACACTCCCAAATAGCCATAGGAGGGATTTAAAACAAAAAATTCAAAATTCAAAAAAGTTTGAATTCTAAAATTCCTTAATATGTCATTGTGCTGGAAAATTTATCATTTTTTTCACCATAAATTCTCAAAAAACTCAAATAAACCACCCAAGATGCACCGACCTGTGATCAGAATCGATATTCGGAGAAAAAAAATTGTGCAAAAAAGTGCCTTTTCTGACCACCGCGGAGCTGTGGAAAAATGGTAATTTTTCACACATGACACCTCTAGAAAAATATCATTCTCATTTCTTCGCATTTTGCCATTGAACCCTGGGATCCATGAAATACACTCCCAAATAGCCGTAGGAGTGATTTGAACCAAAAAAATTCAAAATTCGAAAAAGTTTAAATTCTAAAATTCCTTAATATGTCATTGTGCTGGAAAATTTATCATTTCTTTCACCATAAATTCTCAAAAAACTCAAATAAACCACCCCAGATGCACCGACCTGTGATCAGAATCGATATTCGGAGAAAAAAAAATTGTGCAAAAAAGTGCCTTTTCTGACCACCGCGGGGCTGTGAAAAAATGGTAATTTTTCACACATGACACCTCTAGAAAAAAATAATTCTCATCTCTTCGCATTTTGCCAATGAACCCTGGGAGCCATGAAATACACTCCCAAATAGCCATAGGAGTGATTTAAAACAAAAAATTCAAAATTAAAAAAAGTTTGAATTATAAAATTCCTTAATATGTCATTGTGCTGGAAAATTTATCATTTTTTTCACCATACATTCTCAAAAAACTCAAATTAACCACCCCAGATGCACCGACCTGTGATCAGAATCGATATTCAAAGAAAAAAAAATTGTGCAAAAAAGTGTCTTTTCTGACCACCGCGGGGCTGTGAAAAAATGGTAATTTTTCACACATGACACCTCCAGGAAAAATCATTCTTATTTCTTCGCGTTTTGCCATTGAACCCTGGGATCCATGAAATACACTCCCAAATAGCCGTAGGAGTGATTCAAAACAAAAAATTCAAAATTTAAAAAAGTTTGAATTCTAAAAATACCTTAATATGTCATTGTGCTGAAAAATTTATTATTTTTTTATCATAAATTCTCAAAAAACTCAAATAAACCACCCCAGATGCACCGACCTGTGATCAGAATCGATATTCGGAGAAAAAAAAATTGTGCAAAAAAGTGCCTTTTCTGACCACCGCGGGGCTGTGAAAAAATGGTAATTTTTCACACATGACACTTCCAGAAAAAAATTATTCTTATTTCTTCGTATTTTGCCATTGAACCCTGGGATCCATGAAATACACTCCCAAATAGCCTTAAGAGTGACTCAAGCCAAAATATTCAAAATTCAAAAAAGTTTGAATTCTAAAATTCCTTAATATGTCATTGTGCTGGAAAATTTATCATTCTTTCACCATAAATTCTCAAAAAACTCAAATAAACCACCCCAGATGCACCGACCTGTGATCAGAATCGATATTCGGAGAAAAAAAAATTGTGCAAAAAAGTGCCTTTTCTGACCACCGCCGGGCTGTGAAAAAATGGTAATTTTTCACACATGACACCTCTAAAAAAAATCATTCTCATTTCTTTGCATTTTGCCAATGAACCCTGGGAGCCATTAAATACACTCCCAAATAGCCATAGGAGGGATTTAAAACAAAAAATTCAAAATTCAAAAAAGTTTGAATTCTAAAATTCCTTAATATGTCATTGTGCTGGAAAATTTATCATTTTTTTCACCATAAATTCTCAAAAAACTCAAATAAACCATCCAAGATGCACCGACCTGTGATCAGAATCGATATTCGGAGAAAAAAAATTGTGCAAAAAAGTGCCTTTTCTGACCACCGCGGAGCTGTGGAAAAATGGTAATTTTTCACACATGACACCTCTAGAAAAATATCATTCTCATTTCTTCGCATTTTGCCAATGAACCCTGGGAGCCATGAAATACACTCCCAAATAGCCATAGGAGTGATTTAAACCAAAAAATTCAAAATTCAAAAAAGTTTGAATTTTAAAATTCCTTAATATGTCATTGTGCTGGAAAATTTATCATTTTTTTTACCATAAATTCTCAAAAAACTCAAATAAACCACCCCAGATGCACCGACCTGTGATCAGAATCGATATTCGTAGAAAAAAAAATTGTGCAAAAAAGTGCCTTTTCTGACCACCACGGGGCTGTGAAAAAATGGTAATTTTTCACACATGACACCTCCAGAAAAAAATCATTCTTATTTCTTCGCGTTTTGCCATTGAACCCTGGGATCCATGAAATGCACTCCCAAATACCCGTAGGAGTGATTTGAACCAAAATTTTCAAAATTCGAAAAAGTTTAAATTCTAAAATTCCTTAATATGTCATTGCGCTGGAAAATTTATCATTTCTTTCACCATAAATTCTCAAAAAACTCAAATAAACCACCCAAGATGCACCGACCTGTGATCAGAATCGATATTCAGAGAAAAAAAAATTGTGCAAAAAAGTGCCTTTTCTGACCACCGCGGGGCTGTGAAAAAATGGTAATTTTTCACACATGACACCTCCAGAAAAAATCATTCTTATTTCTTCGCGTTTTGCCATTGAACCCTGGGATCCATGAAATACACTCCCAAATAGCCGTAGGAGTGATTCAAAACAAAAAATTCAAAATTTAAAAAAGTTTGAATTCTAAAAATACCTTAATATGTCATTGTGCTGAAAAATTTATCATTTTTTCATCATAAATTCTCAAAAAACTCAAATAAACCACCCCAGATGCACCGACCTGTGATCAGAATCGATATCCAAAGAAAAAAAAATTGTGCAAAAAAGTGCCTTTTCTGACAACCGCGGGGCTGAGAAAAAATAATAATTTTTCACACATGACACCTCCAGAAAAAAATCATTCTCATTTCTTCGCATTTTGCCAATGAACCCTGGGAGCCATGAAATACACTCCTAAATAGCCATAGGAGTGACTTAAAACAAAAAATTCGAAATTCAAAAAAGTTTGAATTCTAAAATTCCTTAATTTGTCATTGTGCTGGAAAATTTATCATTTTTTTCACCATGAATTCTCAAAAAACGCAAATAAACCACCCCAGATGCACCGACCTGTGATCAGAATCGATATTCGGAGAAAAATAATTGTGCAAAAAAGTGCCTTTTCTGACCACCACGGGGCTGTGAAAAAATGGTAATTTTTCACACATGACACCTCTAGAAAAAAATCATTCTCATTTCTTCGCATTTTGCCAATGAACCCTGGGAGCCATGAAATACACTCCCAAATAGCCATAGGAGTGATTTAAAACAAAAAATTCAAAATTCAAAAAAGTTTGAATTATAAAATTCCTTAATATGTCATTGTGCTGGAAAATTTATCATTTTTTCATCATAAATTCTCAAAAAACTCAAATAAACCACCCCAGATGCACCGACCTGTGATCAGAATCGATATCCAAAGAAAAAAAAATTGTGCAAAATAGTGCCTTTTCTGACAACCGCGGGGCTGAGAAAAAATGATAATTTTTCACACATGACACCTCCAGAAAAAAATCATTCTCATTTCTTCGCATTTTGCCAATGAACCCTGGGAGCCATGAAATACACTCCTAAATAGCCATAGGAGTGATTTATAACAAAAAATTCGAAATTCAAAAAAGTTTGAATTCTAAAATTCCTTAATTTGTCATTGTGCTGGAAAATTTATCATTTTTTTCACCATGAATTCTCAAAAAACGCAAATAAACCACCCCAGATGCACCGACCTGTGATCAGAATCGATATTCGGAGAAAAATAATTGTGCAAAAAAGAGCCTTTTCTGACCACCGCGGGGCTGTGAAAAAATGGTAATTTTTCACACATGACACCTCCAGAATAAAATCATTTTTATTTCTTCGCATTTTGCCATTGAACCCTGGCTTCCATGAAGTACACTCTCAAATAGCCGTAGGAGTAATTTAAACCAAAAAATTGACAATTCAAAAAAGTTTGAATTCTAAAAATACCTTAATATGACATTGTGCTGGAAAAGTTATCATTTTTTTCATCATAAATGCTCAAAAAACTCAAATAAACCACCCCAGATGCACCGACCTGTGATCAGAATCGATATTCAGAGAAAAAAAAATTGTGCAAAATAGTGCCTTTTCTGACCACCGCGGGGCTGTGAAAAAATGGTAATTTTTCACACATGACACCTCCAGAAAAAATCATTCTTATTTCTTCGCGTATTGCCATTGAACCCTGGGATCCATGAAATACACTCCAAATAGCCATAGGAATGATGCAAAACAAAAAATTCAAAATTCAAAAAAGTTTGAATTCTACAAGACTACATAAGTCCAGGAGCTCCCGCTCCGAATTAGAATTTGATTTAAGCAATTTTGTGTAGGGTTATTAATGTAGTCCTAGTCTAGGTCAAAAATCAAGACGCAAGACAACTAGGTCTAAGAAGCCCAGTCTAAGAGTGAGATAAGAACTAGACAGTCTGTCAGAGATTGCAAACCTCCATTGAAATTAATGATCCTAATCAGTATCCCAGTAATGGTCTACCTATCTGGCACGGTTTACCCGTAATCAGGCCAATCAAGTTATCTAATAGCTGATTTACGGTCATTTTGAATTCGATATAAATTAGTTAAAAACTTAAGGTGCATCCTCCCCCGAAACCTCAAATTTTGTTTTATAGTAATGGACTAACATCTAACACAGTTTGCAAAATATTGGACATGTGAAAGTAAATAATGGCCGATAGGGGGCCATATTGAAATTGATCGAATCAGAATTTTTCAAGATGCATCCTCAGCTGGAATCTCACATTTCATTCTATAGTAATCGTCTAGCTATCTAGCACGGTTTACCAAATATCGGCCATGTGAAAATGAATAATGGCCTAAAGGCGGCCATTTTGAATTTGATCAAGTCAAAATTTTCCAAGATGCATCTTCAGCTGAAATCTCACATTTCATTCAATAGTAATGGTCTAGCCATCTAGCACGGTTTACGAAATATCTCCCATGTGAAAGTGAATAATGGCTGATAGGAGGCCATTTTGAATTTGATCAAGTCAAAATTTTTCAAGATGCATCCTCTCCTGAAATCTCACATTTTGTTTTATAGTAATGGTCCAGCTATCTAACACGGTTTACCAAATATCAGCAATGTGGAAGTAAATAGTGGCCGATAGGCGGCCATTTTGAATTCGATTGAGTCAAAAGTTTTTAAAAGGCATCCTCTCCCGAAACGTCACATTTTGTTTTATAGTAATGGTCTAGCTATCTAGCACGGTTTACCTGATATTAGGCCTATCCAGGTAAATAATGCTGATTGTCGGCCATTTTGAATTCGTAAGTTAAAAATTTTCAGGGTGCATCCTCCTCGAAAACTCACACTTTGTTTTATAGTAATGAGGTAATGGTCTAGCCATCTAGCACGGTTTACCAAATATCAGCCATGTGAAAATGAATCATGGCCAAAAAGGCGGCCATTTTAAATTTGATCAAGTCAATGCATCCCCATCTGAAAACTCGCATTTCGTTTTACAGTGATGGTCTAGCCATCCAGCACGGCTGACCAAATAACGGCCATGTGAAAGGGAATAATGGCCGATAAGCGGCCATTTTGAATTTTATCGAGTCGAATTTTTTCAAGATGCATCCTCTCCTGAAATCACAAATTTTGTTTTATAGTAATGGTCTAGCCATCTAGCACCGTTTACCAAAAAACGGCCATGTGAAAGTGAATAATGGCCGAGTGGCGGCCATTTTAAACTTGGACGAGTTGAATTTTTTCAAAATGCATCCTCTCCTGAAGCCTTACAATTTGTTTTATAGTAATGGTGTAGATATCTTGGCGGTTTTCATGATATTCCACGATATCAGGCCTGTCGAGGTGAATAATGGCCGATAGGCGGCCATTTTGAATTTTATCAACTTGAAATTTTTAAAGATGCATCCTCTCCTGAAACCTTACAATTTATTTGATATTAATGGTGTAGCTATCTTGAGCGGTTTTCATGATATTCCGCAATATCAGGCCTGTCGAGGTGAATAATGGCCGATAGGCGGCCATTTTTAATTTTATCGACTTGAAACCCACATACCAAAAATTGTTATCCTAGCTTATTTTCTTACAAAGTTATAGGCAAAAAAAGAAGCAAAAAAAACGGAGGTAGAATTCATAGCTCCCTCCGTCTCACCTATGGTGGCGGCGGGAGCTAAAAATTAAGCGATTTAGGGTTAATTAACGCTTAAAGGGTTAGCATACAGTGTACGATGATCAATACCTGCAGACTTCCCACTTGGGAAGCTTGGAGGGTATATGCAGTGCTTCTCTCACGTCTCTGCGGTTGAGATACTGTGTTGTTGCTAGAGCGTTGCTAGAGCGTTGATACAACGTTGGAACACCCTTCAGGTTCTCTGGACGAACATAACGTAGTTTCTGGACAAATAAAAAAAGTGTCGGTGTACACAATTTGTATTTATTAATGATGATTTCAACAGTTAAAATTGTGATTACCATATTTGATTGAAACTGTATTGTCTCTTTTTATATAACTTATTGAAAATAATGAAATAACACCTGGAGCAATGTGGTGGATGGCTGGAAAAGGTTGATTTAATCTAGGATTAGTTAACCAATACTTTGTTTCAAGCTTATTTCATTATTTAACATTTTCAACTGGTCCTGTCACTCGGCAATGAACATCAATGGACTATGCCATTGCAGAAGAATAACGAACATATTCAGGACATAAACAGGACAAAATGATATGATGACCGATCAGATGTAATTACATAATGACAAAACATCACTGAACATAAAGCATTTTTTCTGGACAACGACAGAACATAAAACGAACAATGATGAACACCAATGGTCTCATAGTGAAATCTGTCATAGTGAATGCAAGAAGTATAATTACATGCACCATATAAAATAGGTCATCATAATATACATTTGTATGTTTAGGATTGATATTCACCAGTGTTCACTGATCATCAATTAACACCAACCTGCAGCTCATTTTCATATACTTTGGGCATGAGCATTGCTGCCATGTTGAAGTTTGTGAGGTTGGCATAGTCACTGTCTGGTCCCCTGTAGCATGGTGCGTACAAGTTGTAGACATTCTGAGAACTAATGATCATATGAGCCTGTGATACCTGAAATAACAAGAGCTCTCATGCTCACAACATCCCTGCTCATACAGCCGATAACACACAAATTCATATGCATTTGCAAGACACGGCAAAGACTACTAGAAATTTACCACTCAAACACAGGTCTATAGCTGTTTTCAACTTTTAATTTGTCTTTCACACAACAGAATTTGAAGGATAGCTGGTCTTAAATCTTTCTAGGTTGACATAAAAAATGAATTATTCATGGCAGATCAAAATTGCTTCATTGAATAAGTAAATCAAAGCTGCTTTTATAGATACTAAAAGAATACAAATGTACAGTAAATCCAAAAGCTACATCTGAAAATCATGTGAACCATATTTAGCACTGATCCAATATTTTCCAAGCTATGGCAGGAAAATATTGCAAAGTCAAAAACACAAAACTGGGTCCAAGTAGGGTACTGAAAAAATAATTTAGATCACTGAAGATAAATGTTACACAAAGTTACCTTCCATTGCATAATACGTTGGCAACACTTTGAAATGCATTGAAACTGGATTTTCACATAATTGATTTGAAGGTGGAAATTACATATGGAAAATCTTTCTCCAACTGATTAATGTCAGCTTAAATTAATGAAAACTTAAGAGAAGCAACCCTTTCAACACAAGACATTTACCCAGCGCTCAATCTTGTTCCACGGCTTGCGACGCTGGCCCAATATTAAACTAGCACTGGGTCAACAACTCATGTTTACTGGAAGGCTAACATGCTAAGGACTTTTTTTATTAAACATTTGTCTACTGGTGAATACAGTACTAGATGAATTACCAGGAGAGAACATTGTGGGTCAGTTGATTTGTAGAAGTCACATTTAGATTCTTGATGGTCGCAGCAATGCTCAAACATATCTCCCCACAATCTACAACAACAAATGTATATTAGCCCTTAGACGTCGGAGCTGATAAATTTTCAGTCACTTGAACTTCTGTTCGCTACCGCGATCCACAACTTATATGATTGTCGTTAATTCTATAAATATTTAACTTTTAAAAGCTCAGCGATCCACCACCTCAAATACTGTAGATCTGGTAATATTCGCGGGGTTTTAATTTTCGCAAATTTCGCAAGGAAGACAAATTCGCGAGTTTAAGAATCTCGCGAATATTGTTATTATAATAGTGCTGTATAAGCTGTGAATTCTTTTTGGAAAAATCAATGGAGACTAAATGTTTTTTTCATTTGGAAACCATCATAAATGTCTCAGTCAGCTCTTTCTGATTCATTTGACTACCAACAATGTTATGGGTCTACCGCCATTAGAAATATTTTAATTTTTACAGTGCAGGGATCGACTTTAGTTGTCAGAATCTGACGTCCACAGACGTCAGATTCTGACGAGACTAAAATCGGTCCCGGCGCTGTAAGGGTTGAAGAAAAATGAGAATTCGCAAATTCTAAACTTCGTGAAAAGTAACAAACTCAGAAATTTGCGAAAATTAAAACACGCAAAAATTACCTGATCTACAGTAACTAAAAATTACCTAGTTGAATTTAAGCAATTTGAATTGAAATGTATATGATTGTCGCTAATTTGATAGATATTTAATTTTTAAAAGATGGCTATTAAAACATAAGAAAACAATTTAAAGTTGACTATAATCGACGTCGGTGCTGTATACGGTCAACAATTGTGTGATGTATTCATGACCTAGTAGGGTATATGAAAATTTAGTTAGGATGTCAACTGTAAAATTGTGAAACATTTCTATACAGATTCACACACAAATAAATTGACAAATCTATCACTTTATTTGATTAATCCCTGCTTGCATAATCATTATTAATTAATGCAACACAAATTTTATTTTGGCTTCTTAATATGACCATATGATGTAAACATGTCCATAGACATATCTCCCGATATCCGAAATTCTAGATTTCTGTTTCGGACATGCATGTCCAAAATAAGAAATAAGGGAATTTTGTTTTTATATCTTGCTTAACTGGAAAATAAGCAGCACAAAAATTTAGAAACTTTCTCAGTTCTAGTCTATCGACATGTTTACATCATATAATGCAACACGCTGTACTCCTACCGCGTGATTTACAGCGCCACCTGGTGAATGCGGCGTCAATTTGCATTGCAACAGGTTCCTACATTGAAAGATGTTTTACCAATAGTCATTAGTGACGAAAACGCCCCCTAAACCTAAATATTTAGCAAAATAAGAACGTTTCACATCTATTTTTGCCCTCTTTTTAAATTATTTACACAGCCTTGAAAGATAAATTGAATAATTAAACAAAATGGAGGATTTCTATTTGGTACCCCAGGGTACCGCGTGGTGCATCATATTGTCATATTAAGAAGCCAAAATAAAATGACAGATTTTTTTATGATTTTAGCCTGATTGGGTCGCTTTATTTACAAACTTTTACTGATTCAAAATCTTGTTATTTATTGAGCAATATATTAAAAACAAATAATTTAAGACAACTTTAGAAAATATTGGTTCACATCGTTATAATACCATTCATATTGATTTGAAATTAGTTGATTGATTAAAATATATAAAACCCATTGGTATTATTTAGCCAACACTGTAGATTCTGCACCTACTGTACCAGCTCAAATATATCACAATAATAAAATAGGCCTATAATATACACATGATAAAATATTGCTATATTCACATAAAATATAATTGTGATACATGTTTGAAACATCTATCTATAGTCATTTTAGCCTTTGTCTGTACTTCAAAAAAAAAGAAAATTTGTGACAGAAAAATCAGCATTTAATTTGCAAAATTGGCTTACATTTTGGTTGAAACTGAACAATTTTAAGTAATTTTTATCCACTTGAAGTTGAGGGTTGCGGTGGTGAGATTCAACTTCAAGTGGGTAAATTATTATTTCTAATGTAGTGCCTTCAAGCTTAAGAGATTGAGAAACATATTTCGCCCATTTGAACCAAATTTCTATGTTATATTTCTAATGTCAAATCTAATTCAGATCACCAAGGTTTGTGCAAATTTAAAATGTTCAGCTTCATATGCGACACAGCAGGTGCAGAAGCCATTAATTACATAAATAATGATATAAGTAACCATCACATCTTTATACATATACAAGACAGTAAATATAAACAAAACTTTTAGGAAGCAGACAATTTATATTTTACAATGGAGAGGATGGTACGCAAAAACACATAAAATATTTAAAATATAATTCAATCCATTATTATTTCATTTACAAATCATTACTTATTAAAAATATTCACTGATGATTTTTTATAGACTGTAATCTGATGATGAAGTTAAAAATATTTATCATGCTTAAGTACATGCAATTATTTTTATCTTAAATTATATATTTCAGTAATTTAAACATACCTAAATATTGTTATCACATTAAAAAAAATCCTTACAGACTACAGTGTATCATCTTACAAAGAGTAAATAATGTTCAAATATGAGATCAAATCAGGTTGAATGTAATCATAGTATAATAACTTTCTTTCCTGAGTAAAAAGTACAATTTAAGGAAGGAAAGACAAGCATTTCACACATTTCCACACACTATCAACTGATGTAGAGGATTTAGCTGTACATTGGTGTGTGATATATGCAGACTTACTTATCACCCCACAAACCATGAGCGTAACCAAAGTACATCAGCGAGATTGGCAGCATCTTACTGTCAGTTACTCCATTGCCAACAGCCATTCCCTGGAGATGCATTAAACATTTCATGTCAAATTTTTCTTGAACATGTTGAAGTTCACAGAACTGACCCGTCAGGACGTGTAGTTGTAAAACTAACACAAAACATTAGTGAATGAAATGAAATGAATTAGGTTTTAGGCCACCTTTGTGCACATATAGGCTGAACTGGGCCAGTAGAACCTCCTGAGGATGGTAAGATGAATGAAATGGACACTGCCCTCAAGACACAGGATTCGAAATTAGAGCCCCGGCGGTCTTAGGTCAAGCACCCTACCTCTTGGTCACCGAGGCTCCCCACAATGTTAAATATTTAGAAGTGAGCGGGGAAGAAACATTTTAATTCTATGAAATTTGAAAGCCAGAGCAGGGCTCGAACCTGCGATCTCAGAGTTTCCAAGCAGGCAGCTTTAACCACTTCACCAGGGCCCCTGCCCACTCTAGTCTAGTTAATTGATTAACAATAAATTCTTCAATAGGGCCTCACTAGTTATTCCAGATTAAAATACTGTATTTATTCTAATAAATGCCCATACTCCAATTAACACCCATCCCCCTGATTTGAAAATAAAACCCACGATCATGTACACTATATGATCATTAATAAACTACTCTAATAAGCGCCCATCCCCACTGTCCCCATTTAAACACTGTCGCGTTACGCTGAAAATCCTGCCCGAGCGGCAGTTTCGTTTAAATGAAACAAGTAATCATTTCATACAGGGGGAGATCATCAGTTCAGGCTAAAATTCAACCCATAGTTCCCTTCATTATCACCCATCCTCGAACGGTCCTGGCATAGCCATATAGATGTTATTAAACATGTCATTAATTTTATAATCACAATACAAGATGATAATTAAGGCTATTTTTATGTAAAGGCATTTTAAAAAAGGTTAAATTGGCTGATAAATCTATTGGATCATCTGCTTATTGATGCACTCAAATAGATCTATCAATCATCATCTCAGTGGACTGTCATTTGTGGCAAGATTGTCAAAACATTTTGTCAGTGCTCATAAAAGTGATGGGGTGAAGTATAATTAAACTAACTGGTATAATATTTCTTCACAATATACAAATATGTATGTCTTTTCACCATCACGTGACCATGATCCAATGACATCATCATTGCTAAAAAGTGATGTGTCATCACTGATTCATGCATGCATGACAACATAAACAACTTGGACTTGTCACAACACGTTTGCTGTTATGACTGACCAGTCTATGCTGACATCATCATCCTCTAGTCAGAATATGGTAATCTGGTACTGTTGTGTTTGGAAACAGATCTGAATGATTTTATCCCCAAATCTCACATACACTTAGGGTTATATAGCATTACACACGATTGCATGCATACCAATCTATACTGTTGTCATCGCCTAACAACCAATGTAATGAAAATACGTCAACACGTGACCATGACGTCATAATGCTGAATCAGCATGTCTGGTTTTGTTGGGATGCATGTTACAACATGTCTACATTATGGCTAACCAATCTATCACATAACACACAATGAAATGAAAATACGTCAGCATGTGATGATGACGTCAAATAATGCTTGTATCAGCATGACTGGCTTGTTGAGATCCATCATGTGCATGTCGCAACACGTCTGCTGTTATGACTGATCAGTCTATGCTGGGACCCCCTGCGGAGCCAGGTGAGGGGGACTACCAGTCTGTAATAGGCACCAAGAAGAGGAGAGAGGGGGCAGTGATGAGTCATCCTTTTCTGGTGGGGAGGGGGAGCCAGGGATGACAACATAAACAACTTGGACTTGTTCAAATAGTCCGGGGGTGAAACATGTTTTGAGGGTAATACGTCGCAATGGGGTCCACACAAAATGTTTTTGCACATTTTATATCCAGACATTCTCCAGATTTAGAAACTGGATGATGCCACTTTAGCACCCTTGAGCATTTTGAGAAATACGCGAATTAGTGCGGCCATTAATGAAAAACCTATTTCCTCTGATATCTCCACGACTAATCATGCTACAGTATTAATTTTCACATCTATACCCATGTTTTCATGGTCACAGAATACTATAAAAATACTTACAAAAATATTGGATGTGTTGTTCAATATCTAAGCATGAAAATCCCGGGAAAACTTTCCCAAAACCGATACATAATGAGCATTACCAACATATTTAATTTCCGATTTTATGTATATCCCAATCATGTTCGAAAGAAACCACAGATGCCTCCAGAGGAAGCAACTCGTGCCGTACTGCATCTGCATGTATTAGCACACCAGGACATACAGCTCTCACGAAGTCATGTTTTGGTTTTTTATTTCCTCAAGCGTGTTATCACGGAGCCTAACACACCAGAGTTTGGTGGATTCAACACGAAGCTATCAAGAGAGCAGGGTCAATCAGCTCAACCTGCAACTAGAGCAATTTATACTCCCCTTATAGACATGACCCCAGCAGACCCGGATACCATGATGACTACCATGGTACAGGCACAAAAACTAACAAAGGAATGTGGACAGGAGATCACCATCTTCACAAATGATCAACAATTATACAAAGTTGCAGTAAATGTGACTTGGGTATATCGGGATAGATTTTCGCTATTGATACCGCGACTGGGTGGCATGCATTTACTGATGAATTTTATTGGTTCCGTGGGGGGGGGGGGGGGCTGATGACAGACAGTGGCTTAGAAGAAATTCTAAATTCCAGCTTTAGTGGTGTGCCCAACATGCTTGCAGGGAAACGATTTCCGCAGAACTTCCGAGCCCTAATACTAATAAAAGCATGAGGGAAGTTTTAAAAACCAATGCATCACAAAGCAAGACTACTCAGTTGTGGGTTGAAAACTTGGTTAAACCAATCTTCATCATGATGTTTTTTGTCCGGGCAGAACTGGAGGCAGACTGGCCTTTACACCTCTGGGCAGTGAAGGAAATGCTACCTTATTTCTTCGCTGTAGGCCATTATAACTATGCGAGGTATGCTACATACTACCTGCATTCCATGGAGAAACTTCCAAAAAAGTGCCCCGATGCTTCATGAAAGGGGAACATGTGATGCGGCATAAACTTGGTGTATGGAATGCCATATGGAGTGATATGTACATAGAAACTACATTCATGCGATATGGCTATGGTCCAAATGGCATTGGTGAAATTACGCTGCAACCATCTGCTTTAAAAAGGTGGGCACTCAGTATGCACACATACAGTCGGCTTGTCCAGGACGTGGCAGATATGGACAAAGGATATACAGAAAAGGAGGTAATTATTCACAGAGAAGAAAGACCTGCGCAAATAAAATCAGATGCTCAAGACAGGCGAAAAATTCTACATAAGCTCCAGTCCTGCATAGATCCCATGGATCCAACTAATCATCCAGATGAACTCGTTAAGATAGTGACTGGCAGAGTAGCCCCGGGCACTGTCAATGCAGGATTGTCAGTTCAGATTGGAACAGCGCAACTTAGGGAATTTGAAGAAAGTCTGCCGGATGGTTTCAACAGCACAATATCCAAAAAATTGTGACCATGTCTGTCAATAAAAAGGCATTGAAAGCTGGATTAACTAGTGTTGTTGATGCAAACATTATCAACAATAGAATCCTTGGACTTCATCAATCACGGGGTATTCAGCTTGATAAAGGCATTACTTGGGGGTCAGCAAATAAAAAAGCTATAGGTGAGGTGAATGCAACGCTGGATGATATCACTGCAGAATGTACTCAGTTCATTGCTGCATGTTATGGCTGCAAGAATTGTGTAAATATGTCACTGGTACGTGCAGATGTTTGGTCCAAAAAAATGGCCAAGCCAAAGTTCACGAAAGCACCTGAGTTGAAGTCGCTGCCGCCAACTAAGGCAGCATTTGAACTACATGTTCTAAGGGCACACATCCAAACTGCCATATGGAAATCTGCTAATGATTCTCGTCCACCAGAGCTTGAACCCACGAAGTACGGATGGGAATGTGACGTAGTCTAGAAATCACTAGTACCAATTACTCTGCCCCCTGACGTTGCATTGGCTCCACCTGAGGTATTGGAGTTTATCAGATGTGGTTGTTTTTCTCAGACCCCATGTTCGTGTAGATGCTCAGTTGCTAAGCTATCCTGTACAGTGTGTTGTACCTGCGATGGTGAAGCTGTATGCGGCAATGAGAGTAACAAAACCGCGCAAACTAGTGAATTATACGAGGGAGATGACTAAGAACACAATATGCCGAATACAAATATTTGAGCATTACTTTTTAAGCTCTAAAACAAATCAATATTGCAGCAATGTCATCATCACAATTCCGCTTACTTGTAAAATTCATGCTTACTAAGCGATTCAACTGCACCACCATTGTATCAAGCGTTATTACTATATTTAGAAAATCAATCAATTTTATCACACTTTGGTTCCTAACATAATTGTAGTGAAGAAAAAATACATTGCCTATAGTAATCCTTGGCTTTTATTTGTCATGTAAGTTATTGTATACAAGTTTTCAGGATGCTTGATTGGCTTGGATGTTCTTTAAATAAAATCATAATTTTCCCTATTTTTTTTATTTCAAGTGTTAGGTCATTTTTAACGTTTCCTTCGTATTCCCTGACCATGAAAACATAGGTATAGAAACAAATTTTGTGGTGATATCATGCCTAGTCATAGAGATATCGGAGAAAATAGATTTTCCGGTAATGGCCGCACTAATTTTCATATTTCTCAAAACGCTCAAGGATGCCAGGGTGGCATCATCCAGTTTTTGCATCCAGACACATTTTAGATCACAAAAATGCAAAAACATTTTGTGTGGACCCTATTACACGCTTTGGTGGAGTTTTCCCAGACTAAAACATGTCTGGGTCTCAACGTTGTGGCAGCGTGAACCAAAAACAAGTATATCTGGCTCTTGACAGGTTTTAATATAAAAACACATTATAGCTGAGCCAAAAACAAGTACCTGTGACTAACTCTCTTGACATGTTTTAATATCAAAAGACATATAACTAAATCAAAAACAAGTATATCTGGCTAACTTTCTTGACAGGTTTTAATGTCAAAACATCCTATAGCTGAATCAAAAGCAAGTATATCTGGCTGAGTCTCTTGACGGGTTTTATTATCAAAAAACCCTATAGCTAAATCAAAAATTAATTATAGACAATTACTGTGCATTCATAATATACTAAGTCATGTAATTTTACAATAAAAAAGAAAAAGACCAAAAATAATAAAATAAAAGACCATTAACCTACTGGTATCAATATTCAAACTCATATTGTCATTATAAACACAATAATATTCCATTAAACACACTAGTCCAGGGGGTCCAAAGGGTCCAAGGGGTGGGGGGGGACCGAGATGAGTCATCCTTTCCAAGGAGGGGTGGGGGGACCGTGATGAGTCATCCAAAGAGGGGACAAGGGAGGAGGGGGCTCCACCAATCACAGCCAAGGGGAGGGATGGGGGGTAGTTGTGCCCTTTCAAAATACAGTATCTCTGCTAGTGGGTTTTGATATCAAAAGACAGTATAGCTGTCCTAATTGTGAGCCTAAAATATATGTAAAATATATGTATAAAGAATGAAATAAATCATTAATAAATGTATACTAATTATGGAATTATAAATAAAGTGATATAAATCATGCATAAATTGTACATATCTTTTATCCGTTGTTTGGTTTTATTTTTCACCGTAAATTGAGGTCATCCGCCACCCCCTCCAGTGGCGGATCCAGGGGGGAGGGGTGCAGCCGGTGCCCCCCCCCCGTTCAGCGTTTCAAAAACAAAAAAACTAGCATGCTTTGCTCGAAATATGGTCTTGAATTTGCGTCATTTGAGGCCTTAGATTGCAAATTTTTCCAGGGGGAGCATGCCCCTGGACCCCTCTAGAGAATATAAGTGCCAGCTGTGGTGTGCAGTGTTTCTTGCTAAAATCGGCGCCCCCCCCCCCTCCCCCCCCCCGTCTGCAGTGGCGTATCCAGAATGTGCAAGAGGAGGGGGCGTAAGCCACATTTCGGCTGAAAAAGGATTGTTAGCTTCACTATATTCCGAAAAATGCATGAAAATGCAATATTTTCGCCAATAAGGGGGGGGGGCGTACGCCGGGTACGCCCTATGCTGGATCCGCCACTGGTCTGTCAATTCCTGTATCCGCCACTGCCTTCATCGGCAATTAGTAATTAGCAATTAGTAATTAACTACCAATTTATTACCAGTGAATTTTTTTTAAGTTCACACTGTTAGAGGTCTATCTTTCCAAGCAGGAAAAATATTATTTGTATGGCGGTGTCTACTGTCGGTTTAAAATTAGCCTATTTTGATGCCGCCAATAAATGTGGCCCACACTTTAAAATTGTGAACTGTATATCGATGTATTAGTTTCAGTATTAGTATTCACTGTTGTTAGAAGGTTCGGCATCCAATGATCCAAAACATAGGCTTAGCAATAAAATTTAAATGAAGTACAGGTATAGCAGAAAACGAGCTACTGAAGCCAATATGTAGTTGAAATATTGCTGATTCCAACGAAATATTGGACTGATAAATCGGCGGAATGTCAAATTTAGTAACTTTGCCAAGGGTATCTCGAAAACCCCCTCGACCCCCTCAACCCCCTCGACTCACGACTCTCGACCCACGACCCTCGACCCTCGACTTATTAGAAAAAAAATTTTTGTTTGTTTATATAATTAGGCCCTATAACTTTTGTATAATAATACCATTCGGGAAACTTATATAGGTCTACTGTGATGCTAACCTGGCTATGAAGTGATGTTGGCTGACCGTCTGCTACGCTGGTCCAGCAATCACCCGACGTTGGTTTATTGTCTCTTGCTTAGCCTACTGGGTGGCCATAGATTGGCGCGATAATACACAATAAAACTATAGTTTTATGAATACACGTAGACCTACAGCTAGCCAAACACATTTCAATGTTGGGTCATTGTTTACGACGCTTGCCTAACTTTAACCCAAGCATGGGATTGAATGCCTCTTATTTTTTGGTGCATAAAAAAAACACTTGCCAGTCATATCACCCGCATATCACTCGTCAGCTTCATTCAGTCACACGCATTGGCACCTGCATCGCAAGTGGTGTGCCAGCGTTACTGAGGTTGGGCCAGCATGAATCCAACATTGGTTCAATGCTTCGTGCTTGCTGTGCTTAGCTATTACTGGACTGGAACAATGTTGGGCCAGCGTTAATGTAGATCAGTGGAGGGACTCAGATGGCAGTCTATACGCCTAATCGAGGGGGTCGAGGGGGGTTTTCGAGATATCCCTTGGCCAAATATCTCGCAATATTGTCAGGGTATTCCAGTCATAATAGCTTCCACACGCCAGATTTACAGTGTCGCCGTGGGTCGGCCTAGATGTGCACATGCCGGCGCACAATGTTGGGAATTATTTCTCAACAATTCTACACACAGTAAATCAATATAAAAATAAGAAATATTAGCCTATGATTATCACCTGAATTCTGCCTGTATAGGCTTGCCTTCGGTGCGGGCATCTTGCTTTTGTCGTCGGTAATAGTTATTATACTTTTTTTTACGGAATACCGATCTAAATATAAATTTTAATATACATTATTTAATAACGATATATGCACATAATAAATCAATATAAAAATAAGGTTTAAGTTTTGAACTCTGCCTATAAATGCTTGCTTTCGGTGCGGGGATCTTGCTTTTGTCAATTAGCTTGCTCTCGGGTTTCATCATTACCCGGCCCTGGTGCCTGCTTGGAAAGTCAGAGATCACGGATCCGTCTCCTACTCTGGCATCTAACAATTTCAAAGAAATAAAATGTTTCCTCCCTGTTCAATCGTAAAGATTGAATATTGTGGGCAGCCTCCGTGACCAAGAGTTAGCGTGCTCGGCCGCAGACCAACAAGGCTCAATTTCTAATCCTGTGTCTGGAGGTCAGTGTCACCTCATTCATCTCACCATCCTCGGGAGTTTCTCAGCTTAGCCCATATGTGCACAAATGTGGTGTAAAACCCCATTCATTTCATTTCATTTGATACAGCCAACTAACACCTGACTCAACGTTGGCCTGATAACATTACACTGTTTTTTTACAGCAACATTCAGCAAAGACCGTGTGAGTTGAGAAAGCCTTCATGGGTCTTTATCATTAGGTCTACTGTGTGTATTGTGATTTCCGTAATTAGTATTATGTAAAAAGGTGCAGTGAAGGTGCATTACGTCTACATGTCATAATGATGGATTAGGGCTGCTGTAGATTTCACGGCTGAATAAGAAACATTACAAGCTGATATTTTTCAGCTCTGTGACGATTTTGTTAGGCCTATTTAAGGCAGAAGAATTAAAATTGGAAATTAAAGATTTCGTGAAAATCCCTGGCTACCTGGAGCATACTGGAAGGCCCAGAAAAAATAATAAATGCACCTCTACTTTTGTAATTTTAACATTATATAGTCCTGTAAAATGATTGTTTGTCAAGCATTTTTCATTAGGTGCAGTACTTCAGAATGTGTGTAAAATCAGCAAGTTGTATGATGGGAATCAAACATATAATATAAATTCCAATGATGGATAGGATATAAATACATACTATCGGGTATAATATACACATGTATCTATAGAGCTATACATATTTTCTTTTCATGATAATGCATTTTAGAACATAGTTATACATTCTCTGACACATCTGTAGCTTACATTTTGCAATGCTGTTGACAAACGTCAAGGCCCCTGGGCCTCTTGTTAAAAATAGTCCTCATAGTGAAATTACGCGAGGCTCTTAAGAATTAAACCATTTCACAACAGCCTGGGACTTGACTGGATGACTTATTTGTAGACGTGATAAAAAAATATATGAAACTCCTTCGGGTGGTCATCCAGATCATGTAGAATTTGCTCGAATTTAAATTGGAATTTTAAATTGTATAGTGAAATTACGCGAGGCTCTTAAGAATTCAATCGGGTTCATAACAGCCTGGGACTTAATGAATGATACAAGACGTGTGAAATGACCAAGTTTTCAATTGTTTTATAGACGACGATAAAAAAATGATAGAGGCATGACATTCTGTGGGGTAGTAGTCTGGATCATGTAGAATTAGCTCAAATTGAAATTGAAATTGAAGAAAATAGTTCTCATAGTACAATTACGCGAGGTTCTTAGGAATTCAACCTGTTTCACAACAGCTTGGTACTGAATGAATGATCCAAGACGTGTGAAATAATATAGACGCCAATAACAAAATCCTTGAGATATGAAACTCTGTGGGATGGTATGCCAGATCATGTAGAATTTGCTCAAATTTAAATTGGAATTTGAGAAAACAGTTTTCACAGTGAAATTACGCGAGGCTCTGAAGAATTAAAACAGGTTCACGGCAGTCTGGGCCTGATGATCAAAGAAATGTGAAATGACCAAGTAATAAATTTATTTATAGACTCCAATAAGAAATCCCAGAGCTATGAAACTCTGTGTTGCGGTAGTCCAAATGATGGAGAATTTGCCCAATTTTAAATGTGGATTTAAAAAAATATTCCGTATTGTAAAATTACGCGAGGCTCTTAAGAATTGCATCGGGTTCACAACAGGCCTGGGACTGACTGGGTGATTCAAGACGTGTGGAATGACCAAGTTTAAAACTTGTTTATATAAGCTGATAAAAATTCCTAGAGATATGAAACTCTCTGGGATGGTAGTCCAGATCATGTAGGATTTGCTTGTATGGGTATTTAAATTGGAGTTTACAAAAATATTTCTCAGCCTGGGACTGAGTGTATGATCAAAGACGTGTGAAATGACCAAATTTTTGCCTTATTTATAGAAACCTATAAAAAAATCGTAGGACTATGCAACTCTGTGGGGTGGTAGTCCAAATAATGGAGAATTTGCTCAAATTTAAATTGTAGTTTTAAAAAATATTTCTCATGGTGAAATTACGCGAGGCTCTTAAGAATGTGACTGACTGAATGACCCTGCAAGACGTGTGAAATGACCAAGTTTAACAAATATTTATGGATGTCTAGAAAAAACCCCAGAGCTATGGAACTCTGTGAGGTGGTAGTCCAAGTCATGTAGAATATGTAGGTTGAAAAATGAAATTGGCCGGGCTCGCCAGGCAAGTGGGCGTGATGGTTTTTCATATCTCCTTCCCAAATTTGTTATGCATGTTACTAATACGCAGGTCTCGGACAAGTTCGATAATGACTAAAATAAAATCGAAATGGCCCATTTTTTGCATTCTACTTCAATAATTTGACCTTGTGGGCGCGAAAACTTGAAAAAAAATGTATTTCTACTTCCCCAATTTGTTACGCATGTTACAAATGACCAGTTCCCGGACAAGTTCAATAATGGCTGCAAAAAAATTCAAAATGGCAGATTTATTGCAATTTTCCACATTGTACGTCAATAATTTCACCTTGTGGGTGAGATAACATGAACATTTTTTCATTTATCCTGTCCAAATTTTTTATGCATGTTACTAATAAGCAGACCTCGGACAAGTTCGATAATGGCTGAAATTTTTTTAATAAATAACTAAGTTAATAACTTATTAAGTCCAATAATGGCGGCGGGCTATTGTCGAGTGTGCTCTTGTTAAGTTAATGCATCAGCACTAACTTAATAACCGTTTTCAGCCTCATTTATATTACTTGCAACGGAAGTGGAACATCTTGTCATTTATAAACCAAAGAACTCTTTGTGTGTTGTATTTTTATATTACAATGCATAAGCATTCTCATTACTGCCATCTCAAGATTTTCATTGGATGTAAACTGGGTCTACCTTCCATGTCATCAGCTGGTCATAGTAACTCTCCATTATATAAAGTGAGGGTGGTGCAACTAGCTGTCATGTAGATTATTTATTTATAGGTAACAATTAAAACAGTTTTTTCTCTGCAAAGATTGAATAGTACATTTAATGTTCAGAACAAGCATTTCCCTCTTTTAATGACGTTTTTAATATCATATTAATGTCAGTTAGATCTAGATTTTTTCTATTCTCACTTCTATTCAAGCTTTTTGCCGCCAAACCGATCGCGCTTCACTCTCACCACAGGCATCGTGATAGACGGACGCTCCGTCTAGACCACAGAGGCCAAGTCGCATGGCGTAAGGCCGTCGCGTTCTATTTGATTGTGTACACAGCATTACTATGTCTAGACTACTAATAAAGAGAGAAGAAGAGAAAGAAAGAGTCAAGGGAGCTATTTATTTGCCGTCGCCAAAATGGTAAAAGGAATGATAGTGAATCGGAGATTGGTGAGGGCAGTCAACACGAACATTTCAACATGGCTAGCAGAGGTGGCAGTAAAGATTTTGTGTCAACACCCCTCGAAGACAGAGGGGCTCGTCCCAAAGACTCTTATTTTTCTCCAAGCGTCCGAGTTGAAAGAATCAGACGCAGAGTTTAAAAGATTTAAATCAGACTTTTTACGGATCGCTCGTAATAATAGACGTCGGAGAGATTTTTAAAGGAGCGAATCCTTCAGAAGCCCATCTCCAGTTCGACGACTGTCACAACGACGATCCCACAACCTTCCAAAGTTCAAAATAGCGACATTTTACCCCACTGACGTGGAGTTGTGGTTCAACCAGATAGAAACATAATTCGATCTGCATGAAATTACAGATGATGACGAGAGATCCCGGCGAGAGATACAGATTCACCTGTGCTGCTCTTTCAGGCGAGGTAGCGTCTGACGTCAGAGGTGTGTTGCTGCAACCTTTTCTCACACATAAATATGAGAACCTTAAAGGCATTTAGATTGAAAGTAGAGGCCTAACTACCCCTGAACGAGTAAATAAGGTGATTTCGGGCGAAAAGATGGGATCGGATATCCCGTCTCGATTTCTTAGACGACTTCAGAAGACAGCTGGATTTGGTACTAAGGCAGTGGTCGGGAAGGGCGTGATTCGCCAGGCTTTCATTCTACAAATGCCGGTTTAGCTATAGGCCTACCAGCTACCCTATCATCTATTAAGCCGTTGTCAATGAATAGAATCGACACTATGCGAAACGAATATACAAAATAACTCAATCAGTTCCCGGATTTAACCCGCCCTACGACAAAGGGCGAGACCCCTACGACAAAGGGCGAGACTGTGAAGCACGGTATCACTCATAAAATAGTAACGAAAGGCAGGGTTCTAACCAGGCCCTTTTAGCGTATCGTGCCGACACGCTGAGTTTCGCTGCCGCTACGCTAATAGTATCGCCGACACGCTGCCCATACGCTGAATAAAGAGCGACACGCTGCCGATAGATCTACTCTGGAAATAATCTGGAAATAATTTGTTTTACCCGAAAAATCAACGTTTTTTCAACATGACGGAGACTGACAGCGATCTCGACCCCAAGCCCCGAAAAAGGTCCATAACTTTTTAATAACTGTGCGAAAAATAAGCCCAGCATGCGATCTCGTTGCTAAAATGCTACTGATTTAAAAAAACATATTTTCGACCTGATTATTCAAGGCTAAATCTTAGATATGACTTTCCTAAGAAATGTCCCACGATTTTGTACGGTGTCAATCTGTGGCTGAAACTTTCAGCCACGCTGGGGCTGTTTAGCAGCGCTGATTACCGCGACCGCCATTGGCTGACTGCCAGATTTCGGATGCGACATAGGCTTAAACCTGGGTTGCAGCGGAGCTGGCATAATATCATCTACGATGCTTTGCCTGTCAGGGATTATATATTGCGTGAACTATTTGCACCATAATAAAATTTATCTACCACATCCTCTATATGATACAACCTAGGCCAATTAATAATAATAAGTATTTCTAGTACTGATATGGAGATGTGTAAAAATATACTATCCTCCACATGTAGGCATATTACTAGCTTTCAATGAGCACTTTAGAATGTATAAGTAGAAAAACGAAAGGTGCATGCACACACAAGCTATTGCCATGTATCTGGCGATTACGCGGGATTTCTAATTGATAGCGGTTGTGTCGTGGTTTGTCTGCAAAGTAAGTCTTTAAAAAAAAACATTGAATCTATAGGTTGATGTAAAATCCCAGATTATTCATATTTTATTTATATTTTAACAAAAAAATTTTTCCCTATTCACGGACTTTGCCCGTTTTCAAGGACCTGTGAGAACCATGTATCAAAGTGTAGAGAAATGCTTTAGAATGCATCTCAGAGCAGCTAGTATCTACCAAATTTTCAGGGGGCCTAGGCGGCCCCCTGACCCCTCGCGATTTTTCGGGTCTTGGCTGGCGCCTTGACCGATACCCTGACATTTCAGGCTGGTTAGAACCCTGTGCATTACACATGGTCCCTAAGAAAAATGGAGACTCGAGACCATGTGGCCACTACCGCAGTTTGAACGCTCAAACAGTACCAGACAGGTACCCGATACCAAATATTCAAGATTTTACACAGTGCCTAGCCGGAGCCAGAGTTTTCTCAAAAATAGATTTAGTACGGGCCTATTACCAAATCCTCAGATATACAAAAGACAGCAGTCACGACTCCTTTTGGCCTCTTTAATTTCACTAGGACACCGTTTGGATTAAGGAATTCGGGTCAGACATTTCAACGATTTATTGACCACTTCACCCGCGGACTAGATTTCGTTTACTTAGATGATTTACTCGTGATGAGTGCAAATCACAAAACACATAAGAAACACTTACAAATCCTTTTTACTCGATTAGCCGAATACGAAATTATTATTGGCCCGTAGAAATGTCAATTCGGAACCACAGAATCAAGTTTTTTAGGTCACCACGTTTGCTCATAAGGCATTTCTCCCTTACTCAGCGCCGTCGACGCAATAGTAAATATCGAAAAGCAAAGAGCATTGCGAAGATAACTCGGAATGGTGAATTACTACCATAGGTTTATACCACATTGTGCGGCCAAGTTGACGCCGTTAAATAATTTACTAACTGAAGCTAAGGTAGGACATACAAGCTAGACTGTCACCTAAGTCAAGTTTCGATTTGAATTGGAATGAGAGCGCAGACTTAGCGTTCATAGAGTCTAAGCAAATACTTGATAACGCAACCCTCCTAGTACACCCAGACCCCTCGGCTCAATTGAATATCACGTGTGACGCTACCCAGCAAACATGAGACGTTGGGCCAACGTTGGTTTACTGTTAACCCAACGTGTACGACGTTGGCCCAGCAGTAAACCAACGTTGGCCCAACGTCTCATGCTTGCCGGGTAGTGATTTCGCCGTAGGTGGCGTTTGACAACAGTGCATTGACAACGTTTGGCAACCACTGACATTTTTTAGCAAAAAGTTATCCCCCGCAGAGACACGTCACAGTGCTTTTAACCGCAAGTTTTTAGCAGTCTACGCTACGATTAGACACGTCAGACATATTTTAAAAGGCTGTCATTTTTTTGTGAATACCGATCACAAACCTTTAACCTATGTAATGACATCAGTCACCGAACGCCCGTCACTGCGCGAAACCCGGCATTTGGCTTTCATAGCCGAATTCCCAACAGATATCAGATATGTGAAAAGTGAAACAAATTTCGTTGCCGACGCTCTGTCGCGACCGTCTGTATCAGCCATCGGCAGTTATAAAGAATTGAGAGAAGATCAGGCCTTAGACGCTGAATTCACACAGTTGCGCCATTCGACGTCGTCTACGCTGAATTTCCAGTCACTCAAATCATTTGATAATAATTTGATTTGGTGCGACGTGTCAACAGGCCACACTCGACCGTACATTACAGCAAAATTTCGGAAAACAGTTTTCACGAGTCCACACGAATTAGGACACCCATCGCATAGGGCTACAAAGCCACTGATCAACACCAGATTCGTTTGGCACGGCATGAATATAGACATCGCAAAATGGTGCCGTTCTTGTTAAAGTTGTCAGACCGCCAAGATATTTTGCCATAACAAGCTGGTTTTCAGAAAGTTTACCGAATCAAACGAGAGATTTGACCACGTACATATCGATATAGAATCACCTAACCCATGAACATTGACATTACCTGCAGTACTACTCTGCATTCGCTCTGCCGTTAAAGAGTTGTTAGGCAGGTCAGCTGCCGAAATGGTTTACGGCACAACACTTAGATTACCTGGCGAATTCCGTTTGTGCCCACCGCGCAAACACACCTCAAAAAACTTTTTCCAATATAAGGAACTCAAAGCATGCTCGAATGTATTTTTGCAACGAATCGCAATAGCACCGCCTCTGACCGCCCCCTACGACGGACCATACAAGGTCATCGATAGAGGCGGCAGAGTCATGAAAATCCTTATGAAAGGCAAGGTGGAAACGGTCTCAGTAGACCGAGTTAAACCTGCACACTTCGAATGCGAGCCTGAAACAGGTACAGAAATGAAGCGTAAAACACAACCGAAAACAATGAATTCAAAGACTGCTGAGATCGTTAGCGGAACCCGAACGGACCGAATTAGATCCAGTAGCACTCAGGATGAGAGTTAAATCGAAAACGAGTACACAGACACAGTCCTTAACGGCCAAAATTGGTACGAGTCCGGCAATCACTACAGTAAATTTGCCTAGATAATTTATACCATATATAGCGCCACATTCTCAAACCCCCACGTTCCTCGCGCTAACGGGAACGATGGCGGTTTGCAAACGTAATCACGTGTATGCCCTACCCTTATATTTACGGGGTAAAACCCCCTATCCAAACGACACGCCCAAATGTACGGATGTTAGAAATAACTCGACCATCGCTGACCGCGACGATACCATATCGGATAATTCCGTGAGACATACAAGAGTTGGACGAAAAATACATACTCCAGCCTGATTTGTACAGATGGTCCACGCCGTAGTGGTGCCTAATGACATCTATGGCGGGACCAACTGCCCGTATCGCAATAATCATAATTTGAAAATATGAATTCCGCCAGGCCTGGCATAATTAAATTATGTGAAATGTAAGTCAATTATGTTTTACATAAGGGTAATTTTATCACTCAGTATTGAATGTATTAATTAAATTCACATAGAGTCGGACGACATACGTGGAGTAGCAGCATAGTACATAACGTCACAGATAAATGGTGTTATGAGGATAGGAACAATGGTGTTAAGATGATAGGAACAATGGTGTTAAGAGCATAGGAACAATGGTGTTACGAGGATGGGAAACAAGTGGACTTTAATTTTTTATATGCTGCGCACATGATGTTCACCACCCACCCACCCTGTATTTTTACAGCCTGATAGGTTAATCTATGTTGGTTTTGTGCACTGTTCAAATGGAACGACGAGCCGATGCTTTACCCACAAGTTAGTTTGTGTTCATACATTGTCACTTAACCCGGGGGTGATGTGGGAAGAGCGTCCTACCCCGTTCCGGGACTGCTTGGGTTTACGGATGCTGACGAGTATGCTGGCGTAAGGCCGTCGCGTTCTATTTGATTGTGTGCACAGCATTATTATGTCTAGACTACTAATAAAGAGAGAATACGCTAGAGAAAGAAGGAGTCAAGGGAGTTATTTATTTATACCAGAACGGTAAAAGGAATGATAGTGAATCGGAGATTGGTGAGGGCAGTCCGCCGGCTCGGCGACTGACCAAACCAATAAATCGATATATCTTGTTTGGCAGTACATACTATGTAACAGCCCAGCAAACAAGACTGAAGAGAAAGATATTCTTTCCCAAAGCTGCCTTAGTGCTGGTCCAGCGTCTACAACAATGGCCCAACATTAAAACAACATCGGGCCAACAATTGTTGTTTACTGGGATGTCACTGAGAACACAAACACCAAACCATATTTCAGAAAGACGTTTCGCCTACAAATCATATTTAGGAAAGACGTGTCGCACCCATTTCATTATTAGGAAAGACGTTTCGCCCCCTCTTCATATTTTGGAAAGACGTTTCGCCCCCTAATCAGAAAGAAGTTCCGCCCCCTATAGTCATATTTTGGAAACACGTTTCGCACCCTTTTCATAATTAGAAAAGACGTTTCGCTTGCTATTTAAAATCAGCAAGCTATTCATTTTTAAGAAAGACGTTTCGCACCCTAATCATAAAACAGCATAAAATTGTGAAGATTGCCGTCCCATTTATAGGAAAGACATGTGTGTGTGCCTACTTAGGCTACCTTGTTGTTCATGCATTTTACTATCACTTACCGCTTTCATTACTTGATTCAGCCACTTAAATTTATTGTGCTATCGATCTGATCGCCGACCTAAACTTGGGACATAAATAATTTCATGCAATATTGTAAGTTGTATTACATCAAAGTATATAGGTTTGAAGGTTGATTATTTATTTTTAGAAATATATGTAGGGGCTAGGTATCTTAATTTGGGGAGAGTGCGAAACGTCTTCTCTGGGGTGCGAAACGTCCTATATGAACGGGGGCGAAACGTCTTCTCTAGGGTGCGAAACGTCCTATGAGAAGGGGGGCGAATCCACTCGCCTAGGGTGCGAAACGTTCTATAAGAATGGCGGCGAAACGTCCCACATAAAGGTTCGAAATGTCTTAATTTAGAGAGGGGGCGAAACGTCTTTCCCAGGGGGCGAAACGTCTTCCCTAGGGGGCGAAACATCTCAATAGGGGGCGAAACGTCTCACATAGGGGGCGAAACGTCTTCCGTGGGTGCGAAGCGTCTCACAGGGGGGCGAAACGTTTTAAACTGGGACAAGTCGTCACGGCGACGGGGGCGAAACGTCTTGGGGGGGGGGGGCAAAACGTCTATGGAGCGAAATGTCCTGGAACCTGATTAGCCTACCCTGTAAACCTACGTAATATTTACAGGTCCTAATTGTCTGCCTGTGATGATTATATACATATTTTATTCTAAATATATATCCATTTAGAATCTCCCCATACCTATAACGTTTAACATTTTTATTTTCCGATTGGAACAATACAAAACAATGTAGGTCTAATACAAGGCTCCTTTCCGTATTTCTCCTTGATATTTATAAGTTAGTGAACTATTTTCAGCCTCATGAATATTAACATGCAACTAATGTTTGTAGATATAGATATAGCTTGGCATCAAATTTGAGGATTATCGTTATCAGACGGATAAAAGCACCAAATTTTTTTAAGGGATCAGTGGCCTATCCTTATCAAAGTTAGCCTAGGAGCCCAAAATTATTTTCTACTTAACCCTTAAAGCGCCGATTTTTTCATGAAAACCTTAACCCTTAAAGCGCTGACAATTTTTGTATAAACCATGGAGACCAAATGGATTTTTTTCAATTTGAAATCATCATAAATGTCTTCGTTAGCTTTTTCTGATTCATTTGAATACTTATGTTATGGGTCTATGGTCATTATGAATATTTTCACTCTTACAGTGCCGGGATCGACTTCAGACGTGACCCGTCAGCTAGAATCTGACGTCTACAGACGTCAGATTCTGACGACTAAAGTCGGTCCCGGCACTGTAAGGGTTAAGACACAGAAAAGTGACAAAATTCAAGATGGCCGCCATTTGTATAAGATGAAACAATAAAATGATATTATTTTTGACAGAATAGACCCAGATTCTTGATTTTGGTGTCTAGCATACAGGCTTCAGTTATGCCTGATATAGTGATGTAGTCAGAAAGTACTTTAGACATTGCATTGTGAATAAAATCAAAGATGGCCGCCATTTGTGCAAGGTAAAACAATAAATTGATATTATTTTCGACAGAATAGAAGCACAATCATAATTTTGGTGTGTATCATAGGGTTTTCAAGCATGTCTGACATAGGGTTGTGGCCAGAACGTACATTAGTCATTGCATTGTGAGTAAAATCCAGGATGGCCGCCATTTGTGCAAGCTCAAAACAATAAATTCATATAATTTTAGACAAAATAGAAGGAGCGTCACAATTTATGTGTGTGCCGTTGGTTTTCAAGGCATTTCCGGTTTAGTTGTGTGGCCAGAGAGTAGTTTAAACATTTTATTGTGGGTAAAATTCAAGATGGCACAAGGTGCATGACGGTCAAACAAAATTCGTGTCAAACTATTTTTTTACCATTTTAGACAGAGTAGAAGGTGATTCGTGACAGAGTAGGAAATAGTTATATATAACTGGAAGTAACATAATTATATTAGTTTCTACCATAGGGGTTTCAAATAGGTAGCCCGACATGTGACCATGTTGGTGTCATTTAAAACAACTTCAGAGATGGTCGATGACATGAAGTAATAACAAAAATGGCGGCCATTAGACAAGCAAAATAACTATCACAGAGATATGGCAGTGCAAGAAATGTGTATAACCATTGTTTTTCCGGGTGCCTGCAGTTTCTAGATTTTTAAGGCACCTAGAAATGTCTTCCATGATCCCGAATAATCTCTCACTGTCGTTCAACCGAATCTCGGCAACTCGCACGCTACTGTCCTTCACGTCGTCCAAAGCTCTGGCCAAAGCTCTGTCGGCCATATTGCTAAACTCTCCAAAGATGTACTGTCTGGTGTCGTGGCTAGGTGCGCCCGAATGGATGCTGGCATCTGTCGGATAGAGGCCTGGCGTATAAAGGCCTTGCCGACGACTGCCGTCATTCCAAAACCGGCCGTCTTATGAAGACGTCTGAGAAAACGAGATGGGATGCCTGATCCTAATTTCTCGCCTGAAATAACCTTATTTACGCGCTCAGGTGTCGTTAATCCCCTGCGCTTGATCAGTACGACCTACTCCTTTTAGGCTAATGTATTTATGACTGAGGAAAGGCTGTAATAGAAATCTCGAACGTCCGATGCGACCTCGGCCGACAGGGCGGCACAGGTTAGTCGATATCTTTCGTCACCATCTGTGTTGTCGTGAAGATCAAACTGAGTCTCTAGCTGATTAAACCACAGCTCGACATCGTTCAGATAGAATGGTGCTATCTTGAACCTCGGTAGATTCTTTGATCGTCGTGATGATCAGCGACGAATTGGAGAGGGGTTTCTTGAAGACTCGCTCTTTGACAGTTCGCTCCTTCTATTTTGTCTAGCGACTCGTAAAAAATTAGCTTTCACTCTTTTAAATTCTGCCTCATTTTCTCTAAGTGCCAATTTACTTTCGTCACTCAGGGGAAAATAAGAGTCTTTGGGTCGAGCACCATGTTGATCTAGGGTCGACGAAGTAAAACCCTTGCTTTCACCTCTTTCGGCCATCTTGAAATTGTGTATGTAAAATTATTTAGGTAATGAAGCTATTAAGTCTACAGGCCTATAGGCTAACTGTGTAGAACTTAAAAGTGTTTGAAATGACATGCATATTAACCATGCCAGGTTATTGTTGCCTGGCGATCACTCTCTGTCGCAAGCAGCTGTAGCACCGCAAAGATTTTGAAGTATATTAGCAGGTCTGGATTCTGTTATTCTTGGAGCGAAACGATGAAATGTTTTGTAGCTGAAATAATATTTATCAAATTGTGATAGCGAACATAATGATATATGTAATCTAATGAACACCTGGGATATTGATATCCGGCTAAAAATTATTGTTCATTAGATTACATATTGTGTGTACTGAATAAACAATGTTTACATATAAGTACCGCTGTGCATAATAATATATAGGAAACAATGATTAAAGGTTAACCGTTATGTTTTAATCATTAGTCAGATTGTATCACCAACAGTGGCGTAATTTGGAAAATGATTTTTGAAATTTAATATAATTTTTGGGGAGTTAGACTATCTTGTCAAAGGTGAAATTGTCTAGATTATTAAATTTTGTTGGAAAATTCGCCATCTTGAAAAAATATCAAGACCCCGTGAGTTTCTGCAAAATTTAATGATTTTTTTGCTATTTTTAGCGAAGCATGGAAACCTCTCCTCGTGCAACTTTTCTAGCTAACCTAGTCGCATTTATCGTACATGAGAGCCAAAATCCTTAGGTACCTTCATAAAATGATGCTTCATTCCATGTCCTCTACGAATTAAAAAAACTATCCTTCAGTCATTGTTAGGTTGAACGAATTATCTGGCTCCAGATTTTGAAATAGTCTGACGTTGAAGAATTCTGATTAGTGATCTATCAAAAATGTCAGAACATGTCGATCAATCGTCGGGTGTCACCATTGTTGCGATGATGACAGTGACACTAACAAAATGCTGATCTATCAGGAAGGTGCGTGTTCCTCTCTAGCGTCAGGGTCTCCATTGTTGAGCCAGATGGTCTGGGGAAAATATACCGTTGTGCCCAATCTATGTTTTCAGAGTCCTGCCGGGTCAGCGATTCAGCAGGGGTGGATAAATGAAGTTTAAAACAAGGATGATTCTTTCTTTCTTTCTTTATTCATGATGTTCCAGATAGTGTCAGATTGCGGTGTGCTACTTGCGACAGAGTGACGACCTGGCCCTATCGGCCGGTAAAAGTGACGTCCGTCTTCGCTGAGCAGTCGAATTGGAATGAGCGAAAGTGGCGCGATTTCCAGCTTGGTAGACTAAAGGCCGGGTGGGAACAGAAGCTCGTCAACCTCTGACTCCGCCCGACCCGAAATCGGGCCAAAACGAATTCGGTCTGCAGTTGCCAGCGCCACAGGGCTGTTCTGAGATGGTTTTGATTGTCTGATAGTTATAACTTTATCGTAACGAGTACATCCATATAATCAATTATTTTCTAATGCAAGTAGGCCGGCCTGCATGTGCTTATTTTTATATTAGAACAAACGGAACCTTTCATTTTTTTTCTGACGATTAATATTAATAAAAATATAATATATCTACATAGCATAGTGATACCCACTGCAATTTTACTTAATGTCTACACTCAATTCACAGTGACTTGCTGACTACATTGCATTTTACTTAGCTGGCCCTGGCATGTAGGCCTATCTTTTTATTACACTACGCTATTTGATTACACCAGTGGTCAAAGGCCTTCACTTTCAATCAGCAGTAGTAGGCCTACACTTTGAGATACTCAATCGCCTAGAAAAAACGAGACATGTGTTAACAGTGATTAACAGTGGGCTGACGTCGTAGATGTCGGATGAACAACTGTTATTTAAATCCACATTAGGCAATGTGTTTGGTGGGAGGTTATATAAAAATGTTATGAGCTGGGTTGTAGGTCTACTCAGGACAGCGACGCAACGCGACTCCAGTTTAATTGTTTCGAAAAACACAAAAATTAAACTTACGCAATTCTAGTCTATGGACATCAATATGGTCATATTAAAAAGCGAAAATAAAAATACTGCTTTTTTTTATGATTTTAGCTGATTGTGTCGCTTTAACAACTCGATATATTGAGTTGTGAACTCAATATATTGATTTGACAACTGCATATTGATTTGACAAGTGGATGTAGGCCTATATTGAGTTGCCACAACTCAGATTTTGACCTTGAAGTCGGTGCCCTCACTTAAGGGTTAAATATAAACATCTCTAACACAATAGGCCTAGTGAAATAACCAACAGAAAAGTACAAGTATTGTTATTATACGATTTAATCCAAACTAATGTGATTTCATCTTCTTTTATAAATACACGGTAACAGTTTAATTTCCAGGATTTTAGATAAATTGACGGGAGCCTCCTTCCTGAATTCCAACCAAATGAACATCTTGTTTGAGTCGTCCTGGAAAAAAAAAATATAAATTATGATTCCAAACTAGAAGTAAGTGTTTACGTAATAAACGCCCAAGACGCCCCCCCCTCGCACTTTTGCAAATATCAAGTTAAAAAACAAAACTACATAAGTCCAGGAGCTCCCGCTCCGAATTAGAATTTGATTTAAGCATTTTTGTGTAGGGTTATTAATATTTTTCTCCTGTCTACACGTCTAAGAGGCTCAGTCTAAGAGTAAGATAAGAACTAGACAGTCTGTCAGAGATTGCAAACCTCCATTGAAATTAATGATCCTAATCAGTATCCCAGTAGTGGTCTACCTGTCTGGCACTTTTTACCCGATATCAGGCCAATCGAGGTAAATAATGGCTGATTTACGGTCATTTTGAAATCGATATAGACTAGTTAAAAAATTTCAAGGTGCATCCTCCCCCGAAACCTCACATTTTGTTTTATAGTAATTATTTGTTTTATAATAATGGTCTAGCTATCTAGCAGATTTTACCTGATATCAGGCCTATCGAGGTGAATAATGCCGATTGTTGGCCATTTTGAATTCGATAAGAGTTAAAAATTTCCAGGGTGCATCCTCCCCCGAAAAATCACATTTTGTTTTATAGTTATGGTCTAGCCATCTACCACGGTTTACCAAATATCAGCCATGTGAAAGTGAATAATGGCCGATAGGCAGCCATTTTGAATTTGATCGAGTCTAAATTTTTCAAGATGCATCCTCTCCTGAAATCTCACATTTTGTTTTATAGTAATGGTCTGGCCATCTTGCACGGTTTACCAAATAACAGCCATGTGAAAGTGAATAATGACCTAAAGGCGGCCATTTTGAATTTGATCAAGTCAATTTTTTTCAAGATTCATGCTCTCCTGAAATCTCACATTTTGTTTCATAGTAATGATCTAGCTATCTAACACGGATTACCAAATATCAGCAATATGAAGGTAAATAGTGGCCAATAGGCGGCCATTTTTAATTCGATTGAGTCAAAAGTTTTTAAACGGAATCCTCTCCCGGAAATGTCACATTTTGTTTCATAGTAATGGTCTACCTGTCTAGCACAGTTTACCTGATATCAGGCCTATCGAAATGAAATGAATCGGACTTTAGGCCACCTTTGTGCACATATAGGCTAAACTGGGCCAGGAGAACCTCCTGAGGATGGTGAGATGAATGAGATGACACTGTCCTCCAGACACAGGATTCGAAATTCGAGCCCTGGCGGTCTGAGGGCGAGCACGCTACCTCTCGGTCACGGAGGCTTCCCACAATACTGACTTTCACACGTGGATGGGGAAGAAACATTATTTGTTTACCTGATATCAGGCCTATCGAGGTAAATATTGAAGTCATATTTTGTTTTATGGTAATGGTCTAGCTATCTAGCACGGTTTACCAAATATCGGCCATGTGAAAGTGAATAATGCATCCTCTTCTGAAATCTCACATTTTGTCTTATAGTAATGGTTTAGCTATCTAGCATGGTTTACCCAATATCAGGCCTGTCGAGGTGAATAATGGCCGATAGGTGGCCACTTTAAATTTGATCAAGTCGACATTTTTCAAAATGCATCCTCTCCTGAAACATTACAATTTGTTTTATAGTAATGGTGTAGGTATCTTGAGCGGTTTTCATGATATTCCGCAATATGAGGCCTGTGGAGGGAATAATGGCCGATAGGCGGCCATTTTGAATTTTATCGATTTTAAATTTTTCAAGATGCATCCTCTCCTGAAATCTTACAATTTGTTTTATAGTAATGGTGTAGCTATTTTGAGTGGTTTTCGTGATATTCCGCAATATCAGGCCTGTCTAGGTGAATCATGGCCGATGGGCGGCCATTTGAATTTTATCGACTTAAATTTTTTCAAGATTCATCCTCACAATTTGTTTTATAGTAATGATGTAGCTATCTTGAGCGGTTTTCATGATATTCCGCAAAATTTTTCAGTCGGATTTACCGATGTCATAAATTAGGTCAAAGTGCTGTGTCAACTTCAAGGTCAAAAAACCTGAAAAGACACAACTAGGGACCTTAGAGAACATGTATGTGCAATATGACTGTAATCGGCCCAGTACTTTTCGAGATCTGCTCCGGAAACGAAGTGTGCGTCAAAACGTCTAAATAGGTCATAGTTCTGAACGAAAAGTAGGGCAAAAATCATATACCCAAAAAGGCACAACTAGACCCTCTAGAGGTGTTGTGTGTAAAATTTGAAGACAATCGGACAAGTACTTTCAGAGATATGCTCGGGAAACGAAATGTTCACGGACGCCAACGGCCCAACGCCGTACCATAATCATTTCTCCTCTGCGACCTTGAAGAAAACGGAGGCGGAATCCATAGCTCCCTCCGTCTCACCTTCGGTGACGGCGGGAGCTAATTAGGCACAGAATAAGTTATCAGGGTGTCAATGTCCTAAGTTGACGAAAAAAGATTAAAGCTGGCCACCATGACCCGGATATCTTTCTGATCTTTCAGAAAAATCGATACAGCCCATGAATTAATACTAATATCCAGTACTGTATGTTAAGCATTGAGTATATCGAATATATATATACGAAGCGGCCTAGAAGCCTTAAAACACTAGACAATGTTCAATACAATCCCATGGTCCCATTTATAGTTCTAATGTATTTTTTTGTAATATATTATATTGTGTAGAGGTATGGTAGGTAGCGCTGACCGGCCTACGGCGCTGAATCGAGTAGGCCTACAGCAGCTGTCCTGCCATGGACATTAACGTTGCCCAGTTCGATGTTAAATCGCACTTGACCGACTTACTTACAATGTGTACGTCTTCACTACCATATTTGCCGCATATATGTGAAGATTTTTTATTGTTAGAAAGCAAAACTATGTTTATATTTATTAAGTTTTTATCACACTTGAGCCTCGAAAGTGATCTCGGTTGGAGTGGGGTGGAAATGCAAGACTTTGTGAGATAGGTAACAAAGTCAGGTAACATAACTAACCCACTACTCACCCACACCAACTTTTGTTTAAGCTATGATATGTTCTAAACATGAAATGAGATGATACCAGTAAAAAAATAGGGACGAAATATATATTTTGACCCCCAAACCTAAAATTAGGGGTTAGGGTTACGCAAACGTCTGTCGTTGTAGTGCTAGCTTGCCAATCTACACATGCAATATACCATAGAAAAGATAACTAAATTTCCGTTATATTGATGTATTGAATGATGCAGTGGATTAAACAGTTATTTCTACACAAGCGTTCAAGCAGTTTTTTTTTATTACAAATAATCACAATCGACAACAAAACAAACTAGTAGGCCTAAACATGGTCAATGGAAACGACTTAATAAAACATAATTATTGGCTTTATATATATTTGACCTATGTTTTCCTAACCCAGATGTGTATATCCTTAAAACTGCGTGGTATTTAGATTTATACATTGCACATTGCATATATATTTTTAAATGAAATATATTGCAGACTTTTTTGAAAATGTGTGTATATATCTTGGGTTGAAATATGAAACATTGAACTTTGCTCTGCAATTAAGGCTTAGTCTATATTTTTTCTTTTGCGTGTTTTTACATAATTTGTGTGTGCTGAATTATAATCTGTCCGACAAAATTCTATATTTGGCATTCTTCACCTTTAAAAAGGCAAAACAAAAAATGACCACCAAAACCAAATCTTTCATATATTTTTGTTGCAAATTATTGCACGATTTCTGGTTTCTGCATGATCGAGGGTTGATAAATTTATGTCTCATGTTTTTCGATAAAAATGACATCTATTTGACCTTCAAATTCAAAATGGTTAACACCAGCACACAAATAAAAGCGTTTTTTATGCACCTGAACTATAATATAATAAACAACATTTGTTTAATGGAAATCTAAAAAACAGACTAATATACGGCAGATTAGATTCAAAACTGTGCTTAGGTATAGTATATTCTAACATGCTTTGATGTGCTTAGTATTTAGAATGACGTCATTTTTTTAATAGTAAATATGCAAAATGACGTCCATCTTGGATTTTACGATAAGCTATAAGTCAGACAATGAACAAAAAAACACCAGAAATGCTTGTTTCGGCCCCCAAGTCGCACAAAATCAATAAATAAAATAAAAGCCACAAATCAAAAAACAGGTTTAATTTACATTTTGACAGCCATTTTGTTTCTTGTTAATATGAAGGTAAATTTCGCGCACAATTTGGATTTTTTCTTTCAATTCTCAAAAAACTCAAATAAACCACCCCAGATGCACCGACCTGTGATCAGAATCGATATTCGGAGAAAAAAAATTGTGTAAAAAAGTGCCTTTTCTGACCACCGCGGGGCTGTGAAAAAATGGTAATTTTTCACACATTACACCTCCAGAAAAAAATCATTCTTATTTCTTCGCGTTTTGCCATTTAAACCTGGAAGCCATGAAAAACACTCCCAAATAGCCATAGGAGTGATTCAAAACAAAAAATTCAAAATTCAAAAAAGTTTGAATTCTAAAATTCCTTAATATGTCATTGTGCTGGAAAATTTATCATTTTTTTCACCATACATTCTCAAAAAGCTCAAATAAACCACCCCAGATGCACCGACTTGTGATCACAATCGATATTCGGAGAAAAAAAAATTGTGCAAAAAAGTGCCTTTTCTGACCACCGCGGGGCTGAGAAAAAATGGTAATTTTTCACACATGACACCTCCAGAAAAAAATCATTCTTATTTCTTCGCGTTTTGCCATTGAACCCTCGGATCCATGAAATACACTCCCAAATAGCCGTAGGAGTGATTTGAACCAAAAAATTCAAAATTCGAAAAAGTTTAAATTCTAAAATTCCTTAATATGTCATTGTGCTGGAAAATTTATCATTTTTCACATTAAATTTTCAAAAAACTCAAATAAACCACCCCAGATGCACCGACCTGTGATCAGAATCGATATTCAGAGAAAAACAAATTGTGCAAAAAAGTGCCTTTTCTGACCACCGCGGGGCTGTGAAGAAATGGTAATTTTTCACACATGACACCTCCAGAAAAAATCATTCTTATTTCTTCGCGTTTTGACATTGAACCCTGGGATCCATGAAATACACTCCAAATAGCCGTAGGAATGATTCAAAACAAAATATTCAAAAAAGTTTGAATTCTAAAAATCCTTAATATGTCATTGTGCTGGAAATTTGTTCATTTTTTCACCATAAATTCTAAAAAAACTGAAATAAACCACCCCAGATGCAACGACCTGTGATCAAAATCGATATTCGGAGAAAAAAAAATTGTGCAAAAAAGTGCCTTTTCTGACCACCGCGGGGCTGTGGAAAAACGGTAATTTTTCACACATGACACCTCCAGAATAAAATCATTTTTATTTCTTCGCATTTTGCCATTGAACCCTTGCTTCCATGAAATACACTCTCAAATAGCCGTAGGAGTAATTTGAACCAAAAAATTGAAAATTCAAAAAAGTTTGAATTCTAAAAAAACATTAATATGACATCGTACTGAAAAATTTATCATTTTTTTCATCATAAATGCTCAAAAAACTCAAATAAACTACCCCAGATGCACCGACCTGTGATCAGAATCGATATTCAGAGAAAAAAAAATTGTGCAAAATAGTGCCTTTTCTGACCACCGCGGGGCTGTGAAAAAATGGTAATTTTTCACACATGACACCTCCAGAAAAAAATCATTCTTATTTCTTCGCATTTTGCCATTGAACCCTGGGATCCATGAAATACACTCCCAAATAGCAGTAGGAGTGATTTGAACCAAAAAATTCAAACTTTGAAAAAGTTTAAATTCTAAAATTCCTTAATATGTCACTGTGCTGGAAAATTCACCATTTTTTGCACCATAAATTCTCAAAAAACTCAAATAAACCACCCAAGATGCACCGACCTGTGATCAGAATCGATATTCAGAGAAAAACAAATTGTGCAAAAAAGTGCCTTTTCTGATCACCGCGGGGCTGTGAGAAAATGGTAATTTTTCACACATGACACTTCCAGAATAAAATCATTTTTATTTCTTCGCATTTTGCCATTGAACCCTTGCTTCCATGAAATACACTCTCAAATAGCCGTAGGAGTAATTTGAACCAAAAAATTGAAAATTCAAAAAGGTTGAATTCTAAAATTCCATAATATGTCATTGTGCTGGAAAATTTATCATTTTTTCACCATACATTCTCAAAAAACTCAAATAAACCACCCCAGATGCACCGACTTGTGATCACAATCGATATTCGGAAAAAAAAATTTGTGCAAAAAAGTGCCTTTTCTGACCACCGCGGGGCTGTGGAAAAATTGTAATTTTTCACACATGACACCTCCAGAAAAAATCATTCTTATTTCTTTGCGTTTTGCCATTGAACCCTGGGATCCATGAAATACACTCCAAATAGCCGTAGGAATGATTCAAAACAAAATCGCACTTGACCGACTTACTTACAATGTGTACGTCTTCACTACCATATTTGCCGCATATATGTGAAGATTTTTTATTGTTAGAAAGCAAAACTATGTTTATATTTATTAAGTTTTTATCACACTTGAGCCTCGAAAGTGATCTCGGTTGGAGTGGGGTGGAAATGCAAGACTTTGTGAGATAGGTAACAAAGTCAGGTAACATAACTAACCCACTACTCACCCACACCAACTTTTGTTTAAGCTATGATATGTTCTAAACATGAAATGAGATGATACCAGTAAAAAAATAGGGACGAAATATATATTTTGACCCCCAAACCTAAAATTAGGGGTTAGGGTTACGCAAACGTCTGTCGTTGTAGTGCTAGCTTGCCAATCTACACATGCAATATACCATAGAAAAGATAACTAAATTTCCGTTATATTGATGTATTGAATGATGCAGTGGATTAAACAGTTATTTCTACACAAGCGTTCAAGCAGTTTTTTTTTATTACAAATAATCACAATCGACAACAAAACAAACTAGTAGGCCTAAACATGGTCAATGGAAACGACTTAATAAAACATAATTATTGGCTTTATATATATTTGACCTATGTTTTCCTAACCCAGATGTGTATATCCTTAAAACTGCGTGGTATTTAGATTTATACATTGCACATTGCATATATATTTTTAAATGAAATATATTGCAGACTTTTTTGAAAATGTGTGTATATATCTTGGGTTGAAATATGAAACATTGAACTTTGCTCTGCAATTAAGGCTTAGTCTATATTTTTTCTTTTGCGTGTTTTTACATAATTTGTGTGTGCTGAATTATAATCTGTCCGACAAAATTCTATATTTGGCATTCTTCACCTTTAAAAAGGCAAAACAAAAAATGACCACCAAAACCAAATCTTTCATATATTTTTGTTACAAATTATTGCACGATTTCTGGTTTCTGCATGATTGAGGGTTGATAAATTTATGTCTCATGTTTTTCGATAAAAATGACATCTATTTGACCTTCAAATTCAAAAGGGTTAACACCAGCACACAAATAAAAGCGTTTTTATGCACCTGAACTATAATATAATAAACAACATTTGTTTAATGGAAATCTAAAAAATAGACTAATATACGGCAGATTAGATTCAAAACTGTGTTTAGGTATAGTATATTCTAACATGCTTTGATGTGCTTAGTATTTAGAATGACGTCATTTTTTTAATAGTAAATATGCAAAATGACGTCCATCTTGGATTTTACGATAAGCTATAAGTCAGACAATGAACAAAAAAACACCAGAAATGCTTGTTTCGGCCCCCAAGTCGCACAAAATCAATAAATAAAATAAAAGCCACAAATCAAAAAACAGGTTTAATTTACATTTTGACAGCCATTTTGTTTCTTGTTAATATGAAGGTAAATTTCGCGCACAATTTGGATTTTTTCTTTCAATTCTCAAAAAACTCAAATAAACCACCCCAGATGCACCGACCTGTGATCAGAATCGATATTCGGAGAAAAAAAATTGTGTAAAAAAGTGCCTTTTCTGACCACCGCGGGGCTGTAAAAAAATGGTAATTTTTCACACATTACACCTCCAGAAAAAAATCATTCTTATTTCTTCGCGTTTTGCCATTTAAACCTGGAAGCCATGAAAAACACTCCCAAATAGCCATAGGAGTGATTCAAAACAAAAAATTCAAAATTCAAAAAAGTTTGAATTCTAAAATTCCTTAATATGTCATTGTGCTGGAAAATTTATCATTTTTTTCACCATACATTCTCAAAAAGCTCAAATAAACCACCCCAGATGCACCGACTTGTGATCACAATCGATATTCGGAGAAAAAAAAATTGTGCAAAAAAGTGCCTTTTCTGACCACCGCGGGGCTGAGAAAAAATGGTAATTTTTCACACATGACACCTCCAGAAAAAAATCATTCTTATTTCTTCGCGTTTTGCCATTGAACCCTCGGATCCATGAAATACACTCCCAAATAGCCGTAGGAGTGATTTGAACCAAAAAATTCAAAATTCGAAAAAGTTTAAATTCTAAAATTCCTTAATATGTCATTGTGCTGGAAAATTTATCATTTTTCACATTAAATTTTCAAAAAACTCAAATAAACCACCCCAGATGCACCGACCTGTGATCAGAATCGATATTCAGAGAAAAACAAATTGTGCAAAAAAGTGCCTTTTCTGACCACCGCGGGGCTGTGAAGAAATGGTAATTTTTCACACATGACACCTCCAGAAAAAATCATTCTTATTTCTTCGCGTTTTGACATTGAACCCTGGGATCCATGAAATACACTCCAAATAGCCGTAGGAATGATTCAAAACAAAATATTCAAAAAAGTTTGAATTCTAAAAATCCTTAATATGTCATTGTGCTGGAAATTTGTTCATTTTTTCACCATAAATTCTAAAAAAACTGAAATAAACCACCCCAGATGCAACGACCTGTGATCAAAATCGATATTCGGAGAAAAAAAAATTGTGCAAAAAAGTGCCTTTTCTGACCACCGCGGGGCTGTGAAAAAACGGTAATTTTTCACACATGACACCTCCAGAATAAAATCATTTTTATTTCTTCGCATTTTGCCATTGAACCCTTGCTTCCATGAAATACACTCTCAAATAGCCGTAGGAGTAATTTGAACCAAAAAATTGAAAATTCAAAAAAGTTTGAATTCTAAAAAAACATTAATATGACATCGTACTGGAAAATTTATCATTTTTTTCATCATAAATGCTCAAAAAACTCAAATAAACTACCCCAGATGCACCGACCTGTGATCAGAATCGATATTCAGAGAAAAAAAAATTGTGCAAAATAGTGCCTTTTCTGACCACCGCGGGGCTGTGAAAAAATGGTAATTTTTCACACATGACACCTCCAGAAAAAAATCATTCTTATTTCTTCGTATTTTGCCATTGAACCCTGGGATCCATGAAATACACTCCCAAATAGCAGTAGGAGTGATTTGAACCAAAAAATTCAAACTTTGAAAAAGTTTAAATTCTAAAATTCCTTAATATGTCACTGTGCTGGAAAATTCACCATTTTTTGCACCATAAATTCTCAAAAAACTCAAATAAACCACCCAAGATGCACCGACCTGTGATCAGAATCGATATTCAGAGAAAAACAAATTGTGCAAAAAAGTGCCTTTTCTGATCACCGCGGGGCTGTGAAAAAATGGTAATTTTTCACACATGACACTTCCAGAATAATATCATTTTTATTTCTTCGCATTTTGCCATTGAACCCTTGCTTCCATGAAATACACTCTCAAATAGCCGTAGGAGTAATTTGAACCAAAAAATTGAAAATTCAAAAAAGTTTGAATTCTAAAAATACCTTAATATGACATTGGGCTGGAAAATTTATCATTTTTTTATTCATAAATGCTCAAAAAACTCAAATAAACCACCCCAGATGCACCGACCTGTGATCAGAATCGATATTCAGAGAAAAAAAATTGTGCAAAATAGTGCCTTTTCTGACCACCGCGGGGCTGTGAAAAAATGGTAATTTTTCACACATGACACCTCAAGAAAAAAATCATTCTTATTTCTTCACTTTTTCCCAATGAACCCTGGGAGCCATGAAATACACTCCCAAATAGCCATAGGAGTGATTTAAACCAAAAAATTCAAAATTCAAAAAGGTTGAATTCTAAAATTCCATAATATGTCATTGTGCTGGAAAATTTATCATTTTTTCACCATACATTCTCAAAAAACTCAAATAAACCACCCCAGATGCACCGACTTGTGATCACAATCGATATTCGGAAAAAAAAAATTGTGCAAAAAAGTGCCTTTTCTGACCACCGCGGGGCTGTGGAAAAATTGTAATTTTTCACACATGACACCTCCAGAAAAAATCATTCTTATTTCTTTGCGTTTTGCCATTGAACCCTGGGATCCATGAAATACACTCCAAATAGCCGTAGGAATGATTCAAAACAAAATCGCACTTGACCGACTTACTTACAATGTGTACGTCTTCACTACCATATTTGCCGCATATATGTGAAGATTTTTTATTGTTAGAAAGCAAAACTATGTTTATATTTATTAAGTTTTTATCACACTTGAGCCTCGAAAGTGATCTCGGTTGGAGTGGGGTGGAAATGCAAGACTTTGTGAGATAGGTAACAAAGTCAGGTAACATAACTAACCCACTACTCACCCACACCAACTTTTGTTTAAGCTATGATATGTTCTAAACATGAAATGAGATGATACCAGTAAAAAAATAGGGACGAAATATATATTTTGACCCCCAAACCTAAAATTAGGGGTTAGGGTTACGCAAACGTCTGTCGTTGTAGTGCTAGCTTGCCAATCTACACATGCAATATACCATAGAAAAGATAACTAAATTTCCGTTATATTGATGTATTGAATGATGCAGTGGATTAAACAGTTATTTCTACACAAGCGTTCAAGCAGTTTTTTTTTATTACAAATAATCACAATCGACAACAAAACAAACTAGTAGGCCTAAACATGGTCAATGGAAACGACTTAATAAAACATAATTATTGGCTTAATATATATGAGACCTATGTTTTCCTAACCCAGATGTGTATATCTTTAAAACTGCGTGGTATTTAGATTTATACATTGCACATTGCATATATATTTTTAAATGAAATATATTGCAGACTTTTTTGAAAATGTGTGTATATATCTTGGGTTGAAATATGAAACATTGAACTTTGCTCTGCAATTAAGGCTTAGTCTATATTTTTTCTTTTGCGTGTTTTTACATAATTTGTGTGTGCTGAATTATAATCTGTCCGACAAAATTCTATATTTGGCATTCTTCACCTTTAAAAAGGCAAAACAAAAAATGACCACCAAAACCAAATCTTTCATATATTTTTGTTACAAATTATTGCACGATTTCTGGTTTCTGCATGATTGAGGGTTGATAAATTTATGTCTCATGTTTTTCGATAAAAATGACATCTATTTGACCTTCAAATTCAAAATGGTTAACACCAGCACACAAATAAAAGCGTTTTTTATGCACCTGAACTATAATATAATAAACAACATTTGTTTAATGGAAATCTAAAAAATAGACTAATATACGGCAGATTAGATTCAAAACAGTGTTTAGGTATAGTATATTCTAACATGCTTTGATGTGCTTAGTATTTAGAATGACGTCATTTTTTTAATAGTAAATATGCAAAATGACGTCCATCTTGGATTTTACGATAAGCTATAAGTCAGACAATGAACAAAAAAACACCAGAAATGCTTGTTTCGGCCCCCAAGTCACACAAAAGCAATAAATAAAATAAAAGCCACAAATCAAAAAACAGGTTTAATTTACATTTTGACAGCCATTTTGTTTCTTGTTAATATGAAGGTAAATTTCGCGCACAATTTGGATTTTTTCTTTCAATTCTCAAAAAACTCAAATAAACCACCCCAGATGAACCGACCTGTGATCAGAATCGATATTCGTAGAAAAAAAATTGTGTAAAAAAGTGCCTTTTCTGACCACCGCGGGGCTGTGAAAAAATGGTAATTTTTCACACATTACACCTCCAGAAAAAAATCATTCTTATTTCTTCGCGTTTTGCCATTTAAACCTGGAAGCCATGAAAAACACTCCCAAATAGCCATAGGAGTGATTCAAAACAAAAAATTCAAAATTCAAAAAAGTTTGAATTCTAAAATTCCTTAATATGTCATTGTGCTGGAAAATTTATCATTTTTTTCACCATACATTCTCAAAAAGCTCAAATAAACCACCCCAGATGCACCGACTTGTGATCACAATCGATATTCGGAGAAAAAAAAATTGTGCAAAAAAGTGCCTTTTCTGACCACCGCGGGGCTGAGAAAAAATGGTAATTTTTCACACATGACACCTCCAGAAAAAAATCATTCTTATTTCTTCGCGTTTTGCCATTGAACCCTCGGATCCATGAAATACACTCCCAAATAGCCGTAGGAGTGATTTGAACCAAAAAATTCAAAATTCGAAAAAGTTTAAATTCTAAAATTCCTTAATATGTCATTGTGCTGGAAAATTTATCATTTTTCACATTAAATTTTCAAAAAACTCAAATAAACCACCCCAGATGCACCGACCTGTGATCAGAATCGATATTCAGAGAAAAACAAATTGTGCAAAAAAGTGCCTTTTCTGACCACCGCGGGGCTGTGAAGAAATGGTAATTTTTCACACATGACACCTCCAGAAAAAATCATTCTTATTTCTTCGCGTTTTGACATTGAACCCTGGGATCCATGAAATACACTCCAAATAGCCGTAGGAATGATTCAAAACAAAATATTCAAAAAAGTTTGAATTCTAAAAATCCTTAATATGTCATTGTGCTGGAAATTTGTTCATTTTTTCACCATAAATTCTAAAAAAACTGAAATAAACCACCCCAGATGCAACGACCTGTGATCAAAATCGATATTCGGAGAAAAAAAAATTGTGCAAAAAAGTGCCTTTTCTGACCACCGCGGGGCTGTGAAAAAACGGTAATTTTTCACACATGACACCTCCAGAATAAAATCATTTTTATTTCTTCGCATTTTGCCATTGAACCCTTGCTTCCATGAAATACACTCTCAAATAGCCGTAGGAGTAATTTGAACCAAAAAATTGAAAATTCAAAAAAGTTTGAATTCTAAAAAAACATTAATATGACATCGTACTGGAAAATTTATCATTTTTTCATCATAAATGCTCAAAAAACTCAAATAAACTACCCCAGATGCACCGACCTGTGATCAGAATCGATATTCAGAGAAAAAAAAATTGTGCAAAATAGTGCCTTTTCTGACCACCGCGGGGCTGTGAAAAAATGGTAATTTTTCACACATGACACCTCCGGAAAAAAATCATTCTTATTTCTTCGCATTTTGCCATTGAACCCTGGGATCCATGAAATACACTCCCAAATAGCAGTAGGAGTGATTTGAACCAAAAAATTCAAACTTTGAAAAAGTTTAAATTCTAAAATTCCTTAATATGTCACTGTGCTGGAAAATTCACCATTTTTTGCACCATAAATTCTCAAAAAACTCAAATAAACCACCCAAGATGCACCGACCTGTGATCAGAATCGATATTCAGAGAAAAACAAATTGTGCAAAAAAGTGCCTTTTCTGATCACCGCGGGGCTGTGAAAAAATGGTAATTTTTCACACATGACACTTCCAGAATAAAATCATTTTTATTTCTTCGCATTTTGCCATTGAACCCTTGCTTCCATGAAATACACTCTCAAATAGCCGTAGGAGTAATTTGAACCAAAAAATTGAAAATTCAAAAAAGTTTGAATTCTAAAAATACCTTAATATGACATTGGGCTGGAAAATTTATCATTTTTTTAATCATAAATGCTCAAAAAACTCAAATAAACCACCCCAGATGCACCGACCTGTGATCAGAATCGATATTCAGAGAAAAAAAAATTGTGCAAAATAGTGCCTTTTCTGACCACCGCGGGGCTGTGAAAAAATGGTAATTTTTCACACATGACACCTCAAGAAAAAAATCATTCTTATTTCTTCACTTTTTCCCAATGAACCCTGGGAGCCATGAAATACACTCCCAAATAGCCATAGGAGTGATTTAAACCAAAAAATTCAAAATTCAAAAAGGTTGAATTCTAAAATTCCATAATATGTCATTGTGCTGGAAAATTTATCCTTTTTTTCACCATACATTCTCAAAAAACTCAAATAAACCACCCCAGATGCACCGACTTGTGATCACAATCGATATTCGGAAAAAAAAAAATTGTGCAAAAAAGTGCCTTTTCTGACCACCGCGGGGCTGTGGAAAAATTGTAATTTTTCACACATGACACCTCCAGAAAAAATCATTCTTATTTCTTTGCGTTTTGCCATTGAACCCTGGGATCCATGAAATACACTCCAAATAGCCGTAGGAATGATTCAAAACAAAAAATTCAAAATTCAAAAAAGTTTGAATTCTAAAATTCCTTAATATGTCATTGTGCTGGAAAATTTATCATTTTTTCCGCATAAATTCTCAAAAAACTCAAATAAACCACCCCAGATGCACCGACCTGTGATCAGAATCGATATTCGGAGAAAAAAAAATTGTGCAAAATAGTGCCTTTTCTGACCACCGCGGGGCTGTGAAAAAATGGTAATTTTTCACACATGACACCTCAAGAAAAAAATCATTCTCATTTCTTCACTTTTTGCCAATGAACCCTGGGATCCATGAAATACACTCCCAAATAGCAGTAGGAGTGATTTGAACCAAAAAATTCAAACTTTGAAAAAGTTTAAATTCTAAAATTCCTTAATATGTCACTGTGCTGGAAAATTCACCATTTTTTGCACCATAAATTCTCAAAAAACTCAAATAAACCACCCAAGATGCACCGACCTGTGATCAGAATCGATATTCAGAGAAAAACAAATTGTGCAAAAAAGTGCCTTTTCTGATCACCGCGGGGCTGTGAAAAAATGGTAATTTTTCACACATGACACTTCCAGAATAAAATCATTTTTATTTCTTCGCATTTTGCCATTGAACCCTTGCTTCTATGAAATACACTCTCAAATAGCCGTAGGAGTAGTTTGAACCAAAAAATTGAAAATTCAAAAAAGTTTGAATTCTAAAAATACCTTAATATGACATTGGGCTGGAAAATTTATCATTTTTTTAATCATAAATGCTCAAAAAACTCAAATAAACCACCCCAGATGCACCGACCTGTGATCAGAATCGATATTCAGAGAAAAAAAAATTGTGCAAAATAGTGCCTTTTCTGACCACCGCGGGGCTGTGAAAAAATGGTAATTTTTCACACATGACACCTCAAGAAAAAAATCATTCTTATTTCTTCACTTTTTCCCAATGAACCCTGGGAGCCATGAAATACACTCCCAAATAGCCATAGGAGTGATTTAAACCAAAAAATTCAAAATTCAAAAAGGTTGAATTCTAAAATTCCATAATATGTCATTGTGCTGGAAAATTTATCCTTTTTTTCACCATACATTCTCAAAAAACTCAAATAAACCACCCCAGATGCACCGACTTGTGATCACAATCGATATTCGGAAAAAAAAAAATTGTGCAAAAAAGTGCCTTTTCTGACCACCGCGGGGCTGTGGAAAAATTGTAATTTTTCACACATGACACCTCCAGAAAAAATCATTCTTATTTCTTTGCGTTTTGCCATTGAACCCTGGGATCCATGAAATACACTCCAAATAGCCGTAGGAATGATTCAAAACAAAAAATTCAAAATTCAAAAAAGTTTGAATTCTAAAATTCCTTAATATGTCATTGTGCTGGAAAATTTATCATTTTTTCCGCATAAATTCTCAAAAAACTCAAATAAACCACCCCAGATGCACCGACCTGTGATCAGAATCGATATTCGGAGAAAAAAAAATTGTGCAAAATAGTGCCTTTTCTGACCACCGCGGGGCTGTGAAAAAATGGTAATTTTTCACACATGACACCTCAAGAAAAAAATCATTCTTATTTCTTCACTTTTTGCCAATGAACCCTGGGAGCCATGAAATACACTCCCAAATAGCCATAGGAGTGATTTAAACCAAAAAATTCAAAATTCAAAAAGTTTGAATTCTAAAATTCCTTAATATGTCATTGTGCTGGAAAATTTATCATTTTTTTCACCATACATTCTCAAAAAACTCAAATAAACCACCTCAGATGCACCCACTTGTGATCACAATCGATATTCGGAAAAAAAAAAATTGTGCAAAAAAGTGCCTTTTCTGACCACCGCGGGGCTGTGAAAAAATTGTAATTTTTCACACATGACACCTCCAGAAAAAGTCATTCTTATTTCTTCGCGTTTTGCCATTGAACCCTGGGATCCATGAAATACACTCCAAATAGCCGTAGGAATGATTCAAAACAAAAAATTCAAAATTCAAAGAAGTTTGAATTCTAAAATTCATTAACATGTCATTGTGCTGGAAAATTTATCATTTTTTTCCGCATAAATTCTCAAAAAACTCAAATAAACCACCCCAGATGCACCCCGACCTGTGATCAGAATCGATATTCGGAGAAAAAAAATTGTGCAAAATAGTGCCTTTTCTGACCACCGCGGGGCTGTGAAAAAATGGTAATTTTTCACACATGACACCTCAAGAAAAAAATCATTCTTATTTCTTCGCATTTTGCCAATGAACCCTGGGAGCCATGAAATACACTCCGAAATAGCCATACGAGTGATTTAAACCAAAAAATTCTAAATTCAAAAAGTTTGAATTCTAAAATTCCTTAATATGTCATTGTGCTGGAAAAATTATCATTTTTTTCACCATACATTCTCAAAAAAACTCAAATAAACCACCCCAGATGCACCGACTTGTGATCACAATCGATATTCGGAAAAAAAAATTGTGCAAAAAAGTGCCTTTTCTGTCCACCGCGGGGCTGAGAAAAAATGGTAATTTTTCACACATGACACCTCCAGAAAAAATCATTTTTATCTCTTCGCGTTTTGCCATTGAACCCTGGGATCCATGAAATACACTCCCAAATAGCCGTAGGAGTGATTTAAACCAAAAAATTCAAAATTTGAAAAAGCTTAAATTCTAAAATTCCTTAATATGTCATTGTGCTGGAAAATTTATCATTTTTTTCACCATAAATTCTCAAAAAACTCAAATAAACCACACCAGATGCACCGACCTGTGATCAGAATCGATATTCAGAAAAAAAAAAATTGTGCAAAATAGTGCCTTTTCTGACCACCGCGGGGCTGTGAAAAAATGGCAATTTTTCACACATGACACCTCCAGAAAAAAATCATTCTTATTTCTTCGCATTTTGCCATTGAACCCTGGGATCCATGAAATACACTCCCAAATAGCAGTAGGAGTGATTTGAACAAAAAAAATTCAAACTTTGAAAAAGTTTAAATTCTAAAATTCCTTAATATGTCACTGTGCTGGAAAATTTACAATTTTTTGCACCATAAATTCCCAAAAACTCAAATAAACCACCGAAGATGCACCGACCTGTGATCAGAATCGATATTCAGAGAAAAACAAATTGTGCAAAAAAGTGCCTTTTCTGATCACTGAGTGGCTGTGAAAAAATGGTAATTTTTCACACATGACACCTCCAGAAAAAATCATTCTTATTTCTTCGCATTTTGCCATTGAACCCTGGGATCCATGAAATACACTCCCAAATAGCAGTAGGAGTGATTTGAACCAAAAAATTCAAACTTTGAAAAAGTTTAAATTCTAAAATTCCTTTATATGTCACTGTGCTGGAAAATTTACCATTTTTTGCACCATAAATTCTCAAAAAACTCAAATAAACCACCCAAGATGCACCGACCTGTGATCACAATCGATATTCGGAAAAAAAAAATTGTGCAAAAAAGTGCTTTTTCTGACCACCGCGGGGCTGAGAAAAAATGGTAATTTTTCACACATGACACCTCCAGAAAAAAATCATTCTTATTTCTTCGCGTTTTGCCATTGAACCCTTGGTTCCATGAAATACACTCCCAAATAGCCGTAGGAGTGATTTGAACCAAAAAATTCAAAATTCGAAAAAGTTTAAATTCTAAAATTCCTTAATATGTCATCGTGCTGGAAAATTTATAATTTTTTCACCATAAATTCTAAAAAAAACTAAAATAAACCACCCCAGATGCACCGACCTGTGATCAGAATCGATATTCGGAGAAAAAAAAAATGTGCAAAAAAGTGCCTTTTCTGACCACCGCGGGGCTGTGAAAAAATGGTAATTTTTCACACATGACACCTCTAGAAAAAAAATCATTCTTATTTCTTCGCATTTTGCCAATGAACCCTGGGAGCCATGAAATACACTCCCAAATAGCCATAGGAGTGATTTAAACCAAAAAATTCAAAATTCAAAAAAGTTTGAATTCTAAAATTCCTTAATATGTCATTGTGCTGGGAAATTAATCATTTTTTTCACCATACATTCTCAAAAAACTCAAATAAACCACCCCAGATGCACCGACTTGTGATCACAATCGATATTCGGAGAAAAAAAAATTGTGCAAAAAAGTGTTTTTTCTGACCACCGCGGGGCTGAGAAAAAATGGTAATTTTTCACACATGACACCTCCAGAAAAAAATCATTCTTATTTCTTCGCATTTTGCCAATGAACCCTGGGAGCCATGAAATACACTCCCAAATAGCCATAGGAGTGATTTAAAACAAAAAATTCAAAATTTAAAAAAGTTTGCATTCTAAAAATACCTTAATATGTCATTGTGCTGAAAAATTTATCATTTTTTCATCATAAATTCTCAAAAAACTCAAATAAACCACCCCAGATGCACCAACCAGTGATCACAAATCGATATTCGGAGAAAAAAAAATTGTGCAAAATAGTGCCTTTTCTGACCACCTCGGGGCTGTGAAAAAATGGTAATTTTTCACACATGACACCTCTAGAAAAAAATCATTCTCATTTCTTCGCATTTTGCCAATGAACCCTGGGAGCCATGAAATACACTCCCAAATAGACATAGGAGTGATTTAAAACAAAAAATTCAAAATTTAAAAAAGTTTGCATTCTAAAAATACCTTAATATGTCATTGTGCTGAAAAATTTATCATTTTTTCATCATAAATTCTCAAAAAACTCAAATAAACCACCCCAGATGCACCGACCTGTGATCAGAATCGATATTCGGAGAAAAAAAAATTGTGCAAAAAAGTGCCTTTTCTGACCACCGCGGGGCTGTGAAAAAATGGTAATTTTTCACACATGACATTTCCAGAAAAAAATCATTCTTATTTCTTCGTATTTTGCCATTGAACCCTGGGATCCATGAAATACACTCCCAAATACACGTAAGAGTGACTTAAGCCAAAATATTCAAAATTCAAAAAAGTTTGAATTCTAAAATTCGTTATTATGTCATTGTGCTGGAAAATTTATCATTTTTTTCACCATAAATTCTCAAAAAACTCAAATAAACCACCCCAGATGCACCGACCTGTGATCAGAATCAATATTCGGAGAAAAAAAATTGTGCAAAAAAGTGCCTTTTCTGACCACCGCGGGGCTGTGAAAAAATGGTAATTTTTCACACATGACACCTCTAGAAAAAAATCATTCTCATTTCTTCGCATTTTGCCAATGAACCCTGGGAGCCATGAAATACACTCCCAAATAGCCATAGGAGTGATTTAAAACAAAAAATTCAAAATTTAAAAAAGTTTGCATTCTAAAAATACCTTAATATGTCATTGTGCTGAAAAATTTATCATTTTTTCATCATAAATTCTCAAAAAACTCAAATAAACCACCCCAGATGCACCAACCTGTGATCACAAATCGATATTCGGAGAAAAAAAAATTGTGCAAAATAGTGCCTTTTCTGACCACCGCGGGGCTGAGAAAAAATGGTAATTGTTCACACATGACACCTCCAGAAAAAAATCATTCTCATTTCTTTGCATTTTGCCAATGAACCCTGGGAGCCATGAAATACACTCCCAAATAGCCATAGGAGTGATTTAAAACAAAAAATTCAAAATTTAAAAAAGTTTGAATTCTAAAAATACCTTAATATGTCATTGTGCTGAAAAATTTATCATTTTTCATCATAAATTCTAAAAAACTCAAATAAACCACCCCAGATGCACCGACCTGTGATCAGAATCGATATTCGGAGAAAAAAAAATTGTGCAAAAAAGTGCCTTTTCTGACCACCGCGGGGCTGTGAAAAAATGGTAATTTTTCACACATGACATTTCCAGAAAAAAATCATTCTTATTTCTTCGTATTTTGCCATTGAACCCTGGGATCCATGAAATACACTCCCAAATAGCCGTAAGAGTGACTTAAGCCAAAATATTCAAAATTCAAAAAAGTTTGAGTTCTAAAATTCGTTATTATGTCATTGTGCTGGAAAATTTATCATTTTTTTCACCATAAATTCTCAAAAAACTCAAATAAACCACCCCAGATGCACCGACCTGTGATCAGAATCAATATTCGGAGAAAAAAAATTGTGCAAAAAAGTGCCTTTTCTGACCACCGCGGGGCTGTGAAAAAATGGTAATTTTTCACACATGACACCTCTAGAAAAAAATCATTCTCATTTCTTCGCATTTTGCCAATGAACCCTGGGAGCCATGAAATACACTCCCAAATAGCCATAGGAGTGATTTAAAACAAAAAATTCAAAATTTAAAAAAGTTTGCATTCTAAAAATACCTTAATATGTCATTGTGCTGAAAAATTTATCATTTTTTCATCATAAATTCTCAAAAAACTCAAATAAACCACCCCAGATGCACCAACCTGTGATCACAAATCGATATTCGGAGAAAAAAAAATTGTGCAAAATAGTGCCTTTTCTGACCACCGCGGGGCTGAGAAAAAATGGTAATTGTTCACACATGACACCTCCAGAAAAAAATCATTCTCATTTCTTTGCATTTTGCCAATGAACCCTGGGAGCCATGAAATACACTCCCAAATAGCCATAGGAGTGATTTAAAACAAAAAATTCAAAATTTAAAAAAGTTTGAATTCTAAAAATACCTTAATATGTCATTGTGCTGAAAAATTTATCATTTTTCATCATAAATTCTAAAAAACTCAAATAAACCACCCCAGATGCACCGACCTGTGATCAGAATCGATATTCGGAGAAAAAAAAATTGTGCAAAAAAGTGCCTTTTCTGACCACCGCGGGGCTGTGAAAAAATGGTAATTTTTCACACATGACATTTCCAGAAAAAAATCATTCTTATTTCTTCGTATTTTGCCATTGAACCCTGGGATCCATGAAATACACTCCCAAATAGCCGTAAGAGTGACTTAAGCCAAAATATTCAAAATTCAAAAAAGTTTGAGTTCTAAAATTCCTTAATATGTCATTGTGCTGGAAAATTTATCATTTTTTTCACCATAAATTCTCAAAAAACTCAAATAAACCACCCCAGATGCACCGACCTGTGATCAGAATCAATATTCAGAGAAAAAAAAATTGTGCAAAAAAGTGCCTTTTCTGACCACCGCGGGGCTGTGAAAAAATGGTAATTTTTCACACATGACACCTCTAGAAAAAAATCATTCTCATTTCTTCGCATTTTGCCAATGAACCCTGGGAGCCATGAAATACACTCCCAAATAGCCATAGGAGTGACTTAAAACAAAAAATTCAAAATTTAAAAAAGTTTGCATTCTAAAAATACCTTAATATGTCATTGTGCTGAAAAATTTATCATTTTTTCATCATAAATTCTCAAAAAACTCAAATAAACCACCCCAGATGCACCAACCTGTGATCACAAATCGATATTCGTAGAAAAAAAAATTGTGCAAAATAGTGCCTTTTCTGACCACCGCGGGGCTGAGAAAAAATGGTAATTGTTCACACATGACACCTCCAGAAAAAAATCATTCTCATTTCTTTGCATTTTGCCAATGAACCCTGGGAGCCATGAAATACACTCCCAAATAGCCATAGGAGTGATTTAAAACAAAAAATTCAAAATTTAAAAAAGTTTGAATTCTAAAAATACCTTAATATGTCATTGTGCTGAAAAATTTATCATTTTTCATCATAAATTCTAAAAAAACTCAAATAAACCACCCCAGATGCACCGACCTGTGATCAGAATCGATATTCGGAGAAAAAAAAATTGTGCAAAAAAGTGCCTTTTCTGACCACCGCGGGGCTGTGAAAAAATGGTAATTTTTCACACATGACATTTCCAGAAAAAAATCATTCTTATTTCTTCGTATTTTGCCATTGAACCCTGGGATCCATGAAATACACTCCCAAATAGCCGTAAGAGTGACTTAAGCCAAAATATTCAAAATTCAAAAAAGTTTGAGTTCTAAAATTCCTTAATATGTCATTGTGCTGGAAAATTTATCATTTTTTTCACCATAAATTCTCAAAAAACTCAAATAAACCACCCCAGATGCACCGACCTGTGATCAGAATCAATATTCAGAGAAAAAAAAATTGTGCAAAAAAGTGCCTTTTCTGACCACCGCGGGGCTGTGAAAAAATGGTAATTTTTCACACATGACACCTCTAGAAAAAAATCATTCTCATTTCTTCGCATTTTGCCAATGAACCCTGGGAGCCATGAAATACACTCCCAAATAGCCATAGGAGTGATTTAAATCAAAAAATTCGAAATTCAAAAAAGTTTGAATTCTAAAATTCCTTAATATGTCATTGTGCTGGAAAATTTATCATTTTTTTCACCATAAATTCTCAAAAAACTCAAATAAACCACCCCAGATGCACCGACCTGTGATCAGAATCAATATTCGGAGAAAAAAAAATTGTGCAAAAAAGTGCCTTTTCTGACCACCTCGGGGCTGTGAAAAAATGGTAATTTTTCACACATGACACCTCTAGAAAAAAATCATTCTCATTTCTTCGCATTTTGCCAATGAACCCTGGGAGCCATGAAATACACTCCCAAATAGACATAGGAGTGATTTAAAACAAAAAATTCAAAATTTAAAAAAGTTTGAATTCTAAAAATACCTTAATATGTCATTGTGCTGAAAAATTTATCATTTTTCATCATAAATTCTAAAAAAACTCAAATAAACAAAAGTGCCTTTTCTGACCACCGCGGGGCTGTGAAAAATGGTAATTTTTCACACATGACACCTCTAGAAAAAAATCATTCTCGTTTCTTCGCATTTTGCCAATGAACCCTGGGAGCCATGAAATACACTCCCAAATAGCCATAGGAGTGATTTAAAACAAAAAAATCAAAATTCAAAAAAGTTTGAATTATAAAATTCCTTAATATGTCATTGTGCTTGAAAATTTATCATTTTTTTCACCATACATTCTCAAAAAACTCAAATTAACCACCCCAGATGCACCGACCTGTGATCAGTATCGATATTCGAAGAAAAAACAATTGTGCAAAAAAGTGCCTTTTCTGACCACCGCGGGGCTGTGAAAAAATGGTAATTTTTCACACATGACACCTCCAGAAAAAAATCATTCTTATTTCTTCGCGTTTTGCCAATGAACCCTGGGAGCCATGAAATACACTCCCAAATAGCCATAGGAGTGACTTAAAACAAAAAATTCAAAATTTAAAAAAGTTTGCATTCTAAAAATACCTTAATATGTCATTGTGCTGAAAAATTTATCATTTTTTCATCATAAATTCTCAAAAAACTCAAATAAACCACCCCAGATGCACCAACCTGTGATCACAAATCGATATTCGTAGAAAAAAAAATTGTGCAAAATAGTGCCTTTTCTGACCACCGCGGGGCTGAGAAAAAATGGTAATTGTTCACACATGACACCTCCAGAAAAAAATCATTCTCATTTCTTTGCATTTTGCCAATGAACCCTGGGAGCCATGAAATACACTCCCAAATAGCCATAGGAGTGATTTAAAACAAAAAATTCAAAATTTAAAAAAGTTTGAATTCTAAAAATACCTTAATATGTCATTGTGCTGAAAAATTTATCATTTTTCATCATAAATTCTAAAAAAACTCAAATAAACCACCCCAGATGCACCGACCTGTGATCAGAATCGATATTCGGAGAAAAAAAAATTGTGCAAAAAAGTGCCTTTTCTGACCACCGCGGGGCTGTGAAAAAATGGTAATTTTTCACACATGACATTTCCAGAAAAAAATCATTCTTATTTCTTCGTATTTTGCCATTGAACCCTGGGATCCATGAAATACACTCCCAAATAGCCGTAAGAGTGACTTAAGCCAAAATATTCAAAATTCAAAAAAGTTTGAGTTCTAAAATTCCTTAATATGTCATTGTGCTGGAAAATTTATCATTTTTTTCACCCTAAATTCTCAAAAAACTCAAATAAACCACCCCAGATGCACCGACCTGTGATCAGAATCAATATTCAGAGAAAAAAAAATTGTGCAAAAAAGTGCCTTTTCTGACCACCGCGGGGCTGCGAAAAAATGGTAATTTTTCACACATGACACCTCTAGAAAAAAATCATTCTCATTTCTTCGCATTTTGCCAATGAACCCTGGGAGCCATGAAATACACTCCCAAATAGCCATAGGAGTGATTTAAATCAAAAAATTCGAAATTCAAAAAAGTTTGAATTCTAAAATTCCTTAATATGTCATTGTGCTGGAAAATTTATCATTTTTTTCACCATAAATTCTCAAAAAACTCAAATAAACCACCCCAGATGCACCGACCTGTGATCAGAATCAATATTCGGAGAAAAAAAAATTGTGCAAAAAAGTGCCTTTTCTGACCACCTCGGGGCTGTGAAAAAATGGTAATTTTTCACACATGACACCTCTAGAAAAAAATCATTCTCATTTCTTCGCATTTTGCCAATGAACCCTGGGAGCCATGAAATACACTCCCAAATAGACATAGGAGTGATTTAAAACAAAAAATTCAAAATTTAAAAAAGTTTGAATACTAAAAATACCTTAATATGTCATTGTGCTGAAAAATTTATCATTTTTCATCATAAATTCCAAAAAAACTCAAATAAACAAAAGTGCCTTTTCTGACCACCGCGGGGCTGTTAAAAAATGGTAATTTTTAACACATGACACCTCTAGAAAAAAATCATTCTCGTTTCTTCGCATTTTGCCAATGAACCCTGGGAGCCATGAAATACACTCCCAAATAGCCATAGGAGTGATTTAAAACAAAAAAATCAAAATTCAAAAAAGTTTGAATTATAAAATTCCTTAATATGTCATTGTGCTTGAAAATTTATCATTTTTTTCACCATACATTCTCAAAAAACTCAAATTAACCACCCCAGATGCACCGACCTGTGATCAGTATCGATATTCGAAGAAAAAACAATTGTGCAAAAAAGTGCCTTTTCTGACCACCGCGGGGCTGTGAAAAAATGGTAATTTTTCACACATGACACCTCCAGAAAAAAATCATTCTTATTTCTTCGCGTTTTGCCATTGAACCCTGGGATCCATGAAATACACTCCCTAATAGCCGTAGGAGTGATTTGAACCAAAAAAATCAAAATTCGAAAAAGTTTAAATTCCAAAATTCCTTAATATGTCATTGTGCTGGAAAACTTATCATTTCTTTCACCATAAATTCTCAAAAAACTCAAATAAACTCAAATTAACCACCCCAGATGCACCGACCTGTGACCAGTATCGATATTCGAAGAAAAAACAATTGTGCAAAAAAGTGCCTTTTCTGACCACCGCGGGGCTGTGAAAAAATGGTAATTTTTCACACATGACACCTCCAGAAAAAAATCATTCTTATTTCTTTGCGTTTTGCCATTGAACCCTGGGATCCATGAAATACACTCCCTAATAGCCGTAGGAGTGATTTGAACCAAAAAATTCAAAATTCGAAAAAGTTTAAATTCTAAAATTCCTTAATATGTCATTGTGCTGGAAAATTTATCATTTCTTTCACCATAAATTCTCAAAAAACTCAAATAAACCACCCAAGATGCACCGACCTGTGATCAGAATCGATATTCAGAGAAAAAAAAATTGTGCAAAAAAGTGCTTTTTCTGACCACCGCGAGGCTGTGAAAAAATGGTAATTTTTCACACATGACACCTCCAGAAAAAATCATTCTTATTTCTTCGCGTTTTGCCATTGAACCCTGGGATCCATGAAATACACTCCCAAATAGCCGTAGGAGTGATTCAAAAAAAAAAAATTCAAAATTTAAAAAAGTTTGAATTCTAAAAATACCTTAATATGTCATTGTGCTGAAAAATTTATCATTTTATCATCATAAATTCTCAAAAAACTCAAATAAACCACCCCAGATGCACCGACCTGTGATCAGAATCGATATTCGGAGAAAAAAAAATTGTGCAAAAAAGTGCCTTTTCTGACCACCGCGGGGCTGTGAAAAAATGGTAATTTTTCACACATGACATTTCCAGAAAAAAATCATTCTTATTTCTTCGTATTTTGCCATTGAACCCTGGGATCCATGAAATACACTCCCAAATAGCCGTAAGAGTGACTTAAGCCAAAATATTCAAAATTCAAAAAAGTTTGAATTCTAAAATTCCTTATTATGTCATTGTGCTGGAAAATTTATCATTTTTTTCACCATAAATTCTCAAAAAACTCAAATAAACCACCCCAGATGCACCGACCTGTGATCAGAATGAATATTCGGAGAAAAAAAATTGTGCAAAAAAGTGCCTTTTCTGACCACCGCGGGGCTGTGAAAAAATGGTAATTTTTCACACATGACACCTCTAGAAAAAAATCATTGTCATTTCTTCGCATTTTGCCAATGAACCCTGGGAGCCATGAAATACACTCCCAAATAGCCATAGGAGTGATTAAAAACAAAAAATTTAAAAAAGTTTGCATTCTAAAAATACCTTAATATGTCATTGTGCTGAAAAATTTATCATTTTTTCATCATAAATTCTCAAAAAACTCAAATAAACCACCCCAGATGCACCAACCTGTGATCACAAATCGATATTCGGAGAAAAAAAAATTGTGCAAAATAGTGCCTTTTCTGACCACCGCGGGGCTGAGAAAAAATGGTAATTTTTCACACATGACACCTCCAGAAAAAAATCATTCTCATTTCTTCGCATTTTGCCAATGAACCCTGGGAGCCATGAAATACACTCCCAAATAGCCATAGGAGTGATTTAAAACAAAAAATTCAAAATTTAAAAAAGTTTGAATTCAAAAAATACCTTAATATGTCATTGTGCTGAAAAATTTATCATTTTTCATCATAAATTCTAAAAAAACTCAAATAAACCACCCCAGATGCACCGACCTGTGATCAGAATCGATATTCGGAGAAAAAAAAATTGTGCAAAAAAGTGCCTTTTCTGACCACCGCGGGGCTGTGAAAAAATGGTAATTTTTCACACATGACATTTCCAGAAAAAAATCATTCTTATTTCTTCGTATTTTGCCATTGAACCCTGGGATCCATGAAATACACTCTCAAATAGCCGTAAGAGTGACTTAAGCCAAAATATTCAAAATTCAAAAAAGTTTGAATTCTAAAATTCCTTAATATGTCATTGTGCTGGAAAATTTATCATTTTTTTCACCATAAATTCTCAAAAAACTCAAATAAACCACCCCAGATGCACCGACCTGTGATCAGAATCAATATTCGGAGAAAAAAAAATTGTGCAAAAAAGTGCCTTTTCTGACCACCGCGGGGCTGTGAAAAAATGGTAATTCAAAAAAGTTTGAATTATAAAATTCCTTAATATGACATTGTGCTTGAAAATTTATCATTTTTTTCACCATACATTCTCAAAAAACTCAAATTAACCACCCCAGATGCACCGACCTGTGATCAGTATCGATATTCTAAGAAAAAAAAATTGTGCAAAAAAGTGCCTTTTCTGACCACCGCGGGGCTGTGAAAAAATGGTAATTTTTCACACATGACACCTCCAGAAAAAAATCATTCTTATTTCTTCGCGTTTTGCCATTGAACCCTGGGATCCATGAAATACACTCCCAAATAGCCGTAGGAGTGATTTGAACCAAAAAATTCAAAATTCGAAAAAGTTTAAATTCCAAAATTCCTTAATATGTCATTGTGCTGGAAAATTTATCATTTCTTTCACCATAAATTCTCAAAAAACTCAAATAAACCACCCAAGATGCACCGACCTGTGATCAGAATCGATATTCAGAGAAAAAAAAATTGTGCAAAAAAGTGCTTTTTCTGACCACCGCGAGGCTGTGAAAAAATGGTAATTTTTCACACATGACACCTCTAGAAAAAATCATTTTTATTTCTTCGCGTTTTGCCATTGAACCCTGGGATCCATGAAATACACTCCCAAATAGCCGTAGGAGTGATTCAAAACAAAAAATTCAAAATTTAAAAAAGTTTGAATTCTAAAAATACCTTAATATGTCATTGTGCTGAAAAATTTATCATTTTTTCATCATAAATTCTCAAAAAACTCAAATAAACCACCCCAGATGCACCGACCTGTGATCAGAATCGATATTCGGAGAAAAAAAAATTGTGCAAAAAAGTGCCTTTTCTGACCACCGCGGGGCTGTGAAAAAATGGTAATTTTTCACACATGACATTTCCAGAAAAAAATCATTCTTATTTCTTCGTATTTTGCCATTGAACCCTGGGATCCATGAAATACACTCCCAAATAGCCGTAAGAGTGACTTAAGCCAAAATATTCGAAATTCAAAAAAGTTTGAATTTTAAAATTCCTTATTATGTCATTGTGCTGGAAAATTTATCATTTTTTTCACCATAAATTCTCAAAAAACTCAAATAAACCACCCCAGATGCACGGACCTGTGATCAGAATCAATATTCGGAGAAAAAAAATTGTGCAAAAAAGTGCTTTTTCTGACCACCGCGAGGCTGTGAAAAAATGGTAATTTTTCACACATGACACCTCCAGAAAAAATCATTCTTATTTCTTCGCATTTTGCCAATGAACCCTGGGAGCCATGAAATACACTCCCAAATAGCCATAGGAGTGATTTAAAACAAAAAATTCAAAATTTAAAAAAGTTTGCATTCTAAAAATACCTTAATATGTCATTGTGCTGAAAAATTTATCATTTTTTCATCATAAATTCTCAAAAAACCCAAATAAACCACCCAAGATGCACCGACCTGTGATCAGAATCGATATTCAGAGAAAAAAAAATTGTGCAAAAAAGTGCTTTTTCTGACCACCGCGAGGCTGTGAAAAAATGGTAATTTTTCACACATGACACCTCCAGAAAAAATCATTCTTATTTCTTCGCGTTTTGCCATTGAACCCTGGGATCCATGAAATACACTCCCAAATAGCCGTAGGAGTGATTCAAAACAAAAAATTCAAAATTTAAAAAAGTTTGAATTCTAAAAATACCTTAATATGTCATTGTGCTGAAAAATTTATCATTTTTTCATCATAAATTCTCAAAAAACTCAAATAAACCACCCCAGATGCACCGACCTGTGATCAGAATCGATATTCGGAGAAAAAAAATTGTGCAAAAAAGTGCCTTTTCTGACCACCGCGGGGCTGTGAAAAAATGGTAATTTTTCACACATGACATTTCCAGAAAAAAATCATTCTTATTTCTTCGTATTTTGCCATTGAACCCTGGGATCCATGAAATACACTCCCAAATAGCCGTAAGAGTGACTTAAGCCAAAATATTCGAAATTCAAAAAAGTTTGAATTTTAAAATTCCTTATTATGTCATTGTGCTGGAAAATTTATCATTTTTTTCACCATAAATTCTCAAAAAACTCAAATAAACCACCCCAGATGCACCGACCTGTGATCAGAATCAATATTCGGAGAAAAAAAATTGTGCAAAAAAGTGCTTTTTCTGACCACCGCGAGGCTGTGAAAAAATGGTAATTTTTCACACATGACACCTCCAGAAAAAATCATTCTTATTTCTTCGCATTTTGCCAATGAACCCTGGGAGCCATGAAATACACTCCCAAATAGCCATAGGAGTGATTTAAAACAAAAAATTCAAAATTTAAAAAAGTTTGCATTCTAAAAATACCTTAATATGTCATTGTGCTGAAAAATTTATCATTTTTTCATCATAAATTCTCAAAAAACCCAAATAAACCACCCAAGATGCACCGACCTGTGATCAGAATCGATATTCAGAGAAAAAAAAATTGTGCAAAAAAGTGCTTTTTCTGACCACCGCGAGGCTGTGAAAAAATGGTAATTTTTCACACATGACACCTCCAGAAAAAATCATTCTTATTTCTTCGCGTTTTGCCATTGAACCCTGGGATCCATGAAATACACTCCCAAATAGCCGTAGGAGTGATTCAAAACAAAAAATTCAAAATTTAAAAAAGTTTGAATTCTAAAAATACCTTAATATGTCATTGTGCTGAAAAATTTATCATTTTTTCATCATAAATTCTCAAAAAACTCAAATAAACCACCCCAGATGCACCGACCTGTGATCAGAATCAATATTCGGAGAAAAAAAATTATGCAAAAAAGTGCTTTTTCTGACCACCGCGAGGCTGTGAAAAAATGGTAATTTTTCACACATGACACCTCCAGAAAAAATCATTCTTATTTCTTCGCATTTTGCCAATGAACCCTGGGAGCCATGAAATACACTCCCAAATAGCCATAGGAGTGATTTAAAACAAAAAATTCAAAATTTAAAAAAGTTTGCATTCTGAAAATACCTTAATATGTCATTGTGCTGAAAAATTTATCATTTTTTCATCATAAATTCTCAAAAAACCCAAATAAACCACCCCAGATGCACCAACCTGTGATCACAAATCGATATTCGGAGAAAAAAAAATTGTGCAAAATAGTGCCTTTTCTGACCACCGCGGGGCTGAGAAAAAATGGTAATTTTTCACACATGACACCTCCAGAAAAAAATCATTCTCATTTCTTCGCATTTTGCTAATGAACCCTGGGAGCCATGAAATACACTCCCAAATAGCCATAGGAGTGATTTAAAACAAAAAATTCAAAATTCAAAAAAGTTTGAATTCTAAAATTCCTTAATATGTCATTGTGCTGGAAAATTTATCATTTTTTCCACCATAAATTCTCAAAAAACTCAAATAAACCACCCCAGATGCACCGACCTGTGATCAGTATCGATATTCTAAGAAAAAAAAATTGTGCAAAAAAGTGCCTTTTCTGACCACCGCGGGGCTGTGAAAAAATGGTAATTTTTCACACATGACACCTCCAGAAAAAAATCATTCTTATTTCTTCGCGTTTTGCCATTGAACCCTGGGATCCATGGAATACACTCCCAAATAGCCGTAGGAGTGATTCAAAACAAAAAATTCAAAATTTAAAAAAGTTTGAATTCTAAAAATACCCTAATAAGTCATTGTGCTGAAAAATTTATCATTTTTACATCATAAATTCTCAAAAAACTCAAATAAACCACCCCAGATGCACCGACCTGTGATCAGAATCGATATTCGGAGAAAAAAAAATTGTGCAAAAAAGTGCCTTTTCTGACCACCGCGGGGCTGTGAAAAAATGGTAATTTTTAACACATGACATTTCCAGAAAAAAATCATTCTTATTTCTTCGTATTTTGCCATTGAACCCTGGGATCCATGAAATACACTCCCAAATAGCCATAAGAGTGACTTAAGCCAAAATATTCAAAATTCAAAAAAGTTAGAATTCTAAAATTCCTTATTATGTCATTGTGCTGGAAAATTTATCATTTTTTTCACCATAAATTCTCAAAAAACTCAAATAAACCACCCCAGATGCACCGACCTGTGATCAGAATCAATATTCAGAGAAAAAAAAATTGTGCAAAAAAGTGCCTTTTCTGACCACCGCGGGGCTGTGAAAAAATGGTAATTTTTCACACATGACACCTCTAGAAAAAAATCATTCTCGTTTCTTCGCATTTTGCCAATGAACCCTGGGAGCCATGAAATACACTCCCAAATAGCCATAGGAGTGATTTAAAACAAAAAAATCAAAATTCAAAAAAGTTTGAATTATAAAATTCCTTAATATGTCATTGTGCTTGAAAATTTATCATTTTTTTCACCATACATTCTCAAAAAACTCAAATTAACCACCCCAGATGCACCGACCTGTGATCAGTATCGATATTCGAAGAAAAAACAATTGTGCAAAAAAGTGCCTTTTCTGACCACCGCGGGGCTGTGAAAAAATGGTAATTTTTCACACATGACACCTCCAGAAAAAAATCATTCTTATTTCTTCGCGTTTTGCCATTGAACCCTGGGATCCATGGAATACACTCCCAAATAGCCGTAGGAGTGATTCAAAACAAAAAATTCAAAATTTAAAAAAGTTTGAATTTTAAAAATACCTTAATATGTCATTGTGCTGAAAAATTTATCATTTTTACATCATAAATTCTCAAAAAACTCAAATAAACCACCCCAGATGCACCGACCTGTGATCAGAATCGATATTCGGAGAAAAAAAAATTGTGCAAAAAAGTGCCTTTTCTGACCACCGCGGGGCTGTGAAAAAATGGTAATTTTTCACACATGACATTTCCAGAAAAAAATCATTCTTATTTCTTCGTATTTTGCCATTGAACCCTGGGATCCATGAAATACACTCCCAAATAGCCATAAGAGTGACTTAAGCCAAAATATTCAAAATTCAAAAAAGTTAGAATTCTAAAATTCCTTATTATGTCATTGTGCTGGAAAATTTATCATTTTTTTCACCATAAATTCTCAAAAAACTCAAATAAACCACCCCAGATGCACCGACCTGTGATCAGAATCAATATTCAGAGAAAAAAAAATTGTGCAAAAAAGTGCCTTTTCTGACCACCGCGGGGCTGTGAAAAAATGGTAATTTTTCACACATGACACCTCTAGAAAAAAATCATTCTCGTTTCATCGCATTTTGCCAATGAACCCTGGGAACCATGAAATACACTCCCAAATAGCCATAGGAGTGATTTAAAACAAAAAAATCAAAAGTCAAAAAAGTTTGAATTATAAAATTCCTTAATATGTCATTGTGCTTGAAAATTTATCATTTTTTTCACCATACATTCTCAAAAAACTCAAATTAACCACCCCAGATGCACCAACCTGTGATCAGTATCGATATTCGAAGAAAAAACAATTGTGCAAAAAAGTGCCTTTTCTGACCACCGCGGGGCTGTGAAAAAATGGTAGTTTTTCACACATGACACCTCGAGAAAAAAATCATTCTTATTTCTTCGCGTTTTGCCATTGAACCCTGGGATCCATGAAATACACTCCCTAATAGCCGTAGGAGTGATTTGAACCAAAAAATTCAAAATTCGAAAAAGTTTAAATTCTAAAATTCCTTAATATGTCATTGTGCTGGAAAATTTATCATTTCTTTCACCATAAATTCTCAAAAAACTCAAATAAACCACCCAAGATGCACCGACCTGTGATCAGAATCGATATTCAGAGAAAAAAAAATTGTGCAAAAAAGTGCTTTTTCTGACCACCGCGAGGCTGTGAAAAAATGGTAATTTTTCACACATGACACCTCCAGAAAAAATCATTCTTATTTCTTCGCGTTTTGCCATTGAACCCTGGGATCCATGAAATACACTCCCAAATAGCCGTAGGAGTGATTCAAAAAAAAAAAATCAAAATTTAAAAAAGTTTGAATTCTAAAAATACCTTAATATGTCATTGTGCTGAAAAATTTATCATTTTTTCATCATAAATTCTCAAAAAACTTAAATAAACCACCCCAGATGCACCGACCTGTGATCAGAATCGATATTCGGAGAAAAAAAAATTGTGCAAAAAAGTGCCTTTTCTGACCACCGCGGGGCTGTGAAAAAATGGTAATTTTTCACACATGACATTTCCAGAAAAAAATCATTCTTATTTCTTCGTATTTTGCCATTGAACCCTGGGATCCATGAAATACACTCCCAAATAGCCGTAAGAGTGACTTAAGCCAAAATATTCAAAATTCAAAAAAGTTTGAATTCTAAAATTCCTTATTATGTCATTGTGCTGGAAAATTTATCATTTTTTTCACCATAAATTCTCAAAAAACTCAAATAAACCACCCCAGATGCACCGACCTGTGATCAGAATCAATATTCGGAGAAAAAAAATTGTGCAAAAAAGTGCCTTTTCTGACCACCGCGGGGCTGTGAAAAAATGGTAATTTTTCACACATGACACCTCTAGAAAAAAATCATTCTCATTTCTTCGCATTTTGCCAATGAACCCTGGGAGCCATGAAATACACTCCCAAATAGCCATAGGAGTGATTAAAAACAAAAAATTTAGAAAAGTTTGCATTCTAAAAATACCTTAATATGTCATTGTGCTGAAAAATTTATCATTTTTTCATCATAAATTCTCAAAAAACTCAAATAAACCACCCCAGATGCACCAACCTGTGATCACAAATCGATATTCGGAGAAAAAAAAATTGTGCAAAATAGTGCCTTTTCTGACCACCGCGGGGCTGAGAAAAAATGGTAATTTTTCACACATGACACCTCCAGAAAAAAATCATTCTTATTTCTTCGCATTTTGCCAATGAACCCTGGGAGCCATGAAATACACTCCCAAATAGCCATAGGAGTGATTTAAAACAAAAAATTCAAAATTTAAAAAAGTTTGAATTCTAAAAATACCTTAATATGTCATTGTGCTGAAAAATTTATCATTTTTCATCATAAATTCTAAAAAAACTCAAATAAACCACCCCAGATGCACCGACCTGTGATCAAAATCGATATTCGGAGAAAAAAAAATTGTGCAAAAAAGTGCCTTTTCTGACCACCGCGGGGCTGTGAAAAAATGGTAATTTTTCACACATGACATTTCCAGAAAAAAATCATTCTTATTTCTTCGTATTTTGCCATTGAACCCTGGGATCCATGAAATACACTCCTAAATAGCCGTAAGAGTGACTTAAGCCAAAATATTCAAAATTCAAAAAAGTTTGAATTCTAAAATTCCTTAATATGTCATTGTGCTGGAAAATTTATCATTTTTTTCACCATAAATTCTCTAAAAACTCAAATAAACCACCCCAGATGCACCGACCTGTGATCAGAATCAATATTCGGAGAAAAAAAAATTGTGCAAAAAAGTGCCTTTTCTGACCACCGCGGGGCTGTGAAAAAATGGTAATTCAAAAAAGTTTGAATTATAAAATTCCTTAATATGTCATTGCGCTTGAAAATTTATCATTTTTTTCACCATACATTCTCAAAAAACTCAAATTAACCACCCCAGATGCACCGACCTGTGATCAGTATCGATATTCTAAGAAAAAACAATTGTGCAAAAAAGTGCCTTTTCTGACCACCGCGGGGCTGTGAAAAAATGGTAATTTTTCACACATGACACCTCCAGAAAAAAATCATTCTTATTTCTTCGCGTTTTGCCATTGAACCCTGGGATCCATGAAATACACTCCCAAATAGCCGTAGGAGTGATTTGAACCAAAAAATTCAAAATTCGAAAAAGTTTAAATTCTAAAATTCCTTAATATGTCATTGTGCTGGAAAATTTATCATTTCTTTCACCATAAATTCTCAAAAAACTCAAATAAACCACCCAAGATGCACCGACCTGTGATCAGAATCGCTATTCAGAGAAAAAAAAATTGTGCAAAAAAGTGCTTTTTCTGACCACCGCGAGGCTGTGAAAAAATGGTAATTTTTCACACATGACACCTCCAGAAAAAATCATTCTTATTTCTTCGCGTTTTGCCATTGAACCCTGGGATCCATGAAATACACTCCCAAATAGCCGTAGGAGTGATTCAAAACAAAAAATTCAAAATTTAAAAAAGTTTGAATTCTAAAAATACCTTAATATGTCATTGTGCTGAAAAATTTATCATTTTTCATCATAAATTCTCAAAAAACTCAAATAAACCACCCCAGATGCACCGACCTGTGATCAGAATCGATATTCGGAGAAAAAAAAAAGGTGCAAAAAAGTGCCTTTTCTGACCACCGCGGGGCTGTGAAAAAATGGTAATTTTTCACACATGACATTTCCAGAAAAAAATCATTCTTATTTCTTCGTATTTTGCCATTGAACCCTGGGATCCATGAAATACACTCCCAAATAGCCGTAAGAGTGACTTAAGCCAAAATATTCGAAATTCAAAAAAGTTTGAATTTTAAAATTCCTTATTATGTCATTGTGCTGGAAAATTTATCATTTTTTTCACCATAAATTCTCAAAAAACTCAAATAAACCACCCCAGATGCACCGACCTGTGATCAGAATCAATATTTGGAGAAAAAAAATTGTGCAAAAAAGTGTTTTTTCTGACCACCGCGAGGCTGTGAAAAAATGGTAATTTTTCACACATGACACCTCCAGAAAAAATCATTCTTATTTCTTCGCATTTTGCCAATGAACCCTGGGAGCCATGAAATACACTCCCAAATAGCCATAGGAGTGATTTAAAACAAAAAATTCAAAATTTAAAAAAGTTTGCATTCTAAAAATACCTTAATATGTCATTGTGCTGAAAAATTTATCATTTTTTCATCATAAATTCTCAAAAAACCCAAATAAACCACCCCAGATGCACCAACCTGTGATCACAAATCGATATTCGGAGAAAAAAAAATTGTGCAAAATAGTGCCTTTTCTGACCACCGCGGGGCTGAGAAAAAATGGTAATTTTTCACACATGACATCTCCAGAAAAAAATCATTCTCATTTCTTCGCATTTTGCCAATGAACCCTGGGAGCCATGAAATACACTCCCAAATAGCCATAGGAGTGATTTAAAACAAAAAATTCAAAATTCAAAAAAGTTTGAATTCTAAAATTCCTTAATATGTCATTGTGCTGGAAAATTTATCATTTTTTCCACCATAAATTCTCAAAAAACTCAAATAAACCACCCCAGATGCACCGACCTGTGATCAGTATCGATATTCGAAGAAAAAAAAATTGTGCAAAAAAGTGCCTTTTCTGACCACCGCGGGGCTGTGAAAAAATGGTAATTTTTCACACATGACACCTCTAGAAAAAAATCATTCTTATTTCTTCGCGTTTTGCCATTGAACCCTGGGATCCATGGAATACACTCCCAAATAGCCGTAGGAGTGATTCAAAACAAAAAATTCAAAATTTAAAAAAGTTTGAATTCTAAAAATACCTTAATATGTCATTGTGCTGAAAAATTTATCATTTTTACATCATAAATTCTCAAAAAACTAAAATAAACCACCCCAGATGCACCGACCTGTGATCAGAATCGATAATCGGAGAAAAAAAATTGTGCAAAAAAGTGCCTTTTCTGACCACCGCGGGGCTGTGAAAAAATGGTAATTTTTCACACATGACATTTCCAGAAAAAAATCATTCTTATTTCTTCGTATTTTGCCATTGAACCCTGGGATCCATGAAATACACTCCCAAATAGCCATAAGAGTGACTTAAGCCAAAATATTCAAAATTTAAAAAAGTTTGAATTCTAAAATTCCTTATTATGTCATTGTGCTGGAAAATTTATCATTTTTTTCACCATAAATTCTCAAAAAACTCAAATAAACCACCCCAGATGCACCGACCTGTGATCAGTATCGATATTCGGAGAAAAAAAAAATTGTGCAAAAAAGTGCCTTTTCTGACCACCGCGGGTCTGTGAAAAAATGGTAATTTTTCACACATGACACCTCTAGAAAAAAATCATTCTCATTTCTTCGCATTTTGCCAATGAACCCTGGGAGCCATGAAATACACTCCCAAATAGCCATAGGAGTGATTTAAAACAAAAAATTCAAAATTTAAAAAAGTTTGCATTCTAAAAATACCTTAATATGTCATTGTGCTGAAAAATTTATCATTTTTTCATCATAAATTCTCAAAAAATTCAAATAAACCACCCCAGATGCACCAACCTGTGATCACAAATCGATATTCGGAGAAAAAAAAATTGTGCAAAATAGTGCCTTTTCTGACCACCGCGGGGCTGAGAAAAAATGGTAATTTTTCACACATGACACCTCCAGAAAAAAATCATTCTCATTTCTTCGCATTTTGCCAATGAACCCTGGGAGCCATGAAATACACTCCCAAATAGCCATAGGAGTGATTTAAAACAAAAAATTCAAAATTCAAAAAAGTTTGAATTCTAAAATTCCTTAATATGTCATTGTGCTGGAAAATTTATCATTTTTTCCACCATAAATTCTCAAAAAACTCAAATAAACCACCCCAGATGCACCGACCTGTGATCAGTATCGATATTCGAAGAAAAAAAAATTGTGCAAAAAAGTGCCTTTTCTGACCACCGCGGGGCTGTGAAAAAATGGTAATTTTTCACACATGACACCTGCAGAAAAAAATCATTCTTATTTCTTCGCGTTTTGCCATTGAACCCTGGGATCCATGAAATACACTCCCAAATAGCCGTAGGAGTGATTTGAACCAAAAAATTCAAAATTCGAAAAAGTTTAAATTCTAAAATTCCTTAATATGTCATTGTGCTGGAAAATTTATCATTTCTTTCACCATAAATTCTCAAAAAACTCAAATAAACCACCCAGGATGCACCGACCTGTGATCAGAATCGATATTCGGAGAAAAAAAAATTGTGCAAAAAAGTGCCTTTTCTGACCACCGCGGGTCTGTGAAAAAATGGTAATTTTTCACACATGACACCTCTAGAAAAAAATCATTCTCATTTCTTCGCATTTTGCCAATGAACCCTGGGAGCCATGAAATACACTCCCAAATAGCCATAGGAGTGATTTAAAACAAAAAATTCAAAATTTAAAAAAGTTTGCATTCTAAAAATACCTTAATATGTCATTGTTCTGAAAAATTTATCATTTTTTCATCATAAATTCTCAAAAAACTCATATAAACCACCCCAGATGCACCGACCTGTGATCAGTATCGATATTCGAAGAAAAAAAAATTGTGCAAAAAAGTGCCTTTTCTGACCACCGCGGGGCTGTGAAAAAATGGTAATTTTTCACACATGACACCTCCAGAAAAAAATCATTCTTATTTCTTCGCGTTTTGCCATTGAACCCTGGGATCCATGAAATACACTCCCAAATAGCCGTAGGAGTGATTTGAACCAAAAAATTCAAAATTCGAAAAAGTTTAAATTCTATAATTCCTTAATATGTCATTGTGCTGGAAAATTTATCATTTCTTTCACCATAAATTCTCAAAAAACTCAAATAGACCACCCCAGATGCACCGACCTGTGATCAGAATCGATATTCAGAGAAAAAAAAATTGTGCAAAAAAGTGCTTTTTCTGACCACCGCGAGGCTGTGAAAAAATGGTAATTTTTCAAACATGACACCTCCAGAAAAATCATTCTTATTTCTTCGCGTTTTGCCATTGAACCCTGGGATCCATGAAATACACTCCCAAATAGCCGTAGGAGTGATTCAAAACAAAAAATTCAAAATTTAAAAAAGTTTGAATTCTAAAAATACCTTAATATGTCATTGTGCTGAAAAATTTATCATTTTTCCATCATAAATTCTCAAAAAACTCAAATAAACCACCCCAGATGCACCGACCTGTGATCAGAATCGATATTCGGAGAAAAAAAAATTGTGCAAAAAAGTGGCTTTTCTGACCACCGCGGGGCTGTGAAAAAATGGTAATTTTTCACACATGACATTTCCAGAAAAAAATCATTCTTATTTCTTCGTATTTTGCCATTGAACCCTGGGATCCATGAAATACACTCCCAAATAGCCGTAAGAGTGACTTAAGCCAAAATATTCAAAATTCAAAAAAGTTTGAATTCTAAAATTCCTTATTATGTCATTGTGCTGGAAAATTTATCATTTTTATCACCATAAATTCTCAAAAAACTCAAATAAACCACCCCAGATGCACCGACCTGTGATCAGAATCAATATTCGGAGAAAAAAATTTTTGCAAAAAAGTGCCTTTTCTGACCACCGCAGGGCTGTGAAAAAATGGTAATTTTTCACACATGACACCTCTAGAAAAATATCATTCTCATTTCTTCGCATTTTGCCAATAAACCCTGGGAGCCATGAAATACACTCCCAAATAGCCATAGGAGTGATTTAAAACAAAAAATTCAAAATTTAAAAAAGTTTGCATTCTAAAAATACCTTAATATGTTATTGTGCTGAAAAATTTATCATTTTTTCATCATAAATTCTCAAAAAACTCAAATAAACCACCCCAGATGCACCAACCTGTGATCACAAATCGATATTCGGAGAAAAAAAAATTGTGCAAAATAGTGCCTTTTCTGACCACCGCGGGGCTGAGAAAAAATGGTAATTTTTCACACATGACACCTCCAGAAAAAAATCATTCTCATTTCTTCGCATTTTGCCAATGAACCCTGGGAGCCATGAAATACACTCCCAAATAGCCATAGGAGTGATTTAAAACAAAAAATTCAAAATTTAAAAAAGTTTGAATTCTAAAAATACCTTAATATGTCATTGTGCTGAAAAATTTATCATTTTTCATCATAAATTCTAAAAAAACTCAAATAAACCACCCCAGATGCACCGACCTGTGATCAGAATCGATATTCGGAGGAAAAAAAAATTGTGCAAAAAAGTGCCTTTTCTGACCACCGCGTGGCTGTGAAAAAATGGTAATTTTTCACACATGACATTTCCAGAAAAAAATCATTCTTATCTCTTCGTATTTTGCCATTGAACCCTGGGATCCATGAAATACACTCCCAAATAGCCGTAAGAGTGACTTAAGCCAAAATATTCAAAATTCAAAATAGTTTGAATTCTAAAATTCCTTAATATGTCATTGTGCTGGAAAATTTATCATTTTTTTCACCATAAATTTTCAAAAAACTCAAATAAACCACCCCAGATGCACCGACCTGTGATCAGAATCAATATTCGGAGAAAAAAAAAATTGTGCAAAAAAGTGTTTTTTCTGACCACCGCGGGGCTGTGAAAAAATGGTAATTTTTCACACATGACACCTCTAGAAAAAAATCATTCTCATTTCTTCGCATTTTGCCAATGAACCCTGGGAGCCATGAAATACACTCCCAAATAGCCATAGGAGTGATTTAAACCAAAAAATTCGAAATTCAAAAAAGTTTGAATTCTAAAATTCCTTAATATGTCATTGTGCTGGAAAATTTATCATTTTTTTCACCATAAATTCTCAAAAAACTCAAATAAACCACCCCAGATGCACCGACCTGTGATCAGAATCAATATTCGGAGAAAAAAAAATTGTGCAAAAAAGTGCCTTTTCTGACCACCTCGGGGCTGTGAAAAAATGGTAATTTTTCACACATGACATTTCCAGAAAAAAATCATTCTTATTTCTTCGTATTTTGCCATTGAACCCTGGGATCCATGAAATACACTCCCAAATAGCCGTAAGAGTGACTTAAGCCAAAATATTCAAAATTCAAAAAAGTTTGAATTCTAAAATTCCTTAATATGTCATTGTGCCTGAAAATTTATCATTTTTTTCAGCATACATTCTCAAAAAACTCAAATTAACCACCCCAGATGCACCAACCTGTGATCAGTATCGATATTCGAAGAAAAAACAATTGTGCAAAAAAGTGCCTTTTCTGACCACCGCGGGGCTGTGAAAAAATGGTAATTTTTCACACATGACACCTCCAGAAAAAAATCATTCTTATTTCTTCGCGTTTTGATATTGAACCCTGGGATCCATGAAATACACTCCCAAATAGCCGTAGGAGTGATTTGAACCAAAAAATTCAAAATTCGAAAAAGTTTAAATTCTAAAATTCCTTAATATGTCATTGTGCTGGAAAATTTATCATTTCTTTCACCATAAATTCTCAAAAAACTCAAATAAACCACCCAAGATGCACCGACCTGTGATCAGAATCGATATTCAGAGAAAAAAAAAATTGTGCAAAAAAGTGCTTTTTCTGACCACCGCGAGGCTGTGAAAAAATGGTAATTTTTCACACATGACACCTCCAGAAAAAATCATTCTTATTTCTTCGCGTTTTGCCATTGAACCCTGGGATCCATGAAATACACTCCCAAATAGCCGTAAGAGTGACTTAAGCCAAAATATTCGAAATTCAAAAAAGTTTGAATTTTAAAATTCCTTATTATGTCATTGTGCTGGAAAATTTATCATTTTTTTCACCATAAATTCTCAAAAAACTCAAATAAACCACCCCAGATGCACCGACCTGTGATCAGAATCAATATTTGGAGAAAAAAAATTGTGCAAAAAAGTGTTTTTTCTGACCACCGCGAGGCTGTGAAAAAATGGTAATTTTTCACACATGACACCTCCAGAAAAAATCATTCTTATTTCTTCGCATTTTGCCAATGAACCCTGGGAGCCATGAAATACACTCCCAAATAGCCATAGGAGTGATTTAAAACAAAAAATTCAAAATTTAAAAAAGTTTGCATTCTAAAAATACCTTAATATGTCATTGTGCTGAAAAATTTATCATTTTTTCATCATAAATTCTCAAAAAACCCAAATAAACCACCCCAGATGCACCAACCTGTGATCACAAATCGATATTCGGAGAAAAAAAAATTGTGCAAAATAGTGCCTTTTCTGACCACCGCGGGGCTGAGAAAAAATGGTAATTTTTCACACATGACATCTCCAGAAAAAAATCATTCTCATTTCTTCGCATTTTGCCAATGAACCCTGGGAGCCATGAAATACACTCCCAAATAGCCATAGGAGTGATTTAAAACAAAAAATTCAAAATTCAAAAAAGTTTGAATTCTAAAATTCCTTAATATGTCATTGTGCTGGAAAATTTATCATTTTTTCCACCATAAATTCTCAAAAAACTCAAATAAACCACCCCAGATGCACCGACCTGTGATCAGTATCGATATTCGAAGAAAAAAAAATTGTGCAAAAAAGTGCCTTTTCTGACCACCGCGGGGCTGTGAAAAAATGGTAATTTTTCACACATGACACCTCTAGAAAAAAATCATTCTTATTTCTTCGCGTTTTGCCATTGAACCCTGGGATCCATGGAATACACTCCCAAATAGCCGTAGGAGTGATTCAAAACAAAAAATTCAAAATTTAAAAAAGTTTGAATTCTAAAAATACCTTAATATGTCATTGTGCTGAAAAATTTATCATTTTTACATCATAAATTCTCAAAAAACTAAAATAAACCACCCCAGATGCACCGACCTGTGATCAGAATCGATAATCGGAGAAAAAAAATTGTGCAAAAAAGTGCCTTTTCTGACCACCGCGGGGCTGTGAAAAAATGGTAATTTTTCACACATGACATTTCCAGAAAAAAATCATTCTTATTTCTTCGTATTTTGCCATTGAACCCTGGGATCCATGAAATACACTCCCAAATAGCCATAAGAGTGACTTAAGCCAAAATATTCAAAATTTAAAAAAGTTTGAATTCTAAAATTCCTTATTATGTCATTGTGCTGGAAAATTTATCATTTTTTTCACCATAAATTCTCAAAAAACTCAAATAAACCACCCCAGATGCACCGACCTGTGATCAGTATCGATATTCGGAGAAAAAAAAAATTGTGCAAAAAAGTGCCTTTTCTGACCACCGCGGGTCTGTGAAAAAATGGTAATTTTTCACACATGACACCTCTAGAAAAAAATCATTCTCATTTCTTCGCATTTTGCCAATGAACCCTGGGAGCCATGAAATACACTCCCAAATAGCCATAGGAGTGATTTAAAACAAAAAATTCAAAATTTAAAAAAGTTTGCATTCTAAAAATACCTTAATATGTCATTGTGCTGAAAAATTTATCATTTTTTCATCATAAATTCTCAAAAAATTCAAATAAACCACCCCAGATGCACCAACCTGTGATCACAAATCGATATTCGGAGAAAAAAAAATTGTGCAAAATAGTGCCTTTTCTGACCACCGCGGGGCTGAGAAAAAATGGTAATTTTTCACACATGACACCTCCAGAAAAAAATCATTCTCATTTCTTCGCATTTTGCCAATGAACCCTGGGAGCCATGAAATACACTCCCAAATAGCCATAGGAGTGATTTAAAACAAAAAATTCAAAATTCAAAAAAGTTTGAATTCTAAAATTCCTTAATATGTCATTGTGCTGGAAAATTTATCATTTTTTCCACCATAAATTCTCAAAAAACTCAAATAAACCACCCCAGATGCACCGACCTGTGATCAGTATCGATATTCGAAGAAAAAAAAATTGTGCAAAAAAGTGCCTTTTCTGACCACCGCGGGGCTGTGAAAAAATGGTAATTTTTCACACATGACACCTGCAGAAAAAAATCATTCTTATTTCTTCGCGTTTTGCCATTGAACCCTGGGATCCATGAAATACACTCCCAAATAGCCGTAGGAGTGATTTGAACCAAAAAATTCAAAATTCGAAAAAGTTTAAATTCTAAAATTCCTTAATATGTCATTGTGCTGGAAAATTTATCATTTCTTTCACCATAAATTCTCAAAAAACTCAAATAAACCACCCAGGATGCACCGACCTGTGATCAGAATCGATATTCGGAGAAAAAAAAATTGTGCAAAAAAGTGCCTTTTCTGACCACCGCGGGTCTGTGAAAAAATGGTAATTTTTCACACATGACACCTCTAGAAAAAAATCATTCTCATTTCTTCGCATTTTGCCAATGAACCCTGGGAGCCATGAAATACACTCCCAAATAGCCATAGGAGTGATTTAAAACAAAAAATTCAAAATTTAAAAAAGTTTGCATTCTAAAAATACCTTAATATGTCATTGTTCTGAAAAATTTATCATTTTTTCATCATAAATTCTCAAAAAACTCATATAAACCACCCCAGATGCACCGACCTGTGATCAGTATCGATATTCGAAGAAAAAAAAATTGTGCAAAAAAGTGCCTTTTCTGACCACCGCGGGGCTGTGAAAAAATGGTAATTTTTCACACATGACACCTCCAGAAAAAAATCATTCTTATTTCTTCGCGTTTTGCCATTGAACCCTGGGATCCATGAAATACACTCCCAAATAGCCGTAGGAGTGATTTGAACCAAAAAATTCAAAATTCGAAAAAGTTTAAATTCTATAATTCCTTAATATGTCATTGTGCTGGAAAATTTATCATTTCTTTCACCATAAATTCTCAAAAAACTCAAATAGACCACCCCAGATGCACCGACCTGTGATCAGAATCGATATTCAGAGAAAAAAAAATTGTGCAAAAAAGTGCTTTTTCTGACCACCGCGAGGCTGTGAAAAAATGGTAATTTTTCAAACATGACACCTCCAGAAAAATCATTCTTATTTCTTCGCGTTTTGCCATTGAACCCTGGGATCCATGAAATACACTCCCAAATAGCCGTAGGAGTGATTCAAAACAAAAAATTCAAAATTTAAAAAAGTTTGAATTCTAAAAATACCTTAATATGTCATTGTGCTGAAAAATTTATCATTTTTCCATCATAAATTCTCAAAAAACTCAAATAAACCACCCCAGATGCACCGACCTGTGATCAGAATCGATATTCGGAGAAAAAAAAATTGTGCAAAAAAGTGGCTTTTCTGACCACCGCGGGGCTGTGAAAAAATGGTAATTTTTCACACATGACATTTCCAGAAAAAAATCATTCTTATTTCTTCGTATTTTGCCATTGAACCCTGGGATCCATGAAATACACTCCCAAATAGCCGTAAGAGTGACTTAAGCCAAAATATTCAAAATTCAAAAAAGTTTGAATTCTAAAATTCCTTATTATGTCATTGTGCTGGAAAATTTATCATTTTTATCACCATAAATTCTCAAAAAACTCAAATAAACCACCCCAGATGCACCGACCTGTGATCAGAATCAATATTCGGAGAAAAAAATTTTTGCAAAAAAGTGCCTTTTCTGACCACCGCAGGGCTGTGAAAAAATGGTAATTTTTCACACATGACACCTCTAGAAAAATATCATTCTCATTTCTTCGCATTTTGCCAATAAACCCTGGGAGCCATGAAATACACTCCCAAATAGCCATAGGAGTGATTTAAAACAAAAAATTCAAAATTTAAAAAAGTTTGCATTCTAAAAATACCTTAATATGTTATTGTGCTGAAAAATTTATCATTTTTTCATCATAAATTCTCAAAAAACTCAAATAAACCACCCCAGATGCACCAACCTGTGATCACAAATCGATATTCGGAGAAAAAAAAATTGTGCAAAATAGTGCCTTTTCTGACCACCGCGGGGCTGAGAAAAAATGGTAATTTTTCACACATGACACCTCCAGAAAAAAATCATTCTCATTTCTTCGCATTTTGCCAATGAACCCTGGGAGCCATGAAATACACTCCCAAATAGCCATAGGAGTGATTTAAAACAAAAAATTCAAAATTTAAAAAAGTTTGAATTCTAAAAATACCTTAATATGTCATTGTGCTGAAAAATTTATCATTTTTCATCATAAATTCTAAAAAAACTCAAATAAACCACCCCAGATGCACCGACCTGTGATCAGAATCGATATTCGGAGGAAAAAAAAATTGTGCAAAAAAGTGCCTTTTCTGACCACCGCGTGGCTGTGAAAAAATGGTAATTTTTCACACATGACATTTCCAGAAAAAAATCATTCTTATCTCTTCGTATTTTGCCATTGAACCCTGGGATCCATGAAATACACTCCCAAATAGCCGTAAGAGTGACTTAAGCCAAAATATTCAAAATTCAAAATAGTTTGAATTCTAAAATTCCTTAATATGTCATTGTGCTGGAAAATTTATCATTTTTTTCACCATAAATTTTCAAAAAACTCAAATAAACCACCCCAGATGCACCGACCTGTGATCAGAATCAATATTCGGAGAAAAAAAAAATTGTGCAAAAAAGTGTTTTTTCTGACCACCGCGGGGCTGTGAAAAAATGGTAATTTTTCACACATGACACCTCTAGAAAAAAATCATTCTCATTTCTTCGCATTTTGCCAATGAACCCTGGGAGCCATGAAATACACTCCCAAATAGCCATAGGAGTGATTTAAACCAAAAAATTCGAAATTCAAAAAAGTTTGAATTCTAAAATTCCTTAATATGTCATTGTGCTGGAAAATTTATCATTTTTTTCACCATAAATTCTCAAAAAACTCAAATAAACCACCCCAGATGCACCGACCTGTGATCAGAATCAATATTCGGAGAAAAAAAAATTGTGCAAAAAAGTGCCTTTTCTGACCACCTCGGGGCTGTGAAAAAATGGTAATTTTTCACACATGACATTTCCAGAAAAAAATCATTCTTATTTCTTCGTATTTTGCCATTGAACCCTGGGATCCATGAAATACACTCCCAAATAGCCGTAAGAGTGACTTAAGCCAAAATATTCAAAATTCAAAAAAGTTTGAATTCTAAAATTCCTTAATATGTCATTGTGCCTGAAAATTTATCATTTTTTTCAGCATACATTCTCAAAAAACTCAAATTAACCACCCCAGATGCACCAACCTGTGATCAGTATCGATATTCGAAGAAAAAACAATTGTGCAAAAAAGTGCCTTTTCTGACCACCGCGGGGCTGTGAAAAAATGGTAATTTTTCACACATGACACCTCCAGAAAAAAATCATTCTTATTTCTTCGCGTTTTGATATTGAACCCTGGGATCCATGAAATACACTCCCAAATAGCCGTAGGAGTGATTTGAACCAAAAAATTCAAAATTCGAAAAAGTTTAAATTCTAAAATTCCTTAATATGTCATTGTGCTGGAAAATTTATCATTTCTTTCACCATAAATTCTCAAAAAACTCAAATAAACCACCCAAGATGCACCGACCTGTGATCAGAATCGATATTCAGAGAAAAAAAAAATTGTGCAAAAAAGTGCTTTTTCTGACCACCGCGAGGCTGTGAAAAAATGGTAATTTTTCACACATGACACCTCCAGAAAAAATCATTCTTATTTCTTCGCGTTTTGCCATTGAACCCTGGGATCCATGAAATACACTCCCAAATAGCCGTAGGAGTGATTCAAAACAAAAAATTCAAAATTTAAAAAAGTTTGAATTCTAAAAATACCTTAACCCTTTCATGGTCATAATGTTTAATACTGACTGCATAATCAGGTCATTAATTAGGGTAATCAGGTCAGTGCCCAGGTCCTAATTAATAGAGGAAATTTAATAATTTTAGGGTTTCTGAACATTATTTGACTTTCTGAGAGTTTGGTTAAAGATATCGACATGAAACTTCACACAGGTAATCACCAAAGATAGGCGGACAAAATTTGCTTGAATTTGCATAAATTATGCATATTGCATAAATTATGCAAATGAGGTACATTATGTTATTGGTAATATTGGGAAAAAATTATGTTTCTGGGGGTATAATCAGCTATATATCATGTATATATGTTAAAATAAAACTGAAAATAGATAGTCAAAAATGGGGGGACCAATTAAAAGTGCTTTTTAAATTATGCATATTCCATAAATTATGCAAATGAGCAGTTATATAACACTACAATGATATCTAATTAATATGTTGATCTTCCCAATTTTGGGGTATTCCTTTATCTTATTCAAGCTTTAGGGCTATGGTATGAATGGATATATTGACATGAAACTAAACACAGGTAATCACCAAAGATAGGCGGAAAAATAATGAATAAATTATGGATATCGCATAAATTATGCAAATGAGGCACATTATGAAATCTGTAGTATTGGAAGAAATTTTGATAAATTCAGGTTTGTAAGGGTATAATTGGCTGACATCATGTATAATCATGTTAACATCAAACATAGGCCATGATGCTCAAACATGAGAGCTAAGAAATGTGCAATTATTTAAATATGCAAATGCAATAAATTATGCAAATGAGCAGTTATATACCCCTAAGCCTACAGTTATATTTTGATTTTCAAAATTTTAGGGTAGGCCTACCCCTACAGGTGTCCCCATATCGCATGCAATTTTAAGTAGTCTATGCCTATGGAGATAATATTGACATGTAGACCCTAGGCATAATAGCCAAAGATATATGCAGAAAAATAATTAATGTAGGCCTAATAATTAATCTTCATCCGAATCGATGTCAGTGACAGGGTCGGACTCGCGTCACTACTGCACTGGGCCTATCATCAAGATCGCTGTCAGTTTCGCGGACCCTTGCGATCCGCCGCGGCCCCCCATCATCGCTCGCCGAGTGACTCGCCAGTACACTTAAGCCTTTATTTTCCAATGAATCGGATGCCGAATCCATTTCATATAGGCCAAACGAACAAAAAAACAAGACAAGCAGACGAAAACAGCGACTAGACTATAGCAGACTACAACAACCTGACAACTGTCAAACAAGCGAGCGCGACTCTTGTGAGGGCAAATCGGCGGACATGTTAAATCTCCGCAAAAGACAGTTGAATTTGTGGGCGCAAAAATAATACCTGCGCATCTATTAAATCCCCCTTTTTTTGTATAATAAAGAAAAATGATGTAGCTATGTGTTCTTACAATTTGTTTTGGAATAAGAAAAAGATTAATGGCAAAATTAATCGAATGAAATCGAAGCCTGAGCCGAGGTCAGCCTGAAAATTCGTGTCACATGTGTATGGGCGATAATCGCAAAATCTGATTTTTTCGGGGTCTGTGAAGTTTGTCAATATAGTCTACCTTTTATAACAAAAATGATATAATATATCAGAAATACAAAAATAAATTATGATTAGTCTATAGATCTATGTTTTATTTCTATAATTGAAATATTTCACAAAAAGACGACGTCATACAATTTTTTAACTTTTAAGCAGCGTCCATTGCTTCCGCATCGCACTCAGTTTGTCACAAGAAATCAAAAAAAAAATCCACAACGGAAAAACGTCAAAATAGGGTAGAAATCGGTGAAAAAGTGCAATGTTATGAAAAACATAACGGAGCAGGATGTCTATATTAAACATAAAGTTAATCTGTATGTAAAAGACGCGTCGATTGCTCAATAACAGCGATGACGTTTAGCAGTGTTTAGCGGGCGGTTTCGGCCGATCTGACCGGGAGTCATGCACGGGCGGATTCGGCCGGTATGACCGCGAGGCCTTAGCGGGCGGATTCGGCCGATTTGGCCACGAAAGGGTTAATATGTCATTGTGCTGAAAAATTTATCATTTTTTCCATCATAAATTCTCAAAAAACTCAAATAAACCACCCCAGATGCACCGACCTGTGATCAGAATCGATATTCGGAGAAAAAAAATTGTGCAAAAAAGTGCCTTTTCTGACCACCGCCGGGCTGTGAAAAAATGGTAATTTTTCACACATGACATTTCCAGAAAAAAATCATTCTCATTTCTTCGCATTTTGCCAATGAACCCTGGGAGCCATGAAATACACTCCCAAATAGCCATAGGAGTGATTTTGAAACAAAAAAATCAAAATTCAAAAAAGTTTGAATTATAAAATTCCTTAATATGTCATTGTGCTTGAAAATTTATCATTTTTTTCACCATACATTCTCAAAAAACTCAAATTAACCACCCCAGATGCACCGACCTGTGATCAGTATCGATATTCAAAGAAAAAAAAATTGTGAAAAAAAGTGCCTTTTCTGACCACCGCGGGGCTGTGAAAAAATGGTAATTTTTCACACATGACATTTCCAGAAAAAAATCATTCTTATTTCTTCGTATTTTGCCATTGAACCCTGGGATCCATGAAATACACTCCCAAATAGCCGTAAGAGTGACTTAAGCCAAAATATTCAAAATTCAAAAAAGTTTGAATTCTAAAATTCCTTAATATGTCATTGTGCTGGAAAATTTATCATTTTTTTCACCATAAATTCTCAAAAAACTCAAATAAACCACCCCAGATGCACCGACCTATGATCAGAATCAATATTCGGAGAAAAAAAAATTGTGCAAAAAAGTGCCTTTTCTGACCACCGCGGGGCTGTGAAAAAATGGTAATTTTTCACACATGACACCTCTAGAAAAAAATCATTCTCATTTCTTCGCATTTTGCCAATGAACCCTGGGAGCCATGAAATACACTCCCAAATAGCCATAGGAGTGATTTAAAACAAAAAAATCAAAATTCAAAAAAGTTTGAATTATAAAATTCCTTAATATGTCATTGTGTTTGAAAATTTATCATTTTTTTCACCATAAATTCTCAAAAAACTCAAATTAACCACCCCAGATGCACCGACCTGTGATCAGTATCGATATTCGAAGAAAAAAAAATTGTGCAAAAAAGTGCCTATTCTGACCACCGCGGGGCTGTGAAAAAATGGTAATTTTTCACACATGACATTTCCAGAAAAAAATCATTCTTATTTCTTCGTATTTTGCCATTGAACCCTGGGATCCATGAAATAAACTCCCAAATAGCCGTAGGAGTGATTCAAAACAAAAAATTCAAAATTTCAAAAAGTTTGAATTCTAAAAATACCTTAATATGTCATTGTGCTGAAAAATTTATCATTTTTTTCACCAAAATTCTCAAAAAAACTCAAATAAACCACCCCAGATGCACCGACCTGTGATCAGAATCGATATTCAGAGAAAAAAAAATTGTGCAAAATAGTGCCTTTTCTGACCACCGCGGGGCTGTGAAAAAATGGAAATTTTTCACACATGACACTTCTAGAAAAAAATCATTCTCATTTCTTCGCATTTTGCCAATGAACCCTGGGAGCCATGAAATACACTCCCAAATAGCAATAGGAGTGATTTAAAACAAAAAAATCAAAATTCAAAAAAGTTTGAATTATAAAATTCCTTAATATGTCATTGTGCTGGAAAATTTATCATTTTTTTCACCATAAATTCTCAAAAAAACTCAAATAAACCACCCCAGATGCACCGACCTGTGATCAGAATCGATATTCAGAGAAAAACAAATTGTGCAAAAAAGTGCATTTTTTGACAACCGCGAGGCTGTGGAAAAATAGTGATTTTTCACACATGACACCTCCAGAAAAAAATCATTCTTATTTCTTCGTATTTTGCCATTGAACCCTGGGATCCATGAAATACACTCCCAAATAGCCGTAAGAGTGACTTAAGCCAAAATATTCAAAATTCAAAAAAGTTTGAATTCTAAAATTCCTTAATATGACATTGTGCTGGAAAATTTATCATTTTTTTCATCATAAATGCTCAAAAAACTCAAATAAACCACCCCAGATGCACCGACCTGTGATCAGAATCGATATTCAGAGAAAAACAAATTGTGCAAAAAAGTGCCTTTTCTGACCACCGCGAGGCTGTGAAAAAATGGTAATTTTTCACACATGACACCTCCAGAAAAAATCATTCTTATTTCTTCGCGTTTTGCCATTGAACCCTGGGATCCATGAAATACACTCCAAATAGCCATAGGAATGATTCAAAACAAAAAATTCAAAATTCAAAAAAGTTTGAATTCTACAAGACTACATAAGTCCAGGAGCTCCCGCTCCGAATTAGAATTTGATTTAAGCAATTTTGTGTATGGTTATTAATGTAGTCCTAGTCTAGGTCAAAAATCAAGACGCAAGACAACTAGGTCTAAGAAGCCCAGTCTAAGAGTAAGATAAGAACTAGACAGTCTGTCAGAGATTGCAAACCTCCATTGAAATTAATGATCCTAATCAGTATCCCAGTAATGGTCTACCTATCTGGCACGGTTTACCCGTAATCAGGCCAATCAAGTTAACTAATAGCTGATTTACGGTCATTTTGAATTCGACATAAATTAGTTAAAAACTTAAGGTGCATCCTCCCCCGAAACCTCAAGTTTTGTTTTATAGTAATGGACTAACATCTAACACAGTTTGCAAAATATTGGACATGTGAAAGTAAATAATGGCCGATAGGGGGCCATTTTGAATTTGATCGAATCAGAATTTTTCAAGATGCATCCTCAGCTGGAATCTCACATTTCATTCTATAGTAATCGTCTAGCTATCTAGCACGGTTTACCAAATATCGGCCATGTGAAAGTGAATAATGGCCTAAAGGCGGCCATTTTGAATTTGATCAAGTCAAAATTTTCCAAGATGCATCTTCAGCTGAAATCACACATTTCATTCTATAGTAATGGTCTAGCCATTTAGCACGGTTTACGAAATATCGCTCATGTGAAAGTGAATAATGGCTGATAGGAGGCCATTTTGAATTTGATCAAGTCAAAATTTTTCAAGATGCATCCTCTCCTGATATCTCACATTTTGTTTTATAGTAATGGTCCAGCTATCTAACACGGTTTACCAAATATCAGCAATGTGGAAGTGAATAATGGCCTAAAGGCGGCCATTTTGAATTTGATCAAGTCAAAATTTTCCAAGATGCATCTTCAGCTGAAATCACACATTTCATTCTATAGTAATGGTCTAGCCATTTAGCAAGGTTTACGAAATATCGCCCATGTGAAAGTGAATAATGGCTGATAGGAGGCCATTTTGAATTTGATCAAGTCAAAATTTTTCAAGATGCATCCTCTCCTGAAATCTCACATTTTGTTTTATAGTAATGGTCCAGCTATCTAACACGGTTTACCAAATATCAGCAATGTGGAAGTAAATAGTGGCCGATAGGCGGCCATTTTGAATTCGATTGAGTCAAAAGTTTTTAAAAGGCATCCTCTCCCGAAACGTCACATTTTGTTTTATAGTAATGGTCTAGCTATCTAGCACGGTTTACCTGATATTAGGCCTATCCAGGTAAATAATGCTGATTGTCGGCCATTTTGAATTCGTAAGTTAAAAATGTTCAGGGTGCATCCTCCTCGAAAACTCACACTTTGTTTTATAGTAATCAGGTAATGGTCTAGCCATCTAGCACAGTTTACCAAATATCAGCCATGTGAAAATGAATCATGGCCAAAAAGGCGGCCATTTTAAATTTGATCAAGTCAATGCATCCACATCTGAAAACTCGCATTTCGTTTTACAGTGATGGTCTAGCCATCCAGCACGGCTGACCAAATAACGGCCATGTGAAAGGGGATAATGGCCGATAAGCGGCCATTTTGAATTTTATCGAGTCGAATTTTTTCAAGATGCATCCTCTCCTGAAATCACAAATTTTGTTTTATAGTAATGGTCTAGCCATCTAGCACCGTTTACCAAAAAACGGCCATGTGAAAGTGAATAATGGCCGATTGGCGGCCATTTTAAACTTGGACGAGTTGAATTTTTTCAAAATGCATCCTCTCCTGAAGCCTTACAATTTGTTTTATAGTAATGGTGTAGATATCTTGAGCGGTTTTCATGATATTCCACGATATCAGGCCTGTCGAGGTGAATAAGGGCCGATAGGCGGCGATTTTGAATTTTATCAACTTGAAATTTTTCAAGATGCATCCTCTCCTGAAACCTTACAATTTATTTGATATTAATGGTGTAGCTATCTTGAGCGGTTTTGATGATATTCCGCAATATCAGGCCTGTCGAGGTGAATAATGGCCGATAGGCGGCCAATTTTAATTTTATCGACTTGAAATTTTTCAAGATGCATCCTCCCCTGAAACCTCACAATTTGTTTTATAGTAATGGTGTAGCTATCTTGAGCGGTTTTCATGATATTCCGAAAAATCTTTCAGTCGGATTTACCGATGTTATAAATTAGGTCAAAGTGCTGGGTCAACTTCAAGGTCAAGGTCCAAAAACCTGAAAAGGCACAACTAGGGACCTTAGAGAACATGTATGTGCAATATGACTGTCATCGGCCCAGTACTTTTCGAGATCTGCTCCGGAAACGAAGTGCGCGTCAAAACGCCTAAATAGGTCATAGTTCTGAACCAGAAGTAGGTCAAAGTTCAAATACCCCAAAAGGCACAACTAGACCCCCCAGGGGTGTTGTGTGTAAAATTTGAAGACAATCGGACAAGTACTTTCAGAGATATGCTCCGGAAACGAATTGTTTACGGACGGCCCAACATCCGTAACATCATCATTTTCTCCTCTGCGACCTTGCGTATTGAATTCAGATTAAAAGTTATAGGCAAAAAAAGAGGCAAAAAAAACGGAGGTAGAATCCATAGCTCCCTCCGTCTCACCTATGGTGGCGGCGGGAGCTAAAAATTAGGCGATTTAAGGGTTAATTAACGCTTAAAGGGTTAGCATACAGTGTACGATGATCAATACCTGCAGACTTCCCACTTGGGAAGCTTGGAGGGTATATGCAGTGCTTCTCTCACGTCTCTGCGGTTGAGATACTGTGTTGTTGCTAGAGCGTTGATACAAGGTGGAACACCCTTCAGGTTCTCTGGACGAACATAACGTAGTTTCTGGACAAATAAAAAAAGTGTCGGTGTACACAATTTGTATTTATTAATGATGATTTCAACAGTTAAAATTGTGATTACCATATTTGATTGAAACTGTATTGTCTCTTTTTATATAACTTATTGAAAATAATGAAATAACACCTGGAGCAATGTGGTGGATGGCTGGAAAAGGTTGATTTAATCTAGGATTAGTTAACCAATACTTTGTTTCAAGCTTATTTCATTATTTAACATTTTCAACTGGTCCTGTCACTCGGCAATGAACATCAATGGACTATGCCATTGCAGAAAAATAACGAACATATTCAGGACATAAACCGGACAAAATGATATGATGACCGATCAGATGTAATTACATAATGACAAAACATCACTGAACATAAAGCTTATTTTCTGGACAACGACAGAACATAAAACGAACAATGATGAGCACCAATGGTCTCATAGTGAAATCTGTCATAGTGAATGCAAGAAGTATAATTACATGCACCATATAAAATAGGTCATCATAATATACATTTGTATGTTTAGGATTGATATTCACCAGTGTTCACTGATCATCAATTAACACCAACCTGCAGCTCATATTCATATACTTTGGGCATGAGCATTGCTGCCATGTTGAAGTTTGTGAGGTTGGCATAGTCACTGTCTGGTCCCCTGTAACATGGTGCGTACAAATTGTAGACATTCTGAGAACTAATGATCATATGAGCCTGTGATACCTGAAATAACAAGAGCTCTCATGCTCACAACATCCCTGCTCATACAGCCGATAACACACAAATTCATATGCATTTGCAAGACACGGCAAAGACTACTAGAAATTTACCACTTAAACACAGGTCTATAGCTGTTTTCAACTTTTAATTTGTCTTTCACACAACAGAATTTGAAGGATAGCTGGTCTTAAATCTTTCTAGGTTGACATAAAAAATGAATTATTCATGGCAGATCAAAATTGCTTCATTGAATAAGTAAATCAAAGCTGGTTTTATAGATACTGAAAGAATACAAATGTACAGTAAACCCAAAAGCTACATCTGAAAATCATGTGAACCATATTTAGCACTGATCCAATATTTTCCAAGCTATATTGCAAAATAAATATTGCAAAGTCAAAAACACAAAACTGGGTCCAAGTAGGGTACTGAAAAAATAATTTAGATCACTGAAGATAAATGTTACACAAAGTTACCTTCCATTGCATAATACGTTGGCAACACTTTGAAATGCATTGAAACTGGATTTTCACATAATTGATTTGAAGGTGGAAATTACATTTGGAAAATCTTTCTCCAACTGATTAATGTCAGCTTAAATTAATGAAAACTCAAGAGAAGTAACCCTTTGAACACAAGACATTTACCCAGCGCTCAATCTTGTTCCACGGCTTGCGACGCTGGCCCAATATTAAACTAGCACTGGGTCAACAACTCATGTTTACTGGAAGGCTAACATGCTAAGGACTTTTTTTATTAAACATTTGTCTACTGGTGAATACAGTACTAGATGAATTACCAGGAGAGAACATTGTGGGTCAGTTGATTTGTAGAAGTCACATTTAGATTCTTGATGGTCGCAGCAATGCTCAAACATATCTCCCCACAATCTACAACAACAAATGTATATTAGCCCTTAGACGTCGGAGCTGATAAATTTTCAGTCACTTGAACTTCTGTTCGCTACCGCGATCCACAACTTCAAGTAACTAAAAACTAGTTGGATTTGATAAATTCAAATTGAAACATATATGATTGTCGTTAATTCTATAAATATTTAACTTTTAAAAGCTCAGCGATCCACCACCTCAAATACTGTAGATCTGTTAATATTCGCGGGGTTTTAATTTTCGCAAATTTCGCAAGGAAGACAAATTCGCGAGTTCAAGAATCTCGCGAATATTGTTATTATAATAGTGCTATATAAGCTGTGAATTCTTTTTGGAAAAATCAATGGAGACTAAATGTTTTTTTCATTTGGAAACCATCATAAATGTCTCAGTCAGCTCTTTCTGATTCATTTGACTACCAACAATGTTATGGGTCTACCGCCATTAGAAATATTTTAATTCTTACAGTGCAGGGATCGACTTTAGTTGTCAGAATCTGACGTCCACAGACGTCAGATTCTGACGAGACTAAAGTCGGTCCCAGCGCTGTAAGGGTTGAAGAAAAAAGAAAATTCGCAAATTCTATACTTCGTGAAAAGTAACAAACTCAGAAATTTGCGAAAATTAAAACACGCAAAAATTACCTGATCTACAGTAACTAAAAATTACCTAGTTGAATTTAAGCAATTTGAATTGAAATGTATATGATTGTCGCTAATTTGATAGATATTTAATTTTTAAAAGATGGCCATTAAAACATAAGAAAACAATTTAAAGTTGACTATAATCGACGTCGGTGCTGTATACGGTCAACAATTGTGTGATGTATTCATGACCTAGTAGGGTATATGAAAATTTAGTTAGGATGTCAACTGTAAAATTGTGAAACATTTCTATACAGATTCACACACGAATAAATTGACAAATCTATCACTTTATTTGATTAATCCCTGCTTGCATAATCATTATTAATTAATGCAACACAAATTTTATTTTGGCTTCTTAATATGACCATATGATGTAAACATGTCCATAGATATATCTCCCGATATCCGAAATTCTAGATTTCTGTTTCGGACATGCATGTCCAAAATAAGAAATAAGGGAATTTTGTTTTTATATCTTGCTTAACTGGAAAATAAGCAGCACAAAAATTTAGAAACTTTCTCAGTTCTAGTCTATCGACATGTTTACATTATATAATGCAACACGCTGTACTCCTACCGCGTGATTTACAGCGCCACCTGGTGAATGCGGCGTCAATTTGCATTGCAACAGGTTCCTACATTGAAAGATGTTTTACCAGTAGTCGTTAGTGACGAAAACGCCCCCTAAACCTAAATATTTAGCAAAATAAGAACGTTTCACATCTATTTTTGGCCTCTTTTTAAATTATTTACACAGCCTTGAAAGATAAATTGAATAATTAAACAAAATGGCGGATTTCTATTTGGTACCCCAGGGTACCGCGTGGTGCATCATATTGTCATATTAAGAAGCCAAAATAAAATGACAGATTTTTTTATGATTTTAGCCTGATTGGGTCGCTTTATTTACAAACTTTTACTGATTCAAAATCTTGTTATTTATTGAGCAATATATTAAAAACAAATAATTTAAGACAACTTTAAAAAATATTGGTTCACATTGTTATAATACCATTCATATTGATTTGAAATTAGTTGATTGATTAAGATATATAAAACCCATTGGTATTATTTAGCCAACACTGTAGATTCTGCACCTACTGTACCAGCTCAAATATATCACAATAATAAAATAGGCCTATAATATACACATGATAAAATATTGCTATATTCACATAAAATATAATTGTGATACATGTTTGAAACATCTATCTATAGTCATTTTAGCCTTTGTCTGTACTCCAAAAAAAAAAAAAATTTGTGACAGAAAAATGAGCATTTAATTTGCTAAATTGGCTTACATTTTGGTTGAAACTGAACAATTTTGAGTAATTTTTATCCACTTGAAGTTGAGGGTTGCGGTGGTGAGATTCAACTTCAAGTGGGTAAATTATTATTTCTAATGTAGTGCCTTCAAGCTTAAGAGATTGAGAAACATATTTCGCCCATTTGAACCAAATTTCTATGTTATATTTCTAATGGCAAATCTAATTCAGATCACCAAGGTTTGTGCAAATTTAAAATGTTCAGCTTCATATGCGACAAAGCAGGTTCAGAAGCCATTAATTACATAAATAATGATATAAGTAACCATCACATCTTTATACATATACAAGACAGTAAATATAAACAAAACTTTTAGGAAGCAGACAATTTATATTTTACAATGGAGAGGATGGTACACAAAAACACATAAAATATTTAAAATATAATTCAATCCATTATTATTTCATTTACAAATCATTACTTATTAAAAATATTCACTGATGATTTTTTATAGACTGTAATCTGATGATGAAGTTAAAAATATTTATCATGCTTAAGTACATGTAATTATTTTTATCTTAAATTATATATTTCAGTAATTTAAACATACCTAAATATTGTTATCACATTAAAAAAAATCCTTACAGACTACAGTGTATCATCTTACAAAGAGTCAATAATGTTCAAATATGAGATCAAATCAGGTTGAATGTAATCATAGTATGATAACTTTCTTTCCTGAGTAAAAAGTACAATTTAAGGAAGGAAAGACAAGCATTTCACACATTTTCCACACATTATCAACTGATGTAGAGGATTTAGCTGTACATTGGTGTGTGATATATGCAGACTTACTTATCACCCCACAAACCATGAGCGTAACCAAAGTACATCAGCGAGATTGGTAGCATCTTACTGTCAGTTACTCCATTGCCAACAGCCATTCCCTGGAGATGCATTAAACATTTCATGTCAAATTTTTCTTGAACATGTTGAAGTTCACAGAACTGACCCGTCAGGACGTGTAGTTGTAAAACTAACACAAAACATTAGTCAATGAAATGAAATGAATTAGGTTTTAGGCCACCTTTGTGCACATATAGGCTGAACTGGGCCAGTAGAACCTCCTGAGGATGGTAAGATGAATGAAATGGACACTGCCCTCAAGACACAGGATTCGAAATTAGAGCCCCGGCGGTCTTAGGTCAAGCACCCTACCTCTCGGTCACCGAGGCTCCCAACAATGTTAAATATTTAGAAGTGAGCGGGGAAGAAACATTTTAATTCTATGAAATTTGAAAGCCAGAGCAGGGCTCGAGCCTGCGATCTCAGAGTTTCCAAGCAGGCAGCTTTAACCACTTCACCAGGGCCCCTGCCCACTCTAGTCTAGTTAATTGATTAACAATAAATTCTTCAATAGGGCCTCACTAGTTATTCCAGATTAAAATACTGTATTTATTCTAATAAATGCCCATACTCCAATTAACACCCATCCCCCTGATTTTAAAATAAAACCCACGATCATGTACACTATATGATCATTAAAAAACTACTCTAATAAGCGCCCATCCCCACTGTAATCTCTCGGGGTATTTTAATTAGCACTATGGGCATTTATTGGGATAAATACGGAAACCTTTAACCCTTGGAGCACTGAGCAAAGAAATTTTAATTTCGGTCACTTCACTGTGGTTAAGCGGTGGAGGTAACTGGAGTTACCATTAGCAATAGATGGCTGACAAGGCTACCGATTTGTTTACATTTTCATATATTTTGTGTAGTTTAGCGTTCTCCTTTGCTCCATCGATTTGTAGGTTGATTAATAACATTTAGCTGGACAAAATGTGCATTATGTTTACTTTAAATTGGTGATAATTTACTCGTAATCGGTAAACTAAATTTGTTAAATGAGAATGGTAACTGTCATGTGTCAACTCCAGCTGTTACTGGTAACTGCAACTTCAGTGGGTGGTAACTGTCGGTTTCAGTGGGTGGTAACGGTTGCTTCTAATTGACAGGAAAATTCTATTTAAATTGTATTTTCTAAAACAACTTTTGCAATAGTTTACATGATCGTGAAGTTGATGACGATGCGTCCTGACTTTTATTTTAATTACTACATTATACAGTATCACAGTTAGCATGGTAAGGGGCGATGTAATATATTACGAGGGCCTACTATATTAGATACTAGATGCATATAATATATGCCTGTACTCATAGGCGTAGGCGGTAGACCAACACTGGGTCAACATTAATATAATAGAGCTTACTTTCAAACACCTGATCGCTATACATGTCAAAAAAAAACATTTCGGAGATGTCTTTTGTGATTTTTAAAGTACACTATTTTTATTATAAATTATTCGGTGACATCCCTGCCCACCACCATTTTTTAAGGCTCAGTGACCAATCCTGATTAAATTTAGCCTAAGAGTTCAAAATTATTTTCTACTTAAGACACTGAAAAATATAAAAATCCAAGATGGCCGCCATGTGTACAAGATGAAACAATAAAATGAAATTTTTTTCGTCAGAATAGATGCAGATCCTTGATTTTAGTGCGACATGTAGCATAAGGGTTTTAGTTATATCTGACATAGTGATGGAGTCAGAAAGGACATTGCATTGTTAATAAAATCCAAGATGGCGGCTATTTGTGCAAGGTGAAACAGTAAATTTGTATCATTTTTTTTATAAAAGGGAAACAAAATCATAACTTTGGTGTGTACCACAGGGTTTCCAAGCATGTCTGACATAGGGGTGTGGCCACAACGTACTTTAGTTATTGCATTGCAAGTAAAATCCAAGATGGCCGCCATTTGTACAAGGTCAAAACAATAAATTGATACATTTTCGATAAAATAGAAAGAGCTTCACGATTTCGGTGAATGTCGTCCGTTTTCCAGGTATGCCCAATTTAGTTGAAACAAAATTTGTGTCAAACATTTTTGTTATCATTTCAGTCAGAATAGATGGAGATTAGTGACTTTAGTGTCTACCATAGGATTTTTTAAATATGCACATCACTTGGTGGCATTATCTGGATTCAGATTCAGGAGGGGGTTTCGGAGTAGGAAATGTCTATAACTTTACGGGAAAGAACATATATTAGTGTCTACCATAGAGGTTTCAGATACTAGTAGCTCGACATGTGACTATGTTTGTATCATTTAAAACAACTATGGTGTATGTAGTCAAAATCACAGAAACATGACCCTGCAAGAAATGTGAAGAACCTTTGCCAGAATTCGGATAAATTGATGATTTTGCTGTCTAACACAGGGTTTTCATGTATAGCGCCAGACATGATCGGAAAATAATTTTAGAGATGATCAAGATGTTTAAAACCATAATGGCGGCCATAAGACAAGCAAAATGGCCACTACAGAGCCATGACCTGAAAGAGATGTAGGCCTATATAGTTTTTGCTGAAATGGATATAGATGAATGGTTTTGGTGGCTATAATATAATTTTTAGATATGCTAGACTGGGTACCACATGGCCGAACTGGGTATCAGATGGCCGTGACAGGAGAACACATATCTTCATATTTTGGTAACAATACCGCTTCCCTCTTTTGGATAACGCATTGTACATGTTGTGGCTGTCGAATACAACATGCAGACTGGGCTTAGAACAAACTGAAAAATCTACAGAAAAGACACTTTGAATTACTTTTTGGAAGGTTTGATGCGACACAATAAGGACAAAATCATCATTTTTATTTTAGCGCCTTGATATGTCCATAATCAACATGCCCATAGACTATAATTTTACATGTAAAACTTTTAAAATATCTGTAGATTCCAGAAAAACTTGTTGTTGGTATAAAGACTGTTCAAAATTATGTTTGCCAGTCACAAAGGCGTATACACGTATATGAAAATCCTACATAGGTGTTACCAAAATCACGAATCTTCTTCCATTCTGTTGACAATTATATTATTTTTTGGTTTTCACAAATGACGGCCACCTTGGATTTTGCCATAATGCAATTTCTAATGTACTTTCCAAACAAACACTATGTCGGGAATACCTGAAAACCCAAAATTATGCTTTTCGGTCCATTCTGTCGAAAATGATGGTAATTTATATAGCTTGACCTTGCAGTAATGGTGGCCATCATGGATTTTACCCACAGTGCGATGGCCAATATAATTTCCGGCCACACCATTATGTCGGGCATATCTGAAAACCATATGATAGATACCAAAGCCATAATCAGCTTATATTCTAGCGAAAATGATATCATTTTAATATTTGAGCTCGGTCAAAACGGGGACCATTTTGGATTTTTATGTTTTACGTGAACACTTTTAAAAATTCAATAGGCTCCTAAGCTAATGGTAATTAATGGGTCCTAATACAGCGTCGTGCAGGCCTATTACAACTGTTGACTAATAGTGTATATACCAGAGATCGTCTTTACAAGATCTCTACTATACTGCCGAGTGTTTAGCTAAAATCAGGTCTGATGGAACAGCAAAATTGATTTTGCAATCAGCAGGACTGATTTGTTTCTCAACAAAACTTAATCCTTCAGCCTTATATCCACGAAAACAATAATTCCTTCCCTTGAAATAACTTATTTACAGTTGTCCGAAAAGTGAGTTTCCTTATTGTAGGCTACCTGATATTAAACACTGTTTGTTCATAGACATTTCCAATATCAAGAATTAAATGTAGGGCTATACTAGAGTTCAACATGCCTTTATCTATGGCCTTCTTTTAAAACGATTTAATCATCTACATACCCAATATATTTCATCTTGCGAATAACGCCAGGTAATATTGCATAATATATTATAGCATCATCAGTTGAATTTGTGTATAGGTTACATTGGTAGAATTATTAAAATCGCCATGACCTGTACTAGCAGATATTTGTGCTAGAACATATTTGTTTTCTGAAAAACGCTTGAAAGATATTTTACCATCTCTTCATTTATTTTTGGTTTGTAATCTCTTGAAATGAAGTGTTTGATTTGTGAAAATGATTTGATCTGTGTCCACAATGTTTGCTGTTATGATCCAAAAACCACTTTCTCCCACTGAAATTTTGTGATCTATCATGATTTTGTAATGTGTCATCCAGTACATCATTAACACTATGTGCAAGATATACACACTGATAACATAAGTATTGATGATAATCTACAAAAAATAATAATAAAAAAATCGAATAATAGGCCTACTGTTAAAAAAGTTTAAGCAGTATTGATGGGTAATTTCAATTATATCGATATTCCCTTAATGATAAACATACACCGCTCTGCAAAGCCAAAAGCAATATCTGATTACAAAGTAAACTGATACTGCTTTTTGGCTTTGTACGATAATATATATCACTTAGATGACTATCTACAAGTAGCCTATTACATACCACTTAATATAATAGTATCAAGATGTATTGTAAGACATTAGTAGACATTAGTCTACCATTACTTAAATAACAGAAATGTGAAGAGCGATGATTTTCTCGGGCAATGATTCCGGACTAAAATGATGATGAGAAACATATACTAACCATGCTCACTGAATTGCAATTGTAAAATTCAAAATAAGCAGTATATCTGATGCACCATTGGGAAATTTCCAATAAATAAAGTATCAGTTACCAGCAACATAATTTGTCAGTTACCATTAGCATGATATCATTAAGTATTGCAGTTACCAGCAACACACTTGGCAGTTACCATTCTCATTGAACAAATTGTGTTTACTGATTACGAGAAAATTATCGACAATTTCAGGTTAACATAATGTCCATTTTTTCCTGTTAAGTATTATTAATTCACCTACAAATCAGCGGAGCAAAGGAGAACGTTAAAGTACAAAAAATGTATGAAAATGTAAACGAATCGGTAGCCGTGTCAGCCATCTTTTGCTAATGGTAACTCCAGTTACTTGAAGTTGTGTCTCGCTACCGCAATCCACAACTTCAAGTGACTGAAAATTTGTGAAATTTAAGTCCCAACATATATCAGTGTTTTAAGATTGAAAGCATATTTTATTTTTAACAATTGGTTATCAGGGGTGATACAGTTGCTAATAGAAATACAGAATGTCTAGTCTAGTCGACATCAGTGTTCCAAGGGTTAAGTAGGACGCATCTCGTTTTGGCTGCACATCACCAAGCTATTGAACTTTCTTTCAACCATGTTAACCCTTAGACCGCTAGGCATGACCGTAGTCGTTTTTAATTTGTTTTAGTAGCCAATAAAATCAGTGTCATTGGGAATGGATTTAGTGCTTGAACATCAAGATTTGCAAATGTTTAGCCTCAAATTGAACACAAATGAGTAATTCTCAATCACTTGACGTTGTGGGCCATGATAGTGAGACACAACTTCAAATAAATGTTTTATAAATTTATTTTTGAAGAGTTAAATAAGCATGTGTGGTCAAGATCAAGAAGTTGAAACAAGTTCCACATTTGCTGCAGGTTGCTGCAAATGTGATTTTGGTCTGATGCTGAACATTCAGCCATTAAAAAATAAAATCCCTTCAATTCACCTGAGGGCTCTATAGAACTGTTAGCTAACTATAATTTTATTAACTTTGTGCGTGTTCATAAGCATGATAAACTGATGAATGCATGGCTTTGTGTTTGCTGCTAGAATTCTCCACAGTGGCACTCCCCAGCAGACGCGATGCATTAGAACAATGTTGTTTTGATGTTGGGCCAGCGTCTTGCTGGGTACGGAGTTGCGGCACAAGGAGAGTGAAAGTGGCTTTATGGTTGATTTCCACTCACGTAGCAATATCACAAAAAGATGACACCCTAAATTTTAACTCTTTTCAGTTTATTTTAATGGTTCTTTGTACTGTGCAGTACCAGTAGGCTACTGATGGCATCATAGAATTGAGGTGTCAGAAGTCCTAGATATCTGCCATGAGGTTGAGACCAGCCGAGGTGAAATACTGTACAAGCAAATAATCAACCCAATATGCGCTAAGCACGACTATAGTAGTTTTTAATTCCTTTTATTAGCCGTTTAAATCACTGTTATAGAGAATGAAATGAGTGTTTAAACATCAAGATTTGCAAATGTTAGGTCTCAAATTAAACAAATATGAGTAAATTTACATTTTTAATGTAATGCTTTAAAGTTAAAGACAAACACTATATAACACTATCTAGTATTAGTTTTACAGTGGTTAGTATTCACACCTTCCACGTTGAAGTAGGAAGTTTTGAGTTTAACCCTTAAAGCGCTGAATCAATTTGTAAAAAAACCAAAAGGCTTTTATCAAATTAAAAACATCATAACTGTCTTAGTTAGCTCTTTCTCATTCATTTGAATACATATGTTATGGGTCTACGATCATTATAAATATGTTTACACTTTCAGTGCAGGGATCGATTTTAGTCGTCAGAATCTGACGTCTACAGACGTCAGATTCTAACGACTAAAGTCGATCCCCGCACTGAAAGGGTTGAGCCCTGTTGCTATCACTTAAGCGGACTTGTGTCATATCCACTCATCCCAACTCTACAACCATGCAACCTTAGATTATGTTAGGACAGGGAATGTGAGTGCGAAAGCATGAAGAGGAGAAAATGGATTAGGCAATTCGATTTCAAGCAGTCAAGTAATTATCCATGTTAATTTTTTAGGAATTATTAGTTTTGCCTTAGCAAGAAAAAGATCAAAGACAACAGCTAGCAAACAAAACGGCAAAATACTATATCTTTAAAGCACCGTTCACATTACATAAATTAATGTTTGTTGATGGGGATATAGGACTACCATATTTGTTTTAATCGACAAGAATTTGAAATCTTTTGACCTAATTTCAACAAAAGTCAGTCATTTTTAAACACTAAGTTGTGGGTCAAGATGGTCAGACAACTTCCAATAGTGTAAATAATTTTAGACTTTTTTTAATTTGAGCTTTAAGAGTGAATATTGTGAGAATCTCCATGAAATACACTGGCCAGTACCAATAAAATTTAGTGGGAGCAATTTGAAAATAGAGAATACAGTGAGATACTGTCAATTGGGTGATATTCACAAGGTTTTAATTTTTGAAAAATAGATGAGAAGGACAAATTCACAAATTTAACACTTTAACAATTTTGTATTACCGCTGAAATAAACATTTTCAAAAAAACAGCATTAGCAGTGATCAACATTGTGATACAATATTATTTTGATATGATAATTCAAGTTTGTTACTAGAACCAACACCGACTTATATGTAGTTGGCGAAGCACCTCAAACACTGGCTCGGCTCTAACACTTTTCTGACTGGAGTTGTGATGTATGCCTTTTACCACGATTGCGACCTATCAGTACAAGCATCGTACATAGACCAGAACAGGTAACATCTATAGACCCAATTAGAGGGTGTAGCCAATTATATGGCTTTTTAAGACCCACTGAAAGATGACATTGCACAGCCCAGAGTCTATCTAAGAGAAAGCATGTATATTTGTCCGCTAAACAGGAAAATTTGAATTAATGACTGTTAAATTGGCTAGTTTTAGTTGGTAAACATTTTAATTTTATAAAGTAACGCTTTAACCCTTTCACCACTGAAGCCCGTTTTTATGTGCTGAATGCCATAGCATTCAGCACATAAAAACGGGTTTCAGTGGTGAAAGGGTTAAGGGTTAAAATATAAAATTTGAGAATATAAGTTCCAAAATCCAAAATCACAAAAATTAAAACACAAGAATATTATCCAATTGACGATGAAATATCTGCATGAAGCAGCGATCAAACTAGTAGAAAGATGTAGAATTCAGCTGAGAAGAGAGAATTGCTGTAAATAACTTACTTTGGGCCCCACAAACCATGATAATAGCCAAAATAAATAATTGACTGGGCACTTAGCTGGAAATCACATAAACCATTTCCCACTGCCATACCCTGCAATGTGAATGCTAACTCATTTAACAGATTACAATTATATATTATCCATTGGTGATTAAATGAAAAAAGCTGACAGATTTTACTCGCTCGAAGTAAAATGGTAGAAGATGATGCATATAACAAACAATAATATGTTCCTCTAAACCTGGTAAAGTGTAATTTTAAAACATCTAAGTTTTAATAGTAAAATTCAATATCTAAAATTGTATTCGAACCTAAAATAAGGTAGTGTGTACTATATACATTTTACTTTATTTAACCATGAGCATTATATTGATGTAGACAGTTTTTTTCAGCTTCATTTTCAATACAGTTACTACTATAGGCTGACAGTCGAGCAAAAGCAGTATTTACCTTAACCCTTTAACCGCCAAATAATTCAATTAGAATTTTCACCCACTTGAAGTTGTGTCTCGCTGACGCCATCCACAACTTCAAGTGAGGGAAAATTATTCAGATTTCACAAAATGGAGGTAACTATTTTTAAATTCCTGCTGATTTATGGCACTTTATATCTTCAACTTGTTCAAAAGCTGATATGCAATATGCTAATAAAAAATGTAAAAAAAGAATAAAATCGGTACTGGAGATTTAAGGGTTAATGTCAACAGCATTTAACGCTTGTCCTGCTGAATTGTTTGTTTCGTTTTTCATTCATTTGAAGCTGAAATTGCCAACACAATTTCCAGCTTCAAATGACAAAAAATATATTTGAAAAAATATAGATCTTCTAAATTAATTCGGCTGACTGAGCACTTACAACAAACTATATTACCCATTTCAGTGACATATTATTTGGTATAAAATCTGCTTGAAACTGTACATATACATGATAAAATTTAAAGATGCTATATGAATTGGTTCTGAAGAAATGATAAGACTACAACAATTATCACTTACCTTGAAGTTAAAGGTATTATCTTTCATCACCCGGACAGACAAGGTAGGAACATAAATGCCACCATAACTCTCCCCAGTGATCACAAAATCATTCTTTGCAAACTCATCAAATTTTTCGAAAAAATATTTGAGAGCCCAGTAGTTGTCGATAGACACCTACAAATAATGTAGATGATAAATTGGAAAAAAATAATTGATAAAGCTCTTGCTGTACACAGTCAGTTATTGGTAAAGTTCTGACTGCCCACATTCAGTTATTGTCAACAATATCCAAATATCAATGGAATCAATTCATTGCATCATCATAATAACCCTTCACCCTTTAACCCTTTCACTACTGGCAGTAATATCCCCCAGAATACTCGGTCCTAATGTATGACGTCATATAATTAGGCCGTCATGGGGACTGCCCACATACTTTAGTGTACCCAATTTAGGCCGTCGTGGCGACGGCCCACGTACTGAAAGGGTTAAGCGCTAAACACAACTATCCATTTTATTAGCAGATAAAATATATGTTATTGGGAATAAAATATATAATTGCAAATGTTTGGTCCCCAATCAAACAGATTTGAGTAATTTTCACGCACCTTTAGTTGTGGGTCGCAATAGTGAAGCACAAATTAAAGGGGTTGAAAGATAGCTTGGGCCTAAATTAAAAATAAGCTTGTTTCTGATTTGTCGGCCTGGTGGGTATAAATGATGCGGGTGAAAAACTTTTTTATATGTCTTTTCGAAACAAATATTTATGGGAGTCATTTTCCGAAAATACTCAGTCGGTTAAAATGCAGTGATTGTGTTTTGTCTAAAACCCAATTTTTTTTAAAAGTACTAATAAAATTTTAAAAAATGGCTGTTTTAAAGACTGTTACATATTGTTGTTGGTTACTTTTTGGTCTGGCAAGCGATAAAAAAACTCCCTCCATTCCTCAAGACTTTATTAACCACTGCAAAAATCCGAAATAACCTTTTTTTTAATTTTTGGCAGGAGAAAAATAAAATTACCACCTCCCTCCCGCATGACTTTTTTAGCTGCTGTGAAATCCCAAACAAACATATTTTTAAGGCTGGCCTTAGCAGGGAAAGGGTCAAAGTGCTATAAACATTCATGGCTTTTTTCCTGCTTTTCGCTTGTGTTTAACATAAAGAACAAGTGGCATCCCCAGTTTTATTCATAATAGTGACTCAAATTGATTTCAGTTTGACTCAATAGTAAATAAGAAAATCAATTCATTTCATCAGGCTGCCTTTAACCAGCCCATTCATGTGATAGTACGCAGAGCATTTATTAGCTCAGACTCGAACCACACATTTGACGAAGCATACAGCAGTAACTGCTTAAGACACAGTAACCAGTAATGGTAAACAGTAATCCTGGTAATCGCCTCAAGCAATTGTCAGAGACGTTAATGACTCGCTCGACCACATGAGAAGCAGAAGACGTAGCTAGCCGCATTGTCGTATTGTCTTCTGTCTCCTCAGCCTACGGCGTCTAAATATATTCGATGTCGTTCCACCGTCTATCATAATGGGCCAGAGTCGAACCAATTTACAGGTGAATAATTGGCCCAATGGCGAACCCTCCGTCATCTTGGCCCACAATATGGTCTACATCAAGCGACCCAGCTTTGAAACCGTCCTATAATAAGGCAAGTCTCTGGCACAACACGGGACAACATCTACCAGATTACAGTGTATTCAATGATAATCAATAAATTATATGTAATACTCATGCCCCGGGCTGTAACCTTGCTAAGTCAGGCCAACATTTTGGATGTTGATCCGATCGTGGCAAGGCTACTAGCTAGACAGCACCGACAAATATTTGTGACCCACAATCAAATCATGATAGACATTCATGCACTGGTTCTAACCCTTTAAGCCCTCACGATGCATTAAAGCATCATTTTACATCCCTGAAAACAGACTTAATTTTCCTACAACTAAGGGGCTTTTAATGAAAATTCCCATGAAACTGGTTTGCGAATACATGTTAATTTTCTTTAATTTTTCACTCACTTCAAATCATCTTCATTCACTACAAGTCGAGAATTGCGACAGCAATTCGCGGCTTGTAGTGGATGAAGTGGATGAAGATGACAATGGTAAATTCAGGCTTGAAGGGCTAACAAATAATATTAACCCACTTGAAGTTGCGGGTCGCAATAGCGACACACAATTTCAAGTGGGTAAAAATAAAAATCTCATAACTTAAGATTTAAGGGTTGAAATGTTATGATATCTGTTGCTGAAAATAACTTTTTTCACTATAAAAAACGAAATACCTGAGTGTCGTTTGTTGAGTAATTCTTGCTATCTGAGAATGAGTAGCCCACTCCAGCAGGTGCTTCCAGGTACAACATGTTTGCCAACTGCAAAAAAAGAGAACATTCAAAATAGCCCACTGCCATTATTCAACCTCTGGGAAATGTGATAAAAAAGTGATAAATAGCTATAAATTAGTTATTTAGATTTTTTTAGCCATTTTTTAGCTTGTTCGAGAACTGGTTATTAGCAACATGCAGAAAAAATTTCAGCAAGATACATGAAAAAAGTTGTTGTGCCTGCAAAGAAATGTTAACACTAATGCCAAATAAAATGTCTCTATGGAGACACCAAAAATGACAAAACAGTGTTTTTTATGGATATGACGGAGATACAGGATTTACAAAATGACGGTAGCAGTTTGGATTCGCTGGTAAACCATGGAGGTTAATGCCGCATATCCTACATAATATCTGCCCTGGTAAAAAGAGAGGCTGTTCCTACCTTGTTCCAACTGTAAGGGTTTTCTTTGAGAGATTTGCCATTGTCCACAGCCTGTGTAAAAAATAAGCATACAGTTAATGGCTCAAATGAAGTTAACCCTTGTCCTGCTAGACCCGGATATATACGGTTTTAAGCATATTTTAAGCCAAATAATATGTCACTGAAGTGGGCAATACAGTTTGTGGTAGATGTTCAGTTAGTAAAATAACTCAATTTAGAAGATGTATATTTTCGAAAAATATCTATATTTTTTGTCATTTGTCATTTTAATGTGTTTACCAATACCATATGATGTGTACCGGTATATATTTATCGGAGCAACGTTGTCCTGACATTGCGCGAGTAGTAGTATAAATACTTGTACTGAATCTACCTGCACATAAATGTATAGGCCTAATTGGCTATCGATATTTCCAGCATACACTAATGCAGTGGGGCTGTCACCTATGCTATTCATGACCATTGCTGTATGAGTTTGTATGTGAATGTATGCGACCTGGAGGATGGACTACGGCTACTGTGAATTACAGTGAGTGTTCTTATTTATTTTGTAAGCTCATCGTGATGATCACTAGCCAATTGTTTATTTTCCAGGTCGCCAGGGGTTGAGTGTATTATCCTTATAATATTATTATGTGATGCGAGTTGATGAATGAATGATGTGTGATTGACATGATGATATTATTGGTAATGGCATTGGGAGTATCATTAACTTTGGTATTAATGTTTCATATAATCTGATAATACTAAATACTAAATTATAATTGTGATGCATCTTGTGGAAGAAAAGTAAATTTTGTAAATGGTTGACTTCGACCCATTTGTTTTAGGTAACATATGCCATGAAGTAATTTAAATAAATTATTTTATTGAAAAAATGTCCCTTTTTATAGGCCTACTATACAGAATGAAGAAACAATACAAAAATGAATTACCCATTACCCACAATTTTCTGAAAATTTCTAAACATTCCTCCATATAGTTCACTCACCATAGCTTGAAAATTTACATGGCTGACCCTAATCTAATTTCAAGGTCACAAAGTCATGGAATACAAATCGGCTTCTAAGTGTGATAATTTACTAATGCCTTGATTTGGCTCCTTTATTTCTAAGACCTATGTGCAGGCCTAGAGTTAATCTGAGAATCAAGTTTGCTATCGATGATCTTGATCTATTTTGAAGGTCAAGGGGGAGAAGCTACAGCTGAGGTGTTCTGCCATCTACTGGTTCTGCTATTTTGTACAGTTGTATTCATAGCAAGAGATGGAAATTGCTGCATTAATTCCATCTCTATGTGAATGAGAATAAATAGATGACCAGTTTCAGAAGACAAGAGAAAAAGGATTTATAAATGATTTGTTTTGAAATGTTTGAAAACATTATATATCGAATGCTGCCTTTTAAGTAATCAGAGAGATATGAAAATAATACCCAGAATGGTCCATTTTCTGAGAGGAGTCCATCCATTGAGCTACAGCCTGGTCCTCCGTTCAACCACAATACCACAGGATCATTTGCAGGGTTGCCAGCCGACTCTTTAAACCTGTGTTGAAAATCCAAAAAATCAAAGCAGTGGACGAAAGAAAAAACTACCTGTAGTTGTTATATTAAAGTCTCCATACTCCATAATTATAAGCTAATTACAAGCGCATTAGAGATAAAAAAAAACCTTTGGCATCGATAAAAGTTTCTGGGAATGTCTCGGGGATTTAACATGTGACATGCCTAGAGGATTTAGAGGCAGACATGCCCAGAAGGCCTAGAAAAAAAAAAGTTTGTGTGAAAATACTTTATATTATCGTGCTGTAAACCCAGCCATGAAAGATACTTTTTTCTTTAAAACACATGATCACCGAACATTACAATGAATAAGTTCTTCACAGAGCTTCAAAGAGTGTGCTCATCAATCAATCATTGAGAACTAAGTGCTTCCACTTCACAATAGGACTACCTCTCCCGTGGCAGTGATTTTTTGCATTAGTGTCATCACCAGCACCAGCACAAAACACAAATAAAATAATAGGCCTACGCAAGGATACCTACAATATTATAAAATATAGTATATTATATACAGATTCAGATGTAATACACTTGCACAATTTACCAGTAATGTAATTGTCGTCCTTCAGTGGCCTTCAAGTAACCAGAATACTGACGATAAGATGGCATCTTGTCAAGGCCTGGGAGTGACTTGATCAAATCATTATCAACGGCAGCCTGTGCAACAGACACAGCTAAAAGCACCACCAACGCTTGTGTTAGCATGATGAATGAAATCTGAAACAAAATTGATTATTAACTATTTGGAACCATTTTAAACATCATAATAATAAATTGAAAAATAGTTTTGTGAGAACTTGAAGATATGTATAATAGAGTAAGTAAATAAAATTATTTTTTTTACGTTATTTTTCGGCCAGTATGGCCATTTAATTGACAATTCAGACTAAAATAATATGATATCTTGAACAGTAAAAGTGATAAAGTAAAAAAGACCAAACTGATAACAGTATGTCCGCACTAAGGCCATTTGTTTTTATTTCTCTGTTTTAGATCAGAAAAAATCCAAAATCTAATGAGGGAGGGCGGTAAAAAAAAACATTTAGGAAAAAAAAACATTCCACCTATTTTCGGGAAATGTCCAAATAAAAAAAACATTCGACAAATTTCTGGAAAAGTTAATGAGAGCAACGAAATAAAAAAATATTGACCTATTTTAAAAAAACTTATTGAGGGCAACGAAAAAAAACAAGCAAAAAAAAACATAGCTGGAAAAAAAAAAATTTCTTTCCTGAAATGAACTTGATTTTTTCGGAATTTTTTTTTATTTACCAAAATTAAATGTTTTTTTTAAATCGGCAACAATTCAATGCGCGCGCTGGGCAGAAAAAAAACACTGTTTTTTTTTGGTAATGCGCGGCCTAAATCTAATGCGCGCGCTCATCTACAACAGAGAAAAAAAACATAGTGGCCTAAGAAATTGAGATAAAAACGATTGATGAGAACATGATAGTGCCTCTGGCACCTATATGTAGCGAGTTTTGTATTGAGTATATATACATTCTAAGAACCTAAGACAGCGCCAGCGCCGATACACAATATAAATTAACACAAAAAGATAACAGAAATAACTATAATTGAAAGTTACAAAACAGTGTCTGTGTCAAAACAAAACAAAATAATAGAAAATATAAATTAGTTAAAAACTTAGGGTGCATTCTCCCCAGAAACCTCAAATTTTGTTTTATAGTAATGGACTAACATCTAACACAGTTTGCAAAATATTGGGCATGTGAAAGTAAATAATGGCCGATAGGGGGTCATTTTGAACTTGATCGAGTCAGAATTTTTCAAGATGGATCCTCAGCTGAAATCTCACATTTCATTCTATAGTAATCGTCTAGCTATCTAGCACGGTTTACCAAATATCGGCCATGTGAAAGTGAATAATGGCCTAAAGGCGGCCATTTTGAATTTGATCAAGTCAAAATTTTCCAAGATGCATCCTCAGCTGAAATCTCACATTTCATTCTATAGTAATGGTCTAGCCATCTAGCACGGTTTACCAAATATCGCCCATGTGAAAGTGAATAATGGCCGATAGGAGGCCATTTTTAAATTGATCAAGTCAAAATTTTTCAAGATACATCCTCTCCTGAAATCTCACATTTTGTTTTATAGTAATGGTCTAGCCCTCTAGTACGGTTACCAAAAACCGGCAATACGAAAGTGAATAATGGCCGATAGGCGGCCATTTTGAATTTGATCTAGTCAATTCTTTTCAAGATGCATCCTCTCTTGCAATCTCACATTTTGTTTTATAGTAATGGTCCAGCTATCTAACACAGTTTATCAAATATCAGCAATGTGAAAGTAAATAGTGGCCGATAGGCGGCCATTTTGAATTCGATTGAGTCGAAAGTTTTTAAAAGGCATCCTCTCTCGAAACGTCACATTTGTTTTCATAGTAATGGTCTAGCTATCTAGCACGGTTTACCTGATATCAGGCCTATCGAGGTAAATAATGCAGATTGTCGGCCATTTTGAATTCGTAAGTTAAAAATTTTCAGGGTGCATCCTCCCCCGAAAACTCACACTTTGTTTTATAGTAATCAGGTAATGGTCTAGCCATCTAGCATGGTTTACCAAATATCAGCCATGTGAAAATGAATAATGGCCGAAAAGAAGACCATTTCAAATTTTTTCAAGATGCATCCTCATCTGAAATCTCACATTTTGTTTTACAGTAATGGTCCAGCCATCTAGCACGGTTGACCAAATAACGGCCATGTGAAAGTGAATAATGGCTGATAAGCGGCCATTTTGAATTTGATCGAGTTGAATTTTTTCAAGATGCATCCTCTCCTGAAATCACACATTTTGTTTTATAGTAATGGTCTAGCCATCTAGCACGGTTTACCAAATAACGGACATGTGAAAGTGAATAATGGCCGATTGGCGGCCATTTTGAACTTGGACGAGTTGAATTTTTTCAAAATGCATCCTCTCCTGAAGCCTTACAATTTGTTTTATAGTAATGGTGTAGATATCTTAAGCGGTTTTCATGATATTTCACAATATCAGGCCTGCCGAGGTGAATAATGGCTGATAGGCGGCCATTTTGAATTTTATCAACTTCAAATTTTTCAAGATGCATCCTCTCCTGAAACCTTACAATTTATTTGATATTAATGGTGTAGCTATCTTGAGCGGTTTTCATGATATTCTGCAATATCAGGCCTGTCGAGGTGAATAATGGCCGATAGGCGGCCATTTTTAATTTTATCGACTTGAAATTTTTCAAGATGCATCCTCTCCTGAAACCTCACAATTTGTTTTATAGTAATGGTGTAGCTATCTTGAGCGGTTTTCATGATATTCCGCAAAATCTTTCAGTCGGATTTACCGATGTTATAAATTAGGTCAAAGTGCTGGGTCAACTTCAAGGTCAAGGTCCAAAAACCTGAAAAGGCATAACTAGGGACCTTAGAGAACATGTATGTGCAATATGACTGTCATCGGCCCAGTACTTTTCGAGATCTGCTTCGGAAACGAAGTGCGCGTCAAAACATCTAAATAGGTCATAGTTCTGAACCAAAAGAAGGTCAAAGTTCAAATACCCCAAAGGGCACAACTAGACCCCCTAGGGGTGTTGTGTGTAAAATTTGAAGACAATCGGACAGGTACTTTCAGAGATATGCTCCGGAAACGAATTGTTTACAGACGGCCCAACGGCCCAACGGCCCAACGCCGTCACATCATCATTTTCTCCTCTGCAACCTTGCGTATTGAATTCAGATTAAAAATATTTTAACCTGTCCATTAGCCACCTGGAAGTAACCCACATACCAAAAATTGTTATCCTAGCTTATTTTCTTACAAAGTTATAGGCAAAAGAAGAGGCAAAAAAAAAACGGAGGTAGAATCCATAGCTCCCTCCGTCTCACCTACGGTGACGGCGGGAGCTAAAAATTCCTTAATATGTCATTGTGCTGGAAAATTTATCATTTTTTTCACCATAAATTCTCAAAAAACTCAAATAAACCACCCCAGATGCACCGACCTGTGATCAGAATCGATATTCGGAGAAAAAAAATTGTGCAAAAAAGTGCCTTTTCTAACCACCGCGGGGCTGTGAAAAAATGGTAATTTTTCACACATGACACCTCTAGAAAAAAATCATTCTCATTTCTTCGCATTTTGCCAATGAACCCTGGGAGCCATGAAATACACTCCCAAATAGCCATAGGAGTGATTTAAAACAAAAAATTCAAAATTCAAAAAAGTTTGAATTATAAAATTCCTTAATATGTCATTGTGCTGGAAAATTTATCATTTTTTTCACTATACATTCTCAAAAAACTCAAATTAACCACCCCAGATGCACCGACCTGTGATCAGAATCGATATTCAGAAAAAGAAAATTGTGCAAAAAAGTGCCTTTTCTGACCACCGCGGGGCTGTGAAAAAATGGTAATTTTTCACACATGACACCTCCAGAAAAAATCATTCTTATTTCTTCGCGTTTTGCCATTGAACCCTGGGATCCATGAAATACACTCCCAAATAGCCGTAGGAGTGATTCAAAACAAAAAATTCAAAATTTAAAAAAGTTTGAATTCTAAAAATACCTTAATATGTCATTGTGCTGAAAAATTTATCATTTTTTCATCATAAATTCTCAAGAAACTCAAATAAACCACCCCAGATGCACCGACCTGTGATCAGAATCGAAATTCGGAGAAAAAAAAATTGTGCAAAAAAGTGCCTTTTCTGACCACCGCGGGGCTGTGAAAAAATGGTAATTTTTCACACATGACACCTCTATAAAAAAATAATTCTCATTTCTTCGCATTTTGCCAATGAACCCTGGGAGCCATGAAATACACTCCCAAATAGCCATAGGAGTGATTTAAACCCAAAAATTCAAAATTCAAAAAAGTTTAAATTTTAAAATTCCTTAATATGTCATTGTGCTGGAAAATTTATCATTTTTTTCACCATAAATTCTCAAAAAACTCAAATAAACCACCCCAGATGCACCGACCTGTGATCAGAATCGATATTCGGAGAAAAAAAAATTGTGCAAAAAAGTGCCTTTTCTGACCACCGCGGGGATGTGAAAAAATGGTAATTTTTCACACATGACACCTCTAGAAAAAAATCATTCTCATTTCTTCGCATTTTGCCAATGAACCCTGGGAGCCATGAAATACACTCCCAAATAGCCATAGGAGTGATTCAAAACAAAAAATTCAAAATTTAAAAAAGTTTGAATTCTAAAAATACCTTAATATGTCATTGTGCTGAAAAAATTATCATTTTTTCATCATAAATTCTCAAAAAACTCAAATAAACCACCCCAGATGCACCGACCTGTGATCAGAATCGATATTCAGAGGAAAAAAAATTGTGCAAAAAAGTGCCTTTTCTGACCACCGCGGGGCTGTGAAAAAATGGTAATTTTTCACACATGACACCTCCAGAAAAAATCATTCTTATTTCTTCGCGTTTTGCCATTGAACCCTGGGATCCATAAAATACACTCCCAAATAGCCGTAGGAGTGATTCAAAACAAAAAATTCAAAATTTAAAAAAGTTTGAATTCTAAAATTAACTTAATATGTCATTGTGCTGAAAAATTTATCATTTTTCATCATAAATTCTCAAAAAACTCAAATAAACCACCCCAGATGCACCGACCTGTGAGCAGAATCGATATTCGGAGAAAAAAAAATTGTGCAAAAAAGTGCCTTTTCTGACCACCGCGGGGCTGTGAAAAAATGGTAATTTTTCACACATGACACCTCTAGAAAAAAATCATTCTCATTTCTTCGCGTTTTGCCATTGAACCGTGGGATCCATGAAATACACTCCCAAATAGCCGTAGGAGTGATTCAAAACAAAAAATTCAAAATTTAAACAAGTTTGAATTCTAAAAATACCTTAATATGTCATTGTGCTGAAAAATTTATCATTTTTTTCACCATAAATTCTCAAAAAACTCAAATAAACCACCCCAGATGCACCGACCTGTGATCAGAATCGATATTCGGAGAAAAAAAAATTGTGCAAAAAAGTGTTTTTTCTGACCACCGCGGGGCTGTGAAAAAATGGTAATTTTTCACACATGACACCTCTAGAAAAAAATCATTCTCATTTCTTCGCATTTTGCCAATGAACCCTGGGAGCCATGAAATACACTCCCAAATAGCCATAGGAGTGATTTAAACCAAAAAATTCAAAATTCAAAAAAGTTTGAATTCTAAAATTCCTTAATATGTCATTGTGCTGAAAAATTTATCATTTTTTTCACCATAAATTCTCAAAAAACTCAAATAAACCACCCCCGATGCACCGACCTGTGATCCGAATCGATATTCAAAGAAAAAAAAATTGTGCAAAAAAGTGCCTTTTCTGACCACCGCGGGGCTGTGAAAAAATGGTAATTTTTCACACATGACACCTCTAGAAAAAAATCATTCTCATTTCTTCGCATTTTGCCAATGAACCCTGGGAGCCATGAAATACACTCCCAAATAGCCATAGGAGTGATTTAAAACAAAAAATTCAAAATTCAAAAAAGTTTGAATTATAAAATTCCTTAATATGTCATTGTGCTGGAAAATTTATCATTTTTTTCACTATACATTCTCAAAAAACTCAAATTAACCACCCCAGATGCACCGACCTGTGATCAGAATCGATATTCAGAAAAAGAAAATTGTGCAAAAAAGTGCCTTTTCTGACCACCGCGGGGCTGTGAAAAAATGGTAATTTTTCACACATGACACCTCCAGAAAAAATCATTCTTATTTCTTCGCGTTTTGCCATTGAACCCTGGGATCCATGAAATACACTCCCTAATAGCCGTAGGAGTGATTCAAAACAAAAAATTCAAAATTTAAAAAAGTTTGAATTCTAAAAATACCTTAATATGTTATTGTGCTGAAAAATTTATCATTTTTTCATCATAAATTCTCAAGAAACTCAAATAAACCACCCCAGATGCACCGACCTGTGATCAGAATCGAAATTCGGAGAAAAAAAAATTGTGCAAAAAAGTGCCTTTTCTGACCACCGCGGGGCTGTGAAAAAATGGTAATTTTTCACACATGACACCTCTAGAAAAAAATAATTCTCATTTCTTCGCATTTTGCCAATGAACCCTGGGAGCCATGAAATACACTCCCAAATAGCCATAGGAGTGATTTAAACCCAAAAATTCACAATTCAAAAAAGTTTGAATTCTAAAATTCCTTATTATGTCATTGTGCTGGAAAATTTATCATTTTTTACACCATAAATTCTCAAAAAACTCAAATAAACCACCCTAGATGCACCGACCTGTGATCAGAATCGATATTCAGAGAAAAAAAATTGTGCAAAAAAGTGCCTTTTCTGACCACCGCGGGGCTGTGAAAAATTGGTAATTTTTCACACATGACACCTCCAGAAAAAATCATTCTTATTTCTTCGCGTTTTGCCATTGAACCCTGGGATCCATGAAATACACTCCCAAATAGCCGTAGGAGTGATTCAAAACAAAAAATTCAAAATTTAAAAAGTTTGAATTCTAAAAATACCTTAATATGTCATTGTGCTGAAAAATTTATCATTTTTTCATCATAAATTCTCAAAAAACTCAAATAAACCACCCCAGATGCACAGACCTGTGATCAGAATCGATATTCGGAGAAAAAAAAATTGTGCAAAAAAGTGCCTTTTCTGACCACCGCAGGGCTGTGAAAAAATGGTAATTTTTCACACATGACACCTCTAGAAAAAAATCATTCTCATTTCTTCGCATTTTGCCAATGAACCCTGGGAGCCATGAAATACACTCCCAAATAGCCATAGGAGTGATTTAAACCCAAAAATTCAAAATTCAAAAAAGTTTGAATTCTAAAATTCCTTAATATGTCATTGTGCTGGAAAATTTATCATTTTTTTCACCATTAATTCTCAAAAAACTCAAATAAACCACCCTAGATGCACCGACCTGTGATCAGAATCGATATTCGGAGAAAAAAAAATTGTGCAAAAAAGTGCCTTTTCTGACCACCGCGAGGCTGTGAAAAAATGGTAATTTTTCACACATGACACCTCCAGAAAAAATCATTCTTATTTCTTCGCGTTTTGCCATTGAACCCTGGGATCCATAAAATACACTCCCAAATAGCCGTAGGAGTGATTCAAAACAAAAAATTCAAAATTTAAAAAAGTTTGAATTCTAAAAATACCTTAATATGTCATTGTGCTGAAAAAATTATCATTTTTTCATCATAAATTCTCAAAAAACTCAAATAAACCACCCCAGATGCACCGACCTGTGATCAGAATCGATATTCGGAGAAAAAAAAATTGTGCAAAAAAGTGCCTTTTCTGACCACCGCGGGGCTGTGAAAAAATGGTAATTTTTCACACATGACACCTCTAGAAAAAAATCATTCTCATTTCTTCGCATTTTGCCAATGAACCCTGGGAGCCATGAAATACACTCCCAAATAGCCATAGGAGTGATTTAAAACAAAAAATTCAAAATTCGAAAAAGTTTGAATTATAAAATTCCTTAATATGTCATTGTGCTGGAAAATTTATCATTTTTTTCACCATACATTCTCAAAAAACTCAAATTAACCACCCCAGATGCACCGACCTGTGATCAGAATCGATATCCAGAGAAAAAAAAATTGTGCAAAAAAGTGCCTTTTCTGACCACCGCGGGGCTGTGAAAAAATGGTAATTTTTCACACATGACACCTCCAGAAAAAATCATTCTTATTTCTTCGCGTTTTGCCATTGAACCCTGGGATCCATGATATACACTCCCAAATAGCCGTAGGAGTGATTCAAAACAAAAAATTCAAAATTTAAAAAAGTTTGAATTCTAAAAATACCTTAATATGTCATTGTGCTGAAAAATTTATCATTTTTTCATCATAAATTCTCAAGAAACTCAAATAAACCACCCCAGATGCACCGACCTGTGATCAGAATCGAAATTCGGAGAAAAAAAAATTGTGCAAACCACCGCGTGGCTATGAAAAAATGGTAATTTTTCACACATGACACCTCTAGAAAAAAATAATTCTCATTTCTTCGCATTTTGCCAATGAACCCTGGGAGCCATGAAATACACTCCCAAATAGCCATAGGAGTGATTTAAACCCAAAAATTCAAAATTCAAAAAAGTTTAAATTCTAAAATTCCTTAATATGTCATTGTGCTGGAAAATTTATCATTTTTTTCACCATAAATTCTCAAAAAACTCAAATAAACCACCCCAGATGCACCGACCTGTGATCAGAATCGATATTCGGAGAAAAAAAAATTGTGCAAAAAAGTGCCTTTTCTGACCACCGCGGGGATGTGAAAAAATGGTAATTTTTCACACATGACACCTCTAGAAAAAAATCATTCTCATTTCTTCGCATTTTGCCAATGAACCCTGGGAGCCATGAAATACACTCCCAAATAGCCATAGGAGTGATTCAAAACAAAAAATTCAAAATTTAAAAAAGTTTGAATTCTAAAAATACCTTAATATGTCATTGTGCTGAAAAAATTATCATTTTTTCATCATAAATCTAAAAAAACTCAAATAAACCACCCCAGATGCACCGACCTGTGATCAGAATCGATATTCAGAGGAAAAAAAATTGTGCAAAAAAGTGCCTTTTCTGACCACCGCGGGGCTGTGAAAAAATGGTAATTTTTCACACATGACACCTCCAGAAAAAATCATTCTTATTTCTTCGCGTTTTGCCATTGAACCCTGGGATCCATAAAATACACTCCCAAATAGCCGTAGGAGTGATTCAAAACAAAAAATTCAAAATTTAAAAAAGTTTGAATTCTAAAAATACCTTAATATGTCATTGTGCTGAAAAATTTATCATTTTTTCATCATAAATTCTCAAGAAACTCAAATAAACCACCCCAGATGCACCGACCTGTGATCAGAATCGAAATTCGGAGAAAAAAAAATTGTGCAAAAAAGTGCCTTTTCTGACCACCGCGGGGCTGTGAAAAAATGGTAATTTTTCACACATGACACCTCTAGAAAAAAATAATTCTCATTTCTTCGCATTTTGCCAATGAACCCTGGGAGCCATGAAATACACTCCCAAATAGCCATAGGAGTGATTTAAACCCAAAAATTCACAATTCAAAAAAGTTTGAATTCTAAAATTCCTTATTATGTCATTGTGCTGGAAAATTTATCATTTTTTACACCATAAATTCTCAAAAAACTCAAATAAACCACCCTAGATGCACCGACCTGTGATCAGAATCGATATTCAGAGAAAAAAAATTGTGCAAAAAAGTGCCTTTTCTGACCACCGCGGGGCTGTGAAAAATTGGTAATTTTTCACACATGACACCTCCAGAAAAAATCATTCTTATTTCTTCGCGTTTTGCCATTGAACCCTGGGATCCATGAAATACACTCCCAAATAGCCGTAGGAGTGATTCAAAACAAAAAATTCAAAATTTAAAAAGTTTGAATTCTAAAAATACCTTAATATGTCATTGTGCTGAAAAATTTATCATTTTTTCATCATAAATTCTCAAAAAACTCAAATAAACCACCCCAGATGCACAGACCTGTGATCAGAATCGATATTCGGAGAAAAAAAAATTGTGCAAAAAAGTGCCTTTTCTGACCACCGCAGGGCTGTGAAAAAATGGTAATTTTTCACACATGACACCTCTAGAAAAAAATCATTCTCATTTCTTCGCATTTTGCCAATGAACCCTGGGAGCCATGAAATACACTCCCAAATAGCCATAGGAGTGATTTAAACCCAAAAATTCAAAATTCAAAAAAGTTTGAATTCTAAAATTCCTTAATATGTCATTGTGCTGGAAAATTTATCATTTTTTTCACCATTAATTCTCAAAAAACTCAAATAAACCACCCCAGATGCACAGACCTGTGATCAGAATCGATATTCGGAGAAAAAAAAATTGTGCAAAAAAGTGCCTTTTCTGACCACCGCGAGGCTGTGAAAAAATGGTAATTTTTCACACATGACACCTCCAGAAAAAATCATTCTTATTTCTTCGCGTTTTGCCATTGAACCCTGGGATCCATAAAATACACTCCCAAATAGCCGTAGGAGTGATTCAAAACAAAAAATTCAAAATTTAAAAAAGTTTGAATTCTAAAAATACCTTAATATGTCATTGTGCTGAAAAAATTATCATTTTTTCATCATAAATTCTCAAAAAACTCAAATAAACCACCCCAGATGCACCGACCTGTGATCAGAATCGATATTCGGAGAAAAAAAAATTGTGCAAAAAAGTGCCTTTTCTGACCACCGCGGGGCTGTGAAAAAATGGTAATTTTTCACACATGACACCTCTAGAAAAAAATCATTCTCATTTCTTCGCATTTTGCCAATGAACCCTGGGAGCCATGAAATACACTCCCAAATAGCCATAGGAGTGATTTAAAACAAAAAATTCAAAATTCGAAAAAGTTTGAATTATAAAATTCCTTAATATGTCATTGTGCTGGAAAATTTATCATTTTTTTCACCATACATTCTCAAAAAACTCAAATTAACCACCCCAGATGCACCGACCTGTGATCAGAATCGATATCCAGAGAAAAAAAAATTGTGCAAAAAAGTGCCTTTTCTGACCACCGCGGGGCTGTGAAAAAATGGTAATTTTTCACACATGACACCTCCAGAAAAAATCATTCTTATTTCTTCGCGTTTTGCCATTGAACCCTGGGATCCATGATATACACTCCCAAATAGCCGTAGGAGTGATTCAAAACAAAAAATTCAAAATTTAAAAAAGTTTGAATTCTAAAAATACCTTAATATGTCATTGTGCTGAAAAATTTATCATTTTTTCATCATAAATTCTCAAGAAACTCAAATAAACCACCCCAGATGCACCGACCTGTGATCAGAATCGAAATTCGGAGAAAAAAAAATTGTGCAAACCACCGCGTGGCTATGAAAAAATGGTAATTTTTCACACATGACACCTCTAGAAAAAAATAATTCTCATTTCTTCGCATTTTGCCAATGAACCCTGGGAGCCATGAAATACACTCCCAAATAGCCATAGGAGTGATTTAAACCCAAAAATTCAAAATTCAAAAAAGTTTAAATTCTAAAATTCCTTAATATGTCATTGTGCTGGAAAATTTATCATTTTTTTCACCATAAATTCTCAAAAAACTCAAATAAACCACCCCAGATGCACCGACCTGTGATCAGAATCGATATTCGGAGAAAAAAAAATTGTGCAAAAAAGTGCCTTTTCTGACCACCGCGGGGATGTGAAAAAATGGTAATTTTTCACACATGACACCTCTAGAAAAAAATCATTCTCATTTCTTCGCATTTTGCCAATGAACCCTGGGAGCCATGAAATACACTCCCAAATAGCCATAGGAGTGATTCAAAACAAAAAATTCAAAATTTAAAAAAGTTTGAATTCTAAAAATACCTTAATATGTCATTGTGCTGAAAAAATTATCATTTTTTCATCATAAATCTAAAAAAACTCAAATAAACCACCCCAGATGCACCGACCTGTGATCAGAATCGATATTCAGAGGAAAAAAAATTGTGCAAAAAAGTGCCTTTTCTGACCACCGCGGGGCTGTGAAAAAATGGTAATTTTTCACACATGACACCTCCAGAAAAAATCATTCTTATTTCTTCGCGTTTTGCCATTGAACCCTGGGATCCATAAAATACACTCCCAAATAGCCGTAGGAGTGATTCAAAACAAAAAATTCAAAATTTAAAAAAGTTTGAATTCTAAAATTAACTTAATATGTCATTGTGCTGAAAAATTTATCATTTTTCATCATAAATTCTCAAAAAACTCAAATAAACCACCCCAGATGCACCGACCTGTGAGCAGAATCGATATTCGGAGAAAAAAAAATTGTGCAAAAAAGTGCCTTTTCTGACCACCGCGGGGCTGTGAAAAAATGGTAATTTTTCACACATGACACCTCTAGAAAAAAATCATTCTCATTTCTTCGCGTTTTGCCATTGAACCCTGGGATCCATGAAATACACTCCCAAATAGCCGTAGGAGTGATTCAAAACAAAAAATTCAAAATTTAAACAAGTTTGAATTCTAAAAATACCTTAATATGTCATTGTGCTGAAAAATTTATCATTTTTTTCACCATAAATTCTCAAAAAACTCAAATAAACCACCCCAGATGCACCGACCTGTGATCAGAATCGATATTCGGAGAAAAAAAAATTGTGCAAAAAAGTGTTTTTTCTGACCACCGCGGGGCTGTGAAAAAATGGTAATTTTTCACACATGACACCTCTAGAAAAAAATCATTCTCATTTCTTCGCATTTTGCCAATGAACCCTGGGAGCCATGAAATACACTCCCAAATAGCCATAGGAGTGATTTAAACCAAAAAATTCAAAATTCAAAAAAGTTTGAATTCTAAAATTCCTTAATATGTCATTGTGCTGAAAAATTTATCATTTTTTTCACCATAAATTCTCAAAAAACTCTAATAAACCACCCCCGATGCACCGACCTGTGATCCGAATCGATATTCGAAGAAAAAAAAATTGTGCAAAAAAGTGCCTTTTCTGACCACCGCGGGGCTGTGAAAAAATGGTAATTTTTCACACATGACACCTCTAGAAAAAAATCATTCTCATTTCTTCGCATTTTGCCAATGAACCCTGGGAGCCATGAAATACACTCCCAAATAGCCATAGGAGTGATTTAAAACAAAAAATTCAAAATTCAAAAAAGTTTGAATTATAAAATTCCTTAATATGTCATTGTGCTGGAAAATTTATCATTTTTTTCACTATACATTCTCAAAAAACTCAAATTAACCACCCCAGATGCACCGACCTGTGATCAGAATCGATATTCAGAAAAAGAAAATTGTGCAAAAAAGTGCCTTTTCTGACCACCGCGGGGCTGTGAAAAAATGGTAATTTTTCACACATGACACCTCCAGAAAAAATCATTCTTATTTCTTCGCGTTTTGCCATTGAACCCTGGGATCCATGAAATACACTCCCAAATAGCCGTAGGAGTGATTCAAAACAAAAAATTCAAAATTTAAAAAAGTTTGAATTCTAAAAATACCTTAATATATCATTGTGCTGAAAATTTTTTCATTTTTTCATCATAAATTCTCAAGAAACTCAAATAAACCACCCCAGATGCACCGACCTGTGATCAGAATCGAAATTCGGAGAAAAAAAAATTGTGCAAAAAAGTGCCTTTTCTGAACACCCGGGGCTGTGAAAAAATGGTAATTTTTCACACATGACACCTCTAGAAAAAAATAATTCTCATTTCTTCGCATTTTTGCCAATGAACCCTGGGAGCCATGAAATACACTCCCAAATAGCCATAGGAGTGATTTAAACCCAAAAATTCAAAATTCAAAAAAGTTTAAATTCTAAAATTCCTTAATATGTCATTGTGCTGGAAAATTTATCATTTTTTCACCATAAATTCTCAAAAAACTCAAATAAACCACCCCAGATGCACCGACCTGTGATCAGAATCGATATTCGGAGAAAAAAAAATTGTGCAAAAAAGTGCCTTTTCTGACCACCGCGGGGATGTGAAAAAATGGTAATTTTTCACACATGACACCTCTAGAAAAAAATCATTCTCATTTCTTCGCATTTTGCCAATGAACCCTGGGAGCCATGAAATACACTCCCAAATAGCCATAGGAGTGATTCAAAACAAAAAATTCAAAATTTAAAAAAGTTTGAATTCTAAAAATACCTTAATATGTCATTGTGCTGAAAAAATTATCATTTTTTCATCATAAATTCTCAAAAAACTCAAATAAACCACCCCAGATGCACCGACCTGTGATCAGAATCGATATTCAGAGGAAAAAAAATTGTGCAAAAAAGTGCCTTTTCTGACCACCGCGGGGCTGTGAAAAAATGGTAATTTTTCACACATGACACCTCCAGAAAAAATCATTCTTATTTCTTCGCGTTTTGCCATTGAACCCTGGGATCCATAAAATACACTCCCAAATAGCCGTAGGAGTGATTCAAAACAAAAAATTCAAAATTTAAAAAAGTTTGAATTCTAAAATTAACTTAATATGTCATTGTGCTGAAAAATTTATCATTTTTCATCATAAATTCTCAAAAAACTCAAATAAACCACCCCAGATGCACCGACCTGTGAGCAGAATCGATATTCGGAGAAAAAAAAATTGTGCAAAAAAGTGCCTTTTCTGACCACCGCGGGGCTGTGAAAAAATGGTAATTTTTCACACATGACACCTCTAGAAAAAAATCATTCTCATTTCTTCGCATTTTGCCAATGAACCCTGGGAGCCATGAAATACACTCCCAAATAGCCATAGGAGTGATTTAAACCCAAAAATTCACAATTCAAAAAAGTTTGAATTCTAAAATTCCTTATTATGTCATTGTGCTGGAAAATTTATCATTTTTTACACCATAAATTCTCAAAAAACTCAAATAAACCACCCTAGATGCACCGACCTGTGATCAGAATCGATATTCAGAGAAAAAAAAATTGTGCAAAAAAGTGCCTTTTCTGACCACCGCGGGGCTGTGAAAAATTGGTAATTTTTCACACATGACACCTCCAGAAAAAATCATTCTTATTTCTTCGCGTTTTGCCATTGAACCCTGGGATCCATGAAATACACTCCCAAATAGCCGTAGGAGTGATTCAAAACAAAAAATTCAAAATTTAAAAAGTTTGAATTCTAAAAATACCTTAATATGTCATTGTGCTGAAAAATTTATAATTTTTTCATCATAAATTCTCAAAAAACTCAAATAAACCACCCCAGATGCACAGACCTGTGATCAGAATCGATATTCGAAGAAAAAAAAATTGTGCAAAAAAGTGCCTTTTCTGACCACCGCAGGGCTGTGAAAAAATGGTAATTTTTCACACATGACACCTCTAGAAAAAAATCATTCTCATTTCTTCGCATTTTGCCAATGAACCCTGGGAGCCATGAAATACACTCCCAAATAGCCATAGGAGTGATTTAAACCCAAAAATTCAAAATTCAAAAAAGTTTGAATTCTAAAATTCCTTAATATGTCATTGTGCTGGAAAATTTATCATTTTTTTCACCATTAATTCTCAAAAAACTCAAATAAACCACCCTAGATGCACCGACCTGTGATCAGAATCGATATTCGGAGAAAAAAAAATTGTGCAAAAAAGTGCCTTTTCTGACCACCGCGAGGCTGTGAAAAAATGGTAATTTTTCACACATGACACCTCCAGAAAAAATCATTCTTATTTCTTCGCGTTTTGCCATTGAACCCTGGGATCCATAAAATACACTCCCAAATAGCCGTAGGAGTGATTCAAAACAAAAAATTCAAAATTCAAAAAAGTTTGAATTCTAAAAATACCTTAATATGTCATTGTGCTGAAAAAATTATCATTTTTTCATCATAAATTCTCAAAAAACTCAAATAAACCACCCCAGATGCACCGACCTGTGATCAGAATCGATATTCGGAGAAAAAAAAATTGTGCAAAAAAGTGCCTTTTCTGACCACCGCGGGGCTGTGAAAAAATGGTAATTTTTCACACATGACACCTCTAGAAAAAAATCATTCTCATTTCTTCGCATTTTGCCAATGAACCCTGGGAGCCATGAAATACACTCCCAAATAGCCATAGGAGTGATTTAAAACAAAAAATTCAAAATTCGAAAAAGTTTGAATTATAAAATTCCTTAATATGTCATTGTGCTGGAAAATTTATCATTTTTTTCACCATACATTCTCAAAAAACTCAAATTAACCACCCCAGATGCACCGACCTGTGATCAGAATCGATATTCGGAGAAAAAAAAATTGTGCAAAAAAGTGCCTTTTCTGACCACCGCGAGGCTGTGAAAAAATGGTAATTTTTCACACATGACACCTCCAGAAAAAATCATTCTTATTTCTTCGCGTTTTGCCATTGAACCCTGGGATCCATAAAATACACTCCCAAATAGCCGTAGGAGTGATTCAAAACAAAAAATTCAAAATTTAAAAAAGTTTGAATTCTAAAAATACCTTAATATGTCATTGTGCTGAAAAAATTATCATTTTTTCATCATAAATTCTCAAAAAACTCAAATAAACCACCCCAGATGCACCGACCTGTGATCAGAATCGATATTCGGAGAAAAAAAAATTGTGCAAAAAAGTGCCTTTTCTGACCACCGCGGGGCTGTGAAAAAATGGTAATTTTTCACACATGACACCTCTAGAAAAAAATCATTCTCATTTCTTCGCATTTTGCCAATGAACCCTGGGAGCCATGAAATACACTCCCAAATAGCCATAGGAGTGATTTAAAACAAAAAATTCAAAATTCGAAAAAGTTTGAATTATAAAATTCCTTAATATGTCATTGTGCTGGAAAATTTATCATTTTTTTCACCATACATTCTCAAAAAACTCAAATTAACCACCCCAGATGCACCGACCTGTGATCAGAATCGATATCCAGAGAAAAAAAAATTGTGCAAAAAAGTGCCTTTTCTGACCACCGCGGGGCTGTGAAAAAATGGTAATTTTTCACACATGACACCTCCAGAAAAAATCATTCTTATTTCTTCGCGTTTTGCCATTGAACCCTGGGATCCATGATATACACTCCCAAATAGCCGTAGGAGTGATTCAAAACAAAAAATTCAAAATTTAAAAAAGTTTGAATTCTAAAAATACCTTAATATGTCATTGTGCTGAAAAATTTATCATTTTTCATCATAAATTCTCAAAAAACTCAAATAAACCACCCCAGATGCACCGACCTGTGATCAGAATCGATATTCGAAGAAAAAAAAATTGTGCAAAAAAGTGCCTTTTCTGACCACCGCAGGGCTGTGAAAAAATGGTAATTTTTCACACATGACACCTCTAGAAAAAAATCATTCTCATTTCTTCGCATTTTGCCAATGAACCCTGGGAGCCATGAAATACACTCCCAAATAGCCATAGGAGTGATTTAAACCCAAAAATTCAAAATTCAAAAAAGTTTGAATTCTAAAATTCCTTATTATGTCATTGTGCTGGAAAATTTATCATTTTTTTCACCATAAATTCTCAAAAAACTCAAATAAACCACCCCAGATGCACCGACCTGTGATCAGAATCGATATTCGGAGAAAAAAAAATTGTGCAAAAAAGTGCCTTTTCTGACCACCGCGGGGCTGTGAAAAAATGGTAATTTTTCACACATGACACCTCCAGAAAAAATCATTCTTATTTCTTCGCGTTTTGCCATTGAACCCTGGGATCCATGAAATACACTCCCAAATAGCCGTAGGAGTGATTCAAAACAAAAAATTCAAAATTTAAAAAAGTTTGAATTCTAAAAATACCTTAATATGTCATTGTGCTCAAAAATTTATCATTTTTCATCATAAATTCTCAAAAAACTCAAATAAACCACCCCAGATGCACCGACCTGTGATCAGAATCGATATTCGGAGAAAAAAAAATTGTGCAAAAAAGTGCCTTTTCTGACCACCGCGGGGCTGTGAAAAAATGGTAATTTTTCACACATGACACCTCTAGAAAAAAATCATTCTCTTTCTTCGCATTTTGCCAATGAACCCTGGGAGCCATGAAATACACTCCCAAATAGCCATAGGAGTGATTTAAACCCAAAAATTCAAAATTCAAAAAAGTTTGAATTCTAAAATTCCTTATTATGTCATTGTGCTGGAAAATTTATCATTTTTTTCACCATAAATTCTCAAAAAACTCAAATAAACCACCCCAGATGCACCGACCTGTGATCAGAATCGATATTCGGAGAAAAAAAAATTGTGCAAAAAAGTGCCTTTTCTGACCACCGCGGGGCTGTGAAAAAATGGTAATTTTTCACACATGACACCTCCAGAAAAAATCATTCTTATTTCTTCGCGTTTTGCCATTGAACCCTGGGATCCATGAAATACACTCCCAAATAGCCGTAGGAGTGATTCAAAACAAAAAATTCAAAATTCAAAAAAGTTTGAATTCTAAAATTCCTTAATATGTCATTGTGCTGGAAAATTTATCATTTTTTTAACAATACATTCTCAAAAAACTCAAATTAACCACCCCAGATGCACCGACCTGTGATCAGAATCGATATTCGAAGAAAAAAAAATTGTGCAAAAAAGTGCCTTTTCTGACCACCGCGGGGCTGTGAAAAAATGGTAATTTTTCACACATGACACCTCTAGAAAAAAATCATTCTCTTTCTTCGCATTTTGCCAATGAACCCTGGGAGCCATGAAATACACTCCCAAATAGCCATAGGAGTGATTTAAACCCAAAAATTCACAATTCAAAAAAGTTTGAATTCTAAAATTCCTTATTATGTCATTGTGCTGGAAAATTTATCATTTTTTCACCATAAATTCTCAAAAAACTCAAATAAACCACCCCAGATGCACCGACCTGTGATCAGAATCGATATTCGGAGAAAAAAAAATTGTGCAAAAAAGTGCCTTTTCTGACCACCGCGGGGCTGTGAAAAAATGGTAATTTTTCACACATGACACCTCCAGAAAAAATCATTCTTATTTCTTCGCGTTTTGCCATTGAACCCTGGGATCCATGAAATACACTCCCAAATAGCCGTAGGAGTGATTCAAAACAAAAAATTCAAAATTTAAAAAAGTTTGAATTCTAAAAATACCTTAATATGTCATTGTGCTGAAAAATTTATCATTTTTTCATCATAAATTCTCAAAAAACTCAAATAAACCACCCCAGATGCACCGACCTGTGATCAGAATCGATATTCGAAGAAAAAAAATTGTGCAAAAAAGTGCCTTTTCTGACCACCGCAGGGCTGTGAAAAAATGGTAATTTTTCACACATGACACCTCTAGAAAAAAATCATTCTCATTTCTTCGCATTTTGCCAATGAACCCTGGGAGCCATGAAATACACTCCCAAATAGCCATAGGAGTGATTTAAACCCAAAAATTCAAAATTCAAAAAAGTTTGAATTCTAAAATTCCTTATTATGTCATTGTGCTGGAAAATTTATCATTTTTTTCACCATAAATTCTCAAAAAACTCAAATAAACCACCCCAGATGCACCGACCTGTGATCAGAATCGATATTCGGAGAAAAAAAAATTGTGCAAAAAAGTGCCTTTTCTGACCACCGCGGGGCTGTGAAAAAATGGTAATTTTTCACACATGACACCTCCAGAAAAAATCATTCTTATTTCTTCGCGTTTTGCCATTGAACCCTGGGATCCATGAAATACACTCCCAAATAGCCGTAGGAGTGATTCAAAACAAAAAATTCAAAATTTAAAAAAGTTTGAATTCTAAAAATACCTTAATATGTCATTGTGCTCAAAAATTTATCATTTTTCATCATAAATTCTCAAAAAACTCAAATAAACCACCCCAGATGCACCGACCTGTGATCAGAATCGATATTCGGAGAAAAAAAAATTGTGCAAAAAAGTGCCTTTTCTGACCACCGCGGGGCTGTGAAAAAATGGTAATTTTTCACACATGACACCTCTAGAAAAAAATCATTCTCTTTCTTCGCATTTTGCCAATGAACCCTGGGAGCCATGAAATACACTCCCAAATAGCCATAGGAGTGATTTAAACCCAAAAATTCACAATTCAAAAAAGTTTGAATTCTAAAATTCCTTATTATGTCATTGTGCTGGAAAATTTATCATTTTTTCACCATAAATTCTCAAAAAACTCAAATAAACCACCCCAGATGCACCGACCTGTGATCAGAATCGATATTCGGAGAAAAAAAAATAGTGCAAAAAAGTGCCTTTTCTGACCACCGCGGGGCTGTGAAAAAATGGTAATTTTTCACACATGACACCTCCAGAAAAAATCATTCTTATTTCTTCGCGTTTTGCTATTGAACCCTGGGATCCATGAAATACACTCCCAAATAGCCGTAGGAGTGATTCAAAACAAAAAATTCAAAATTTAAAAAAGTTTGAATTCTAAAAATACCTTAATATGTCATTGTGCTGAAAAATTTATCATTTTTTCATCATAAATTTTCAAAAAACTCAAATAAACCACCCCAGATGCACCGACCTGTGATCACAAATCGATATTCAGAGAAAAAAAAATTGTGCAAAATAGTGCCTTTTCTGACCACCGCGGGGCTGAGAAAAAATGGTAATTTTTCACACATGACACCTCCAGAAAAAAATCATTCTCATTTCTTCGCATTTTGCCAATGAACCCTGGGAGCCATGAAATACACTCCCAAATAGTCATAGGAGTGATTTAAAACAAAAAATTCAAAATTCAAAAAAGTTTGAATTGTAAAATTCCTTAATATGTCACCTCTAGAAAAAAATCATTCTCATTTCTTCGCATTTTGCCAATGAACCCTGGGAGCCATGAAATACACTCCCAAATAGCCATAGGAGTGATTTAAACCAAAAAATTCAAAATTCAAAAAAGTTTGAAATCTAAAATTACTTAATATGTCATTGTGCTGGAAAATTTATCATTTTTTTCACCATAAATTCTCAAAAAACTCAAATTAACCACCCCAGATGCACCGACCTGTGATCAGAATCGATATTCGAAGAAAAAAAAATTGTGCAAAAAAGTGCCTTTTCTGACCACCGCGGGGCTGTGAAAAAATGGTAATTTTTCACACATGACACATCCAGAAAAAATCATTCTTATTTCTTCGCGTTTTGCCAATGAACCCTGGGAGTCATGAAATACACTCCCAAATAGCCATAGGAGTGATTTAAAACAAAAAATTCAAAATTCAAAAAAGTTTGAATTCTAAAATTCCTTAATATGTCATTGTGCTGGAAAATTTATCATTTTTTTAACAATACATTCTCAAAAAACTCAAATTAACCACCCCAGATGCACCGACCTGTGATCAGAATCGATATTCAAAGAAAAAAAAATTGTGCAAAAAAGTGCCTTTTCTGACCATCGCGGGGCTGTGAAAAAATGGTAATTTTTCACACATGACACCTCCAGAAAAAAATCATTCTCATTTCTTCGCATTTTGCCAATGAACCCTGGGAGCCATGAAATACACTCCCAAATAGCCATAGGAGTGATTTAAACCCAAAAATTCACAATTCAAAAAAGTTTGAATTCTAAAATTCCTTATTATGTCATTGTGCTGGAAAATTTATCATTTTTTCACCATAAATTCTCAAAAAACTCAAATAAACCACCCCAGATGCACCGACCTGTGATCAGAATCGATATTCGGAGAAAAAAAAATAGTGCAAAAAAGTGCCTTTTCTGACCACCGCGGGGCTGTGAAAAAATGGTAATTTTTCACACATGACACATCCAGAAAAAATCATTCTTATTTCTTCGCGTTTTGCCAATGAACCCTGGGAGTCATGAAATACACTCCCAAATAGCCATAGGAGTGATTTAAAACAAAAAATTCAAAATTCAAAAAAGTTTGAATTCTAAAATTCCTTAATATGTCATTGTGCTGGAAAATTTATCATTTTTTTAACAATACATTCTCAAAAAACTCAAATTAACCACCCCAGATGCACCGACCTGTGATCAGAATCGATATTCAAAGAAAAAAAAATTGTGCAAAAAAGTGCCTTTTCTGACCATCGCGGGGCTGTGAAAAAATGGTAATTTTTCACACATGACACCTCCAGAAAAAAATCATTCTCATTTCTTCGCATTTTGCCAATGAACCCTGGGAGCCATGAAATACACTCCCAAATAGTCATAGGAGTGATTTAAAACAAAAAATTCAAAATTCAAAAAAGTTTGAATTGTAAAATTCCTTAATATGTCACCTCTAGAAAAAAATCATTCTCATTTCTTTGCATTTTGCCAATGAACCCTGGGAGCCATGAAATACACTCCCAAATAGCCATAGGAGTGATTTAAACCAAAAAATTCAAAATTCAAAAAAGTTTGAAATCTAAAATTACTTAATATGTCATTGTGCTGGAAAATTTATCATTTTTTTCACCATAAATTCTCAAAAAACTCAAATTAACCACCCCAGATGCACCGACCTGTGATCAGAATCGATATTGGAAGAAAAAAAAATTGTGCAAAAAAGTGCCTTTTCTGACCACCGCGGGGCTGTGAAAAAATGGTAATTTTTCACACATGACACATCCAGAAAAAATCATTCTTATTTCTTCGCGTTTTGCCAATGAACCCTGGGAGTCATGAAATACACTCCCAAATAGCCATAGGAGTGATTTAAAACAAAAAATTCAAAATTCAAAAAAGTTTGAATTCTAAAATTCCTTAATATGTCATTGTGCTGGAAAATTTATCATTTTTTTAACAATACATTCTTAAAAAACTCAAATTAACCACCCCAGATGCACCGACCTGTGATCAGAATCGATATTCGAAGAAAAAAAAATTGTGCAAAAAAGTGCCTTTTCTGACCATCGCGGGGCTGTGAAAAAATGGTAATTTTTCACACATGACACCTCCAGAAAAAAACATTCTCATTTCTTCGCGTTTTGCCATTGAACCCTGGGATCCATGAAATACACTCCCAAATAGCCGTAGGAGTGATTCAAAACAAAAAATTCAAAATTTAAAAAAGTTTGAATTCTAAAAATACCTTAATATGTCATTGTGCTGAAAAATTTATCATTTTTTCATCATAAATTTTCAAAAAACTCAAATAAACCACCCCAGATGCACCGACCTGTGATCACAAATCGATATTCAGAGAAAAAAAAATTGTGCAAAATAGTGCCTTTTCTGACCACCGCGGGGCTGAGAAAAAATGGTAATTTTTCACACATGACACCTCCAGAAAAAAATCATTCTCATTTCTTCGCATTTTGCCAATGAACCCTGGGAGCCATGAAATACACTCCCAAATAGTCATAGGAGTGATTTAAAACAAAAAATTCAAAATTCAAAAAAGTTTGAATTGTAAAATTCCTTAATATGTCACCTCTAGAAAAAAATCATTCTCATTTCTTCGCATTTTGCCAATGAACCCTGGGAGCCATGAAATACACTCCCAAATAGCCATAGGAGTGATTTAAACCAAAAAATTCAAAATTCAAAAAAGTTTGAAATCTAAAATTACTTAATATGTCATTGTGCTGGAAAATTTATCATTTTTTTCACCATAAATTCTCAAAAAACTCAAATTAACCACCCCAGATGCACCGACCTGTGATCAGAATCGATATTCGAAGAAAAAAAAATTGTGCAAAAAAGTGCCTTTTCTGACCACCGCGGGGCTGTGAAAAAATGGTAATTTTTCACACATGACACATCCAGAAAAAATCATTCTTATTTCTTCGCGTTTTGCCAATGAACCCTGGGAGTCATGAAATACACTCCCAAATAGCCATAGGAGTGATTTAAAACAAAAAATTCAAAATTCAAAAAAGTTTGAATTCTAAAATTCCTTAATATGTCATTGTGCTGGAAAATTTATCATTTTTTTAACAATACATTCTCAAAAAACTCAAATTAACCACCCCAGATGCACCGACCTGTGATCAGAATCGATATTCGAAGAAAAAAAAATTGTGCAAAAAAGTGCCTTTTCTGACCATCGCGGGGCTGTGAAAAAATGGTAATTTTTCACACATGACACCTCCAGAAAAAAATCATTCTTATTTCTTCGCGTTTTGCCATTGAACCCTGGGATCCATGAAATACACTCCCAAATAGCCGTAGGAGTGATTTGAACCAAAAAACTCAAAATTCGAAAAAGTTTAAATTCTAAAATTCCTTAATATGTCATTGTGCTGGAAAATTTATCATTTCTTTCACCATAAATTCTCAAAAAACTAAAATAAACCACCCAACATGCACCGACCTGTGATCAGAATCGATATTCAGAGAAAAAACAATTGTGCAAAAAAGTGCCTTTTCTGACCACCGCGGGGTCGTGAAAAAATGGTAATTTTTCACACATGACACCTCCAGAAAAAATCATTCTCATTTCTTCGCGTTTTGCCATTGAACCCTGGGATCCATGAAATACACTCCCAAATAGCCGTAGGAGTGATTCAAAACAAAAAATTCAAAATTCAAAAAAGTTGGAATTCTAAAAATACCTTAATATGTCATTGTGCTGGAAAATTTATCATTTTTTTCATCATAAATTCTCAAAAAACTCAAATAAACCACCCCAGATGCACCGACCTGTGATCACAAATCGATATTCAGAGAAAAAAAAATTGTGCAAAAAAGTGCCTTTTCTGACCACCGCGGGGCTGTGAAAAAATGGTAATTTTTCACACATGACACCTCCAGAAAAAATCATTCTTATTTCTTCGCGTTTTGCCATTGAACCCTGGGATCCATGAAATACACTCCCAAATAGCCGTAGGAGTGATTCAAAACAAAAAATTCAAAATTTAAAAATGTTTGAATTCTAAAAATACCTTAATATGTCATTGTGCTGAAAAAATTATCATTTTTTCATCATAAATTCTCAAAAAACTCAAATAAACCACCCCAGATGCACCGACCTGTGATCAGAATCGATATTCAGAGGAAAAAAAATTGTGCAAAAAAGTGCCTTTTCTGACCACCGCGGGGCTGTGAAAAAATGGTAATTTTTCACACATAACACCTCCAGAAAAAATCATTCTTATTTCTTCGCGTTTTGCCATTGAACCCTGGGATCCATAAAATACACTCCCAAATAGCCGTAGGAGTGATTCAAAACAAAAAATTCAAAACTTAAAAAAGTTTGAATTCTAAAATTAACTTAATATGTTATTGTGCTGAAAAATTTATCATTTTTCATCATAAATTCTCAAAAAACTCAAATAAACCACCCCAGATGCACCGACCTGTGATCAGAATCGATATTCGGAGAAAAAAAAATTGTGCAAAAAAGTGCCTTTTCTGACCACCGCGGGGCTGTGAAAAAATGGTAATTTTTCACACATGACACCTCTAGAAAAAAATCATTCTCATTTCTTCGCATTTTGCCAATGAACCCTGGGAGCCATGAAATACACTCCCAAATAGCCATAGGAGTGATTTAAACCCAAAAATTCACAATTCAAAAAAGTTTGAATTCTAAAATTCCTTATTATGTCATTGTGCTGGAAAATTTATCATTTTTTACACCATAAATTCTCAAAAAACTCAAATAAACCACCCCAGATGCACCGACCTGTGATCACAAATCGATATTCAGAGAAAAAAAAATTGTGCAAAAAAGTGCCTTTTCTGACCACCGCGGGGCTGTGAAAAAATGGTAATTTTTCACACATGACACCTCCAGAAAAAAAATCATTCTTATTTCTTCGCGTTTTGCCATTGAACCCTGGGATCCATGAAATACACTCCCAAATAGCCGTAGGAGTGATTCAAAACAAAAAATTCAAAATTTAAAAAAGTTTGAATTCTAAAAATACCTTAATATGTCATTGTGCTGAAAAAATTATCATTTTTTCATCATAAATTCTCAAAAAACTCAAATAAACCACCCCAGATGCACCGACCTGTGATCAGAATCGATATTCAGAGGAAAAAAAATTGTGCAAAAAAGTGCCTTTTCTGACCACCGCGGGGCTGTGAAAAAATGGTAATTTTTCACACATGACACCTCCAGAAAAAATCATTCTTATTTCTTCGCGTTTTGCCATTGAACCCTGGGATCCATAAAATACACTCCCAAATAGCCGTAGGAGTGATTCAAAACAAAAAATTCAAAATTTAAAAAAGTTTGAATTCTAAAATTAACTTAATATGTCATTGTGCTGAAAAATTTATCATTTTTCATCATAAATTCTCAAAAAACTCAAATAAACCACCCCAGATGCACCGACCTGTGATCAGAATCGATATTCGGAGAAAAAAAAATTGTGCAAAAAAGTGCCTTTTCTGACCACCGCGGGGCTGTGAAAAAATGGTAATTTTTCACACATGACACCTCTAGAAAAAAATCATTCTCATTTCTTCGCATTTTGCCAATGAACCCTGGGAGCCATGAAATACACTCCCAAATAGCCATAGGAGTGATTTAAACCCAAAAATTCACAATTCAAAAAAGTTTGAATTTTAAAATTCCTTATTATGTCATTGTGCTGGAAAATTTATCACTTTTTTCATCATAAATTCTCAAAAAACTCAAATAAACCACCCCAGATGCACCAACCTGTGATCACAAATCGATATTCGGAGAAAAAAAAATTGTGCAAAATAGTGCCTTTTCTGACCACCGCGGGGCTGTGAAAAAATGGTAATTTTTCACACATGACACCTCCAGAAAAAAATCATTCTTATTTCTTCGCGTTTTGCCATTGAACCCTGGGATCCATGAAATACACTCCCAAATAGCCGTAGGAGTGATTTGAACCAAAAAATTCAAAATTCGAAAAAGTTTAAATTCTAAAATTCCTTAATATGTCATTGTGCTGGAAAATTTATCATTTCTTTCACCATAAATTCTCAAAAAACTCAAATAAACCACCCAAGATGCACCGACCTGTGATCAGAATCGATATTCAGAGAAAAAAAAATTGTGCAAAAAAGTGCCTTTTCTGACCACCGCGAGGCTGTGAAAAAATGGTAATTTTTCACACATGACACCTCCAGAAAAAATCATTCTTATTTCTTCGCGTTTTGCCATTGAACCCTGGGATCCATGAAATACACTCCCAAATAGCCGTAGGAGTGATTCAAAACAAAAAATTCAAAATTCAAAAAAGTTTGAATTATAAAATTCCTTAATATGTCATTGTGCTGGAAAATTTATCATTTTTCTCACCATAAATTCTCAAAAAACTCAAATAAACCACCCCAGATGCACCGACCTGTGATCAGAATCGATATTCGGAGAAATAAAAATTGTGCAAAAAAGTGCCTTTTCTGACCACCGCGGGCCTGTGAAAAAATGGTAATTTTTCACACATGACGCCTCCAGAAAAAAAACATTTTTATTTCTTCGCGTTTTGCCATTGAACCCTGGGATCCATGAAATACACTCCCAAATAGCCGTAGGAGTGATTTGAACCAAAAAATTCAAAATTCGAAAAAGTTTAAATTCTAAAATTCCTTAATATGTCATTGTGCTGGAAAATTTATCATTTCTTTCACCATAAATTCTCAAAAAACTCAAATAAACCACCCAAGATGCACCGACCTGTGATCAGAATCGATATTCGAAGAAAAAAAAATTGTGCAAAAAAGTGCCTTTTCTGACCACCGCGGGGCTGTGAAAAAATGGTAATTTTTTACACATGACACTTCAGAAAAAAATCATTCTTATTTCTTCGCGTTTTGCCATTGAACCCTGGGATCCATGAAATACACTCCCAAATAGCCGTAGGAGTGATTCAAAACAAAAAATTCAAAATTTAAAAAAGTTTGAATTCTAAAAATACCTTAATATGTCATTGTGCTGAAAAATTTATCATTTTTTCATCATAAATTTTCAAAAAACTCAAATAAACCACCCCAGATGCACCGACCTGTGATCACAAATCGATATTCAGAGAAAAAAAAATTGTGCAAAATAGTGCCTTTTCTGACCACCGCGGGGCTGAGAAAAAATGGTAATTTTTCACACATGACACCTCCAGAAAAAAATCATTCTCATTTCTTCGCATTTTGCCAATGAACCCTGGGAGCCATGAAATACACTCCCAAATAGTCATAGGAGTGATTTAAAACAAAAAACTCAAAATTCAAAGAAGTTTGAATTCTAAAATTCCTTAATATGTCACCTCTAGAAAAAAATCATTCTCATTTCTTCGCATTTTGCCAATGAACCCTGGGAGCCATGAAATACACTCCCAAATAGCCATAGGAGTGATTTAAACCAAAAAATTCAAAATTCAAAAAAGTTTGAATTCTAAAATTACTTAATATGTCATTGTGCTGGAAAATTTATCATTTTTCACCATAAATTCTCAAAAAACTCAAATTAACCACCCCAGATGCACCGACCTGTGATCAGAATCGATATTCGAAGAAAAAAAATTGTGCAAAAAAGTGCCTTTTCTGACCACCGCGGGGCTGTGAAAAAATGGTAATTTTTCACACAAGACACCTCCAGAAAAAAATCATTCTTATTTCTTCGCGTTTTGCCATTGAACCCTGGGATCCATGAAATACACTCCCAAATAGCCGTAGGAGTGATTTGAACCAAAAAACTCAAAATTCGAAAAAGTTTAAACTCTAAAATTCCTTAATATGTCATTGTGCTGGAAAATTTATCATTTCTTTCACCATAAATTCTCAAAAAACTCAAATAAACCACCCAAGACGCACCGACCTGTGATCAGAATCGATATTCAGAGAAAAAAAAATTGTGCAAAAAAGTGCCTTTTCTGACCACCGCGGGGCTGTGAAAAAATGGTAATTTTTCACACATGACACCTCCAGAAAAAAACATTCTCATTTCTTCGCGTTTTGCCATTGAACCCTGGGATCCATGAAAAACACTCCCAAATAGCCGTAGGAGTGATTCAAGACAAAAAATTCAAAATTCAAAAAAGTTGGAATTCTAAAAATACCTTAATATGTCATTGTGCTGGAAAATTTATCATTTTTTTCATCATAAATTCTCAAAAAACTCAAATAAACCACCCCAGATGCACCGACCTGTGATCACAAATCGATATTCAGAGAAAAAAAATTGTGCAAAATAGTGCTTTTTCTGACCACCGCGGGGCTGAGAAAAAATGGTAATTTTTCACACATGACACCTCCAGAAAAAAATCATTATCATTTCTTCGCATTTTGCCAATGAACCCTGGGAGCCATGAAATACACTCCCAAATAGCCATAGGAGTGATTTAAAACAAAAAATTCAAAATTCAAAAAAGTTTGAATTCTAAAATTCCTTAATATGTCATTGTGCTGGAAAATTTATCATTTTTTTCACCATACATTCTCAAAAAACTCAAATTAACCACCCCAGATGCACCGACCTGTGATCAGAATCGATATTCGAAGAAAAAAAAATTGTGCAAAAAAGTGCCTTTTCTGACCACCGCGGGGCTGTGAAAAAATGGTAATTTTTCACACATGACACCTCCAGAAAAAAATCATTCTTATTTCTTCGCGTTTTGCCATTGAACCCTGGGATCCATGAAATACACTCCCAAATAGCCGTAGGAGTGATTTGAACCAAAAAACTCAAAATTCGACAAAGTTTAATTTTTAAAATTCCTTAATATGTCAATGTGCTGGAAAATTTATCATTTCTTTCACCATAAATTCTCAAAAAACTCAAATAAACCACCCAAGATGCACCGACCTGTGATCAGAATCGATATTCAGAGAAAAAAAAATTGTGCAAAAAAGTGTCTTTTCTGACCACCGAGGGGCTGTGAAAAAATGGTAATTTTTCACACATGACACCTCCAGATAAAATCATTCTCATTTCTTCGCGTTTTGCCATTGAACCCTGGGATCCATGAAATACACTCCCAAATAGCCGTAGGAGTGATTCAAAACAAAAAATTCAAAATTCAAAAAAGTTGGAATTCTAAAAATACCTTAATATGTCATTGTGCTGGAAAATTTATCATTTTTTTCATCATAAATTCTCAAAAAACTCAAATAAACCACCCCAGATGCACCGACCTGTGATCAGAATCGATATTCGGAGAAAAAAAAATTGTGCAAAAAAGTGCCTTTTCTGACCACCGCGGGGCTGTGAAAAAATGGAAATTTTTCACACATAACACCTCTAGAAAAAAATCATTCTTATTTCTTCGCATTTTGCCAATGAACCCTGGGAGCCATGAAATACACTCCCAAATAGCCATAGGAGTGATTTAAACCAAAAAATTCAAAATTCAAAAAAGTTTGAATTCTAAAATTACTTAATATGTCATTGTGCTGGAAAATTTATCATTTTTTTCACCATAAATTCTCAAAAAACTCATATTAACCACCCCAGATGCACCGACCTGTGATCAGAAGGCTGAGAAAAAATGGTAATTTTTCACACATGACACCTCCAGAAAAAATCATTCTTATTTCTTTGCGTTTTGCCATTGAACCCTGGGATCCATGAAATACACTCCCAAATAGCCGTAGGAGTGATTCAAAACAAAAAATTCAAAATACAAAAAAGTTTGAATTTTAAAAATACCTTAATATGTCATTGTGCTGGAAAATTTATCATTTTTTTAATCATAAATTCTCAAAAAACTCAAATAAACCACCCCAGATGCTCCGACCTGTGATCACAAATCGAAATTCGGAGAAAAAAAAATTGTGCAAAATAGTGCCTTTTCTGACCACCGCGGGGCTGTGAAAAAATGGTAATTTTTCACATGACACCTCTACAAAAAAATCATTCTTATTTCTTCACATTTTGCCATTGAGCCCTGTCTTCCATGAAATACACTCTCAAATAGCCGTAGGAGTAATTTGAACCAAAAAATTAAAAATTCAAAAAAGTTTGAATTCTAAAAATACCTTAATATGACATTGTGTTGGAAAATTTATCATTTTTTTCATCACAAATTCCCAAAAAACTCAAATAAACCACCCCAGATGCACCGACCTGTGATCACAATCGATATTCGGAGAAAAAAAAATTGTGCAAAATAGTGCCTTTTCTGACCACAGAGGCTGAGAAAAAATGGTAATTTTTCACACATTACACCTCCAGAAAAAATCATTCTTATTTCTTCCCGTTTTGCCATTGAACCCTGGAAGCCATTAAACACCCTCCCAAATTGAAGTAGGAGTGATTCAAAACAAAAAATTCAAAATTCAAAAAAGTATGAATTATAAAAATACCTTAAAATGTCATTGTGCTGGAAAAATTTTCATTTTCTCACCATAAATTCTCAAAAAACTCAAATAAACCACCCCAAATGCTCCGACCTGTGATCACAAATCGATATTCAAAGAAAAAAAAATTGTGCAAAAAAGTGCATTTTCTGACCACCGCGGGGCTGAGAAAAAATGGTAATTTTTCACACATGACACCTCCAGAAAAAAATCATTCTTATTTCTCCGCGTTTTGCCATTGAAACCTGGGATCCATGAAATACACTCCCAAATAGCCGTAGGAGTGATTTGAACCAAAAAATTCAAAATTCGAAAAAGTTTAAATTCTAAAATTCCTTAATATGTCATTGTGCTGGAAAATTTATCATTTTTTTTACCATAAATTCTCAAAAAACTCAAATAAACCACCCCAGATGCACCGACCTGTGATCAGAATCGATATTCAGATAAAAACAAATTGTGCAAAAAAGTGCCTTTTCTGACCACCGTGGGGCTGTGAAAAAATGGTAATTTTTCACACATGACACTTCCAGACACCTTTAGAAAAAAATCATTCTTATTTCTTCGCATTTTGCCATTGAACCCTGGCTTTCATGAAATACACTCTCAAATAGCCGTAGGAGTAATTTGAACCAAAAAATTGAAAATTGAAAAAAGTTTGAATTCTAAAAATACCTTTATATGACATTGTGCTGGAGAATTTATCATTTTTTTCATCATAAATGCTCAAAAAACTCAAATAAACCACCCCAGATGCACCGACCTGTGATCAGAATCAGAGTCAACATGTCTAACAGAGACAATACTTATATAGCGCCGCATTTGCGAGCCCCCGCCGTATCTCGCGCTAACGGGAACGGCGGTGATTTACGAACGTATTCCCGCATACCTTTACATTTACGGGGTAAAACCCCGGGTGCTGCTGACGCCGTAATCGACTCGACCAAAAGCAATCGTTCGAATATCGCTAATCGCGACAAAATTTCGACCGACGAAACAGTGCGAAAAACTAGTGTCGAACGAATAATCCAGACTCCTGCCCGGTTCTTGCAGATGGTTCACGCCATAGTGGCGCCTAACGACATCTATGGCGGGCCCAACTGCATGCATGCATGCATGTATTAATAATGTTTTTAAATTGTAAATGAATATGCCAGGCCTGGCAGCATTGTGTAAAGATATATAAAATGTAAAGACATTTTTCAGCAAGTTAATTGCTAAAATACGAATAAAAATTTATGTTAAATAAATGAATCGGTTGGTCGCAGTTTGCAGCATATAAATACATACATAAAGCACAGTTGGTGTTAAGAGGATGGGACAATTTTCATTTATAATGCTGCGACGTCAACCACCCACGCTGTAACCACACACGCTATAATTTTTTAAACTATGCTTAGTTATAAGAGGTTACATATTATTACAACCCCCGCTACTTGCACGAAGCAGTCTCCTACACGTCAGTTGGGTCCTACGTTATCACTAACCCGGGGGTAATGTAGGATCCTTACTTCGTTAAGTTTATGTGGCAGTTATCCCCGGCTTCCTGGACGCGAGAGGCCGTGGACGACTGCCTCGTTTCGGTACTTGGGTGCCGGGCGCACAGGGGCCGGAGCCCATGCGGTCTTGGTACTTTTCCCGCACTTCAGATGTTACGCTCGGCGACTACGGACCAAAAAAAAAAACGGCACGTAGGTCGCTCTCTTTGAGTCAAGTAGGACGTGTCGTGCGCGGGGTATAGATAGATAGATAGATAGATTTCTTCAGCATTCACATAAACCAGGGTTAACAATCAGTATGATAAATACATTAAGTATTCAAAATACAATGTGACCACCATTCTGGAACACCAGGGATGAAAACACTGAAAAGTATCCTGGTGCAGGTCACTTATTTCCGCAGTGGTCCCTATATGCTGGCGACAAGAGCAAGTTATTTTATACTTTCAATAAATACATTAGTTATATCATTGATTCTGTAGTTAGCTACACGTCAATGGTTATATCACAGATAAACTGGTGACTAGGAAAGTCATAGCATTTTCACAAAAAAATACAGGCAGAAACTGCCTCGACTAGATGAAATATGAAAAGATTATGAAAGTTTATAAATAGTGCATATGATGAAATATATTTTATCGATGATAATATACACAAATGGAACCCTTATTATTTACAAGGGTTTCTGGAGCAATTTCCAGACTCTGCTTGTTATAAATTAATTAAAAACATTGCAAAAAACGAGCTGAATAAAATGGCCTTATAATCTCTTAGAGCACATGAATCGGCAAACATACCTGCCTATATTTATAAGGCTGTATGATTGTAAATGTGATTAGTAGAAATGAAAATCACTCCGAGCTTCAGTAATTAGCTCTTCTCTGAGATGCTTATTGACTCCTTTCTTAAACAAAAGTAAGTCTTCAGCTGATCTCAGAGAAACTGGGAGCGCATTCCATATCTTACCGGCTGAGAATCTAAAAGTCTTTTTCCCCGATGATTTTACGTGGGGTAGAACAACTGATAGAAAACTATTTCTGGTGAAAAAAGAATGTTGATCATTGACCATGGGAATGTCCCGCTTTAAATATTGAGGGGCATTTCCATGGACAATTCGGTACATATTGTTTAGCTTGATTTGTTTAACCCTTTGATAAACTGGGATCCAGTGCAACAAAGTAAACTCTTCTATGCCAATGTGAGACCTAGAGGGGTAGCCTAGAACAAATCTCATAGTTTTGTTTTGCCAAATTTTTTAGTTTCTTTTGTAAGTTGACCTGGAGACCCTCAAACCATGCGGAGCAGGCATAATCAAAATGACATAAAATTAAAGATGTAGCCAAAAGTTTCCTAGAATTTCTATTCAAATATTTAGCCTGTCTCCATAGAAATTTGAGTCTAGAGTTTCCCTTTTTTAAAATACTTTCAGCTATATATTTTCCTCCCAGTGACTGGTCTAGGCTAACTCCCAGGTATTTCACATTATCTTTGGCAGTAACTTCATTGTCTCCACATATAATTTTCATGGTGGACTGTTTGCGTATTTTCTTATGTGAACCAAAAAGAATACTTTCGGTCTTTCCCAAGTGAATGGATAGCTTATTATCCACTAGCCACTCACTTAGGAAAGTCAGTTCATGTCCAAGAGTTTCCTCTATGACAGAAACCGATGTACCTGAGACCAATAACGCTGAATCATCAGCATAAAAAATTAATCTGCATGATACAGCTGCCTCCATATCGTTTACGTAAATTAGGAATAGTAATGGTCCCAAGATGGATCCCTGCGGTACTCCGCAGGGAACCACCATGGGATCTGAAAAAATACCATCAACTTCAGTCTTCTGAAATCTATTTTTTAAATATGATGAGAACCAAGATGTTGAAAGATCATCCAAACCAATAGCTTTCAGTTTATTTGACAATATTTCATGATCGACAGTATCAAAAGCTTTTTGAAGGTCGATCATGACCATGCCAGTATAGTTTCCTTTATCCATATCAAATCTGATTTGGTCTGTCAGTTGTGTTAAGCAAGAATCGGTGGAATAAGAATTCCTAAAACCTGATTGATAATCATACAGTAGTTTTTCAGATCTTAAATAATTTTCTAACTGTTTATGTACAGTTTTTTCTAGAATTTTTGACATGACAGTTAAAATAGAAACAGGCCTGTAATTCCCAGGTTCTGACTTTGAATTTTTCTTATAAAGAGGAACAACCCTTGCTGTTTTCATATCATCGGGTATACGGCCTGAATATAAAGATAAATTTATAATATGTGCTATTGCACTAGATATTTGATTTGCCCCATCCTTGAGAAACCTAGCTGACAGCCCATCCAGACCAGTAGCTTTACTAACATTCAAGCTAAGCAAAGATTTTAGAATGTCTTCCTCTCCGACAGGAGAAAATTTAAAAGAGTTTTGTTTAGCACCTTTATCCTGGTAATATTTATAGACAAAATTTCCAGCATAACCACCAGTTATGTTTGGTAGTTTGCCAACGAGACTAGCTGCCACAGTAGTAAAAAATGTGTTGAAAATATTTGCAACAGTCTTTTTATCAAAAGTGAGTTTGTCTTCAGATAATAAACCTATACATTTTGCACTGCTCTTTAATTTAGTAAAACCTAGAGATTTCACAGCTTTCCATATGTCTGTAGATGAATTCTTGCATTCTGAAATTTTGTTGTAAAAATAGTCTCTTTTAACCTTCTTTATGTTGTATAGGACCCTGTTTCTCAAGTTACAAAAATATTTATAATTTTCATCAGTTTTATTTTTCCGAAAAGTTTCAAGGGCTTGATCTCTTGCCCTGATATCATCAAGTAATTCAGATGTAATCCATGGCTCAGATCTCTGTTTTAACCGTTTTTCTTTGAGAGGTGCAATTTTATCAACCACAGACATAAACAGATCTTTAAAATTTGACCACGCTACATCAACATCATCACAATTTATGGCTTTGAACCAATTTATTTCACTGAGTTTTTCATTGAAAATTTCTGTCGAGTAGTTCTTCATTGACCTGGAACGTATAGTGTTATGTTTATTAAATTTTGTTTTAGGACTATGCCTTGTAGGCCTACAATACGTAAGAAAATGATCGCTACGTTGTAGTTGCCAGATGTGTAAAGACTAAACGAATAAACATGACAAGTGGAGGAAGAGTTTTGTGATTTACTTGGAACCGTCGATTCGACGGGGAAAGGAAGTTTGTGTTATAATGCAGAATGTTGGGCAGTTTCCCTGTATCTTCGGCGCGAGAGGCACCCCATCTTCCCATAAGACTATCCCCTAACTTCTCATGTTATCGCTCACTTACGCAAAACGTGTTCCAGAAAGTTTATCAATCACGTCTTATGTCTACGTTCTATTCACATTATTGACTATTGTAAAACAAATATACATTATAAATAATAATTATCAAATAAACATACACATACCCCGATTATTTTACAACAAAACAGGTGAACTTGAAGAAGTAACGTTCAATGAGAGAGCTATAAAATGTTGACACCAAATTCATAAGATCCTGAGTACTGTCCTCGACTGCGTCTATTATCAAAATGATACGGAATAAACCGAAAAGACACCCTGGTAATAGCCAGTTAGAAGATGATGTAGGCCTACTTCAACAATTACCTATTTTTTATCATTCAAATTTAAATACGAGCTAATTCTACATGATCTGGACTACCACTCCACAAAGTTGCATAGCACTAGGATATTTTTATAGGCATTTATAATTAAGTTTAATTAAAACTTGTTCGTTTCATACGTTTTGGATCATCCAGTCAGCCCAGGATATTGTTAACCCGGCTCAATTCTTAAGCTCCTCGCGCTATTTCATTTCCAGGAAAATTTTATAAAAATCTAATTTAAATATGAATTTTTTTTACATGATCTGGACTAGACTACCACCCCACAGAGTTTCATAGCTCTAGGATTTTTTGTAGGCGTCTATGAATAAGTTGAAAACTTGGTCATTTCATACGTTTTCTATGCTGTCAGTCACAGGATCTTGCTGGCCCTGTCCAAGTCTTAACTCTTAAGATCCTCGCCCAATTTCAGTATCAGAAACATTTTTAACCCGCCTTTTAATTTTAATTAAAAAAGGTGGGCTATTGCAATTGAAGTTCGGCGTCGTCGGCGTGGCGCGATAACTTGAAAAGTTTTTCATGTATCCTTCCCAAATTTGTTATGCGTGTTACTAATGACCAGTTCTCGGACAAGTTCAATAATGGCCAAAACAAGATTCAAAATGGCCGACTTATTGGGATTTTTCGCCTTTTACGTCAATAATTTGACCTTGTGGGCGCGATAACTTGAAACGTTTTTCACGTATCCTCTTCAAATTTGTAATGCATGTTACTAATAAGTAGTTCTTGGACTAGTTTAATAATGGCTGAAAAAAAATAAAAAATGGCTGATTTATTGCACTTTTTCGCATTTTACGTCAATAATTTGACCTTGTGGGCTCGATAACTTGAAAAGTTTTTCACGTATCCTCTTCAAATTTGTTATGCATGTTACTAATAAGAAGTTCTTGAATAAGTGCAATAATGGCTGAAAATTTTTTTCAAATGGCTGATTTATTGCGATTTTTTCGCATTTAACGTCAATAATTTGACCTTGTAGGCGCGATAACTTGAAAAAATTTTTACGTATCCTCTTCAAATTTGTTATGCATGTTACTAATAAGTAGTTCTTGGACAAGTTCAATAATGGCTGAAAAAAATTTCAAAATGGCCGATTTATTGCGATTTTTCGCATTTTACGTCAATAATTTCACCATGTGGGCGCGATAACTTGAAAAGTTTTTCATGTATCATTTTCAAATTTGTTATACATGTTACTAATAACCAGTTCTCGGACAAGTTCAATAATGGCTGGAAAAAATGCAAAATGGCTGAATAATTGTCTTTTACGTGAATAATTTGACCTTGTGGCCGCAATAATGACTTCAAGTTCAATAATGGCGACGGGCTATTGTCGAGTGTGCTCTTGTTTAAAAATCCAATTTAAATACGACCAAATTCTACATGATCTGGACTACCACACCACAGAGTTGCATAGCTCTAGGATTTTTGAAACTTGGTTATTTCATACGTTTTGGATCATACAGTCAGTCCCAGGATCTCGTCACTTTTTGTCGACCCGGTTCAAGTCTTAAGATCCTCGCCCAATTCCATTATCAGAAACATTTTTTTTCAATCCAATTTAATTACTACCATATTCGACATGATCTGGACTACCACCCCACAGAGTTTCGTAGGATCTTGTCACTTTTTGTCAACCCGGTTTAAGTCTTAATTAAGCTTCTCGTCCAATTTTATTATCAGAAACATTTAAAAAAAATCCAATTTAAATACGACCAAATTCTACATGATCTCGACTACTACCCCATAGAGTTTCATAGCTGTAGGATTTTTTGTAGGCATCTATAAAAAAATTGAAAACTTGGTTATTTCATACGTTTTGTATCATACAGTCAGTCACAGGATCTTGCTGACCCGGTTTAAGTTTAAGTCTGCTGACCCGGTTTCTCGCCCAATTTCATTATCAGAATTTTTTTTTTAAAAATCCAATTTAAATACGACCAACCTCTATATGATCTGGACCACCACCCCACAGAGTTTCATAGCTCTAGAATTTTTTAAACTTGGTCATTTCATACGTTTCGGATCATACAGTCAGTCCCAGGGTCTTGTCACTTTTCATCGACCCGGTCCAAGTCTTAAGCTCCTCGCCCAATTTCATTATCAGAAACATTTTTTTTTTAATTCAATTTAAATACCACCAAATTTTACATGATCTGGACTACCACCCCACAGAGTTTCATAGCTCTAGAATTTTTGAAACTTGGTCATTTCATACGTTTCGGATCATACAGTCAGTCACAGGGTCTTGTCACTTTTTGTCGACCCGGTTTAAGTCTTAAGCTCCTCGCCCAATTTCATTATCAGAAACATTTTTAAAAAATATTATTTAAATACGACCAAACTCTACACCATCTGGACTACCACCCCATAAAGTTTCATAGCTGTAGGATTTTTCGTAGACGTCAATAAATAATTTGAAAACTTGGGCATTTCATAAGTTTTGTATCATACAGTCAGTCACAGGATCTTCCTGACCCAGTTTAAGTCTTAAGATCCTCGCCCAATTTCAGTATCAGAAACATTTTTTTAAAATCCAATTTAAATACGACCAAATTCTATATGATCTGGACTACCACCCCACAGAGTTTCATAGCTCTAGGATTTTTGAAACTTGGTCATTTCATACGTTTCGGATCATACAGTCAGTCCCAGGATCTTATCACTTTTTGTCGACCCAGTTCAAGTCTTAAGCTCCTTGCCCAATTTCATTATCAGAAACATGTTTTCAAAATCCATTTTAAATACGACCAAATTCTACATGATCTGGACTACTACCCCATAGAGTTTAATAGCTGTACGATTTTTTGTAGGCGTCCATTAATAATTTGAAAACTTGATTATTTCATACGTTTTATATACATGATCTGGACTACCACCCCACAGAGTTTCGTAGCTCTAGAATTTTTGCAACTTGGTTATTTCATACGTTTTGTATCATACAGTCAGTCACAGGTTCTTGCTGACCCGGTTTGAGTCTTAAGATCCTCGCCCAATTTCATTATCAGAAACATTTAAAAAAAATCTAATTTAAATACGACCAAATTTTATATCATCTGGACTACCACCCCATGGAGTTTCATAGCCGTAGGATTTTTTGTAGGCGTCTATAAATAATTTGAAAACTAGGTTATTTCATACGTTTTGTATGTATACATGCAGTCAGGCACAGGATCATGCTGACCCGGTTCACGTCTTAAGATCCTCGCCCAATTTCATTATCAAAAGCATTTTTTTTAAATCCAATTTAAATACGACCAAATTCTACATGACCTAGACTACCACCCCACAGAGTTTCATAGCTCTAGGAATTTTGAAACTTGGCCATTTCATACATTTTGGATCATACAGTCAGTCCCAGGATCTTATCACTTTTTGTCGACCCGGTTCAAGTCTTAAGCTCCTTGCCCAATTTGATTATCAGAAACATTTTTTTTAAATTTAATTTAAATACGACCAAATTCTACATGATCTGGACTACCACCCCACAGAGTTTCGTAGCTCTAGAATTTTTGATACTTGGTTATTTCATACGTTTTGTATCAAACAGTCAGTCACAGGATCTTGCTGACCCGGTTTAAGTCTTAAGATCCTCTCCCAATTCCATTATCAGAAACATTTTTTTAAATCCAATTTAAATACGACCAAATTCTACATGATCTCGACTACTACCCCATAGAGTTTCATAGCTGTACGATTTTTTGTAGGCGTCTATTAATAATTTGAAAACTTGGTTATTTCATACATTTTATATACATGATCTGGACTACCACCCCACAGAGTTTCGTAGCTCTAGAATTTTTGCAACTTGGTTATTTCATACGTTTTGTATCATACAGTCAGTCACAGGATCTTGCTGACCCGGTTTAATTCTTAGGATCCTCGCCCAAATTCATTGTCAGAAACATTTAAAAAAAAAATCCAATTTAAATACGAACAAATTCTACATCATCTGGACTACCACCCCATAGAGCTATATAGCTGTGGGATTTTTTGTAGGCGTCTATGAATAATTTGAAAACTTGGTCATTTCATACGTTTTGTATCATACAGTCAGTCACAGGATCTTGCTGACCCGGTTCAAGTCTTAAGATCCTCGCCCAATTTCATTATCAGAAACATTTTTTTAAAAATCCAATTTAAATACGGCCAAACTCTACATGCTCTGGACTACCACCCCACATAGCTGCAGGATTTTTATAGAGGGGTCTATAATAAATAAGTTTAAAACTTAGTCATTTCATACGATTTGGATCATAGGTCTACATGAAAATCCGATTTAAATACGAGCAAATTCTAACGTTACATGATCTGGATGCTGATGGGTTTGAAATTTTATCATCCTACTGGGAAAAATGAAATGAACGGGGTTTCAGGCCACCTTTGTGCACACACAGGCTAAATTGGGCTAGGACAACCTGCTGCTCAAGGATGGTGAGATGACACGTACTGCCCTCAAGACACAAGATTTGAAATTCGAGCCCTAGCAGTCTGAGGCCGAACACACTACCTCTTGGTCACGGTGCGTGAGCGGGTAAGAGACATTTTGTTTCTTTGAAACTTGAAGGCCAGAGTAGGGTTCAAACCCGCGAGCTCCGACTCAGCTTCAACCATTGCACCAGGGCCCCCGCCACATTCTACTGTTGTTTCTAAGTTTATTCAAATTGTAGTTCATCGTTAACATTTCCTTGATGATCATTATAGGTGAAATAAGTTCTTTTAGATTTCATCATTATAAGATGTTCATCATTATAAGATGAAGTTTTTATCATCCAGTGATGCAGTGATTCATCATCACAGAATCAATAACACCAGCCAAGATTTGGGACGTTATCATTGGATAAAGGATCATGACAATCATCATCACCAGTCAAAGAACCTTCACTGTCATTTATGATCTTTGTGTCACATGTCAAATTTATTGTTGATGTATTTTTGATAAATACATTGTTCCACTTGCATATATTTTGCTTCGAACAAATTATTTGAGACAATCTTTCAGATCGCAATGTCAGCATCAAAGAACATTTTTATATCCAGACAAAAAACTTTGGTCATTCAGAAATCGGGTGGTCAAGGAACCTTCACATTCTTTATCGCCCCTGAGGCTGGTGGCATGGTGATCCCCAGCGCCAGGCGTTTGGGTGGTCGGTGCAGATGCTTATAAGCACGATAACTTAATAACACCTTGACTTAGGACCTTAATTTTATTACCTCATGTGCATGACACTAATCTTAAGGTCAAGCTCGACATTCAGTGACCTTGACCTAATTTCAAGGTCACCCAAACAAAATTGCTTGTGAAAGCGAGAACTTTATAATACCTTGACTTAGTAGTCCAGTGTATTTTGACAAAAGTGTGTTTCTCGGTATGGATAATGTTTTGTGATTGATTTTAAACTATGGGATGTCCCCATCAGAAATCAACAGGGTGTCACTTTGGCACCCTTGGGCTGAATTTTTCTAGTGAGAAAACAAAATAGCCGCCAAATATTTCAAGGTCAAATATGATTTTTCAACAAATGAAGCCAGGAACAAGTGTAATACATCATTTTCGTGTGATTTTAATTTGGGCAATCCATTTCTTGTATTATTTCTATGACTCAAGGTCATCTGCAAGGTCAAAAAATCTATTTCAAGGTCACCTTTTTGATGTGACAAATAAATTTATGGTACGTTGATCCAAGGTCATCTTCAAGGTCGAAAGGTCATTTCCAAGGCCAAAAATGTAAAAATATGATTTTCAAGAAACAAAATAGGAAGACATGTAATATGTCTTTTTTGGTGTGATTTTTTACTTAATAATCTCTTCCTGAAATTATTTTGATGAAAAAAGGTCATCCTGAAAGTCAAAAGCTTAATTTCGTAGTCAAGTAAAGGGGAATGTATGATTTTTAACAAATACAGCTTGAACATGTGTCAAAAACTATTTTTTCGTACGATTTTGAGTGAAAAATGACATTTTCTATTACTTTGGTGATTTGATGTCATCCTCAAGGACAAATATAATTTCTACCATATATGCTAGAAATTGGAGCATGTATAGCACCTTGTGTTAGGTTTGAATTTGACTGTAGATTCTAATTCTGTTGGGTTAAAATGATTAAACATGCTCGAGGTGAATAGATCGGCTCGAGGGTATTGAAAGGGAAATTTGGACACAATATTCCCAGAGTAGTCAGAAGGTGTGCTATGACTTTCTAAGTCATCCATCGTGTTCTTCCGGATTTATCCAGGATTTTCTGGATCACAATACTCTTGTAAAGTGAGCAAATACTGCCTTTTGGCTTGCACGGCAGTAGGATTATAATAGGGTCCAATGTTTGTACAATGGTGTACACGTCGGGTGATTCTCCATTCATTGCCAGGAGGGTGAACAGGGTGCCCCTATGTTCAGACCTACTCAACCCTTCAGTCTCTAGATTTGATAATAAAAATACATTTATCCAATTACCACAATTAAAATAACATTTGCAATTCTATTCAAACACAAAATGTTGAATCAATGTTGTTTTAATGTTCGGCTAGCATTGCGGATAGTGATACAACCTTAAGTCAACAGAGAAACAAGTCAATGTGTGTACTGGCACTCTGAATGCGATGTAATTTGACAAACATATATAAATCTATCTAAAAGTGCAAAAGTTTAGTGGGGACTTCTGAAATTTGAAGTCCAAAGTCTAAAATTCCAGTTCAGAATAGCTGCCAAAAAACTCATACGCGAAATTTCCATCAATCTGTCATAATAAAAATAACCCAACAAAATTCAAAATGACCGCCACAAAAATTAGTAAAACCTAGCTCAAATATTATTGTTACTTGAAAAGTCACAATTCCCCTCTAGTTTAAATTAAGTATGCTTTTACTATAACATTCTGTCAATTTGATGAGCTGTTGTACTTTGTTTCTGGCTATATGCTATAACCATTGTTTGTACTGATATGTTGCACATTCAGGATTACGGCTGGAATTTTTTCTTTATTTTTGACAGGCTGCCAATAAAAGTAGTACTGTGGAGACCCGGAAATAGGACCACCCTTGGGACTGACTGAAAGTGATCCCATTTTAGATTACCGAAATGACCACCCTGTTCTTGTTGTAAACATACTTATTTAACCTTGTCCTTGAGTCATATATAGATTTTCGAAATTGTATTACTGAGCATCCCTTCGACATTTATTTAATCTACAATAAAATTACAGGTCAGAGTTGTCATCTTAGAATTGCCGAATTTGGACATATTGCAGATATTCATCTTGTATTTCAGTGTTTTAGATCATTGGCCACTTCTGCTCGCATGAACAACCTGAAACCTGAGTGTAAAAATTTGATCTCAAAAACAGTTTCCATTCCATATCTCGGTGACTATTGAGGCTATTTGCAATGTCAAGGTCTTTTCATGATTAAGACCTTGCCATATTGACCTCGAAATTACTAAAAAAATACTTCTGTATAATTATGACAAAACGTTTACATATATATGGGAATAGCGGGACAAGAATAAATATGATAGACTCAGTATGTGTGTTCCAATGCAGATTGGGTTCTTTTTTTGTTATTATTTTGTTACTTCTCCTCAAATAAATGTTTTAATCAAACACCTTTTAGTTTTAAATTTACATCAGCTAAATAAAATATATTTATACTGATACTATATTCCCGATTGCTGCAAGATTAGTTTATTGAGAGTGCAGCAGAGGTTGAATTTTGGTCACTTGTCAGTTAAAAAATGTATGCTTTGTCGTGATTATATGCTGCACATGATTACGGAGCATACATTTGGGCCAATAAACTTCGAATAAGTGCATACCGGTATTGTCAGTACCTTTTAATTTATTGGCCAAGTGCATTTGTTCGAAATTGTATCTTATTGACGTAAAAAATAACTAGTCAGCATGTGTATTAAGTTATCCTGCTGGTGTTTTTCAGACAATGTTTCATCACTTTGAAGTAATCAATGTGGTAACGCAACTGATTACTTCCTAATTGAATTGGCGTGAATAACATAGGCCTATAGCCAAGAAAAAACGGTAACGTTATATTCTGGCGTCCTAAAACAAATATGATAGACATCGGCAGGATGCATGACTTAACATACACATGTTGACTACATGTACAACTGTTTATGTATTACTTCAATGAGCCATCTGATATTGACGTGGAAAAGCTGTCTGGTCTGACGCTAATAGGCTAAGCTGTTTGATTCTGACGTCAATAAGCTGTCTGATCTTGACGTCAATAAGATGTCTGGTCCTGACGTAATATAATATAATATAATATAATATAATAAAATAGATAAATTTGGAAAGCCACAATATGTAGATTTTTACTGCATAGAAATAATGACTCGTGAGAAAATTAGAACATTCGATAATATTGTCAATAGTAACTGATAAATCAAATAGTTTAGTTGTCCTAAATATCATAACTAATAAATTAGAACAAGGGGTAAACTCTAACATTCAGTAACTAACACTCTACGGTACAGTCAAGGTGACAGCACTGACGTCAGGATATTGATCAATATATATATATATATATATATATATATATATATATATATATATATATATATTATATATATATATATATATATATAATATACCCAATTGCACGACAAACGTAACACCAAGGAATATGACAACTACTGTTGTAGTTGTTTAATTGGGATGATTTAGCATAGATGAAACGATTTATTGAGCTCCGTGTTAATATTTAGGCCGATTATTAAGACAACACACGACAATAATGCAATACAATACAATAGTACATAAACATCTACTAAAACACTCTTTAATTTTGTTGTCCAAGCTGCTTTGCATAATTCACACTATAAACCTAGAAACTGATTACTTTCTATGCTGTCAATAAATTCATTATCGCTTTTCATTTATTCCCACAGATTAATTACAACAAAAACATTTCATTTTGTGCGTGACACAATTTATATTCTTACAGGGATCAAGGCCTAAATATATAACATATGCTATATTGTGTGACACGCCATATCAAAACTGGCCCTATAACGCAATATATATAGAATATTAGTTAGGTGTTTAGTCAGCGCTCAGCTTTCAATTACTGCACCACAAAATATAAAGATATACCAAGACTCAATGTTAATCCTTTCCATGCGGACTTATCATGGGCTAATCGTTCATTATTTGCGGAATTAAATTGTAAAAAGTAACCCTCTGATAACCTTCTGAGAACTTTCAAAAGTCATCTCAGAAAAAACTTTTTTTTTCTCGGGTAAAAAATATTTATTCCTGCCTATGATATCACTGGGTATGAAAGGTGACATGGTCTGCACTTGCTCTTTACCTATTTACAAGGGTACCACGACAAGACATGCCGAGGTCATATCAATAAAAAAAAATTAAAAATTCAATTTTTGTCTATTTTTCTCCAATTTGACCTTGAAATGACGTTGAAGTTACCTTGGCATGACCCCCCCCCCACCTGCTGAAACTCTCTCCCTGATGCTGAGGCCCCCGGTATGCCAGGTCCTTTTTGCCATGTAAGTGAAACAACAAATTAATTCATTGTTGAAGCTTTTTGGTTTATTAGATTTATAATTTTCCAAGACAAGAGTAGGTTATCTCTGAAATAAGTGTTGCACCCAGACCACGGTATTAAAATATATATTTCTGTATTAAATACACTATCGGAAATAAAGCACAGACTGTGTGATAACAGAATACACTCTGTTCATGATGTCTGTAATGCATTTATAGATCGCCTTACATCAACGTGAATCAAGCCTTAAAAATAATAAAATTCAATTTTTCAAAAGCCTTTCAAAGAAGCTAAATAATGTTTTTAAAACTCAGAGAATGTCTTTCTAAAACTGTTCATGGAGTATGGAAGGCTAGATACTAGTATGTACTAGGAAGATAGCGCTCGGCTCCCACCAGAGCCCACAGTGTCTCCACAGATGATGTGTCCACAGATGCCGCCACCTCACTCGTTCGGATGGGCTAATAAAAGAAAGGTTTATTACAGCACTTGAGAAGATGTTCATACTAATTGAGTCAGTATTAACAGTCATGTAGTATTAACATGCTTATTATTATCTTTTACTATTATGTATTATGTGCATAGGTTATTTAATAGCATTGTAATTATTTAATCATTACAGGTGAATGTCTTGAAACGAGGGGACGGCCACAACTCCACGTTCCGGGAAATGTTCGGCCACATCGGTTCAACAAGTCTGTTGGCAGCCTTCAGCCTGAAGGGAAAGTAAGGAAAAGAGGCCTTACACATGTTTCAGTCTTTACAATTATATCGAATTGTTATAATAGTTAGGCTGACTGGTGGTTATATATGAAGGAATTGTTCATTTAAAAATAAAAGCATGAAATTTTACATGCTGTAAGAGAACACCCTTTAGAATGTTTTTACCTATAGAGCCATTAAAAAAATGACCTGTGAGCTGACTGGCGGCCATTTTACAAAATGGCCGCCAAAATGTATATAAGTGTCAATATATCCGCGCCTAATCCACTTGAAATCAAAATATTTTCATTTAAATTTACCTTTTTTTAGGAGTACGGATAATAAATAAATCATGTTTATACACATTAATCCAACACAGAGCATTTTAATGACCTAAATGGCAGCCAATTTGCAAAATGGCTGAACAAATATATGATGAGTGTCTATAAATTTTACGTCAGCTTCTAATCCATAAATATTTTGAATATCTATTTATTTATTTATTAAGATTCGCCAAATACACAGTATACATTACTTTGTTCAATGATAAGAAAACATAAGTCATAATAATACTGTTGGCTGGGACATGGCATCAGATATGTGATATCTATGCTAGGCCTGTCCCATAATCAGATAACAATGTTATTAAAGTATGCGTGCAGCAATTATGAGAAACGCATTCCAGCAAAACACGAGACGCCCATCAAACGCCAAATCAATGCAGGCCCACCGTCTACGACGCTGGCCCAACACCGACTCAACACCAGGTGAACTTCCCGTGCCTGCTGGGATGTGTCAAAAAGAAAAAGATAGAAAAGTGTGTCATGCCTGGCGACATCGCGGACAGCGACAAACGGTAACCCACGTGCAAGAGTTGTCAATATCATAGGTCGTAGTCAACTTTACAATGTAAAAATTATATAATAGTTTCTTAAAAGGTTTGACAAATCTATTGCGGCAATTAATTTGTTTTATTGTGTTCGGCAGGATATTCCACATTTTTACTACCCGATTAGAGAAAAATAGCCCAGCCAATTCAGAATTAAAGCGTACAGATCTTAAAGGCAAGACCTGTTGACCTAGCCTAGTTCTAGAGGTGTCAGCGTTATAAAAAGAAAGAATATGTCTAATATCTATATCTATGAAATTATGTATACATTTATATAGAAAACACAAGTCGTTGATATCTTTTATAAAAGACAAAGGAAGTAATTTGGTGTTATGTAGTCTGGTTGGGTAATCCGACACATAATCATTAAGAATATATTTCGTGGCTTTACGTTGTATACGTTCAATCTGGTTGAGATCTGCCTTGCTACAGGAATAAACAATTGATGCGTAGGAAAATAACGGTTTAACCAAAGTTGTATATAGGTGTAGTTTGACTCTATATGGAGCATTGAATCCGACTGTACGCTTTATCAGGCCAAGCATTCTGTTCGCCTTGCTAATTTTAGTGGCAATATGACTTCTCCAGGTTAAGGAAAAATTGATTAGTAGTCCTAGATCATTAAACTCTTTAACAGATTCTAGATGAATGTTATTTAAATGGTATAGAAAATTATGTTTAAAAGATCTGGCTATTGTGAGGACTTTGCACTTGGTACCATTGAAGAAAAGCTTCCAAATATCACTCCAACGTTTAAAAATATTCAAATCGCTTTGAAGGTCTACACAATCCTGCATTGATTTAATTTCTCTTCCAATTTTTGCATCATCAGCATATAGAGTTTTAAAAGATAGATTTGAAATATTGTCCGCAATGTCATTCACATATAATATAAACATTAATGGGCCAAGTATTGACCCTTGGGGTACCCCAGATCTAACAGGTAGTTTAGTAGACATGCTACCGTGAATTAATACTCGTTGGTATCGATTATTTAGATAACTATGGAACCAGTTAAGCAGCGTCCCATTAAAACCGAAAGTCTGAAGTTTATGCATTAAGAGATGATGCGGAACTGAATCAAAGGCTTTTGTAAAATCAAGATATATAACGTCAGTTTGGCCACCAGAGTCTAATTTTTTTGAGATTTTGTCGTAAAAGACATATAATTGAGATTCTGTTGAGCGTCGTTGGACAAAACCATACTGGTTGTTAGAAATTAAATCTTTGATTTCTGAATAAATTATGTTGCAGATAGCACGTTCAAAAATTTTGCTTAAAATACTAAGTAAAGATATAGGCCTATAATTTTCGCAATTAGTTCTATCACCTTTCTTAAAAATGGGACATATATTAGCCATTTTCCAGGAGTTAGGAAATATGCCAGCTTGCAAAGATATGTTTAACAGTTTGGTAAAAGAAGGTGCAAGTTCCTTAGCACAATTCTTTAGAAATACACCTGGAATGCCATCCGGCCCTGTCGCTTTGCTAGTGTCTATATTCTGTAATATAATGCGGACTTCAACAACTGATAACTGTACAATTGATAGATTAGGATTAATAAAACTATTGATGGGAGGAAGGTTATCCGTATTATGGACGTGAGTAAAGTTTGAATAAAAGAAATTGTTAAAATAATTCGCTACAACTTCAGGTTCGTCTGAAGTATTACCCTGAAATTTCCTTTCAGAAGGGATATGTTTATTTTTTGTCTTTGATCTTAAGAAGCTCCAAAACCTTTTGGGATTAGTCCTAATATCATCGAGCGAATTCTTAATATATTTATTGTATTTTTGATCTATCATGTTCCGGAGACTGTTTCTGAGTCGACGGTATTTAGCCCAAGCACTCTGGGTGTTAATCCTCCTAGCCCGTTTGCTGGCAGTCTCTTTCTTTTTGCTCAGATTTATTACCTCACTGTCAATCCAAGGGGGAGAATTAATGTCACGAATAATGCGACGGGGTACAAATGTATTTAATGTTTCTTCCAATTTAGAGACCCAATTATCACAAATACGATTAATGTCGGGTATACCCACTGAGTCACTAACTATGTCGATGAGATCAGCGTTAGTTAAATATACCTTCACCTTAGTCCAATCCACATTCCTATAGTCAAAAACTGATCTAGTCAGTTTATTATTTTTAAGGCCACTAGCCTTGATAGAAAAATTTAATGTAATGATCCGATGGAAATAGGTCCTGTTCAACATCTATATCCGTAATTAAATGGGGTGATGTAGATAATATTAAATCTAATCTGTTACCATTTTGATGGGTTGAGCACATAACTATATGTTTTAAACAGAATTCTTGGAATATATCATAATAGTACCAGTAGTTATTATTATCCGTAAGCGGAACATTCAAGTTCAAGTCAAAGTCTGGTAAATTAAAATCACCCATAACAAGAATGTTGGAGAAACCTTCTTCTCGTATACGACGGAGACAGGTTTCTAAATTTTGCGGACATTCCACAGAGTTATCAGACGGTGGTCGGTAATAAGTCAGACTATGTCTAATTTTTTATTTTGAAGGCCACATATTACGGGTGTCAATATATCAGCTTCTGAACCACCAAAAATCGAAATATTTTAATCTAAATATACATTTTCAGGGGTATTCATAATGAATAAAGTATTTGTAAACACAATAATCCAACAACAAAAATATTTGACGACTCCAGTGGTGGCCATTTTACAAAATGGACCAAATCTGAATATCTATATATCAATGTCAATATCTAAGCTTCTTATCCACCTAAAATCAAAATATTTTATCTAAATATACATTTTCAGGGGTACAGATAATGCATAAAGTATTTGTAAACACATCAATCCGACAAAAAACAAACTTTTTACTGACTCCAGCGGTGGCCATTTTACAAAATGACTGACCAGATCTGAGTACGTGTCAACATCTCAGCTTCTAATTCACCTAAAATCGAAATATTTTTATCTAAATATACATTTCCAGGGGTAGGTCTACTGATACTAATTAAAGTATTTTTAAAAACATTACTACAACAAGAAAAAAACATTCCACTGACTCCTGTGGAATTGTACCATTGTACTTGTCAATATCACAGCTTCTAATCCACGTAAAGAAGAAATATTTGTACTTGAATATACATTTTTAGGGGCACTGATAAAAAAGGCATTTTCAGACATTTTATTCCAATAAAAGAACATTTTAATAAATTCAATGACAGCCAGTTTACAACATGACCGGCCGAATATATTTAGGTGACATTTACTGGTGATATGCTCTATAAAGAGCCCTTGAAGTTATTCGATAAAAGTAGTATATAAGGCTTCCTTCAGTCGCAATATTTCCATGAATGTGCAGAAAGCGACGTAAACTATATTCACTCACAATTCAGTTACAATCTAAATATAATTTACTAATGGAGGGGATTAATATATATATATTAAATGTTTTTTCTACATCTAACAAAAAACGCATTTTAATATTAATTAGTAACTGCAATATCTTTAAATACACTTAAGAGTTGAAATATATAGCTTAAAAATATATATATATTAAAGTACTTTTATCAAACTTGAATATAAAATTATCTAAAAAACGGCATCTCAATAATTCAGATCAATTATATTGGTAGAAAATTCATTTAGATAGTTAGAATTATTAGAATCAAACATTGTTACCATTGAAACCTTCTTTTTAATATGAAAATTTAAATAACTTTTAACCTGTTGCTGTTACAAATAAAATAGATTATAGATCAAAAAGCTTTGACAGATTTTACTATATCTAATTACATCTATCTCGCACACACTGTTTGTAATCAAACATATTTTCATTGGCTACATAGACATGAAATAGGAAGAAAGGTTGATCTTGACCACTTCACTTCTCAGCTCCCATTGCCTGTTGGCAGTCACCCCAATTCACAATATTAAAACTGACCAGATATTACTATATATGTGACAGTAAGGCTTGTTTTTAACTTAGATAATTGCCTGTTTGTGCATTGTGAATACACATACTATTTACATGAATTCTCACTCATTATTACTAATAGCGTCAGGTATGAAATTATAGTCTGACTTATTAGGTCTAGCAAACATAAGGAGCCAGTGACCCCCTCCGCCACCCCGGATAGATTGGTGAAGTGTATAACTGTTGTAGCTTGTCTAAAACTTTTCTATAAACATAATGATCACTGTTCAGAGTATGCAAATGTGTGTGCCTCAATCCACTCGCTTTATTCCGACGATATTGACCTGCCAAACACGTTCTATGGTCAATAAGATCGATGGCTACCAGGGTGTTTGCCTTTGAGTTTGGTACATATACAGATTGATGTGTGTTAAATTATTGACAGACATTGTTGCCCAATCTTGTAAAACTGTTTATGACACTACCATTATGAGGGACAATTTAAATAGAGCCTCTTACTTGTCTGGCACGGTTGTAGAGGTTCATTTACCACGTTTACAAGACACTAATATGGTACTTGGTCTTCTGAATAATAACATCATATTCGCTTAGTTTAGCCAGCATACTTTCATCTTGTAGGTGTCGGGAATATTTTCTGACCAGAGCATCAAGATCAAGCGTATGTGTCTGCTGCTGGTTCCATGCAAAAACAGATCTGTCATGTTACTATTTTGACGAAAATAGGGTCTATACCTTTTAGGAATATAGTCTAATGTCTGCTAATGTTGTTTTCCTTTAGTCACTTAATTCAAGCTTAGGGGTTTTGTCAAGTTGAAAAATCCAAAAATCCGAGAAAAACTCGTGGGTGGGTGAGTCAAGCCCCAACTCGGATAAAAAAATTTTGGGGGAAATTATTTGTTTTTTTTGTGTGTTTTTGAGTTGTTTTTTGTTGTTGTACATGTTTCAAAAAAATAAAAAAATGGATAGGGGGGTGGGTGGCGTCTGGCCATTCTGAGTTTTTCTCGGATTTTTTTATTTTTTAAAACTTGACAAGACCCCATAGTTTTGTCGGATTATAAATGCAATCCATCAAACCATTTGCCTTATTGGTTTTAAACGTCCCGCCAAGTCAACTGGCTGTAGACTGGAAATAATATTTTATAGCAAATATCATTTTTCAATACAACCGATCTCAGCCTGTATCAACCAAAAAGCATTGCCATGCATATCTTATCTGCATTAATGTGGCAATGATTTGTAAATAAATCAATAGAACGATAAAACAAGCATTTATCGGATCATTTAGATACGTATTTCAGATTGTTTCTCCCTAATCCCTGGTCCTGAAAGTGTATATAAACACCAAGATCTTTTTTCTACGTTAATTAGAAACGCAGATATTAAAACATGTATATTCTGGCGACCATTTTGAAAAATGGCCACCATCGAGATAAAAAAAATTAGCGTATTTTTAATTGGCTTTGTGTAATCTTTGGTCCCGAAAATGTATATTTAGACACCAAGATCTTTTTTCTAAATCAATTAGAAACTGAGATATTAAAGCATTTAAATTCTATAACGGCCATTTTGAAAAAAACATGACTGCCACGATGGTCAGATTTTAATTTGCGTATTTATAATTGTCTTTTTTTGTAATCATTGGCCCAGAAAATGTATGTTTAGACACCAAGATTTGTTTTCTACTTTAATTAGAAACTGCGATGTTAAAACATGTATTTTCCGGCGGCCAGCCAATAAGGTTAAAGGTCAAATTTACGTATTTGTTATTGTCTTTTTTGTAATACTTGGTCCTAAAAATGTATATTTAGACACCAAGATCATTTTCCAAGTGATTTAGAAACTGAGATATTGAGACATGTATATTCTGGCATGCAAAATGTCATGCTTTTATCATTAAAAGAACTTTTTTTTTACCAGTCAGCCTAACTAAAAGTGAGTTTGCTTACAGCAATATTTTATGTACATGCTAGAAGTAGATACATATACTATAATGTTATGAATAATTATACATTTTTTTGTTACAGCCTAATGTGCAGATTTAGTATGGGAGGTCTCATTTGACAATGATCATGACACACAACACAGTTTGTCAGAGTATCAATCGTTTCTTCATGTTATTTCAGCTATTAGGTCAATGAGAAACAATTCATATTTGTGAAACAATAATATATAAGATGTAACATCCTTGAGTCCATTTTTATTCTTCCTCCATTCAGAGATGCTTGCTTGAAAGTATACCAGGGGTCAAGTGTGGCAGACATCGATGCGGCCTTATCATAGGTGTTAAAACATGCCCTGAGAAAAGACAAAATGGAAAGACTAAGCATCCATAAAGGTAGAATTGATACGAGACTTGTATAATATATACCACTTAAGTTAAATCAGTGTTATGTCTATAATTTTTTTTATCCCGGCTGGCCTCTTGTTAAAAAATGTTTGGTCTTGCTTTGGAAATATCACAACGTATTAGCTGGACTTCATGGTGGAAGTGATAACTTATGAGTTTTGCTTTATAATTTTATTTCAGGCAAGAGAGAAAGAGAGGGGGAGAGAGCTGTCAAGCGCCACTGTCGTCCACTACCACTAATTAACCGAGAACATGAGAGCGAAGGGACTGAGTAGACGAAATTACCTGTTTTGTATAAAAAATAAACTGATGAAACATGGTGACGTGTTTGAATTACTCGATATATTGCACTCAACACAGCATTCAAAATAAAAAATGTCGGGTATTTTTCACATTACAATAATTCAAAAGAATTTCCGCGTGACAATGGTGACCTTTCACTTTATAAGGCAACTCATTTTTTCAGAATTTCTGGGATCAGGCTAGGAAATAGCTACATATATGTAGCCCCCCCCCCCCCCAAAAAAAAAAAAAATCTGTGCAATTGACAACCTCCTTTGAACCTTTATTTCGAACCCTGCAACATATTCACAGCATATTTTTATGTGGATGATAAAACACATTGGAGGAAAAGGTGGTAACATTAAGGGCCCAAACCAATGTGGCAATGTCATATTTCAACGTGGTAGTAACGTTGCTGTAATGACATTTGCAAACGTTCATCACAATCTTGCAGTAACGTTGCTTGAATATCATTTGCATACAATCACATTTCCCATGCTACAGATATATGCCTTTGATTTTTTCAAGGTTTTCCTGAAATTCAAAATGTCCGCCACGGATCAATTTCATAATTATTGTGGGCGCATAGACTGAGAACATTTATGTCAAAAATATTCATATTTTGCAATCACAGTCCCCCACGATATGGATATGCAACCTACAGGTGATTTTAAGTGTTTACTGAAATGCAAAAGTGGACGCCACGGATCATTCTCATATTTTTTGTGGGCGCATAAACTGAAATATTAAATTTCAGAAATCATTAAAATTCATTTTTTTACCCACTATATGGAAATGTGCAGGTGATTTTATTAAAATTTGAAATGGCCGATTTATGAACTAAATGTCCATTTACCATTTACAGTGTAACGTTGCAGCAACGTCATTTTGTAGACTCCAAAAGGCGTTGTAACAACGTCAGAAAGTAATGTTGACAGGTAGCATTCTAGCAATGTCACTACAATGTTCAAATCCCACGTTTGTGATTAAACCTCTAGCAACGTTACGGCAACATTGTGATGAACGTTTGCAAACGACATTTCACCAACGTTACCACAACGTTGTGTTAAACGTTTGCAAATGACATTTCAGCAACGTTACAGCAACGTAATGAAGAATGTTTGCAATGACATTTCAGCAACGAATTTGGTCGTATTTAAATTGGATTTTTTAAAAATGTTTGATAATGAAATTTAGCGAGGATCTTAAGACTTGAACCGGGTCAGCAAGATCCTGTGACTGACTGTATGATCCGAAACGTATGAAATGACCAAGTTTCAAAAATCCTAGAGCTATGAAACTCTGTGGGGTGGTAGCCCAGATCATGTAGAATTTGGTCGTATTTAAATTGGATTTAAAAAAAATGTTTCTGATAATGAAATTGAGCAAGGATCTTAAGACTTGAACCGGGTCAGCAAGATCCTGTGACTGACTGTATGATACAAAACGTATTAAATGACCAAGTTTTCAAATTATTTATAGACGGCTACAAAAAATCCTACAGCTATGAAACTCTATGGGGTAGTAGTCGAGATCATGTAGAATTTGGTCGTATTTAAATTGGATTTTTAAAAAATGTTTCTGATAATGAAATTGGGCGAGGATCTTAAGACTTGAACCGGGTCGACAAAAAGTGATAAGATCCTGTGACTGACTGTATGATACAAAACGTATGAAATGACCAAGTTTTCAAATTATTTATAGACGCCTACAAAAAATCCTCCAGGTATGAAACTTTATGGGGTAGTAGTCGAGATCGTGTAGAATTTGCACGTATTTAAATTGGATTTTTAAAAAATGTTTCTGATAATGAAATTGGGCGAGGATCTTAAGACTTGAACCGGGTCGACAAAAAGTGATAAGATCCTGGGACTGACTGTATGATCCGAAACGTATGAAATGACCAAGTTTCAAAAATCCTAGAGCTATGAAACTCTGTGGGGTGGTAGCCCAGATCATGTAGAATTTGGTCGTATTCAAATTGGATTTTTAAAAAATGTTTCTGATAATGAAATTGAGCGAGGATCTTAAGACTTGAACCGGGTCAGCAAGATCCTGTGACTGACTGTATGATACAAAACGTATGAAATGACGAAGTTTTCAAATTATTTATAGACGCCTACAAAAAATCCTACAGGTATGAAACTTTATGGGGTAGTAGTCGAGATCGTGTAGAATTTTCACGTATTTAAATTGGATTTTTAAAAAATGTTTCTGATAATGAAATTGGGCGAGGATCTTAAGACTTGAACCGGGTCGACAAAAAATGATAAGATCCTGGGACTGACTGTATGATCCGAAACGTATGAAATGACCAAGTTTCAAAATTCCTAGAGCTATGAAAGTCTGTGGGGTGGTAGTCTAGATCATGTAGAATTTGGTCGTATTTAAATTGGATTTTTTAAAAATATTTCTGATAATTAAATTGGGCGAGGATCTTAAGACTTGAACCGGGTCAGCAAGATCCTGTGACTGACTGTATGATACAAAACGTATGAAATGACCAAGTTTTCAAATTATTTATAGACGCCTACAAAAAATCCTACAGGTATGAAACTTTATGGGGTAGTAGTCGAGATCATGTAGAATTTGGTCGTTTTTAAATTGGATTTATAAAAAATGTTTCTGATAATGAAATTGGGCGAGGATCTTAAGACTTGAACCGGGTCGACAAAAAGTGATAAGATTCTGGGACTGACTGTATGATCCGAAACGTATGAAATGACCAAGTTTCAAAACTCCTAGAGCTATAAAAGTCTGTGGGGTGGTAGTCTAGATCATGTAGAATTTGGTCGTATTTAAATTGTATTTTTAAAAAATATTTCTGATAATTAAATTGGGCGAGGATCTTAAGACTTGAACCGGGTCAGCAAGATCCTGTGACTGACTGTATGATACAAAACGTATGAAATGACCAAGTTTTCAAATTATTTATAGACGCCTACAAAAAATCCTCCAGGTATGAAACTTTATGGGGTAGTAGTCGAGATCGTGTAGAATTTGCACGTATTTAAATTGGATTTTTAAAAAATGTTTCTGATAATGAAATTGGGCGAGGATCTTAAGACTTGAACCGGGTCGACAAAAAGTGATAAGATCCTGGGACTGACTGTATGATCCGAAACGTATGAAATGACCAAGTTTCAAAAATCCTAGAGCTATGAAACTCTGTGGGGTGGTAGCCCAGATCATGTAGAATTTGGTCGTATTCAAATTGGATTTTTAAAAAATGTTTCTGATAATGAAATTGAGCGAGGATCTTAAGACTTGAACCGGGTCAGCAAGATCCTGTGACTGACTGTATGATACAAAACGTATGAAATGACGAAGTTTTCAAATTATTTATAGACGCCTACAAAAAATCCTACAGGTATGAAACTTTATGGGGTAGTAGTCGAGATCGTGTAGAATTTTCACGTATTTAAATTGGATTTTTAAAAAATGTTTCTGATAATGAAATTGGGCGAGGATCTTAAGACTTGAACCGGGTCGACAAAAAATGATAAGATCCTGGGACTGACTGTATGATCCGAAACGTATGAAATGACCAAGTTTCAAAATTCCTAGAGCTATGAAAGTCTGTGGGGTGGTAGTCTAGATCATGTAGAATTTGGTCGTATTTAAATTGGATTTTTTAAAAATATTTCTGATAATTAAATTGGGCGAGGATCTTAAGACTTGAACCGGGTCAGCAAGATCCTGTGACTGACTGTATGATACAAAACGTATGAAATGACCAAGTTTTCAAATTATTTATAGACGCCTACAAAAAATCCTACAGGTATGAAACTTTATGGGGTAGTAGTCGAGATCATGTAGAATTTGGTCGTTTTTAAATTGGATTTATAAAAAATGTTTCTGATAATGAAATTGGGCGAGGATCTTAAGACTTGAACCGGGTCGACAAAAAGTGATAAGATTCTGGGACTGACTGTATGATCCGAAACGTATGAAATGACCAAGTTTCAAAACTCCTAGAGCTATAAAAGTCTGTGGGGTGGTAGTCTAGATCATGTAGAATTTGGTCGTATTTAAATTGTATTTTTAAAAAATATTTCTGATAATTAAATTGGGCGAGGATCTTAAGACTTGAACCGGGTCAGCAAGATCCTGTGACTGACTGTATGATACAAAACGTATGAAATGACCAAGTTTTCAAATTATTTATAGACGCCTACAAAAAAGCCTACAGCTATGAAACTCTATGGGGTAGTAGTCGAGATCATGTAGAATTTGGTCGTATTTAAATTGGATTTTTAAAAAATATTTCTGATAATTAAATTGGGCGAGGATCTTAAGACTTGAACCGGGTCAGCAAGATCCTGTGACTGACTGTATGATACAAAACGTATGAAATGACCAAGTTTTCAAATTATTTATAGACGCCTACAAAAAAGCCTACATCTATGAAACTCTATGGGGTAGTAGTCGAGATCATGTAGAATTTGGTCGTATTTAAATTGGATTTTTAAAAAATGTTTCTGATAATGAAATTGGGCGAGGATCTTAAGACTTGAACCGGGTCGACAAAAAGTGATAAGATCCTGGGACTGACTGTATGATCCGAAACGTATGAAATGACCAAGTTTCAAAAATCCTAGAGCTATGAAACTCTGTGGGGTGGTAGCCCAGATCATGTAGAATTTGGTCGTATTCAAATTGGATTTTTAAAAAATGTTTCTGATAATGAAATTGAGCGAGGATCTTAAGACTTGAACCGGGTCAGCAAGATCCTGTGACTGACTGTATGATACAAAACGTATGAAATGACGAAGTTTTCAAATTATTTATAGACGCCTACAAAAAATCCTACAGGTATGAAACTTTATGGGGTAGTAGTCGAGATCGTGTAGAATTTTCACGTATTTAAATTGGATTTTTAAAAAATGTTTCTGATAATGAAATTGGGCGAGGATCTTAAGACTTGAACCGGGTCGACAAAAAATGATAAGATCCTGGGACTGACTGTATGATCCGAAACGTATGAAATGACCAAGTTTCAAAATTCCTAGAGCTATGAAAGTCTGTGGGGTGGTAGTCTAGATCATGTAGAATTTGGTCGTATTTAAATTGGATTTTTTAAAAATATTTCTGATAATTAAATTGGGCGAGGATCTTAAGACTTGAACCGGGTCAGCAAGATCCTGTGACTGACTGTATGATACAAAACGTATGAAATGACCAAGTTTTCAAATTATTTATAGACGCCTACAAAAAATCCTACAGGTATGAAACTTTATGGGGTAGTAGTCGAGATCATGTAGAATTTGGTCGTTTTTAAATTGGATTTATAAAAAATGTTTCTGATAATGAAATTGGGCGAGGATCTTAAGACTTGAACCGGGTCGACAAAAAGTGATAAGATTCTGGGACTGACTGTATGATCCGAAACGTATGAAATGACCAAGTTTCAAAACTCCTAGAGCTATGAAAGTCTGTGGGGTGGTAGTCTAGATCATGTAGAATTTGGTCGTATTTAAATTGTATTTTTAAAAAATATTTCTGATAATTAAATTGGGCGAGGATCTTAAGACTTGAACCGGGTCAGCAAGATCCTGTGACTGACTGTATGATACAAAACGTATGAAATGACCAAGTTTTCAAATTATTTATAGACGCCTACAAAAAAGCCTACAGCTATGAAACTCTATGGGGTAGTAGTCGAGATCATGTAGAATTTGGTCGTATTTAAATTGGATTTTTTAAAAATGTTTCTGATAATGAAATTGGGCGAGGATCTTAAGACTTGAACCGGGTCGACAAAAAGTGATAAGATCCTGGGACTGACTGTATGATCCGAAACGTATGAAATGACCAAGTTTCAAAAATCCTAGAGCTATGAAACTCTGTGGGGTGGTAGCCCAGATCATGTAGAATTTGGTCGTATTTAAATTGGATTTAAAAAAAATGTTTCTGATAATGAAATTGAGCGAGGATCTTAAGACTTGAACCGGGTCAGCAAGATCCTGTGACTGACTGTATGATACAAAACGTATTAAATGACCAAGTTTTCAAATTATTTATAGACGGCTACAGAAAATCCTACAGCTATGAAACTCTATGGGGTAGTAGTCGAGATCATGTAGAATTTGGTCGTATTTAAATTGGATTTTTAAAAAATGTTTCTGATAATGAAATTGGGCGAGGATCTTAAGACTTGAACCGGGTCGACAAAAAGTGATAAGATCCTGGGACTGACTGTATGATCCGAAACGTATGAAATGACCAAGTTTCAAAAATCCTAGAGCTATGAAACTCTGTGGGGTGGTAGGCCAGATCATGTAGAATTTGGTCGTATTTAAATTGGATTTAAAAAAAATGTTTCTGATAATGAAATTGAGCGAGGATCCTAAGACTTGAACCGGGTCAGCAAGATCCTGTGACTGACTGTATGATACAAAAACGTATTAAATGACCAAGTTTTCAAATTATTTATAGACGGCTACAAAAAATCCTACAGCTATGAAACTCTATGGGGTAGTAGTCGAGATCATGTGTAATTTAGTCGTATTTAAATTGGATTTTAAAAAAATGTTTCTGATAATGAAATTGGGCGAGGATCTTAAGACTTGAACCGGGTCGACAAAAAGTGATAAGATCCTGGGACTGACTGTATGATCCGAAACGTATGAAATGACCAAGTTTCAAAAATCCTAGAGCTATGAAACTCTGTGGGGTGGTAGCCCAGATCATGTAGAATTTGGTCGTATTCAAATTGGCTTTTTAAAAAATGTTTCTGATAATGAAATTGAGCGAGGATCTTAAGACTTGAACCGGGTCAGCAAGATCCTGTGACTGACTGTATGATACAAAACGTATGAAATGACGAAGTTTTCAAATTATTTATAGACGCCTACAAAAAATCCTACAGGTATGAAACTTTATGGGGTAGTAGTCGAGATCGTGTAGAATTTGCACGTATTTAAATTGGATTTTTAAAAAATGTTTCTGATAATGAAATTGGGCGAGGATCTTAAGACTTGAACCGGGTCGACAAAAAATGATAAGATCCTGGGACTGACTGTATGATCCGAAACGTATGAAATGACCAAGTTTCAAAAATCCTAGAGCTATGAAACTCTGTGGGGTGGTAGCCCAGATCATGTAGAATTTGGTCGTATTCAAATTGGATTTAAAAAAAATATTTCTGATAATGAAATTGAGCGAGGATCTTAAGACTTGAACCGGGTCAGCAAGATCCTGTGACTGACTGTATGATACAAAACGTATGAAATGACGAAGTTTTCAAATTATTTATAGACGCCTACAAAAAATCCTACAGGTATGAAACTTTATGGGGTAGTAGTCGAGATCATGTAGAATTTGGTCGTTTTTAAATTGGATTTATAAAAAATGTTTCTGATAATGAAATTGGGCGAGGATCTTAAGACTTGAACCGGGTCGACAAAAAGTGATAAGATCCTGGGACTGACTGTATGATCCGAAACGTATGAAATGACCAAGTTTCAAAAATCCTAGAGCTATGAAACTCTGTGGGGTGGTAGGCCAGATCATGTAGAATTTGGTCGTATTTAAATTGGATTTAAAAAAAATGTTTCTGATGATGAAATTGAGCGAGGATCCTAAGACTTGAACCGGGTCAGCAAGATCCTGTGACTGACTGTATGATACAAAAACGTATTAAATGACCAAGTTTTCAAATTATTTATAGACGGCTACAAAAAATCCTACAGCTATGAAACTCTATGGGGTAGTAGTCGAGATCATGTGTAATTTAGTCGTATTTAAATTGGATTTTAAAAAAATGTTTCTGATAATGAAATTGGGCGAGGATCTTAAGACTTGAACCGGGTCGACAAAAAGTGATAAGATCCTGGGACTGACTGTATGATCCGAAACGTATGAAATGACCAAGTTTCAAAAATCCTAGAGCTATGAAACTCTGTGGGGTGGTAGCCCAGATCATGTAGAATTTGGTCGTATTCAAATTGGCTTTTTAAAAAATGTTTCTGATAATGAAATTGAGCGAGGATCTTAAGACTTGAACCGGGTCAGCAAGATCCTGTGACTGACTGTATGATACAAAACGTATGAAATGACGAAGTTTTCAAATTATTTATAGACGCCTACAAAAAATCCTACAGGTATGAAACTTTATGGGGTAGTAGTCGAGATCGTGTAGAATTTGCACGTATTTAAATTGGATTTTTAAAAAATGTTTCTGATAATGAAATTGGGCGAGGATCTTAAGACTTGAACCGGGTCGACAAAAAATGATAAGATCCTGGGACTGACTGTATGATCCGAAACGTATGAAATGACCAAGTTTCAAAAATCCTAGAGCTATGAAACTCTGTGGGGTGGTAGCCCAGATCATGTAGAATTTGGTCGTATTCAAATTGGATTTTAAAAAAATATTTCTGATAATGAAATTGAGCGAGGATCTTAAGACTTGAACCGGGTCAGCAAGATCCTGTGACTGACTGTATGATACAAAACGTATGAAATGACGAAGTTTTCAAATTATTTATAGACGCCTACAAAAAATCCTACAGGTATGAAACTTTATGGGGTAGTAGTCGAGATCGTGTAGAATTTGCACGTATTTAAATTGGATTTTTAAAAAATGTTTCTGATAATGAAATTGGGCGAGGATCTTAAGACTTGATCCGGGTCGACAAAAAATGAGAGGATCCTGGGACTGACTGTATGATCCGAAACGTATGAAATGACCAAGTTTCAAAATTCCTAGAGCTATGAAAGTCTGTGGGGTGGTAGTCTAGATCATGTAGAATTTGATCGTATTTAAATTGGATTTTTTAAAAATATTTCTGATAATTAAATTGGGCGAGGATCTTAAGACTTGAACCGGGTCAGCAAGATCCTGTGACTGACTGTATGATACAAAACGTATGAAATGACCAAGTTTTCAAATTATTTATAGACGCCTACAAAAAATCCTACAGGTATGAAACTTTATGGGGTAGTAGTCGAGATCATGTAGAATTTGGTCGTTTTTAAATTGGATTTATAAAAAATGTTTCTGATAATGAAATTGGGCGAGGATCTTAAGACTTGAACCGGGTCGACAAAAAGTGATAAGATCCTGGGACTGACTGTATGATCCGAAACGTATGAAATGACCAAGTTTCAAAACTCCTAGAGCTATGAAAGTCTGTGGGGTGGTAGTCTAGATCATGTAGAATTTGGTCGTATTTAAATTGGATTTTTAAAATATATTTCTGATAATTAAATTGGGCGAGGATCTTAAGACTTGAACCGGGTCAGCAAGATCCTGTGACTGACTGTATGATACAAAACGTATGAAATGACCAAGTTTTCAAATTATTTATAGACGCCTACAAAAAAGCCTACAGCTATGAAACTCTATGGGGTAGTAGTCGAGATCATGTAGAATTTGGTCGTATTTAAATTGGATTTTTAAAAAATGTTTCTGATAATGAAATTGGGCGAGGATCTTAAGACATGAACCGGGTCGACAAAAAGTGATAAGATCCTGGGACTGACTGTATGATCCGAAACGTATGAAATGACCAAGTTTCAAAAATCCTAGAGCTATGAAACTCTGTGGGGTGGTAGCCCAGATCATGTAGAATTTGGTCGTATTTAAATTGGATTTAAAAAAAATGTTTCTGATAATGAAATTGAGCGAGGATCTTAAGACTTGAACCGGGTCAGCAAGATCCTGTGACTGACTGTATGATACAAAACGTATTAAATGACCAAGTTTTCAAATTATTTATAGACGGCTACAAAAAATCCTACAGCTATGAAACTCTATGGGGTAGTAGTCGAGATCATGTAGAATTTAGTCGTATTTAAATTGGATTTTTAAAAAATGTTTCTGATAATGAAATTGGGCGAGGATCTTAAGACTTGAACCGGGTCGACAAAAAGTGATAAGATCCTGGGACTGACTGTATGATCCGAAACGTATGAAATGACCAAGTTTCAAAAATCCTAGAGCTATGAAACTCTGTGGGGTGGTAGCCCAGATCATGTAGAATTTGGTCGTATTTAAATTGGGTTTTTAAAAAATGTTTCTGATAATGAAATTGAGCGAGGATCTTAAGACTTGAACCGGGTCAGCAAGATCCTGTGACTGACGATGCCATGGCATCATGGCCCATGGTCAATGCCACAATGTCAATCAGCCAAATAATACCAATTCCCTCCCCCTTTCCAAAACTACACATAATTCATCTCAAGTGGTTTAATAAAGTACATAGCCTAACCTACGCCACAAATTATGCAATAAATTTTCACAATGTGATAAATAAACTACTGACTGGTGGCTAGACCACCTATGTTATAAAGTTTTGTATGCGATAATATAAGTAAATGGGGAGCGGTATTCATTTCTCAATTAATGCGAGTTTTGCTGTGAAAACGCTGCAAAAAAAATATTTTATTCAGAATCTACGTATACTTATAAGCTGCTTAGAATGTTAAGATACTTATTTAACTTCTAAATCTATATTTAAATGAGGAAAATTAGGAGCTCGAACTCACCCTTGACTTCAGGATCTTACTCAGGATATTAAGCAAATGGGGTTAAAAGTTCCTAACTGAATGAGAACGAAGACGATGTTTGTTGTTTGTTTGTTTGTTTGTTGAGTTAGCGAGCCCTTTCGGACTGCCCGGGCCTTCCGACAATTGTCGATTGCTCTGAAACCTAGGCACGAGACCAAGAGCTACAGATAATCAGATCCCTGAGTAACAGGCTAGACAACCACACTGTCAGTACCCCGACCTCGGCCCCCAGCTCTCCTTCAGTATTCCCTAACGACTACTCGAGGTAGCAATCGAGGCACTGTTAGTGAATAGAGGGAAGAGACCGCTGTACAAGATAGGAAAGCTCTCCTGAACTCACATAATACTTTCTCAAGTGAGATCCAGCACTCTGATCAACTACCAAGGGAGCTGCCCAAAAAGGAGGGTATTGGTAGCAGGAAACCGGTGGCGGATTATTTATTAATTTTTTTCCGCCTGGACATAAAATTTATACTGTTCGAAATTTAGCTTCCAAAAACACAGGATTGTCAACCCTATTCGGAAATAATCCTACTGCCCACTTAGGCCTATTCAGCTTTTTGGGAGTAAGCTTATTTTCTGAAAATGCTGTGTCAAAATTTAGGCTACATGCCCCAATGTCTGGGTGTAGGGTTTCTAAATATCCAAAGCACGAGCCCAAGAGCTATTTGTCTTCGGATCCCTGAGTGGCAATCAAGCCAAGTGTCACACATCAAGTCATCCAGCCTCAACCGCCAGCCCCCATTCAGTATTCCCTAACGACTACTCAAGGTAGCAATCGGGGCACTGTTAGAGAACAGAAAGAGGAGACTGTCGTAGGCTACAAGATAGGAAAGCTGTACTGCACTCACAAGACATTTCCACATGTAAGATCCAGCACTCTGATCAACTGCCAAGGACAAGTTTGCGGCCGAGAAGAAGAAAAGGGAGGGGATGAGAGTGACGGTTTTTCAGCCTGGACACGAAATTTGGAAACTGTGTAGATTCTGTTTCGAAATTTAGTTTAATAATAATACGATCTCGAAATTTGCGGACCATGCCGAGATTTAGCCTAGACTAGAGTCAAGTCTTCAGGTGAAATGTACATTATGATTATGTTAGCACTTAGAAGTTAGAGTCTAGCATTCGATCATTCAGAATGCCTGTTCACTACTTCTCCTGTCACTGTCTCAGCCTTGCCCTGGCCTTGGGACCCCGGATTAGACTAAAAACGAAATAAGGTGGAAGCATTATTAGTCTAGATCTAGCCTAGTAAGTTAGACTAAATATTATTATATTATTAGACACCCCTAACTTGGGCCTAGTCTTTTATTATTTTATTATTATTATCATTTTTTTTATCGGCGACACAAGGACACGTTACGTTAGACTAAGACAGTTATTAGTTAACCAGGCTGTCACAATTTACTAAAGCCTACCCTCCGATTTGTAGCCCAAATAGATTAGATCTAGTCTAGTCTAGCTATATTTATTATTTTTTTAAGTTTAAACCAACAATTTGAATTTATAAAAAGAATTATGTCATAGCTATTGTGAATATGCTAACTGAAGTCACAAGAGAGAGTGAAAAGAGACTGGTCAATGTTTTAGAAATCAGAGGGAGTGTGGCACAGAAAGCAACAGCCGGCCAGATCAAAGTCACGTGTACAATGACACCTAGGTGACCTATCTAAAAATAGATCTGAATCTGTCTACTCTTGAGAGGAATTGTAGTCTAATGTTGATCTAATACATGCAAATCTTAGTATAATATAACATGTTATTGGCTTAAAACACAGTAAACTGTGCCCTATACACTAGCTTGTATGAACTGAGCTTGAATAAGTCTTAGGTCCGTAGATTAGGCCAATTAAATGAAGACTAAAGATCGTCTGCTGCTAAAGCGTCTGCTCCAGTCTGAGTGGCGCCTTGTTATCACGAAGTTGCAGGGGTGCATCTCGGGAAGTAATGTACCAGGAACGCACTGTGTAAACTAGGTCAGGATGAAGCAGCATCAAAGTTTGACAGATCATCTGCTCAAAAAACAACCTCCTGAAGTTAATTTGCATGGTTGTATCGTGAAAAAACGGTCGCATAAACTATAAGGACTTTTAAAGATTTATTTAATGTGATTGTAGTCGCGTAATTTTATGTTAAATACTTGTCAGCGGCTGAATATTTTCTCTGGTTTGCTCCCAAAATAGATCACTTGTCTTTCAGTTTTACTTCAGTCTCAGACTGACTGAGCTAACGTTAGTCCAGATCTAGCTGTCACTGTCAGAGCTTATTTCCAGGATTCCTGACTCAATGCTGTCAAATGCTGAGATCGCAGTGCTGTAGGCCTAATTGCTGGTCGAAAATTGGGCTAGCCTAGATATATTCAGAAGTTATATTATTTTGAACCTGGCTAAGTTTCCTAACGTTAACAGTAACACTAACAGTAACAGTAACCAGGGTAACACTGACTGACTGAGTAACAAGTATACTGCATGTGCTGGCAGTAGACCCTAGACTAATTTGGCACACATATAATTTCCAAAAAAGACAACGACACGCTGTGACCTGGTCTATCCGGAGCTGTAAGTGTAATAGACAAAACAGAAGATTGATGATATTTTCTCATATGTGCGAGATGGCAATGCATTCCAAGTTCGCTTGTGGCTGGATAATACAGAAAATGATTTGAATCAAGGGTAAAATATTGGTCTAGACTTTATGGTGAAGTTAGGCCTTGATTAGATATAATTACTTGTTTTCAATACCTTGACCTTGTATTGGCTATTTGGGGTGGGTCTTTTTCAAGAAACCGAGCGATACCGGCCGAAACCGACCGAAACCGGCCCTAAAAGCGCTAATAGAGGCCCAATTAACTATATATATATATACTATTGTGTAAGTAACCATAGTCCACGGGTAGCAATATATTAATAAAATTTGTAAATATAAGTAGGTTTAATAACCGAAACGTACACGGCAATCTTAAGAATGCCCCCGCTATCGGTCTAGCATGTGTAGACACATCGATATAATCATCATAGTAGGCCTGCATGTCATGTAACGTGTTAGACTACTTGTGGCATATATCAACTATGGCTGCGAAATTGTAGGCTACTCACTAGATGTCACTAGAGTCACCAAATAAAATGTTTTTTTCTTTCTTAATTAAGTTTTGTAATCAATTGATATCGTTGATAAAAAGGAAAAGAACACATTCCGGAATGACACATTTATTTCAAATATGTGTTATTTATTTACATTACATAATATACAACAGTAAAGTATAATGTTTTCATACATGTGCATTATATTATAATTATGATAGGCTACAACTTTATAATGAAATTATTTACATAGTATAGCAATATGAATAATTAGGCATTATTTCATATGTATGTAGGCCTATTATATGTTTATATAGTTATCAGTCTACATTATTAAATATACGAAGTGGCTACTAAACCGGAGTCTGGTCGGCTAACCTCGGAGGCTGCCCGACAGGAGTTCTGGAAAAGTCCGGTTTTGTAGTCTGAGCGGCTCTATAAGCTGCTATATAAGCCGGAATGTCAAAAAACGGAATATAATCACTGCAAATATAATTATTTGACTGTTTGATGCTGAGATGAGATATAAAAGTACCTGGAATCTAAGATCACTGTGCTGTTGTGACCGAACTGGATATCGACCCACCCTACCGTCGTACAAAACCCCGCCCAGTGCGTCAGTTCAAAAAGGCTAATTGGGAAGCTATCAGGCAACAAATTAGGAGATGCTGGATCTCCTTTTCAGAAAACAGTCCCAGCTGTTCTGTTAATGTAATTGGTTGAAACTTAAATCCATCCTAAATCAATGCCTGAACAAATTTATACCAACTAAAATGACGTCCCCTCGGAAAAATCTACCTTGGCTATCCAAATCACTCCTTGCATCTATTCGGAAAAAAGCATCTTTATATAGCAGAGCCAAGCGTACGAATAAAGCTGACCTTTGGGAAAAATATAAATTATGTAAACGGCAGACCCAGCGTGCCATCAGGTCTGCCAGGTGGTCTTTTTTGAAAAACAAACTTTCTGAATCTTTAGAACAAAAAAATTCAAAACCACTCTGGCGGTATATTAAATCTAAACGTCAGGATGGAAATGGTGTCTCTCCCTTGAAGGAAAACGGTCAGCTGCATTCAGATAGCAGACGTAAGGCCGAAATACTAAACAACCAATTTTGCTCAGTTTTTACCTCGGAAGACACCACGAATATACCTAAATTTACAGGACCACCGAATACTGAAATGTCTAAATTCGAAATTACTGTTTAAGGTGTAACTAAATTACTTGAGGGTTTAAACGGCGGAAAGGCATCTGGACCAGACGAACTCCCGAACTTAATTCTGAAGAATGCTGCCAACGAAATATCTCCCTTTCTTAAAATTATTTTCGACCAATCTCTACAGACGGGCAAATTACCAGATGACTGGGTAGAGGCTAATGTTGCCCCAGTTTCCAAAAAAGGGGATCGGCACTCTCCGGCAAACTACAGGCCGATATCCCTCACATGTGTTTGTGCCAAATTACTCGAACACATCATTTGTATACGAATTATGTCCCATTTTTCGGAAAACAAAATTTTAACACCTGTACAGCATGGCTTTCGATCTAAACACTCATGCGAAAGCCAGCTTTTGATTACAACTGATGAATTTATTCAAAATTTTGAAAGCAAGACACAAACAGATGTTGTTGTCTTGGATTTTAGTAAGGCCTTTGAAGTTGTCCCCCACCAACGCCTCTTGCACAAACTTGACCACTATGGAATTCGGGGAACAACTCTTAATTGGATTCAAAATTTTCTGACCAATAAAACCCAAAAAGTAGTAGTTGATGGCATCTCTTCAGAATCAGCTCGCGTGAGGTCCGGAGTGCCCCAGGGTACTGTTCTCGGACCCCTACTCTTTTTGACCTATATTAATGACCTCCCTTCCACGGTCTCCTCGCAGGTTCGTCTCTTTGCAGATGACTGCCTCCTGTATCGCCCGATAAAATGTCGAGCAGATCAGGAGCAGCTGCAGAGAGACCTATCTGCGTTACAGGACTGGGCAGATCGATGGGGGATGTGTTTCAACCCCTCGAAATGCTCGGTCCTGAGGGTGTCCAGGCCGAAATAAAAAAACCTGGAATTTGAGTACACCCTTAAAGGTGAAACACTAGCGAACGTTTCATCAACACCATATCTTGGTGTTTGCCTTAGTGAGACCCTGGAATGGGAGGCCCACATTAACAAAATTACAAGTAAAGCAAATTCCACTTTGGGCTTCCTTCGGAGGAACCTGAAGGCATGTCCCCCTAAACTAAGGGAGACTGCCTATTTCTCCCTGGTCGGATCGTCTTTAGAATTCTCTTCAGCAGTTTGGGACCCCTTTAGACGAAAAGATATTGATAAATTAGTAAAAATTCAAAGATCAGCAGCAAGATTTGTCACCCAAAATTATAGACAAACAGCCAGTGTGACATCTCTCATTCAGAACCTGGGCTGGACTGACTTGAAAACAAGACGTAAAAATTCTAGACTTGTAAGCATGTTCAAAATTTTAATTTTTTAATCCCAGCGGACAGAAGAACACGTGGTGGGCACAATCAGGCCTGTAAACATCTTAGAGCTAACACCACACTGGGACAAAATTCTTTTTGGCATCGAACTATCCCTGATTGGAATTCTCTTCCGGCAGCTGCCATAGAATCAAAAACTGTGGCAGCGTTCAAGAGTCAACTGGTTGACTAAATCCACCAGCCCTTTTCCCCCTCCAGCCTGATACTCCAAATAGGAGGTGCTGCTGGATATGATTTCAAAGTTCAAAAGTAATTTTAATTTGAGTTAAATGTCGAGCTGGATGATCATCAAATTATTGCAAATAAAAGGGAAAAAAAGAAAAAAATCCTTCTGCTGTTTAATATATATCACCATGTAATGCGATCCATTATGGCGCCGCTGAAAAACACCTAGCAGTCGCACTTCTCATTCATCCATTCAGCTGACACATCTCACACACCTTTGATCAGTCACCTGTAAAAGTCGCACTTACCTTTGTTGTGTTTCTTCACAAATGACACTTTACACTTTAATCCACAACTGCGCCGCTGGTTAACACCTATAAAAGTCACACTTCCCTTTCATCCATAGGCTACTGGTTTTGTGTTTCTTCCGGTTTTATTCAGTGATAAAATTCTGTCTTTATATTCTAGAATGACTTTATGACTTTATGAATTATTTATTTACAGTGGATAGAGAGTGCATCAGTGCTATATATATACATGCAGTGGGGTTCACGTGTAAATTTAAGGCTAGGGGAGAGGTGACGGGTCAAGCCAATTCAGTTGTTTTTGTAAGGAAGAGACACTTGTGTAGTGTGAATAGTCATGATGGACCCATCTTGCTGCATAGTTTTATATTTTGTTAAAGTTGTAAATATCTTTTGCCGTGTGTGGATCCCAGATGGCTGATGCATATTCAAGTTGAGGTCTGTTGAGATGCCACACATCAACAAAATAAATAGGCTTTTTTGTATTTCATTTTATTTTAATTATCAGCTATTGACAGTTGATCGGCTATTGACAGTTGCAACCACATGTCAACCATAGCGTTATTGCCGCTTCTTTAGACATGCAGACCTGTAAGACAAAAATTAAAAAGTGGAGATAATATTATTTTGTATTATTTAAATGAGAACCAATTAAATTACTGTATATCTACATATAGTTATACCAACATAGCCTACCCCATCTGGTGAGTGCTTCAATACTAGGCAGTAACGTTAATGGCTTGTGTGGATTGACGCGACATACATTTTCCACTTTGTTTCCTTTAAAAGTCGATTTTTATTAAAAATGAAAATAAAATATATTTATATTCATTCTTATTATACCAATTAGCCTGCGCTATGCCCCCATATTAGTCCACAATTCCCAATATATGCTTTTTAATGGCCGGTTTCGGTCGGTTTCGGCCGGTTTCGTGGAAAAGATGTACCGGCTATTTGCTATGTTGTATTTCAACAGTCTACTTCACCTATAAATAGCCTACTGCATTGTTTGGTGAATTGTGTCAAAAAATGTGAAGAAATTAACAGAGACTAAACAGACTTTCCAAACTTGCCCTTGAACTGGAAAACTGGAGTGTGCAGCCGGACAAACGGATTTTTTGAGAAGCTGAATCTGCGTCAGCAACACCAATGCCGAGGCAATTGTGGCAGGGGTTTATATCACCCTCTTACTGGGAGGGTGGTCTGGGAAACCTACCCCGGTAATTCTTAAAATTAAATTATAAGGCTTAAATTGCAATCTGGTGGTATGTTTGGGCTAATTTACTCGCTGAAATTATGCCTCAGATGATGATTTTCCCACTACAAATCACATAATCATCCCTAATAACTACGGACTGTGTGTGATAAGCAGTGGACAGCGTGTGAGCATGTGTAAAGCCTGGAATGCATAGGCCTACACACATGTGTTGGAATGTCTGCTGTGTACAGCAACTGTAATTATATACATAGTTTTGAAGCCATTTAAACACATCTGTCCAGGATATACTTGAGTAAATGAACTAGGAGACAAATTAAAATATATACTATTCGTTTATTGCTTCCACCATCTTCAACACCATCTTTGACGTCGCGCCCGGTTCATAAGTGGATGGGTGACCGCCTGGGACTGCCAGGTGCCGTATACACTATCGTGGGGCTCAGAGAACCACGTAAATCAGATGGCTCGTCTGACTGACTTTGAGTTGGACGTAAAAGAACCACAATGGACGTGGGCGCAGTTTCCATCCGGCGAGACCCCAAAAAATCCACAATATGGAGTACTTGGCACATATATAAGGCCATGAATGATATCATGAATGATAACAGGCCTTGCTAAGTTACTCCCGTGGCGCGATAGCACAATAGTACGTACTGCCACGTAATATACAGATACAGATACATACATGAACAGACTGATCCAACAGCATTATCAGTTAACAACAACATTAGCCTACATAGCCTCCAAGCCCACCTGGATCCAAAACCGGGATCAAGCAATACTCTCTAAAACCAATTACTTAAACATGTTAAATCCTGTATCACTCACTAGGTAGGGCTAGGCGCATCATCATCAAATATCATATAAGTAAGGGCATTCACCAGGTGGCGCCTCAGTGCCCGATGATACCGAATCCCGAACATTCTCCCCACCCTTGGTGTCGCACCACCAACAATACAGTGAAAGTAATCAAGAATAATACAGTATATAGCAACAATAATATTATAACAAAACATTAAAATTACTCGGCTCAATACCCATGATACCGGAGTTTAAAGAAAACTGACTTAACTGTCACCACATGGTCACCTTGACCTCTCAGGCACAATACAAGTGCGTTCACACCTCCATACAGGAGCTCAGCTCAAAACAAACATACGTTTTATCATGTTCAACTTATAATACATAATTTTATGTAAAATACAGTAACAATATAATCATACCAAATCTCATATAGAAAAAAGCACCTTCGGCTTCACAACTCTGCCACTTCTAGTGCGAACAGACTTATCATTATAATCACCAGACTCACCATCACCAGCGGGGTGATTGAATGATTCAACAGAAGAGCTCTCTGGCTCTTCAAGGTCTTGTTGACCTACAGCTTCATTAAAACAATCCAAATCCTCATTTAATACTATTTCTAAAGCATGTAATCTTTGGACATACCTGACATATACACCTCTGTCAGTCTTCACCTTGACACTTCTGACAACACCATCTGAACCAGGAAAAAGTTCAGAAACCAGACCTAATGGCCATTTTAATCTAAGGATATGACCCTCCCTTAACAACACAACAGAACAAAGTTTAACCTGACCTACAGGCTTAGAGCCTCTGACACTTGCAGGTAAATTGCGCAAATACTCTTGTCTCCACCTCAACGAAAATAAATCCAAACTTTGCTCCATCAGAGCAAACCTCTCCCTTAAAAATGAGGGAGTAATTTCAGTGGGCTTTACTAAAGTTGGCTCATAAGTAGCACCTCTACCAATGAGAAAATGAGATGGAGTAATTGGATTCAGGCTTTCAATCGTATCACCCACAAATGTCAAAGGTCTTGAATTGATACACGCTTCAATCTCAAACAGACATGTTTCAAGCTCTACTCAAGACAATATTTTAAGTCCTAGAGACTTTTTCAACGCGAATTAATCGCTCCCACCACCCTCCCCACCATGGGGACCTAGGAGCTATAAACTTCCACTTGATTGGAGCTCCTAAAACACCCTGCACAAGCTTGGATGTTTTCTGAAATGTTTTAGCATTATCAGAATAAAACACATTAACAGTGCCTCTACAGGCGCAAAATCCACGGATAGCCAGTAAACAATCACGGACTGTCAGTGACTCAACCAGTTCTAAATTAATGGCTCTAACTACAGCACAAGTAAACAATAAAATATACAATTTCTTTCCTGGCTTATCACACACATATAATGGACCAGCAAAGTCTAAACCAGTCACAGTGAAGGGGGGTGACTCTTTAACCCGCAATTCAGGTAGCGGTCCACACACTTGACCACATGATTGACTATCCTGCCTACGGCAAGGAACACATTCACTTTTCACACGTTTGGCAAGCCTTCTCAAGCCAATTATCCAATAGTTTGCTCTTAGCATACAAATTATAGTAGGGCCTATCTACAACAGCTTGTTTCTGTCTGACATGTAAAGCTCTAACCATGAGCAGAGTAAGGTGACATTTGGGCAGAATAAGAGGATGCTTCTCCTCATAAGCTAAATTAGATCTCTCTAATCTCCGACCAAACCTCAATAGGCCATCAGAGTCCAAAAAAGGCTTAAACTGTTTTAAAACTGACCCCTTTTTAAGTGGTTCCTCCCTCTTTAAACTATGTATGTCAGACAAATAATGCTGGCGTTGACAATCAGAGAACACTTTCAATTTGCTAACATACATTTCATAATATGATAACTCTCCAGTTCTTTTCTCACTATCAGGCTTACAATTATGTACAAACCTCAAAATATATGCTATAATTCGTAAAATCTTAGCAAATGAGCTACATCGCTCTACATCATAAATAGGTTCAATGCATTTTGAAACAGACACTAAACATATTTCCTTTTCCTCAGGGGGAAATTCAAGTACACAGTCAAGAATCTCAGAATTATCACGGAATTCCTGATTACTGGTGGAGAGCCACTTAGGACCAGTCCACCACAACCAGGAATCCACCAGTTCATTTCTTGCTAAACCTCTAGACACTTAATCAGCAGGGTTTTCAATACCAACACAATGATACCAGCTAGCAGGAATAGTGAGATCCTGTATTTCTCTAACCCTGTTAGCAACAAATTGTTTTTATTTACTAGACTCTCCCTTGATCCAGCCTAGTGTGATCATGGAATCAGAATAATAGAACACATTAACATTATCTTTATCCAACTGTAAAGTAAAATTAAAATCACAAAATTGAATAAACGGGCACATAACAGTGCCGCTAAAAGCTCTAGTCGAGGCAATGTCAATTTCTTGAGTGGTGCAACCTCACCTTTATAAATAAGTAGAGACACTTTGTAATTATTATCTAAATCCAGAACTCAACAATATAGCGAATAAATCGCTCTTGTATTAATTCAGGCACAGCCGTATCCCAGCCAATACCTAACACCCACAATTCTTGAAACAAGATTTTAACAGACATTGTTAAAGGGGCTAGAAAGCCCAGAGGATCAAAAATACTAGCAATTATACTTAAAGTTGATCTCTTGGTACAAGTAACAGAATCAATACATGACAGTACATTATCAAAAACAAAAGTATCTTTATCGGCATTCCAGGAAATGCCTAAAACTTTGACCAGTTCAGAATTAAATTGCTTGGAACATGAAATTGAGCTATTCTCAGTTACAACTGATTGAACATTAGAACACCATTTAGCTAGCTGCATACCAGCTTGGGACATTATATCCATAGCTTCACGGCACATACTGACAGCCTTATCATGCTTATGCGGCAAATCAGCACCAGTCAACAAATCATCAACATACAAATTATCGCGAATCTCCTTCACAGTTTCTGTCACAGGAAATTTAGAAATGGGCAAGTCCATAAAATTGCGACATTCGAGAGAAAATTTGAAATACAATAATTTTCAAAAATCTCATAATTTTATAATTGGTAATAATTGGGTGCTTCCAAAAACTGTACTAACGAAGGAAACTGAGGCCGTTACCATATATATATCGGAGGCGACACCTGGTGATAATTTTTCACCAAATGCCATGTCAAGGTCTCTCACGTGGGATGAATGGAGTTACCCAGAGGGAGTGATCCTTCCTATTGTTACTCTGGGGACTATCCGACCCGAGGATAGCGGAGCTGCGCGAAATGCCACAGAGTTTCATCATTAAATTGTACAGCGAAACTCAAGTCTCCGGCCGTCTGGGCATGTCTGGGGGTATATCCCCTAGACATGCCCAGAGCCCCTTATCGGGCGAGCGAAGGAAAACGCTCTCAATAACCCACCATGCCACCATACCCTCACATCATCATCTGTGCATCATTCATCTCATCAATTGACTACAACGTTTTTATCGTATTATAATGTCACTTGAAAGACCTTTTGTGCCGAAAAGTGACGTAAAGCAATAATTTACTACTACTACTTAAATCAATAAACATTTAAATAAACTATCTCTATCATAAGTAATATGTTTTACTTATACAATGTATAATTCACTTTTATTGTCACATATTAACTATTCTTTACTAGTTTGGGACACAATCCACTAGGAAATACAAAAAAATAATATTTAGCAAAATATCTGCACCTCTTAAAAACTGAAAATATATTCAAAATAAAACAGCTGAAATTCTATACAAATATCTAAAATATAGCTTTCCGTGATACTATCAAAATCTTTCCATTAAAACAAATAATCACACATATTAATACACGTACGAGGAGTGAAGATTTATGCAGCACAATTTTGCAAAACAATCATTATTATTGATCATCATTCCATCATTCCATTATGCCTAATCCATCACAGTCAGCACATTCTGAGCGTAATCAATCACAATCAGCACATTCTGAGCCTAGTCCATCACAATCAACACATTCTGAGCCTAATCCATCACAATTAGCACATTCTGAGCCTAATCCATTACAATTGGCACGATTTGAGCCTAATCCAGAACAATTAACACATTCTGAGCCTAATCCATTACAATCGACACATTCTGAGCCTAATCCATTACAATCGGCACGATTTGTGCCTAATCCAGAACAATTAGCACATTCTGAGCCTAATCCAGCACAATCAGCACATTCTGAGCCTAATCCATTACAATCGGCACGATTTGTGCCTAATCCAGAACAATTAGCACATTCTGAGCCTAATCCAGCACAATCAGCACATTCTGAGCCTAATCCATTACAATCGGCACGATTTTTGCCTAATCCAGAACAATTAGCACATTCTGAGCCTAATGCATCACAATCAGCACATTCTGAGCCTAATCCATCACAATCAGCACATTCTGTGCCTAATCCATCACAATGATGAATCAGCACATTCTGAGCCTAATCCATCACAATCAGCACGTTCTGAGCCTATTCCATCACAATAAGCATGATTTGAGCCTAATCCATCACACTCAGCACATTCTCAGCCTAATCCATCACAATCGGCACATTCTGAGCCTAATCCATTACAATCTGCACATTCTCAGCCTAATCCAGCACAATTAGCACGTTCTCAGCATAATCCATCACAATCAGCACGTTCTGAACCTAATTCATCACAATCAGCATAATCTGAGCCTAATCCATCACAGCCAGCACGGTCTAAGCCTAATCCAATAAACTCAGCACATTCTGAGCCTAATCCAATAAACTCGGCACATTCTGAGCCTAATCCATCACTATCAGCACATTCTGAGCCTAATCCATTACAATCAGCATGATCTGAGCCTAATCCATCACAATCAGCATGATCTGAGCATAATCCATCACAATCAGCACGGTCGAAGCCTAATCCAATAAACTGCTCACATTCTGAGCCTAATCAATCACAATCAGCATAATCTGAGCCTAATCCATCACAATCAGCATGATCTGAGCATAATCCATCACAATCAGCACGGTCGAAGCCTAATTCAATAAACTGCTCACATTCTGAGCCTAATGAATCACAATCAGCATAATCTGAGCCTAATCCATCACAATCAGCATGATCTAAGCATAATCCATCACAATCAGCACGGTCGAAGCCTAATCCAATAAACTGCTCACATTCTGAGCCCAATCAATCACAATCAGCATAATCTGAGCCTAATCCATCACAATCAGCACGGCCCGAGTTGAGATGGGACTGAGAACAAAAATGAAAAATATCCAGATACTAGTAGTTAAGGGGTTAAGACATATCTGTTAACCCTTATCCTGCTAGATCTATTATATTATACATGTATACAGTTTTATGTTAACCCTTAACCTGCTAGGTCAATAGATACATATATTTATATAGATACATATATATACAGTTTCAGAAAACTTTCAACCCAAATAAAATGCCACTGAAATTGATAAAATATTTTGTGGTATATATACAATTTTACTTCATAATAGCATAATATTTTTTCCATAAATATAACTACTTTTTGCATCATTTTAAGCCGGAAATTATTTTTTCAAATCCAGCTAATTACAAATGGTAACCACCAAGTCCACACGGGTTAATAATGTTACACTTTTCAACCTTTTAACCGCCGGTCCCGAATATATTTGTTTTTTCATTTTTTTATTACTCATAGCATAGGTATTCAAATGAATCAGAAAGAGCTAACTAAGACATTTATGATTATATCACATTAAACAATTTACCCCTTTGGTTTTCCTGATTGTGCAAAAGTATTTCAGCGCTCTGATGGTTAAGTACCACCTTTTAAACATGGTAAAGATAAAACTTGACATCAATCTGCAAGCTTTGAAAATAGTAAACCTCCATTTTGTCAAATCTGAATAATTTTCACTCACTTGAAGTTGTGGATCGCATCAGCGAGACACAACTTCAAGTGGGTGAAAATTCAAATTGAATAAGTTGGCGGTTAAAGGGTTAGTATGATTGTAATGATTTTTTGTTCAGGATTTTTAGCCTCCCTAACGTGTTGCCCGTCCTTGGAGTTTGTAACCAGCCTCCAAATCTTGTGGTGATAAGTCAACATATGCCTTTTGGATCCCTCTACAATGTGCTTCATCTAGAAACAGGTTAGTTATATGTAAGGAACTAAAACTATTGACTTGTAAATTTTATGATGCGTGGGCATGTCCCCAGCTTAAGGGCGGGTTTTTTTTGTTTAATTTTGTTGGAATGTGTATCAGAAATAAAGAAAAACAGGCAGAATAATTGAAGGTTTAAATTAAACTATTATTTTACATTTTTTATTTGCTAATAAAAAGCCAATTGTGAAAATAGAAAGATTTTTCATTTATTTGGTGGTGACAATTTTATCTGATATATTATCATTATATTAGGGTATTTGGTAAAACTAATAAATTGACTGAAAATGAGAAATACCTTGTGTTAAGGGGGTTGAAGATTGACATTAGGGATGTTATGAGGTTAATGATTGACATGGGGGATGTTACGAGGTTAATGATTGACATGAGGGATGTAACGAGGTTGATGATTACCACGAGGGATGCTAAGAAGTTATTGATTGACATGAGGGATGATACGAGGTTAGATGTCATGAGGTTGATGATTGACATAGGGGTTGTTACGAGGTTAATGATTGACATGAGGGATGTTACGAGGTTAATGATTGACATGAGGTATGTTATGAGGTTAGATGTCATGAGGGCAATGATTGACATAAGGAATGTTATGAGGTTGATGATTGACATGAGGGATGTTACAAAGTTATTGATGACATGAGGGATGTTACGAGGTTAACGATTGACATGAGGGATGTTACGAGGTTAAATGATCGACATGAGGGATGTTACAAGGTTGATGATTGACATGGGAGCTGTTAAGAGGTTAATTGACATGAGGGATGTTAAGAGGTTAATGATTGACATGAGGGATGTTAACATGGTTAAGAGAGTTGATGATTGATATGATGGATGTTAAGAGGTTAACGATTGACACAAGGGATGTTAAGACGTTAATGATTAACATAAGGAATGATATGAGGCTAGTGATTGACATGGGGGATGTTACGAGGTTAATGATTGACACGAGGGATGTTGAGAGATTAACGATTGACATGAGGGATGTTACAAGGGTAATGATTGACATGAGGGATGTTAAGAGGTTAATGATTGACATGAGGGATGAGATGTGAGGGATGAGATGTTAATGATTGACATGAGGGATGTTAAGAAGTTCATGATTGACACAAGGGATGTTAAGAGGGTAATGATTAACACAAGGGATGTTAAAAGGTTAATGATTGGCATGAGGGACGTTAAGAGGGTAATGATTGAAATGAGGGGTGTTAAAAGGTTAATGATTGGCATGAGGGATTTTAAAAGGTTAATGAATGACATGAGGGATGTTAAGAGGTTAATGATTGACATGAGGGATGTTAAGAGGATAATGATTGACATGAGGGATGTTAAGAAGTTAATGATTGACACAAGGGATGTTAAGAAGTTAGTGATTGGCATGAGGAATGTTAAGAGGTTAATGATTGGCATGAATGATGTTAAGAGGTTAATGATTGACATGAGGGATGTTAAGAGGTTAATGATTGACACAAGGGATGGTAAGAGGTTAATGATCACCTATCACAAAATATTTTATCTATTTTAGTAGAATTTTTTTAGCTGGAAACTTTTTTGAAACCATATATATATATATATATCTAAACGGTCCTAGCAGCACAAGGGTTAAGAGGTTAATAGTTGCCATGAGGGATGTTACGAGGTTAATGATTGCCATGAGGGATGTTGAGAGGTTAATGATTGACATGAGGGATGTTATGAGGTTAATAATTGCCATGAGGGATGTTATTTTGTTTATTTTAGGTATTGTGGTTGACATGAACCAGGCGTTGCGTTTTTCTATGGACATTGCTCGAGGTATGGAGTTTCTGCACTCTATGGAGCCAATGATTCCCAACATGCTGCTCACCAGCAAACATGTAATGGTGATTATTGTGTCATGTAAGCATTGTGTAAATGTGAGTGGGGATAGCATTTTAAGTAATAATAACTTACAGGAGAAGCGATGGTCAAGATAATATGATTTGTGTTCTTGGATTCTAAAATTGACAGAAAATGTGCATGATAGGCCTGAACATGTAGTTAAAATTGATAAATCGAATATATTAATTAGAAGTTGAATCGAAATTTTGGAAATTGAATGAACAAATTTGTGTCAATTTGATTATGGAATTGACATATCTACAATTATAATTCAATCACATCTTTAATCATAACTATAATATGTACAGAACATTGCACTGAGCATTTTAGAAGATTTTGATTACATAGTGAAAAGTAGGATGATGCTTAGTTAACCAAAAATTATATTTGAGACAAGTCTATTTTTAGTAGACGATGTTTTTCGTCATTTAAGATTGGAAATTGTGGTAGTAATTCCTGCCTTAAATGAATGAGAAATAGAAAGAAACCATTCAGCCGGACCAGAGTTAACACACTGTGCTGAGAAGTCGTCTGTTATCTCCATGCAAAACTTATTCAATTTACAATCTGGGAAAAACCAACAGAATACCGGCAATGCTTGAATCAATCCTAATTATTCTAAAACTTTTTATTGAATGGCAGATCTATGTCAGAATTTATGATAGATATAAGGCTATGTGTTTAGCTAAGGTAAAGATTTAATCGTTATTTAAGGTAAAAAAACCTGTTGTATTGTTTTTTGTGCATGTTCCCTGTTATGTTTATGCTTTTTACAATTCACCTGATAAGGGTCTCCCTTTTCAAGTAAATATCTTACCTTCTACGGACACTTTTATACATCAGTGGGCATATTTCAGAGAAAATAATACAGCCCATCAATATCATATATTACACTTGAATATTTTATACAATTGAAAATTGATCTCATGTATTCTGGTACTTTATCTATGTACATGTATTAGAATTCATGTATTAGTTTATAGTATTACTTTCAGGCAACTTCACTTTTATACTATAAAAAAATACTTATTATTAAAATTTCTTCCAAACATAATTATTTACTCAAAGGACTGTTGCTTTAATTTTTTTTAATTGATTTTTGAAAAAAAAATGGATGATCTTTAAAAGTGATCTATAAAAGAAATTTATCAGTAAGGAAGTGTACGAGTAAGAATGTTTCAGAGTATGTTGTCTGCTGAAAAACACATTCACAAACACATAAGTGTGTTGTCTGCTGAAAAACACATTCACAAACACATAAGTATGTTGTCTGCTGAAAAACACATCCACAAACACATAAGTATGTTGTCTGCTGACAAACACATTCACATAAAGTATGCTGTCTGCCATATTTTATAGGTTTTATAGCTGAAATACACTCTAGCACAATGCTGGGAGTCTATATTCATATTTTGTTTGCCTATTGTGATATTGTTTCGGCCAGCCCTTATTATGAACCCTGCCATTTGTTTGAGCTGATAATGTGGTATGTGTTATTGACATCTTTTATTTCAGATCGATGAAGACTTGGCAAAAATAAATGTCGACGACCCTAAGTACCAGAGCCGTGAAAAGGACAATGGTGGCTTGGTTAACGGGGTATGCTGTCCTCACATGCCACAGCTCAGAATAACCTAACAATAGAGTGCTAATTGTTTAAATGGACTACAATAAGTTTAACCATTTCAGTGCGGGAACCGACATTAGACGTCAGATATCTATAGCTAAAAGTCAATCCCAGCACTGATAGAATTTTCCAAATTTTAATGGTTGTAGACCCATAACATAGGTATTAAAATGAGGCAGAAAGAGCTAACTAAGCCATTTATGATGATTTCAAATTGAAAAAACCCTTTCGCCTCTTTTTTATATAAAAATATTTTTGTGCTTCAAGGGTAAATCACATGATTCTATCTGTGTTAACACCCAAGTGTTTTTTCTCGCTTTTACTCATCTTAAGATGTGAATCCTGTCTTGACGACATTGACTATTCACACTGCTTCGGTGAATATGAGGAGTACTACTTACGTGTTGTGATGTTTTATAAATTAACCCTTACAGTATGGGAATCAACTTTAGACGTCAGAATCTGACGTCTTAAAGTCGATCCCCTCGCTGTAAGATTAAAAATATTTATAATGGCCGTAGACTCATAACAGGTATTCAAATGAATCAGAAAGAGCTGACGAAGGCATTTATGATGATTGAAAATTAAAAAAACCTTTTAATCTTCATGGTTTAAACAAAAATAATTCAGCATTTTAAGGGTTAATAATATTAGCACTCTAATGTTGATACTGCAGCTCTAGTACCCAGCTGGTCTCTTGGGATGAAAGGGTGTCAGTGCTACTTTACTAAGTACTCGTAACACTTTAGTCCCAAAAGGTCGGGATTTGTTCTTTCTGTGTTTTAGGTGCCGCTGCTGATTTATTACCAATCACACTTTCTATCTCACCAAACTAAGCAAGCCTTTTATTTGTTCCTCAAACAAGAATCTTTGAGGGAACAATGAGCATTAAATTTGCCTGGTAGATGTTTTCATTCTAATTATAAACATGTATCTAATTTCACCCACTTGAAGTTGTGGGTAGCAGTAGCGAAACACAACTTCAAGTGGGAAAAAAATTAAATAATATAACTTAGTGCTTGAAGGCTTAAGCCCCCTCATCTCACATTTATGCAACACATGGCATTTTGAACAAAATTTGTTGAATAAATTGCTGCACAATCCATGAAAATAGGGACATTGTAAGTCATTTCAGATATATTTGCAATCTTTATGCATTACTTCCATACAAAATTCTAATTTAATTGTCATTATCTACTTGTTGGCGAAAAAATGTGTTTGCGCTTAGTGTCTCACAATTCTCAACACTGCCTTACAGTGTTACCATAGTGACTGTGATCTGATGCATTACAGTGTTACCATAGTGACTGTGATCTGATGCTTTGATGACTCACTGACATAACAACTCAACTAATTTCTGACTTCCTCGTTTTCTTTTCTAAAAAGCGCTTTGATCAGGGACAACAGTTGATTTTGATTTTTTGCCATCTAAAGAAGTACCCTACGACTCCTAATATAATAAGGGAGTACTGGGTACTCATATTATATCATTATAGCTGACTGGTAATCAATAAGGAACTTGGATGGTGCCTTTTCCAGAAACATGTTATCTTCACTCAATCAGTGTTTGATCTAGCCATTTCTAACATGATGCTGTGCCATGCTGCCCTTCATGGGCGCCATTTTGCCCTTCCAGTAATTCAGAAGGCGCCATCACGTGTCTCTTTTAACTTGTATCACACCACCAGACCATTGTGACTTAATTAAACTGGTGTATTACACTCCCTCACTGGTGTCGTGCGTTCACACTTATGGCGTAATTACCTTTAATATGTGTTCATACCTACCTAATTTCATGAGGATAGGTGGCGCCATGCCCCCCTGAATCCTAGATGGAACACTGCACCCAATGCTGGCCCACTGTCTGCGATGCTGGTCCAGCATTAAACTATCAATGGACTCTAACGAGCACTACATGACCTTATGTGACCTTAGCTTACCTCTGGTGGACTCTAACGAGCACTACATGACCTTATGTGACCTTAGCTTACCTCTGGTGGACTCTGGCGAGCACTACATGACCTTATGTGACCTTAGCTTACCTCTGGTGGACTCTAACGAGCACTATGTGACCTTATGTGACCTTAGCTTACCTATGGTGAACTCCAGCAAGCACTACATGACCTTATGTAACCTTAGCTTACCTATGGTGGAATCTAACGAGCACTACATGACCTTATGTGACCTTTTTTTATCTCTGACTGATATGGCTCACAACATCTTGTGACCTCTGTTGACCCGTTGTGAACACTATGTGACTTTTATGACTTCATGTTATATAATTCTCATATAACTACCCCACCCCACCCCCCAGCTCACGTAATCAATGTTTCCCTTTACAGATTTTAAGATGACAGAACCATATACCATGTGTAATGAAATGTTAACAAATATTTGCTTTTAAGTAATGAAAGAAATTTTGGTACATGATAAAAAATTGTAAAATTGGTGAAAAACCTGGATGCAACCACACAATTTAGCTTATTTTTGCCAAACCATTATCCTACCAGATTCATTGTATATCGTAGCTTAGAAAATCCAGCATTTAATGATTTTTTATTATTTTAAGCAGATGGATTTTCTGCTACGTTGCTGTGAACCTTTTAGTGTTCACACAATTCATCTGTTTTTAAATATTTTTGCCTTTTTTTTATCCAGGTAGGCTTTGCTGTGTATTAAGCATGAAACAGCATGATTTCTCAACTTATTACCGTACTATTTATTATCTGTTTATTAATCTTTTTTTTTACTTGTTTATTGCTCATGTGACAATGGTTCAATTGTAGAACCTTCAATCTGTAAATGATCACTTACTTGAATTTCTGTGCGACAATGAAATAAAATGCATTTACCCTTACAGTGCGTAGGTATTCAAACGAATCGGAAAGAGCTAAGACATTTATGGTGCTTTCAAATTGGAAAAAACCCTTTGGCCTCCAAGGTTTTTATAAAAAATTCAGCTCTTAAAGGGTTCATATAAAATTGTATAAATCTATCAGAATAAGGAGGTTCTCACCTTTTTTCTGCTCTATAATTTTAAAAGCAGCTTGATTCTGCTGTGCTGAGAATTGTGGATTTTACAAATATATTATTCTGATATTACCACATCAAAATTTTTATCCATGATTTTATTCAAAAATTTGAATCAAGTCAAAATGGCTGTTTTCTGTACAGATCGATAGGTTTTTGATGTTTGACTAATGAGAAATAACTTGCATCATGGTGAGCTGAGGTTTGTATGTCATGTGCTGTAACCATCAGCGGAGCCGGCTCAATCTCTCTTTCGGAACTATAGGCTGTAATGTCGACTTTGTTTCACACAGAATTATTTTATTCTAGTGTTCAAATTAAGTGACACTTCAAGTTTTAAAATGCCAGTGGCATGTATAACTATGTTTTACCAATGGAGCTACAAGGCTCTGATTATAATCTGTATGAAGGTATAGGTGACAATTATATAATGCGTACCGGTACTCAGATAACATGGATGCTCCAATGTTGTCTTAATACTGGCTCAGCATCTCTGATTTTCCCCAACAGCTTTCAGGCATCGTGCCATGTTAGGTTTATTGATAAATACATATCTCTTACACTCGCAGCACGTTGAGCAAAATGAACTAACTGAATTGTTGTGAGCCTCTGTTATGGAGCACTTACTTCGTACTATATATTTACGATGTATTTATTACATTCTATGTGATTGGCTGAGCTTACCCATTTGTTACATTCTATGTGATTGGCTGAGCTTACCCATTTGATATGCATGGCATTGTTTTATAGACAATACGTTGAGTCATGTTTTGTGACCTTGTTATGTTTTGTTTGTTATAAACCTAATACTTATTCATATGGTGCACTCTATGAGATGCTATGTATTTAAATCAATCTTCCCAATCTTCTGTCAGTTTTTACCTCTCGCCTTCTCACTGCCGTCTGTCTTTTGTCATACTCCGCTGTCTCTGCATTTTTAGAAATAGCTCCCCTATGAACAAAACTTATTGTATTGACTTCATTTTGCAATCATATTAGATATAATTGCCCCCCAGTTGACCTGTGTGATATCCAGATCACAGTATACCACTGTTAAAATGTGTGATCTCTCTTGAATCTTTTCATTTAATCTTCATATTTGATATACAGATGCATTTGCAAATCAACTAGTACAGGGGGTATTGTAATAATCTATTCTTATTGTGACCTAGTTTTATGCACTACCACTGGAAAATATTGGTGTGCGTTTTATATTGGTGGTTTTGACAGTTTGATCGAAAGTGCCAATGTTTCTCTCTGTCAAAAGGAGTGTTGCTATTCAGGGTTGCTGGCAGGGGGTGAAATTTGCTGATATTAATCTTCATCATTTTTTTGCATTGCCCTAACGCTAAAGTTTAAAGCCACCAATATTTTCCGGTTTGCAGTACAGATGTATATGTTTTTACTGATTTAAGCTAGTCTTCCTATTTCACATCCACCTTTGATGAAAATAGAAAAAAATGTGCCCTTTATTTTACGGCATATGCCTAGTTAAAAAATAAGTGACCTTGACCTATTTTCATGACCAAGGTTACAGCATATTTGCATGATCTAGACCTATTATTAGAGTCAAGGGCATTGTAGTTTATCTCTTGAAAATTAGCTTCATATTTAACACCAACTGCATTAGAGGGAACCACAGATTGAATTCAAATATATAAGATCTTCATAGCATAACGTAAGTAAAATTAATGTGCAATATATTTTGATTTTTTTTTAAATAGTGTTTATATTTGGTATGCAGATCGGCATCTTTGCTGTTGTACCATAAAATCAATCTGTGCTCAACATGGTGTGACTTTCCCCGTTTGAATTAGTCATTGACAAATGTTCTGTGGCCGGTTTCTGTATTGTACTTAAGTAAAAAGTGTTAATTTTGTACTTAAGTATGTTACAGAAACTGGACCCTGTGGCCGATTTCTATAACATACTTAAGTAAAAATTTAACCTACTTAAATTAACATACTTAAATATGCTACATAAACCGGCCCACTTCATTTTTAGTAGAGCGCCGCTCTACTTTTTCAGTCTATGTGGGTCTGAGTGGTTTTCTGTATGATTAATTTCACGGCAATAACTTTAAATTTGTGGAATTGAGAACATAACTAACTCCATGTGTGTTAAGAATAACTTCTTTTGTTGCAACACGAAGCCAGATTTTGAGATTTTGGATCAGCTGATCAGATGAACACTGATATAAATGACGCATCAATTCCTATCATGTACAATACTATGTCAGCCATGTCTGTTAGGTGACGTCACGCGTGACCCGTGACCTTAGCAATACACTTTGACCCTCAGTGCTTTGACCTGCCTCGCAATACCAAGATGCCAGTACTGTATACGACACGTGACCTACTATGATCCAATGTTGTTTGAATGTTGGCCCGCCGTCTCCGACGTCAGCCCGGCATTGAAACAACATTGGGTCAACGTCTCGTGTTTGCTGGGAAGTGCACCTGTCATTAATAGTAGGCCTAATACGGCAACGCTGACCAAATGTTGGGCCAGCATCGTAGACGGTGTGCCGGCATTGAAACAACGCTGGCTGCATGTGATTGTCTGAGCACATCTGAGCAAATAGCAGTAGGCCTACTAGCATGCAATGTGCCTAGGCTACTAAATTGTTTGCTAGACACGTTCTTTTGCACCTTCCCCTACCTGTCATTGACTGGGGTATGCCTAGTAACATATATGCCTATACCACCCAAACTGTCAGGTTAATATAAACAGTTTCTGTTTAATAGATCGGCTTTGAATAATGAACTGCACCACAGTCCCAGACCCTGGTCCCAGCCCAGAGTCACACAGGGAGTAGCTAGCTGTGAAACGCAGTGACGTCACTCTGTGAAAACAAAGCTATATAACACCCCCTCCCCCATACTTCATTCTGTAAAAAGCAGTGACGTCACTCGGTGAAAACAAGGTTATATAAGAACCATCCCTCATACTTCATTGTATTAGCCAGCTCGGTGAAAACAAAGGAGGTCGAGGTCATTGAGTTTCACAGATTTGACCTATTTCCATTAGGGTAGGCCTACCCGATTATCCCTAATAGACCGGATATAGGCCTACTAATAAACACAGAGACGCAGTTGGTGGGGCGTATTTACACGTGCAACGCATGACCACTACCCCCCTCCCCCCCACCCCGACTAAACTTTGAAAACAACATTGAGCTGACGACAGTCAGATACGAGATACAGGATAGTTACTGTCGGATTCAACACCTCATTTAGACCAATATATTTGTTGCTTAATTGTGAAACAGCTGCATCTTAGCTTTCCTTAAAACCAGGCCCCTTGGGGAGGGGGGGGGGTTCAAGAGGGTCGCACGACCCCCCCCCCCCCCCGTGAACACAAAGCTGAAAATTTACCCCAGCGACATCCACCAAACTGCACCAATTTGTAGCTACCAAAAATCCCAAGGGGCATGCCCCTAGACCCCCTCAACCTGCGTTTGCAATTTGCTCAACGCCAAATATAAATTCAAACAGTTTTTTTTACAGGGGAACCAATTAACTTATTTCGAAAATACCCCAGCAATCCACAATTCGACCCCCCCCTTCAAAAATTTCTGGGCACGGGCCTGTTAAAACAATGACCCTGAAGCCCGGCACAAGCTCTACTTCAGTGCCGTCAGGCTCTAGTTTTTTTTACTTAAGTACGATACAGAAACCGGCCGCAGGGGCCGGTTTCTGTAACGTACTTAAGTACAAAGCTGACACTTTTTACTTGGGTCGATACAGAAACCGGCCCCTGGTATCCTTGAATGTACTTGAATTATGTCACTGGCATTTTTTTTTTGATAGATTTATTATTTATTTGGTTTTAAAATTAATTTTTACAGATAGATGAAGACTTGACGGCCAGAATCAATATGGCTGATTATCGGTACAGTTTCCATGAGAGAGGAAAAGAGTACAATCTGGCCTGGATGGCTCCCGAGGGTGAGGCTAACCATATAAAAAATTCATTACTGGTAAAGATTTCAGGTCAAATAAACTTTGTCACCTAGAGTAGAATGACATCATGATGTCAGCCTTAGATGACACAGTCCTTGAGTAGTTAGGTGATATAGCAGTACCGAATCATAATGTAAGATGCCTAAATAGCAAATGGACAAAACAAATGTTGACCTTGATGTGGCCTTGACTGACCCTAATTTGATTCCTGCTTTCTATAGTGTAACCACAATCTGGAAATAAAAAAAATTGCTTTGATATTTGCAAAGGAAAATAAAAAAGCATCCCAACCAAACACAAACTGAAAAAGCATCCCAACCAAACACAAACTGAAAAAACATCCCAACAAAACACAAACTGTTATAAAACATCCCAACAGAGCACAAACTGTTAAAAACCATCCCAACAAAACACAAACTGTTGGATAACATCCCAACAAAACACAAACTGTTAAAAAACATCCCAGCGAGACACAAACTGTTAAAAAACATCTCAACAAAACACAAACTGTTAAAAAGCCTCCCCAACAAAACACAAAGTGTTAGAAAACATCCCAACAAAACACCAACTGTTAAAAATCATCCCAACAAAACACAAACTGTTAGAAAGCGTTCCAACAAAACACAAACTGTTAGAAAGCATCCAAACAAAACACAGAATCTTAAACTAGTGTTGATTTAATGCTTCAAACATTGACCTTGGCCACCATTAAGCCAAGTTTGGTTTAACACATTGTATTGTGTTTGTTGCAGGGGCGGATCCAAGGGTGTGCCCCTCAAAAAAAATTATAATCTTATTTAAGGGTTTCCATATGAACTGGTTACACACTGAGGGACAAACAGTGTCAAATATACCGATATGCCTTAGATTGCAGGGGAATGACTTTGAAAATCAAAAATTTCCCCCGGGACGCGCTTCTCGGACCCGCGCTGCAGCGAAATATTCCTTTGTCAAGTTTTAAACCCCCCCCGTCAGTGAAAAGCTAGGTCCGCCCTTGTGTTGGGATATTATTTGTCTGGGTTCTGTATTATTTTATATAGCCTTTAATAATAGGGGCAGATAGGACCATGATTTTTTCTGTAACTATATGCTATATGCTATCGACAATTCTTTCACCCTTCCCCATCTTAACATTGTTGATCCATGACAAAACCTTTTCATCATTTGAATTTCAAAGAAATGGCTGTCTTGCAGGTTTGTTTAGTTTGTTGGCATTTTCTTTCCTGTCTTCTCATTATTTTTTTCCTCATGAACTATTGGGTGGTGTATTTTTACAGCTCTGCTTCGCAAGCCATCAGAGATTAATCAGCGAGCCGCTGACATGTGGAGTTATGCTATTATGCTGTGGGAACTGGCCACTCAGGAAGTGCCTTTTGCTGATTTATCACCCATGTAAACTGGAATGAAGGTTAACGGGTTTTCTTGACTAGTTGTGAAATAATAATATCAAACCTCTTAAAATTATCTATAAATAGTATTAAAATTGCATTTGTTCACTTTTTCCTCATTAATTTTACGTTGTGGGTAGGATAACTTGATATGACCAGATTTTCATGTATGCATTTCAGTTTGTCACGATTATTACTTATAATCAGTGTTTTTGACCAAAAATTGCTGCCTTTTTTTTTCAGGTGGCTCTTGAAGGTTTACGTGTTACTATTCCACCCGGGACACCCGCTGACATGAGTCTGCTTATTAAAATCTGTATGCACGAGGACGCAGGCAAGAGACCTCGTTATGATATGGTGATTCCTATTTTAGAAAAGATAAAGGCTGCAGGCTAACACTGGCCAAGGACTCAGTTCAATCATGAGATGTTAAGCTAATGCTGGTTTAATGTTATCCCAACATCGCAGACGGTGGTCAAATTGAAACTGCCATTGGTTTAACATCTCGTGAATCATTATTTATATTTCTACAAGCAATTTTCAGTAATGCCAAATATAAATGTTCATAGTGATATTGTCTGCAGGAACATACAATCCCAGTTTACAGTGCTAACATATATAAAGACCAAAGTTTTATTTACTTTGTAAAGGTGCTAAATAGCAGTTCCCACTCTGCTTGGAGGGTCTATGATCATTGTAAACATTTAAGCTATTTCAATGCGAGGACCGACTTTTGATCTCAGATGCTGATGTCAATAGAAGGTTCACATTCATCTGGTATTCAAGCCGGGGAAGAATATTTCATAATTTAAGCACAATATATTTGCAAAGAAACAGGCTAGTTGCATTGGGTTTAAGCATTGGGAGGCATTTCATTCACTTGACTGTGTAGTTAGCAGGAATCAACCCAATGCTGGTTTAATATTTGGCCAGCTGCACAAACAGTGGACCAACATTAAACCAACATTGTATCAAATTCTCAATTTTGGACTTGGGCTAATTCAATTTTGTGACAAAAAATTGCGAGTCTTGTTCTTCACCTTGCTATACACAGATACCCAGTGGCCAACAACTTTCACGTTTGCCTTATATTAATTATGCAGCAATATTTTTTACAAGCATGTTATAGGTTGTTATTGTTAATGTTTACATAGATTTAGTATAGTAGTTATATATTATATAAGAATTTAGATGACTTAGTCAATGGGATTGCGTTTGTAGTTTAGATTTATTGTTATGAAGACCAGACTTGCAAGATACAGTCAGGATTCTGAAAGATTGTTTTGTTTCGAGGAGAGGCCATTCTGTTCATATGAAGAGAGGCCTTTGTGAATAGAGAGGCCTTTGTCCATGTGAGGAGAGATGCCTTCGTGAATAGAGAGGCCTTTGTCCGTGTGTCGGGCTATAATGAGCATAATGACATACTGCTCTGCAAAGCAAAAACGCATTAACTGCTTACTTGAAAAGTAAGCAGTTACTGCCTTTTGGCTTTGCCCGGCTGCATGCATGTCTAATAATATAATTTAAAGTTAACATTTATAAGAATATTTAAATTACTGTTATTTAAACATCCAGTTATTAATGGATGGATAATATTTAAAGTAGCAATCTAAATGATAACCCTTGTTCTGCTAGGCCCTGCCCGTATGTAAATTTTCAAGTTTCAGATTATTGATGCATTATACCTATATATTAAAACAAATCCACTTCAAAAATTTAGCAGGTTATCAATTAATCAAATCATTTAATTAACATGATAAATTTTTTCCATAAACTGTATTCACTAATTTTCATCATTTTGAGTTGCAAATTACGTTTGCAATTCAAGCTTTAAATACATGAAAACTAGTGGCAGCAGGACACTGGTTAAGATAGCATATTTTATGATCGCATTGTAATATCTCTTGTGAATCGTATTTTTTGAAATATTTATCTAATTGAAGAATGCATTCACTTGTGTGAATTCTCTGTCCGTGGGACTTATTGTGTTGATAATTTGTTACTGATCAAGTGTATGAAGAGATTCTCTTTTCATACTTGCTTTGGCTGGAAGCTAAAGTAGGGATCCCTTTCAATCAATGAAAACTTTTTCGTTGATTTTTCGCTGATGTGACATTTTTTAGTCTTAAGTCTGCAAAATGTGTGGCACTATTGTCAATAGTAATCACTCAAGTCTTTTCCACATTGTTTCATATTTCCTACATTGTTTTATCAATTCATATTTTGCTATCTTACCTAACATGATATTTTGACACAAAAAAAGTCAGTTTTCACCGGCTGCTGGTGCTTTTGCAGTTAACACAACTTTCCTCAGATGCTGCTGTGCGGGTGGTTCAAACAGTTTTCACCAGGTGCTGCTGTAAACTATTGTATTCTACAATATTTCCTACTAACATGACGTTTCTTCATTGTATAAAAGCTAAATTACTAATAATAATCAGGCTTAATAATTAACCTCTGTGTAGTTCAAAGGCTGTAATTATTCACACATCTTTTCCTTGAAATTGAAATAAGGTACCTGTGTAAAGGGGCAGGTACAACCTTTCAATTGCAAGGGGGTGATATAATTAGAATTATGTATAAATATATTGTAAACTGAGCTTTCAATGGTGCTATTTATTTGAATCTCTGTTTGGTCTATTCCAGTTGATAACCTTTTAAGTGCTAAGTTATAAAAAATATATGTTTACACATATAAAATGGTTTAAAATTCATTTTAAACTTTGATACATTTGTGACAAAAATGTCATTTTACCACAGACCTTTATTGCAGTGAAAATGTTATTCAAGTGTCAGTAATATTGTTCTAAATTTAGATTTCCACTAACTTCAAGAAGTTGTATACACTTGACAACAGCTTCATGTGAATGAAAATTATTCAAATTTGTCAATTGAGGTGAATCATTTTAAATGTTTTTGATCGCAGTTACTTTTCATCTTTATAAGGTACTACACGCTGTATACTAGAATAAATGTTAGACTAGGCAGAATTTGAATAAATGTGCTTATAAAAAGTCATGGAGGCATTTCGTATTTACGGCTGGCAAACATGTGTTCTTCATGTATTAACATGTCCTAAATCCAAATATGGTGTTTGCCAAGCTGGATTTTGAACGGATAATCCTGTAATTGCAAAAATTCAAAATGGCCGCCACCGAAACAACTAAAATCTATTTATGCCATATCTTTGGTACCAAACATGATAAAAATACAAATAAAACATCTATTAATACATTGTTGGGCACAAGGAAGCCATTGATACCATTATTTAGTTGATAAAATCGAAAAAAAATAACATAGGAACCATATCTGAACTAAAATGACTCGTTTTTTATAAATACGGTAATACAAACAAGAGAATATTTTAAAAATTAAAATATATTTTTGATAAGAAACACACCAAAAACATTCACGAATTTAATATACTTTAATTTTATTAGAAATCAATAGCTTGATTTACTAATATCAAATCAAATATCAAGAAACAAATTTACTGTCCGTTACTGCAAGGCTTAATGTAGTTTGTTGAAGTATTGCGAGTAGAACTTATTAGGACATTGTCTGATACAAGGAATCCTGTGATGCCATTACTTTTGATAAAATATAAACACATTACATAGGGGCCATATTTTGACTAAATTGGCTCGTCTTTCTCATAGACAATACAAACCTGATGACATTTTAACCACTATAAAAGAGTGAGCATACCCATAAACCTCACAATCGCCATTCGAATTATCCCTGATCCAGGAAGGGAAAACATAAGGCATATCTCATGATTAGAGCAGCTTAATTATGGTATATGTGTATAGTAATGTGCAGTAGAATTTAATTGTACATGTTCATATTAATCTCTGTCCTGTGTAATATTTCTGCATTCATCACCACGTTTGTGGCATTTACAACCTTCTATACATGGCAAGCGCATTTTTCTGCAACTGCAGAGTTTACTCAAGCACCCCTTGGTACAACCACATGACATGATTTCTGAACATGCTCTTGGGATAGGTGGGAGAGAAAGCAAGTGTGGCACCAAATGATCATCTGTGCGTGTCCACCCCATATCAGTTACCACTGGAAGAATTGGAGATGGGCAATTTGCTTGGTTCCACACACATGCTTGGTAATGGGCCCGCCTGATGTGTAACTGTGCTGCATCAGATGTAGGCGGTAGTTTCTCCTGTGCTTGTCCCATGCAGAACAGCTTCACTCTGGCTTCATCACACGTATCTACATCAGGCAATCCATATATAGTACATATAAATTTCTCTGCAGATTTAGCTGTATCTTCCGAGAATTGGTCCTTTCCCAAATCGGCCAAATAGTTATGATGCTGCTGAAACACACGCCACGTTGTTTTCTTACTGTGACCAGCAAATTGTGAAACACTGTCACATCCAGTGATGGCATGGAATGCTAATATTGCTGACACTTGATCGAATGGTATTTGTCTCCGAATTTCATGCACTGGGATATACCTAGGTTGTTTAGATGTTCCTGCTTTCATAAATAGAGATGAACATCCCATTTGGTCATAGTGCGCCAGCAGTAGGACAAGGACATCTGTATCACGTACTGACACCACCATTGATTCCATGTGAGCATGAATACAATGCAAAATTAGGCGTGTGTCCGCCTCCTCATGGTCACCTTCAAGTCTTGACAAATCCGGAGTTAGGTCGGACGACTTGACAGTAGTCGTTTCAACAAATCCACCAGCAACCACCACTATTTTGTCTGCTGGGCTGTGCTGAATGAGGTAGTTGGATAGCAGCAACGCGAGGTCTTTCTTATTGTCTTCAAGTGCCATGAAGTTAGGCCAATCAGACGGAAGAGGAACCAATTCATTTTCAATCTGTCGTCTGACTGGTCGATGACCCTTCTTACGCTTGGTTCTTGTTCCTTCTTTGATGGACTCGCTTCTATAGCAATCAAATGTTACATCAATTCTCACGAAGGTGGCCCCCATCTTGTACACAGTATTTGCAAATGTTCTTGCATAGTCGCCGAAAGTTTTAGTATTTGGGGGTTTGGCAAGAGCCATCACCAGCGCTTGACCGTCAATCAATAGACAGCTTGGTCCAACAAGTGAAACAGTTGTTGGTATCGTTACACCCTGTGTCAATACGTCGGCTAACAAAGACTTGTTTGCTGAATGCAGGATGCCACTGGTTGTAGCAAGGGATAGTGGAACCGACATCAACTCATGCTGCAAGATCCTGTTAAGGTTGACTTCACGCCCTGCTCTATAAGCAGTTATCAGCCTTTGCAATATGTTTCTGTCCACCTTAAATGTGTTTTGCTTGCCTTTGACGTCTTCTACAACTGTGTAAAGTGAAGCAAATGTTGCAGCCTTATTCTTATGAATGGGGGCTTTAATACTAATATGTTGTTCACTCTCCGGGGGCTCACAAATGCGTTTCTTTACAAACTCATCAAATTGTTCCTTGCCGAGACGCTCTGCACTAAGCAGCGATTCCTGTATGGTAGCAGTGACAACATCCTTGTTCATCATGTTCTGCAGAGTTTGGGATTTGTTATGAAACACTCCATGCTGCTTAAGTGATGTTACCAATCTGTCTTCATCTCTGTCATCTTTTGTCCTCCGACCTGTGGTGGCCTCATTGTGTGTATAATCATCATCATCATTATCATCCTCCTCCTCATCGATTGTATGGAACATTATTTTTGTCTGTGATGCTATAAGTGTTCTTAGGTTGTATGATAATGTCCACCTACTCAATGCTGTAGCTCTCCTGGTGATGCCCACTAGGCCTCCACACTTCTTACCAGTAGCATTCAGCCATTCAGTGCTGTGATCTGGAGACACTTGGTTGAATTGTCGATTGGCGTGCTTCACCACAAAATTGCCTTGCTCGAACTCACGAAGAACAGTCTGTGGGAGTCTAGCCATCTCAGCTAGGTAGATTGTACCCCAACGGGCATAGTTTACATGGTCGTATCTGAAGAAGAATGGGAGCATACATCTGAATGCGTAAAGGTACAGGTCCCATGACCCATCGCGTTGTGCCCTCGTGAAGTCAAGCAATATGCTAACCATAACCATGTAATCCCACCAGAATTCAGCGTTTGGATCATCTTCTTTGAGAAATTCGACGAAATCAGTCATGGGTTGGCGGAATCTCTCAGATTTCAGTTTCCCTACCATCTGTTCTATGTGGTCAGTGTCAGAGGGTGTTCCAATGGAAGCTAGCTCTGTTCTTAACCCCTCATCAACACTATCCAGGTGATCATTGAGTCGTGGAAGCAATATTTGCCAAAGAGCCTGCAGTGTGAGTTTATGCGTTCTCATTGATCGGGCATAGCCTTTACCTGCCATCACTTTCTGAGCGGTAATAACACCCAAAACATCACATTCTATCCACAGCTCACACAAGCCAGATTCATCCATGTGGCGGCCCAAAATGCCAAGAAAGTTCATTCCTATGTGAAGGCCACCAAGGCTGGGTATCAATACATCCTTGTAGCGATCCACTGACCACTTAAGTTCCATCAGCTTTGGATACAGTGCCTCATCGACTGTTAGAACTACATGTTCCTGCTGCAGTGATTCTGCTACGTGCAACACACGCATGACAACCGTGTTCAGCGTATCCAGTTCATGTGCTGGAGCTTGTATTATGGGTAGGTACCCCACTGATGTTTGCTCTGGATTAATGGTGCTGGCCTGCTGATTGAACGAAGTCCAAGAAGGCATTGGATGTTGAGAAGAGCGAGTCATATTGAAGACCATGTCCTTCGCATGAGCATTTATGGCTGATGGACATTCATCTATTGAACGAGTAAACCACTCTGCTGTGTTATCTTTAGTGAATGGGCATTCATCAAGCACCCTATTTGTTACTGGTGATATGTCATTCATTACATCTGGGATGCATAATTTCCGTGCGGTTGATAATTTGATACCATCCAATAAATTTGCTTTGGGTGGACCTCTTTGCCATGATGCTACCTGTGTAGCATGAAAAGTTCCTTTTCCATCTAATGTGGCCTCGTTGATGTCCACATTATCTGTGGAGAAATGAACAAAACGTCCTCTTACGAGATTTGGAGGAACAATAGCACCATTTTCATTCATTGTTTTCAATGTGTTTTCAGGTAGAGCTGTGTCAAGTCTAAGGACGTCTCGGTAACTCATGACATGTCCAGCTTTATGAAACAAATTCACTAGTTCCTTCGAGCGCGTTGCTTGGTGAAGAGTGCTTCCCATTCCGATATGCTTTGGGGTAAGATATTTGTCACCACTGGCAGTGTACACAACATCTTGAGCAATACTGAGTATTCGAGATTGACAGTTGTGTTTGTTATCATGGTTGCTCTCCACTTCTTCTTCCAGTAGTTTTTGTCCTCCCAGTATTAGATTGAGAAACATGTAAAGACTGTCTGGTACACAATCTATTGCTCTGTTTTCACTGATGTCGATTCCTTCAGGTCTGGGATGTGACAGTATATCGCCCCGTATACGTAGGGCAACATGCACCATGGACAAAAACGAATCATTCTGTTCATGTTTAAAAGTGGGAATGGTGAGTTCAGAGTCATCTTCTTTTGCCATGGCAGAGAATGGGATGTACTGGTACTTAGTTGGGACGAGCAGTGTACGTGGATCTGTGCGCGCTTGATCGTGTAGAACAACGACCTCATACACACCATGGATCCGTTCAGCCAACTTCTCTTTAAATGTGCTCCTTCGACTAATATACGATGGTGGAATTGTAATGTTGGCTTCATTGGCAATCGCACAGTATCTCTCCCATACATCCGTAAGATCTAGAATGTCGGCATGTGATGCTAAATGCTCCAGCTCTTGGGAAAGCCACAACAACGACATATCTGTTCTATTTGCTGGTGATTTAATTATTTTCGCAATTTTACGTGTGAATTTGACATGGCAGCTACTGTGATGTTTACCATCGGCTGCGGTGAGGTCATTTACACACGCCAGTCTAGTTCTCAAAATCTGATCGTACTGTGACGCTTGTAAAATCCTTTTGCTAACCTGTAACTCTTGTATGAGATGTATTTTTTCTTTGGTTTCTTTCTGGCAGAATATGCATAGGTTCCAATTGATCTTTGACAGTTTACTTCGTAGCAAAATGTTTTGTGGATGGTCAGTTGGTGTGGATGTAGATGTGCTTGCATTACTTTCTGGAGTTGCTGAATCTGCCGCTTTTAGTCTCTGGAGTTTGGCAGAACTTGTATAAGAGGCACGACATCCATTGTGACACAATATTTGCAGAGGAGGACAGGCAGTAAACACCTCAGTCAGTCGATCAGTTGCATCTCTGAAGTTATCACTACGAAGCTTCTGCCGAATCTGCCTTGCACTCTCAATTGTTTTTAAGCCATCACTATTGGGAGTCAGCAGTTTTTGTCCCTTTTTTTCCTGACATATGAAACACTTGTCACAGTCCAATAGAGCTCCACGTTTTCTAGACAGTTGATCATCCATAGTTGTAAGTCAAATATCCATTTGCCTGCAAATACAATATCAACGTATAAGGGACAATAAATGAACATAATGATAATTACATGCCAAAATTAATATGTGTATGATCCAGATCACCCCCTGCAATTAATCCACATGGTACATTTATGTCAGGTGTGGATCGAGAATACTGGTAGACTTGTTTGTGGGCCTACAAGCCATCCCGCCATTCGTGTGTACATTAATATACACTTATATATACCATAAGCTGACCTTATTATGGGATATCCCTTATGATTTCCCTTCTTTTGTTTCTTGATATTTATTGTCATTGAATCAAGCTATTGATTTTTTATCAAATTAAAGTGTATTAATCTCATGGATGTTATTGGTGTGTCTACTATCAAAAATACCTCCAATTGTTTTAAATATTATTGTGTTTGTATTACCGTCTTTATGAAAAACGAATCATTTTAGTTTAGATATGGTTCCTATTTTTATTTGTATACATTTTATCAACTAAGTAAAGGTATCAATGGATTCCTTGTGTTCAACAATGTATTAATACATGTTTTATTTGTATTTTTATCATGTTTGGTACCAAATATATGGCCATTAGTAGATTATAATTGTTTCGGTGGCGGCCATTTTGGATTTTAACATTACATGATTAATCGTTCAAATTTCAGCTTGGCAAACATCATATTTGGCTTTAGGACATATTAATACATCTAGAACACAGGTTTTCCAGCCGTAAACACAAAATGCCTCCACCATTAACATTTTTTCAAATTCTACCTAGTCTATGTGAATATAATCGTGATTAGCACTTAAAGGGTTGCCATGGAAATGTCTTCTGAACCACAAACTTTACTTCAGCTCAAATAAACATTATAACCATGTTAACCAATGTTATTTTAATTCTGAGTCAATGTCATAGATAGTGGATCAACATTTAAACAACATTGATTCAATAATTGTATAAGATAGAATTATATTATTAAAGCTAATTTTTCATATAAAATGTTTGGATTCGATATTACACCTAAAGCTATAGTGGGGCATATGATAATGTTGGGAGCTAGACGGGTTGTGAAGTTTTACACCTAAAAAATAGCCAAACTTGAATAAGAATTTGAATACATTCTTTTCACGAATTAGTTTTATCTGATAGTCTAGCTGACGTTTTTATTCCCATGATTTATTTCAATTCTGACTTCTTTTTAATATATATATATACTCTAATACAGCATCATCAAATCAGTCAGCTAGAAATATTGCCATCTTAAAATTGGACATGTCGTTTCAAAACGGAGGATGTTTAACACACCTTTTTTATTCATATTGTATTAATTACATGTGATGAAAGTGTTTTTTATCTACCTCTCAACATTATGACATTCTGGCTTGAGGTGTAATATTGAATCCAAACATTATACGTGAAAATCCAATTTTAAGTATGTAGTAATTTATCGTATAAATGATTTTCATAATATATGTATGAGATTTCTTGACAATTTAAATTATGCATGGCAAATTTAGTTGTGATTTATAATGTGGTATCAAAAGTGATACAGTAAAATATGTCTTTGCAATATTGCTCGTTTTTTTCTATTATACAGATTTTGCTGTTTCATTCAGCAGTGAAAAGATTAGGCATTTTTCAAGGTCTCAGTCGAGATTTGGCTGAGAGCCTATTGTTGCCACGCATCTTACCCATCCATCCACAATGTTTATTCGGCGAATTTCGACTTAAAAGTGACATATCACCCCTTATATAGTATGAATAAATCTGTGACAAATAAACTAAAGTCGCCACAAGATGGGGCACAAGTGTTTCCTTATATGGGGTGATTGGCTTAAGGACATAATTATTCATACCATATAAGAGGTGATAGATCACCTTTAAAGTAGGTGCAAGGTCATTATTCGCGAGTAAATATTTAGGGCTCCTAATACAATGGCCTAAAAGAGTTTCGGTGCACTTATCCACTCCTCCCTCCATGATCTGTGTTATCTTGTGCACAGACATCTGGGAGTGAGAATCATGCCGTAGATAGCGTGTCATGATTTTGGGGTGTGTCCCTGGACAGGAGAGTTCACTGTCATTGTATGATTTGTTAATGAAGATTTTCACATTTAAATGTGATTGGTCATATGGAAATCACGGTTAAATTGAGTCACCTACAGCACCCCACCCCAGTCGTCGATGTCTGTATTGATTTATCGTAGACCAATCAACTGTTGAAATATTGTCAACCACAAGGAGACACAGAGATGTTGTCACCGCCATAATAATACCACCAGCCCAACACCCAGTCGCGACATATTCAAGCAATTAACCCTGCCAGTAGCCTACCAATCCTCCCGGTCAATCATATAGTTTTATAATTAAACTCTTTCAAATATCTCAAAACTCCTGGCTGCATACACTTTGCATTAAAAACAAACAAACAGACGTGTGTAAGATAATCATAGGCATTATATTATTTTAAATACCAAATTTCAACTTGCATAATACTTTATAAATAAATAAATATATTACAGATTAATTTATAGTGTCAAATCGTCCAGCATTGAAGCGACATTAAGACAACATTGGATCGATTGCTATGTATCACGTATTGACCCTCATGCTTGATTATGCTTGACTCGTTTGATAATTAGTTGAATAAGAAAATATGCCGAATTACTAGACTAATCCCACGGAACTTGATGTTGGCTAGAATCAGCTAATTAATACCCCAAGCAACACGCTGCATCTATGATAAGCTCATGCTAGCACGCCGTGTGGGATATCGGCCAATAATTCACCCATGAAATATGTGCTATTGACCCGAGTGTGCGTTATTCCATTCAAGGCCCACTTATTTAAAAACATAGGTATGTAATTCTGGCAGCTCATCTATTATCATACAAATTATAAAAGGCTCATTCGATATTATTAGTAGAGCGCCGCTCTACTTTTTCGGTCTATTTGGGTGTGAGTGGTTTTCTGTATGATTAATTTCACGGCAATAACTTTGATTTTGTGGAATTGAGAACATAACTAACTCCATGTGTGTGTTAAGATTAACTTTTTTGGTTGCACCACGAAGCCAGAGATTTTAGATCAGATGAACACTGATATAAATGACGCATCAATTCCTATCATGTACAATACTATGTCAGCCATGTCTGTTATGTGACGTCACACGTGACCTTAGCAATACACTTTGACCCTCAGTGCTTTGACCTGCCTCGCAATACCAAGCTGCCAGTACTGTATACGACACGTGACCTACTATGATCCAATGTTGTTTGAATGTTGGCCCGCCGTCTCTGACATCGGCCGGCATTAAAACAACATTGGGTCAACGTCTCGTGTATGCTGGGAAGTGCACCTGTCAATAATAGTAGGCCTAATACGGCAACACTGACCAAATGTTGGGCCAGCGTCGTAGACGGTGTGCCAGCATTGAAACAACGCTGGCTGCATGTGATTGTCCAGCGGTATGCGTGTTTGCTTGTAAAGGCTGTATGGGCAGTCTGTCCCAGAGGCATACACAATACTCAGCTGACACAAGGAGACGTTGAATCAATGTGCGTTTAACATTTGTCCACCATCTACGACGCTGGACAAACGTTAAGCCAACTTTGATTCAACGTCTGGTCTCTCTGGCCTGCCAATACACATGTGTGGGGCCTATATAATATGCCTATCGGCCACTCACTGCCCAACAAAAAAAACAATCACTCGATGTGGCATTAATGTTGGACGAGCTTCATAGACGATGCTCTAACATTAAACCAGCAAAAAAAACAATTCATTTGTAGTAAAAACTTAGGCCTAGGGCCTACTGGTGCCTACAGTCTGAATACGTTCTGAAAACTTTAAAAACACCCCTCAGGCAATGCATAGCCTAATCCTGCTATGCTTAATGAATCTCATAGCCATATGCGAAGCCCCAGAAGTGACATTTAAATTAGGCTATTATTGTTTTCAACTCAACATCAAGTTATTAACTCACTAATTATATCGATAACTTTGCAATCTCAATATATCTAGGCTTATCGAGTTGTGAGTTCTATTATAGTGAGTTCTATTATAGTGAATCTATTTAATGTTGTCCTGCAGTCTCACACTGTTATTACGCTGGTCTATCATTAAATCAACATTGGCTCAACGACTGTGGCAGTGGAAGTAGTTAATCTGCCTCCTGACTCAGTTATTTCAATCTGAACACTACACACTGCCATCACATCTGAGCAAATAGCAGTAGGCCTACTAGCATGCAATGTGCCTAGGCTATTAAATTGTTTGCTAGACACGTTCTTTTTTTTAGATTTCTGGAACCAGTTAGATTGAAAAATTAAAAAAAAAAGTTTTTAAATTAAATAAATTAATTAAAATTAAATCAAATTTTTTTTTTGCGTATTTTTTTCAAATTCTGAAAAAAAAAATGAAAAAAAATTTTTTTTAATTTTTTTTTGATTTTTGGAACAAATTAGATTAAAAAATAATAAAAAAGTTTTTGAATATATTGACTTTTTTTAAGCTTTTTTACAAATTCTAAAAAAAATTTTTTTTCTAAATTTCCAAAACAAATTAGAATAAACAAGTAAATCTTTCTATATTTAAAAAAAAAAAAAAATTTTTTTGATTTCTGGAACCAGTTAGATTTAAAAATTTTAAAGAAAAGTTTTTTTCTTCGATTTTTTTTTTAATTTTAAAAAAAATAATTTTGTTCAATTTTTTTTTATTTTTGGAACAAATTAAATTAAAAAAAGAATAATGTTTTAATTAATTTAATTTTTGAATTTTATTATTTTTCTTCGAATTCTGAAAAAAATAGATTTAAATTTTTTTTTTGATTTTTAGAACAAATTAGATTAAAAACATTTTAAAGAAAAGTTTTTGAATTTATTAAATTTTGCATTTTTCGGATTTTGGAACTATTTAGATGAAAAAAAAAAACTTTTTGAATTTATTGAATTAAAAAAAAAAGATTTTTTTTTTGATTTTTTGACAAATTCTAAAAAAAAAATGATTTTTTTTTTCAATTTTTAAAACAAATTGGAATAAATAAAATAATTTTTTTTTAATTTGATCAATTTTTTCAATTTTTTTTTTTTTTATTCTGAAAAAAAAAATGATTTAGAAAAAAAAAAATGATTTTTGAAACAAAATAGATTAAAAAAAGAATAGTTTTTTTATTAATTTAATTTTTTTCAAATTTGTTTCTGAATAAAATAGACTTAAAAAAAAAAAAAAAAAATTTGCTTTACAGATTAAAAAAAATTTAAAGAAAAGTTTTTGAATTTATTAAATTATGCATTTTTTTTCGGATTTTTGAAACTATTTAGATTAAAAAATTTAAAAAAAAAAAGTTTTTGAATTTATTGAATTAAAAAAAAAGTTTTTTTAAAAATTCTAAAAAAAAATATTTTTTTATTTTTTTTAATTTTCTCAATTTTTAAAACAAATTATAATAGATTTTTTTTTTCAATTTTCTAAATTTTTTTTTTGGTTTTTTTCAAATTCTGAAAAAATAGATTTTTGATAAAAAAAAAAATAATAATTTTTGGAACAAATTAATTAAACAAAAGTTTTTGAATTTTTTAAATATAAAAAAAAAATCGTATTTATTTTCGTGTTTTTTTTTGTAATTCTAAAAAAAAAAGATTTAATTTTTTTTTTCAATTTTCTAAATTTTTAAAACAAATTAGATTTAACAAAAAAGTTTTTTTTTAATTTATTAATCAGATTAAATTCAAAATAATTTTTTTTTTTTTGAGTTTGTTTTACAAATTCTAAAAAAAAAAAAAAAACATTATTTTTATAATTTTCCTTAATCTTTGAAACAAATTAAATTAAAGAAATAGCTTTTTTTCAAATTTTTTTTCAATTTTCTAATTAATTTTTTTTTTAATATTTTAATTTTTTTCAATTTTTCTCAAGTTAGAAAAAAAAAATTAAAACAAAAAAAAATGATTTTTTGACTTCTAGAACCAGTTGGATTAAAAATTTTTAAAGAAAAGTTTTTGAATTGATTTGAGTATTATTTTAAATTCTAGGAAAAAAATTACATAAAAAAATTGTTTTTTAAATTTTTTGTTTTTTGGAATAAATTAGATTAAAAATGTTCAAAGAATTTTTCTTTAATTTTTTTAATTTAAAAAAAAAAAAAAATGTCGATTTTTTTCAAATTCTCAAAAAATAATTTTTTGAAATTTTTTTATTTTTTAATTTTTGAACCAAATTAGATTTATTAATTTTTTTTTTTTTTTTTTTTTTTTTTCAGATTCTAAAAAAAAAAATTTTTTGAACTATTTTTTTTGTGGATGAATTTTGTGCAATATTTTTTCGCGAAATTTTTTTTGTGCAATGTTTTTTTTCGCGGATGAATTTTGTGCAATATATTTTCGCGGAATTTTTGTGAACTTTTTTTTTCGTGGATTTTTTTTGCACTTTTTTTTCTTGCTTATGAATTTTGGGCAATATTTTTTTTCGCGGATTTTTTTGTGCACTATTTTTTTCGCGGATTTTTTTGTGCACTATTTTTTTTTGAGGACGAATTTTGTGGACTTTTTTTATCGCGGATTTTTTTTTCTGCACAATTTTTTTCGTGGATTTTTTTTTAGCACAATTTTTTTTAGCGGATGATTTTGTGCACTATTTTTTTCCTTGAATTTTTTGTGCACTATTTTTTTGTGGATGAATTTTGTGCAATATTGTTTCGCGGAATTTTTATTGTGCACTATTTTTTCCGCGGTTTTTTTTGTGCACTATTTTTTTTTGCGGATAAATTTTGCGCACTATTTTTTCAGAGATTTTTTTTGTGCACTTTTTTTTAGCGGATGAATCTCGTTCACTATTTTTTTTCACTGATTTTTTTGGGCACTATTTTTTTAGCGGTTTTTTTTTTGTGCACTATTTTTTTCGTGGATTTTTTTGTGCCCTATTTTTTTCGCGGATGAATTTTGTGCACTATTTTTTTCTTGAATTTTTTTTTTGCGCTTTTTTTTTTTCGCGGATGAATTTTCCTGTGCATTTTTTTTTATGGGAACTTTTTTTGTGCACAATTTTTTTTAACAGATTTTTTTTGTGCATTATTTTTTTGTGAATTTTTTGTGCACTATTTTTTTTAACGGATTTTTTTTGTGCATTATTTTTTTATGAATTTTTTGTGCACTATTTTTTTTTCGCGGATGAGTTTTATGCACTATTTTTTCTCTTGAATTTTTTTTGTGCACTATTATTTTTCGCGAATGAATTTTGTGCTCCAATTTTTATCGCGGATTTTTTTTCGTGCCCTATTTTTTCAAAGATTTTTATTTTTGTGCACAATTTTTTTCGCGGATGAATTTTGTGCACTATTTTTTTCGCGGATTTTTTTTGTGCACTATTTTTTTCGCGGATTTTTTTTTTGGCACTATTTTTTTCGCAATTTTTTTTTTTCATTATTTTTTTGCAGATTTTTTTTTGTGAATTATTTTTTTGGCAGATTTTTTTGTGCACTATTTTTTTAAGTAGATTTTTTTTGTGCACTAATTTTTTTAGCGGATTTTTTTGTGCACTATTTTTTTGGCAGAATTATTTTTGTGCATTATTTTTTTCGAGGTTTTTTTTTGTGTATTTTTTTATTTGCGGATTTTCTCGTGCACTATTTTTTTTCGCGAATGAATCTTGTGCATTATTTTTTTCTTGATTTTTTTGTGCATTTTTTTTCTTAAATTTTTTTTTTTTGCATAATTTTTTTTCGACGATTTTTTTTTGTGCTCTTTTTTTTCGTGGATTTTTTTGTGCTTAATTTTTTTTCGCGGAAGAATGTTCTGCACTATTTTTTTCTTAATTTTTTTTGTTCACTATTTTTTTTTGCGGTTGAATTTTGTGCACTATTTTTTTCGCGGTTTTTTTGTGCACCATTTTTTTCGCGAATTTTTTTTTCTGTGCACTTTTTTTTTCACGGATTTTTTTCGTGCATTATTTTTTTCGTTGATTTTTTCGTGCACTATTTTATTTTCGCTGATGAATTTTGTGCACTATTTTTTTTCTTAAATTTTTTTTTGTGCACTATTTTTTTTCCGAGATATATTTTGTGCACTTTATTTTTCGCGGATTTTTCTTGTAGGCCCTACATTATTTTTTTTTTGTGCACTGTTTTTTTATCGTAGATTTTTTTTGTGCATGATTTTTTTTAGCGGATTTTTTTGCGCATTATTTTTTTTCGTGGATTTTTTTGTGCACAATTTTTTTTAACGGATGAATTTCGTTCACTATTTTTTCAATGATTTTTTTCTCGGCACTTTTTTTTCGCGGATGAATTTTGGGCACTATTTTTTTCGCAGATTTTTTTGTGCATTTTTTTTTGCGGATTTTTTTTTGGCACTATTTTTTTTGTGGATGAACTTTGTGCAATATTTTTTCGCGAAATTTTTTTTTGTGCAATGTTTTTTTTTCGCGGATGAATTTTGTGCAATATATTTTCGCGGAATTTTTGTGAACTTTTTTTTTCGTGGATTTTTTTGTGCATTATTTTTTTTGCGGATGAATTTTGTGGACTATTTTTTCGCGGATTTTTTTGTGTTTTTTTATCGTGGATTTTTTTTGCACTTTTTTTTCTTGCTTATGAATTTTGTGCAATATTTTTTTTCGCGGATTTTTTTGTGCACTATTTTTTTCGTGGATTTTTTTGTGCACTATTTTTTTTTTGAGGTTGAATTTTGTGGACTTTTTTTTCCGCGGATTTTTTTTTCTGCACTATTTTTTTCGTGGATTTTTTTTTAGCACAATTTTTTTTAGCGGATGATTTTGTGCGGATGAATTTTGGGCAATATATTTTCGCGGAATTTTTGTGAACTTTTTTTTTCGTGGATTTTTTTGTGCATTATTTTTTTTTGCGGATGAATTTTGTGGACTATTTTTTTCGCGGATTTTTTTGTGTTTTTTTTCGTGGATTTTTTTGCTCTTTTTTTTCTTGCTTATGAATTTTGTGCAATATTTTTTTTCGCGGATTTTTTTGTGCACTATTTTTTTCGTGGATTTTTTTGTGCACTATTTTTTTTTGAGGATGAATTTTGTGGACTTTTTTTCGCGGATTTTTTTTTCTGCACTATTTTTTTCTTGGATTTTTTTTTAGCACAATTTTTTTTAGCGGATGATTTAGTGCACTATTTTTTCTTTTTTCCGCTGATGAATTTTCCTGTGCATTATTTTTTATGGGGACTTTTTTTGTGCACTATTTTTTTAAACGGATTTTTTTTGTGCATTATTTTTTTGTGAATTTTCTGTGCACTATTTTTTTTTCGCGGATGAGTTTTATGCACTATTTTTTTTCTTGAATTTTTTTTGTGCACTATTATTTTTCGCGAATGAATTTTGTGCTCCAATTTTTTTCGCGGATTTGTTTTCGTGCCCTATTTTTTCAAAGATTTTTATTTTTGTGCACAATTTTTTTCGCGGATGAATTTTGTGCACTATTTTTTTCGCGGATTTTTTTTGTGCACTATTTTTTTCGCGTATTTTTTTTTTGGCACTATTTTTTTCGCAATTTTTTTTTTTCATTATTTTTTTGCAGATTTTTTTTTGTGAATTATTTTTTTTGGCAGATTTAAAAAAATAGTGCACAAAAAAGTGCACTATTTTTTTAAGTAGATTTTTTTTGTGCACTAATTTTTTTAGCGGATTTTTTTTTGTGCACTGTTTTTTTCGTGGATTTTTCTGTAAATTATTTTTTTTGAGGATGAAATTTGTGCACAATTTTTTTTCGTAGATTTTTTTTGTGTTCTTTTTTTTTCGCGGATGAATTTAGTGCATTATTGTTTTCGAAGATTTATTTTGTGCACTATTTTTTTCGTAGATGAATTTTGTGCACTATTTTTTTCGCGGATTTTTTTTTGTGGGTTTTTTTGTGCACTATTTTTTTTTCGCTGATAAATTTTTTTGCATTTTTTTCTCCTGATTTTTTTTTGTGCACTATTTTTTCTTCGCCCATGAATTTTGTGCACTATTTTTTCTTAATCTTTTTGTGCCCCATTTTTTTTGCGGATGAATTTTGTGCACTTTTTTTCTCGCGAATTTTTTTTTGTGCACTATTTTTTTCGCGGATTTTTTCTGTGCATTATTTTTTATGTGGACTTTTTTTGTGCACTATTTTTTTAGCGGATTTTTTTGTGCATTATTTTTTTTGTGATTTTTTTGTGCACTATTTTTTTTCGCGGATGAATTTTATGCACTATTTTTTTTCTCAAATTTTTTTTGCGCTTTTTTTTTTTTCGCGGATGAATTTTCCTGTGCATTATTTTTTATGGGGACTCTTTTTGTGCACTATTTTTTTTAACGGATTTTTTTTGTGCATTATTTTTTTGTGAATTTTTTGTGCACTATTTTTTTTTCGCGGATGAATTTTATGCACTATTTTTTTCTTTAATTTTTTTTTGTGCTCTAATTTTTTTGGCGGATTTTTTTTTGTGTGCCCTATTTTTTCCGCAGATTTTTATTTTTGTGCACAATTTTTTTCGCGGATGAGTTTTGTGCACTATTTTTTTCACTGATTTTTTTTTGTGCACTATTATTTTTCGCGAATGAATTTTGTGCTCCAATTTTTTTCGCGGATTTGTTTTCGTGCCCTATTTTTTCAAAGATTTTTATTTTTGTGCACAATTTTTTTCGCGGATGAATTTTGTTCACTATTTTTTTCACGGATTTTTTTTGTGCACTAGTTTTTTCGCGTATTTTTTTTTGGCACTGTTTTTTTCGCAATTTTTTTTTTCATTATCTTTTTGCAGATTTTTTTTTGTGAATTTTTTTTTTTCGCATATTTTTTTGTGCACTATTTTTTTAAGTAGATTTTTTTGTGCACTAATTTTTTTAGCGGATTTTTTTTGTGCACTGTTTTTTTCGTGGATTTTTCTGTAAATTATTTTTTTAGAGGATGAAATTTGTGCACAATTTTTTTTCGTAGATTTTTTTTTGTGTTTTTTTTTTTTCGCGGATGAATTTACTGCATTATTGTTTTCGAGGATTTATTTTGTGCACTATTTTTTTCGTAGATGAATTTTGTGCACTATTTTTTTCGCGGATTTTTTTTTGTGGGTTTTTTTGTGCACTATGTTTTTTTCGCTGATAATTTTTTTTGCATTTTTTTCTCCTGATTTTTTTTATGCACTTTTTTTTCGTGGATTTTTTTGCGCACTATTTTTTCTTCGCCCATGAATTTTGTGCACTATTTTTTCTAAATCTTTTTGTGCCCCATTTTTTTTTCGCGGATGAATTTTGTGCACATTTTTTCTCGCGAATTTTTTTTTGTGCACTATTTTTTTTCGCGGATTTTTTCTGTGCATTGTTTTTTATGTGGACTTTTTTTGTACACTATTTTTTAGCAGATTTTTTTGTGCATTATTTTTTTTGTGATTTTTTTGTGCACTATTTTTTTTCGCGGATGAATTTTATGCACTATTTTTTTTCTCGAATTTTTTTTGCGCTTTTTTTTTTTTTTCGCGGATGAATTTTCCTGTGCGTTATTTTTTATGGGGACTATTTTTGTGCATTATTTTTTTTAACGGATTTTTTTTGTGCATTATTTTTTTGTGAATTTTTTGTGCACTATTTTTTTTTCGCGGATGAATTTTATGCACTATTTTTTTTCTTGAATTTTTTTTTGTGCACTATTATTTTTCGCGGATGAATTGTGTGCACTTTTTTTTCGCGGAAGTTTTTTGGTGCACTATTTTTTTCGAGAATTAATTTTGTGCTCTAATTTTTTTCGCGGATTTTTTTTTGTGTGCCCTATTTTTTCCGCAGATTTTTATTTTTGTGCACAATTTTTTTCGCGGATGAGTTTTGTGCACTATTTTTTCGCGGATTTTTTTTTGGCACTATTTTTTTCGCTATTTTTTTTTTGTGAATTATTTTTTTCGCAATTTTTTTTTTCCACTATTTTTTTGCAGATTTTTTTTGTGAATTATTTTTTTTTGGCAGATTTTTTTGAGCACAATTTTTTTTAGTGGTTTTTTTTGTGCACAAAATTTTTTCGCAGATTTTTTTTTTGTGCATAAATTTTTACTCGTATTTTTTTGTGCACTAATTTTTTTTGCGGATTTTTTTTTGTGCACTGTTTTTTTCGTGGATTTTTTTGTCTATTATTTTTTTAGAGGATGAAATTTGTGCATTATTTTTTTTCAAACATTTTTTTGTGCACTATTTTTTTCGTAGATTTTTTTTGTGCACTTTTTTTGTCGTGGATTTTTTTGTAATTTTTTTTTTTAAATGATGAAATTTGTGCACAATTTTTTTTCGTAGATTTTTTTGTGCATTATTTTTTTTAACGGATTTTTTGTGCACTTTTTTTTTTCGCGAATTTTTTTTGGGCACTATTTTATTCGCGGATTTTTCTTTGTGTATTATTTTTCTCGTGGATTTTTTTGTGCACTATTTTTTTTTTTAACTGATTTTTTTGTGCATTTTTTTTTCGCGATTTTTTTTAGCACTATTTTTTTTTTCGTGGATGAATTTTTGCACTATTTTTTTCGCAGATTTTTTTTGTGCACCATTTTTTTTTTGAGGATGAATTTTGTGGACTTTTTTATCGCGGATTTTTTTTTCTGTACTATTTTTTTTGTGGATTTTTTTTTAGCACAATTTTTTTTAGCACATGATTTTGTGCACTATTTTTTTCCTTGAATTTTTTGTGGACTATTTTTTTGTGGATGAATTTTGTGCAATATTGTTTTGCGGAATTTTTATTGTGCACTATTTTTTCCGCGGTTTTTTTGTGCACTATTTTTTTTTGCGGATAAATTTTGTGCACTATTTTTTCATAGATTTTTTTTGTGCACTTTTTTTTCGCGGATGAATTTCGTTCACTATTTTTTTTCACTGATTTTTTTTGGGCACTATTTTTTTAGCGGTTTTTTTTTTGTGCACTATTTTTTTTGCGGTTGAATTTTGTGCACTATTTTTTTTCGCGGTTTTTTTGTGCACCATTTTTTTTGCGGATTTTTTTTTGTGCATGGTTTTTTTCGTGGATTTTTTTGTCTATTATTTTTTTAGAGGATGAAATTTGTGCATTATTTTTTTTCAAACATTTTTTTTGTGCACTATTTTTTTCGTAGATTTTTTTTGTGCACTTTTTTTTTCGTGGATTTTTTTGTAATTTTTTTTTTTAAATGATGAAATTTGTGCACAATTTTTTTTCGTAGATTTTTTTGTGCATTATTTTTTTTAACGGATTTTTTGTGCACTTTTTTTTTTCGCGAATTTTTTTTGGGCACTATTTTATTCGCGGATTTTTCTTTGTGTACTATTTTTCTCGTGGATTTTTTTGTGCACTATTTTTTTTTTTAACTGATTTTTTTGTGCACTTTTTTTTTCGCGATTTTTTTTAGCACTATTTTTTTTTCGTGGATGAATTTTTGCACTATTTTTTTCGCAGATTTTTTTTGTGCACCATTTTTTTTTTGAGGATGAATTTTGTGGACTTTTTTATCGCGGATTTTTTTTTCTGTACTATTTTTTTTGTGGATTTTTTTTTAGCACAATTTTTTTTAGCAGATGATTTTGTGCACTATTTTTTTCCTTGAATTTTTTGTGCACTATTTTTTTGTGGATGAATTTTGTGCAATATTGTTTTGCGGAATTTTTATTGTGCACTATTTTTTCCGCGGTTTTTTTTGTGCACTATTTTTTTTTGCGGATAAATTTTGTGCACTATTTTTTAAGAGATTTTTTTTGTGCACTTTTTTTTGGCGGATGAATTTCGTTCACTATTTTTTTTCACTGATTTTTTTTGGGCACTATTTTTTTAGCGGTTTTTTTTTGTGCACTATTTTTTTCGTGGATTTTTTTGTGCCCTATTTTTTTTGCGGATGAATTTTGTGCACTATTTTTTTCTTGAATTTTTTTTTTGCGCTTTTTTTTTTTTTCGCGGATGAATTTTCCTGTGCATTATTTTTTATGGGAACTTTTTTTTGTGCACTATTTTTTTTAACGGATTTTTTTTGTGCATTATTTTTTTATGAATTTTTTGTGCACTATTTTTTTTCGCGGATGAGTTTAATGCACTATTTTTTTTATTGAATTTTTTTTTGTGCACTATTATTTTTCGCGAATGAATTTTGTGCTCCAATTTTTTTCGCGGATTTTTTTTCGTGCCCTATTTTTTCAAAGATTTTTATTTTTGTGCACAATTTTTTTCGCGGATGAATTTTGTGCACAATTTTTTTGCTGATTTTTTTGTGCACAATTTTTTTGCAGATTTTTTTTTGTGAATTATTTTTTTTGGCAGATTATATTATGCACTATTTTTTTTAAGTAGATTTTTTTTGTGCACTAATTTTTTTAGGTGATTTTTTTTTGTGCACTATTTTTTTGGCAGATTTATTTTTGTGCATTATTTTTTTCGTGGTTTATTTTTGTGTATTTTTTTTTTTGCGGATTTTTTCGTGCACTATTTTTTTTCGCGAATGAATCTTGTGCATTATTTTTTTCTTGATTTTTTTGTGCATTTTTTTTCTTAATTTTTTTTATTTTGCATAATTTTTTTTCGACGATTTTTTTTTGTGCTCTATTTTTTCGTGGATTTTTTTGCGCTTAATTTTTTTTCGCGGAAGAATGTTCTGCACTATTTTTTTCTTAATTTTTTTGTTCACTATTTTTTTTGCAGTTGAATTTTGTGCACTATTTTTTTTCGCGGTTTTTTTGTGCACCATTTTTTCTCGCGAATTTTTTTTTCTGTGCACTTTTTTTTTCACGGATTTTTTTGTGCATTATTTTTTCTCGTTGATTTTTTCGTGCACTATTTTATTTTCGCGGATGAATTCTGTGCACTATTTTTTTTCTTAAATTTTTTTTTGTGCACTATTTTTTTCCCAGATATATTTTGTGCACTTTATTTTTCGCGGATTTTTCTTGTAGGCCCTACATTATTTTTTTTCGCGGATTTTTTTTGTGTGCACTGTTTTTTTATCGTAGATTTTTTTTTGTGAATTATTTTTTTTGGCAGATTATATTATGCACTATTTTTTTTAAGTAGATTTTTTTTGTGCACTAATTTTTTTAGGTGATTTTTTTTTGTGCACTATTTTTTTGGCAGATTTATTTTTGTGCATTATTTTTTTCGTGGTTTATTTTTGTGTATTTTTTTTTTTGCGGATTTTTTCGTGCACTATTTTTTTTCGCGAATGAATCTTGTGCATTATTTTTTTCTTGATTTTTTTGTGCATTTTTTTCTTAAATTTTTTTATTTTGCATAATTTTTTTTCGACGATTTTTTTTTGTGCTCTATTTTTTCGTGGATTTTTTTGTGCTTAATTTTTTTTCGCGGAAGAATGTTCTGCACTATTTTTTTCTTAATTTTTTTGTTCACTATTTTTTTTGCAGTTGAATTTTGTGCACTATTTTTTTTCGCGGTTTTTTTGTGCACCATTTTTTCTCGCGAATTTTTTTTTCTGTGCACTTTTTTTTTCACGGATTTTTTTGTGCATTAATTTTTCTCGTTGATTTTTTCGTGCACTATTTTATTTTCGCGGATGAATTCTGTGCACTATTTTTTTTCTTAAATTTTTTTTTGTGCACTATTTTTTTCCCAGATATATTTTGTGCACTTTATTTTTCGCGGATTTTTCTTGTAGGCCCTACATTATTTTTTTTCGCGGATTTTTTTTGTGTGCACTGTTTTTTTATCGTAGATTTTTTTTGTGCACGATTTTTTTTAGCGGATTTTTTTGCGCATTATTTTTTTTCGTGGATTTTTTTGTGCACAATTTTTTTTAACGGATGAATTTCCTTCACTATATTTTTCAATGATTTTTTTCTCGGCACTTTTTTTTCGCGGATGAATTTTGAACACTATTTTTTTCGCAGATTTTTTTGTGCATTTTTTTTTTGCGGATTTTTTTTTGGCACTATTTTTTTTGTGGATGAATTTTGTGCAATATTTTTTCGCGAAATTTTTTTTGTGCAATGTTTTTTTTTTCGCGGATGAATTTTGTGCAATATATTTTCGCGGAATTTTTGTGAACTTTTTTTTCGTGGATTTTTTTGTGCATTATTTTTTTTTGCGGATGAATTTTGTGGACTATTTTTTTCGCGAATTTTTTTTGTGTTTTTTTTTCGTTGATTTTTTTTGCACTTTTTTTTTTTGCTTATGAATTTTGTGCAATATTTTTTTTCGCGGATTTTTTTGTGGACTTTTTTTTTCGCGGATTTTTTTTCTGCACTATTTTTTTCGTGGATTTTTTTTTAGCACAATTTTTTTTAGCGGATGATTTTGTGCACTATTTTTTTCCTTGAATTTTTTGTGCACTATTTTTTTGTGGATGAATTTTGTGCAATATTTTTTCGCGGAATTTTTATTGTGCACTATTTTTTCCGCGTTTTTTTTGTGCATAATTTTTTTTTGCGGATAAATTTTGTGCACTATTTTTTCAGAGATTTTTTTTGTGCACTTTTTTTTCGCGGATGAATTTCGTTCGCGATTTTTTTTTAGCACTATTTTTTTTTCGTGGATGAATTTTGTGCACTATTTTTTTCCTGAATTTTTTTTTTCGCGCTTTTTTCTTTTTTCCGCGGATGAATTTTCCTGTGCATTATTTTTTATGGGGACTTTTTTTGTGCACTATTTTTTTTAACGGATTTTTTTGTGCATTATTTTTTTGTGAATTTTCTGTGCACTATTTTTTTTTCGCGGATGAGTTTTATGCACTATTTTTTTTCTTTAATTTTTTTTGTGCACTATTATTTTTTGCGAATGAATTTTGTGCTCCAATTTTTTTCGCGGATTTTTTTTCGTGCCCTATTTTTTCAAAGATTTTTATTTTTGTGCACAATTTTTTTCGCGGATGAATTTTGTGCACTATTTTTTTCGCTGATTTTTTTGTGCACTATTTTTTTCGCGTATTTTTTTTTTGGCACTATTTTTTTCGCAATTTTTTTTTTCCATTATTTTTTTGCAGATTTTTTTTTGTGAATTATTTTTTTTGGCAGATTTTTTTGTGCACTATTTTTTTAAGTAGATTTTTTTTGTGCACTAATTTTTTTAGCGGATTTTTTTTTGTGCACTATTTTTTTGGCAGATTTATTTTTGTGCATTATTTTTTTCGTGGTTTATTTTTGTGTATTTTTTTTTTTTGCGGATTTTTTTGTGCACTTTTTTTTTCGCGAATAAATCTTGTGCATTATTTTTTTCTTTATTTTTTTTTGCATTTTTTTTTTTTATTTATTTTTTTTGCATAATTTTTTTTCGACGATTTTTTTTTGTGCTCTATTTTTTCGTGGATTTTTTTCGTGTTTAATTTTTTTTCGCGGAAGAATGTTCTGCACTATTTTTTTCTTAATTTTTTTGCTCACTTTTTTTTTTGCGGTTGAATATTGTGCACTATTTTTTTTCGCGGTTTTTTTGTGCACCATTTTTTTTCGCGATTTTTTTTTTCTGTGCACTTTTTTTTTCACGGATTTTTTTTGTGCATTATTTTTTTCGTTGATTTTTTCGTGCACTATTTTATTTTCGCGGATGAATTTTGTGCACTATTTTTTTTTCTTAAATTTTTTTTTGTGCACTATTTTTTTCCCAGATATATTTTGTGCACTTTATTTTTCGCGGATTTTTCTTGTAGGCCCTACATTATTTTTTTTCGCGGATTTTTTTTTTGTGCACTGTTTTTTTATCTTTGATTTTTTTTGTGCACGATTTTTTTTAGCGGATTTTTTCGCGCATTATTTTTTTTCGTGGATTTTTTCGTGCACAATTTTTTTAACGGATGAATTTCGTTCACTATATTTTTCAAGGAATTTTTTTCTCGGCACTTTTTTTTCGCAGATGAATTTTGGGCACTATTTTTTTCGCAGATTTTTTTGTGCATTTTTTTTTGCGGATTTTTTTTTGGCACTTTTTTTTTTGTGGATGAATTTTGTGCAATGTTTTTTCGCGAAATTTTTTTTGTGCAATGTTTTTTTTTCGCGGATGAATTTTGTGCAATATATTTTCGCGGAATTTTTGTGAACTTTTTTTTTCGTGGATTTTTTTGTGCATTATTTTTTTTTGCGGATGAATTTTGTGGACTATTTTTTTCGCGGATTTTTTTTGTGTTTTTTTTTCGTGGATTTTTTTGCACTTTTTTTTCTTGCTTATGAATTTTGTGCAATATTTTTTTTCGCGGATTTTTTTGTGCACTTTTTTTTTCGTGGATTTTTTTGTGCACTATTTTTTTTTTGAGGATGAATTTTGTGGACTTTTTTTTTCGCGGATTTTTTTTCTGCACTATTTTTTTCGTGGATTTTTTTCAGCACAATTTTTTCTTGCGGATGAATTTTGTGCAATATTTTTTCGCGGAATTTTTATTGTGCACTATTTTTTCCGCGGTTTTTTTGTGCATTATTTTTTTTTGCGGATAAATTTTGTGCACTATTTTTTCAGAGATTTTTTTGTGCACTTTTTTTTCGCGGATGAATTTCGTTCACTAGTTTTTTTCACTGATTTTTTTTGGGCACTTTTTTTGTGCACTATTTTTTTAGCGGATTTTTTATGTGCATTATTTTTTCTGTGATTTTTTTGTGCACTATTTTTTTTCGCGGATGAATTTTATGCACTATTTTTTTTCTTGAATTTTTTTTGCGCTTTTTTTTTTTTTTTTCGCGGATGAATTTTCCTGTGCATTATTTTTTATGGGGACTATTTTTGTGCACTATTTTTTTTAGCGGATTTTTTTGTGCATTATTTTTTTGTGAATTTTTTGTGCACTATTTTTTTTTCGCGGATGAGTTTTATGCACTATTTTTTTTCTTGAATTTTTTTTGTGCACTATTATTTTTCGCGGATGTGTGCACTTTTTTTTCGCGGAAGTTTTTTGGTGCACTATTTCTTTCGAGAATTAATTTTGTGCTCTAATTTTTTTCGCGGATTTTTTTTTGTGTGCCCTATTTTTTCCGCAGATTTTTATTTTTGTGCACAATTTTTTTCGCGAATGAGTTTTGTGCACTATTTTTTTCGCAGATTTTTTTTTGTGCACTATTTTTTTCGCGGATTTTTTTTTGTCACAATTTTTTTCGCTATTTTTTTTTTGTGAATTATTTTTTTCGCTATTTTTTTTTTCAACTATTTTTTTTGCAGATTTTTTTTGTGAATTATTTTTTTTTGGCAAATTTTTTTGAGCACAATTTTTCTTAGTGTTTTTTTTTGTGCACAAAATTTTTCGCAGATTTTTTTTTGTGCTTAAATTTTTACGCGGATTTTTTTGTGCACTAATTTTTTTTGCGGATTTTTTTGTGCACTGTTTTTTTCGTGAATTTTTTTGTCTATTATTTTTTTAGAGGATGAAATTTGTGCATTTTTTTTTTCAAACATTTTTTTTGTGCACTATTTTTTTCGTAGATTTTTTTTGTGCACTTTTTTTCTCGTGGATTTTTTTGTAAATTTTTTTTTTAGAGGATGAAATTTGTGCACAATTTTTTTTCGTAGATTTTTTTTGTGCATAAATTTTTACGCGGATTTTTTTGTGCACTAATTTTTTTCGCAGATTTTTTTTTGTGCATAAATTTTTACGCGGATTTTTTTGTGCACTAATTTTTTTTGCGGATTTTTTTTTGTGCACTGTTTTTTATGTGGATTTTTTTGTCTTTTATTTTTTTAGAGGATGAAGTTTGTGCATTATTTTTTTTCGTAGATTTTTTTTGTGCACTATTTTTTTCGTAGATTTTTTTTGTGAACTTTTTTTTTCGTGGATTTTTTTGTAAATGTTTTTTTTTAGAGGATGAAATTTGTGCACAATTTTTTTCCGTAGATTTTTTTGTGCATTATTTTTTTTAACGGATTTTTTGTGCACTTTTTTTTTCGCGAATTTTTTTTGGGCACTATTTTCTTCGCGGATTTTTTTTTGTGCACTATTTGTCTCGTGGATTTTTTTGTGCACTATTTTTTAAACTGATTTTTTTGTGCACTTTTTTTTTCGCGTTTTTTTTTTAGCACTATTTTTTTTTCGTGGATGAATTTTTGCACTATTTTTTTCACTGATTTTTTTTGTGCACCATTTTTTTTTCGTGAACGAATTTTGTGCACTTTTTTTTTTTTTTTAATATTTTTCGTACACTATTTTTTTCGCAGAATGTTTTTGTGCACTATTTTTTTCGCTGATTTTTTTTTGTGCACTATTTTTTTCGCGGATTTTTTTTTGGCACTTTTTTTTTCGCTATTTTTTTTTGTGAATTATTTTTTTCGCCATTTTTTTTTTCCATTATTTTTTTGCAGATTTTTTTTGTGAATTATTTTTTTTTGGCAGATTTTTTTGAGCACAATTTTTTTTAGTGGTTTTTTTTTGTCACAAAATTTTTTCGCAGATTTTTTTTTTGTGCATAAATTTTTACATGGATTTTTTTGTGCAATAATTTTTTTTGCGGATTTTTTTTTGTGCACTGTTTTTTTCGTGGATTTTTTTGTGCATTATTTTTTTTGCGGATGAATTTTGTGGACTATTTTTTTCGCGGATTTTTTTTGTGTTTTTTTTTCGTGGATTTTTTTTGCACTTTTTTTCTTGCTTATGAATTTTGTGCAATATTTTTTTTCGCGGATTTTTTTGTGCACTTTTTTTTTCGTTGATTTTTTTGTGCACGATTTTTTTTTTGAGGATGAATTTTGTGGACATTTTTTTCGAGGATTTTTTTTTCTGCACTATTTTTTTCGTGGATTTTTTTTAACACATTTTTTTTTAGCAGATGATTTTGTGCACTATTTTTTCAGAGATTTTTTTTGTGCACTTTTTTTTCCCGAATGAATTTTGTTCACTATTTTTTTCACTGATTTTTTTTGGGCACTATTTTTTTAGCGGTTTTTTTTTTGTGCACTATTTTTTTCGTGGATTTTTTTGTGCCCTATTTTTTTCGCGGATGAATTTTGTGCACTATTTTTTTCCTGAATTTTTTTTTTCGCGTTTTTTTCTTTTTTCCGCTTTTTTTGTGCACTAATTTTTTTGCGGATTTTTTTTTGTGCACTGTTTTTTTCGTGGATGTTTTTGTGCATTATTTTTTTTTGCGGATGAATTTTGTGAACTATTTTTTTCGCGGATTTTTTTTGTGTTTTTTTTTCGTGGATTTTTTTTGCAGTTTTTTTTCTTGCTTATGAATTTTGTGCAATATTTTTTTTCGCGGATTTTTTTGTGCACTTTTTTTTTCGTGAATTTTTTTGTGCACTATTTTTTTTTTGAGGATGAATTTTGTGGACTTTTTTTTCGAGGATTTTTTTTTCTGCACTATTTTTTTCGTGGATTTTTTTTAACACATTTTTTTTTAGCAGATGATTTTGTGCACTATTTTTTTCCTTGAATTTTTTGTGCACTATTTTTTTGTGGATGAATTTTGTGCAATATTTTTTCGCGGAATTTTTATTGTGCACTATTTTTTCCGCGTTTTTTTTGTGCATTATTTTTTTTGCGAATAAATTTTGTGCACTATTTTTTCAGAGATTTTTTTGGTGCACTTTTTTTTCGCGGATGAATATCGTTCACTATTTTTTTCACTGATTTTTCTTGGGCACTATTTTTTTAGCGTTTTTTTTTTGTGCACTATTTTTTTCGTGGATTTTTTTGTGCCTAATTTTTTTCGCGGATGAATTTTGTGCACTATTTTTTTCCTGAATTTTTTTTTTCGCGCTTTTTTCTTTTTTCCGCGGATGAATTTTCCTGTGCATTATTTTTTATGGGACTTTTTTTGTGCACTATTTTTTTTAACGGATTTTTTTGTGCATTATTTTTTTGTGAATTTTATGTGCACTATTTTTTTTTCGCGGATGAGTTTTATGCACTATTTTTTTTGTTTAATTTTTTTTGTGCACTATTATTTTTCGCGAATAAATTTTGTGCTCCAATTTTTTTCGCGGATTTTTTTGCCCTATTTTTTCAAAGATTTTTATTTTTGTGCACAATTTTTTTCGCGGATGAATTTTGTGCACTATTTTTTTCGCGATTTTTTTTCTGTGCACTTTTTTTTTCACGGATTTTTTTTGTGCATTATTTTTTTTCGTTGATTTTTTGTGCACTATTTTATTTTCGCGGATGAATTTTGTGCACTATTTTTTTTCTTCAATTTTTTTTGTGCACTATTTTTTTCGCAGATATATTTTGTGCACTTTATTTTTCGCGGATTTTTCTTGTAGGCCCTACATTATTTTTTTTCGCGGATTTTTTTTTGTGCACTGTTTTTTTCATGGATTTTTTGTAAAATTTTTTTTAGAGGATGAAATTTGTGCACAATTTTTTTTCGTAGATTTTTTTTTATGTACTATTTTTTTTCGCGGATGAATTTAGTGCATTATTTTTTTCGAGGATTTTTTTTGTGCACTATTTTCTTCGTGGATTTGTTTGTCTATTATTTTTTTAGAGGATGAAATTTGTGCATTTTTTTTTCAAGGATTATTTTTGTTTACTATTTTTTTCATGAATTTTTTTGTTTATAATTTTTTGAGAGGATGAAATTTGTGCACAATTTTTTTTCGTAGATTTTTTTTTTGTACACTATTTTTTTTGCGGATGAATTTTGGGCAAAACTTTTTTCGGAGATTTTTTTTGTTCACTATTTTTTAAGCGGATTTTTTTTGTGCAGTTTTTTTTTCGCAGATGAATTTTGTGCACTAATTTTTTCTTGGTTTTTTTTTGTGCAATATCTTTTTCGTGGATGAATTTTGTGCAATATTTTTTTTCGCGGATTTTTTTTCGTGGGTTTTTTTGTGCACTATTTTTTTTCGCTGATAAATTTTGTGCACTTTTTTTCTCGCTGATTTTTTTTTGTGCACTTTTTTTTTTGTGCACTATTTTTTTTCGCGGATGAATTTTGTGCACTTTTTTCTAACGAATTTTTTTTTGTGCACCATTTTTTTTCGCGATTTTTTTCTGTGCATTATTTTTTATGGGGACTTTTTTTGTGCACTATATTTTTAGCGGATTTTTTTGTGCATTATTTTTGTTGTTAATTTTTTGTGCACTATTTTTTTTCGTAGATGAATTTTATGCACTATTTTTTTTCTTGAATTTTTTTTGTGCACTATTATTTTTCGCGGATGAATTTTTTGCACTTAATTTTCGCGGATGTTTTTTTTGTGCCCTATTTCTTCCGCAGATTTTTATTTATGTGCACAATTTTTTTCGCGGATGAATTTTGTGCACTATTTTTTTGGCTGATTTTTTTGTGCACTATTTTTTTTGCGGATTTTTTTTTTTGCTTTATTTTTTTCGCAAATTTCTTTTGTGAATTATTTTTTTTGGCTGATTTTTTTGTGAACTATTTTTTTTGCGGATTTTTTTGTGCACATTTTTAACGCAGATTTTTTTTTGCACTATTTTTGTCGTGGATTTTTTTTACCTTTATTTTTTTCGAGGATGAATTTTGTGCTCTACATTTTTCGTGGATTTTTCTTGTAGGCCCTACATTATTTTTTTTTCGCGGATTTTTTTTCGTCCATTTGTTGTTTGTGGATTTTTTTGTGGACATTTTTTTTAGCCAATTTTTTTTGCGCATTATTATTTTTCGTAGATTTTTTTGTGCAGAATTTTTTTTCGCGAATAAATTTTGTGCACTATTTTTAATCTAATTTTTTTTGTGCACTATTTTTTTCTTCAATTTTTTAGAGCATTTTTTTTTTCGCAAATTTTTTTTGTGCATTTTTTTTTCGACGATTTTTTTTGTGCACTATGTTTTTTTTCGCGGAGAAATTTTGTGCACTATTATTTTTTCTTGATTTTTTTTGTGCAGTATTTTTTTTTGGCGGATGAATTTTGTGCACTATTTTTTTGGCAGATTTATTTTTGTGCATTATTTTTTTCGTGGATTTTTTTTGTGTTTTTTTTTTTTTGCGGATTTTGTGCACTATTTTTTTCGCGATTTTTTTTCTGTGCACTTTTTTTTTCACGGATTTTTTTTGTGCATTATTTTTTTTCGTTGATTTTTTGTGCACTATTTTATTTTCGCGGATGAATTTTGTGCACTATTTTTTTTCTTCAATTTTTTTTGTGCACTATTTTTTTCGCAGATATATTTTGTGCACTTTATTTTTCGCGGATTTTTCTTGTAGGCCCTACATTATTTTTTTTCGCGGATTTTTTTTTGTGCACTGTTTTTTTCATGGATTTTTTGTAAAATTTTTTTTAGAGGATGAAATTTGTGCACAATTTTTTTTCGTAGATTTTTTTTTATGTACTATTTTTTTTCGCGGATGAATTTAGTGCATTATTTTTTTCGAGGATTTTTTTTGTGCACTATTTTCTTCGTGGATTTGTTTGTCTATTATTTTTTTAGAGGATGAAATTTGTGCATTTTTTTTTCAAGGATTATTTTTGTTTACTATTTTTTTCATGAATTTTTTTGTTTATAATTTTTTGAGAGGATGAAATTTGTGCACAATTTTTTTTCGTAGATTTTTTTTTTGTACACTATTTTTTTTGCGGATGAATTTTGGGCAAAACTTTTTTCGGAGATTTTTTTTGTTCACTATTTTTTTTCGTAGATGAATTTTATGCACTATTTTTTTTCTTGAATTTTTTTTGTGCACTATTATTTTTCGCGGATGAATTTTTTGCACTTAATTTTCGCGGATGTTTTTTTTGTGCCCTATTTCTTCCGCAGATTTTTATTTATGTGCACAATTTTTTTCGCGGATGAATTTTGTGCACTATTTTTTTGGCTGATTTTTTTGTGCACTATTTTTTTTGCGGATTTTTTTTTTTGCTTTATTTTTTTCGCAAATTTCTTTTGTGAATTATTTTTTTTGGCTGATTTTTTTGTGAACTATTTTTTTTGCGGATTTTTTTGTGCACATTTTTAACGCAGATTTTTTTTTGCACTATTTTTGTCGTGGATTTTTTTTACCTTTATTTTTTTCGAGGATGAATTTTGTGCACTATTTTTAATCTAATTTTTTTTGTGCACTATTTTTTTCTTCAATTTTTTAGAGCATTTTTTTTTTCGCAAATTTTTTTTGTGCATTTTTTTTTCGACGATTTTTTTTGTGCACTATGTTTTTTTTCGCGGAGAAATTTTGTGCACTATTATTTTTTCTTGATTTTTTTTGTGCAGTATTTTTTTTTGGCGGATGAATTTTGTGCACTATTTTTTTGGCAGATTTATTTTTGTGCATTATTTTTTTCGTGGATTTTTTTTGTGTTTTTTTTTTTTTGCGGATTTTTTTGTGCACTATTTTTTTCGCGAATGAATTTTGTGCACTATTTTTTTTCATGATTTTTTTTGTGCACTATTTTTATCGCGGATTTTTTTTTGTGCACTATTTTTTTTTTGCGGATCAATTTTGTGCACTTTTTCTTTTGCAGATTTTTTTTGTGCACTATTTTTCTTGTAAAGGATTTATTTTTGTGCATTATTTTTGTCACGGATTTTTTTTGTGCACTATTTTTTTTCGCGGATGAATTTTGTGCACTTTTTTCTCGTATATTTTTTTGTGCATTAGTTTTTTTAACGGATTTTTTGTGCACTTTTTTTTTCGCGAATTTTTTTTGGGCACTATTTTTTTCGCGGATTTTTTTTTGTGCACTATTTTTCTCGTGGATTTTTTTGTGCACTATTTTTTTTAACTGATTTTTTTGTGCACTTTTTTTTCGCGAGTTTTTTTTGAGCACTATTTTTTTTTCGTGGATGAATTTTTAAACTATTTTTTTCGCAGATTTTTTTTGTGCACCATTTTTTTTTCGTGAACGAATTTTGTGCACTTTTTTTTTTGTTTCTATTTTTCGTACACTATTTTTTTCGCGGAATGTTTTTGTGCACAATTTTTTTTCGTGGATTTTTTGTGCACTATTTTTTTGTGGATTATTTTGTGCACAATTTTTTTAGCGGATTAATATTTGTGCATTATTTTTTTCGTTGATTTATTTTTGTGCATTATTTTTTTTTTGCGGATTTTTTTGTGCATTTTTTTTTCAGCGGATTTTTTTGTGAATTTTTTTTAGCGGATTTTTTTGTGCACTATTTCACAGATTTTTTGTGCACTATTTTTTTTTGCGGATGAATTTTGTGCACTATTTTTTTAGCTGATTTTTTTGTGCACTATTTTTTTCGTGGATTTTTTTGTGCACTTTTTTTTCAGCGGATTTTTTTGTGCATTTTTTTTTAGCGGATTTTTTTGTGCACTATTTCACAGATTTTTTCGTGCACTATTTTTTTTGCGGATGAATTTTGTGCACTATTTTTTTTGCTGATGAATTTTCTGCACTATTTTTTTTCGCGGTTTTTTTGTGCACCATTTTTTTTTGCGGTTTTTTTTTCTGTGCACTTTTTGTTTTCGCGGATTTTTTTGTGCATTATTTTTTTTTGTTGATTTTTTTGTGCACTATTTTATTTTCGCGGATGAATTTTGTGCACTATTTTTTTTCTTGAATTTTGTTTTGTGCACTATTTTGATTTCACAGATATATTTTGTGCACTATTTTTTTTCGCAGATTTTTCTTGGAGGCCCTACATTATTTTTTTTCATGGATTTTTTTGTGCACTATTTTTTTTTCGCGGATGAATTTTGTGCACTATTTTTTCTTTAATTTTTTAGTGCACTATTTTTTTCCGCTAATTTTTTTCTGTGCATTATTTTTTTCGTGGATTTTTTTTGTGCATTATTTTTTTTTCACCAATCAATTTTGTGCATTTTTTTTCTTAATTTTTTTTTTTGCATATTTTTTTCGACGATTTTTTTTGTGCTCTTTTTTTCGTGGATTTTTATTTTGTGCTTTATTTTTTTTCGCGGAAGAATTTTCTGCACTATTTTTTTCTTAATTTTTTTGTTCACTATTTTTTTTTGCGGTTGAATTTTGTGCACTATTTTTTTCGCGGTTTTTTTGTGCACCATTTTTTTCGCGATTTTTTTTTCTGTTCACTTTTTTTTTCACGGATTTTTTGTGCATTATTTTTTTTCGTTCATTTTTTTGTGCACTATTTTATTTTCGCGGATGAATTTTGTGCACTATTTTTTTTCTTTAATTTTTTTTGTGCACTATTTTTTTTCGCAGATATATTTTGTGCACTTTATTTTTCGCGGATTTTTCTTGTAGGCCCTACATTATTTTTTTTCGCGGATTTTTTTTGTGCACTGTTTTTTTCATGGATTTTTTGTAAAATTTTTTTTAGCGGATGAAATTTGTGCACAATTTTTTTTCGTAGATTTTTTTTTTATGTACTATTTTTTTTCGCGGATGAATTTAGTGCATTATTTTTTTCGAGGATTTTTTTTGTGCACTATTTTCTTCGTGGATTTGTTTGTCTATTATTTTTTTAGAGGATGAAATTTGTGCATTTTTTTTTCAAGGATTATTTTTGTTTACCATTTTTTTCATGATTTTTTTTGTTGATTATTTTTTGAGAGGATGAAATTTGTGCACAATTTTTTTTCGTAGATTTTTTTTTTGTACACTATTTTTTTGCGGATGAATTTTGGGCAAAACTTTTTTCGGAGATTTTTTTTGTTCACTATTTTTTAAGCGGATTTTTTTTGCGCAGTTTTTTTTTCGCAGATGAATTTTGTGCACTAATTTTTTCTTGATTTTTTTTTTGTGCAATATCTTTTTCGTGGATGCATTTTGTGCAATATTTTTTTTCGCGGATTTTTTTTTGTGGGTTTTTTTGTGCACTATTTTTTTTCATGATAAATTTTGTGCACTTTTTTTCTCGCTGATTTTTTTTTGTGCACTTTTTTTTTGTGGATTTTTTTGTGCACTATTTTTTTTCGCGGATGAATTTTGTGCACTTTTTTCTAACGAATTTTTTTTGTGCACCATTTTTTTTCGCGATTTTTTTCTGTGCATTATATTTTATGGGGACTTTTTTTGTGCACTATTTTTTTAGCGGATTTTTTTGTGCATTATTTTTTTTGTTAATTTTTTGTGCACTATTTTTTTTCGTAGATGAATTTTATGCACTATTTTTTTCTTGAATTTTTTTTGTGCACTATTATTTTTCGCGGATGAATTTTGTGCACTTTTTTTTCGCGGATGTTTTTTTTGTGCCCTATTTCTTCCGCAGATTTTTATTTATGTGCACAATTTTTTTCGCGGATGAATTTTGTGCACTATTTTTTTGGCTGATTTTTTTGTGCACTATTTTTTTTGCGGATTTTTTTTTTGCACTATTTTTTTCGCAAATTTCTTTTGTGAATTATTTTTTTTGGCTGATTTTTTTGTGAACTATTTTTTTAGCGGATTTTTTTGTGCACATTTTTAACGCAGATTTTTTTTTCTTGCACAATTTTTTATGCGGATTTTTTTGTGCACTAATGTTTTTAGGGGATTTTTTTTGCACTATTTTTGTCGTGGATTTTTTTGACCTTTATTTTTTTCGAGGATGAATTTTGTGCACTACATTTTTCGTGGATTTTTCTTGTAGGCCCTACATTATTTTTTTTCGCGGATTTTTTTTCGTCCATTTTTTGTTTGTGGATTTTTTAGTGCACTATTTTTTTTAGCCAATTTTTTTGCGCATTATTATTTTTCGTAGAATTTTTTTGTGCAGAATTTTTTTTCGCGGATAAATTTTGTGCACTATTTTTAATCTAATTTTTTTTGTGCACTATCTTTTTCTTGAATTTTTTAGAGCATTTTTTTCGAGGATTTTTTTTGTGCACTATGTTTTTTTACGCGGATAAATTTTGTGCACTATTATTTTTTCATGATTTTTTTTGTGCAGTATTTTTTTTTGGCGGATGAATTTTGTGCACTATTTTTTTGACAGATTTATTTTTGTGCATTATTTTTTTCGTGGATTTTTCTTGTAGGCCCTACATTATTTTTTTTCGCGGATTTTTTTTCATCCATTTTTTGTTTGTTGATTTTTTTGTGCACAATTTTTTTTAGCCAATTTTTTTTGCGCATTATTATTTTTCGTAGATTTTTTTGTGCAGAATTTTTTTTCGCAGATAAATTTTTTGCACTATTTTTAATCTAATTTTTTTTGTGCACTATTTTTTTCTTGAATTTTTTAAAACATTTTTTTTGCGTATTTTTTTGTGCACAATTTTTTTCGCGAATGAATTTTGTGCACTATTTTTTTTCATGATTTTTTTTGTGCACTATTTTTATCGCGGATTTTTTTTTGTGCACTATTTTTTTTTCGCGGATCAATTTTGTGCACTTTTTCTTTTGCAGATTTTTTTTGTGCACTATTTTTTTTGTACAGGATTTATTTTTGTGCATTATTTTAGTCACGGCTTTTTTTTGTGCACTATTTTTTTTCGCGGATTAATTTTGTGCACTTTTTTCTCGTAGATTTTTTTGTGCATTAGTTTTTTAACGGATTTTTTGTGCACTTTTTTTTCGCGAATTTTTTTTGGGCACTATTTTTTTCGCGGATTTTTTTTTGTGCACTATTTTTCTCGTGGATTTTTTTGTGCACTATTTATTTCAACTGATTTTTTTGTGCACTTTTTTTTTCGCGAGTTTTTTTTGAGCACTATTTTTTTTTCGTGGATGAATTTTTAAACTATTTTTTTCGCAGATTTTTTTTGTGCACCATTTTTTTTTCGTGAACGAATTTTGTGCACTTTTTTTTTTGTTTCTATTTTTCGTACACTATTTTTTTCGCGGAATGTTTTTGTGCACAATTTTTTTTCGTGGATTTTTTGTGCACTATTTTTTTGTGGATTATTTTGTGCACAATTTTTTTAACGGATTAATTTTTGTGCATTATTTTTTTCGTTGATTTATTTTTGTGCATTATTTTTTTTTGCGGATTTTTTTGTGCACTATTTCACAGATTTTTTCGTGCACTATTTTTTTTTGCGGATGAATTTTGTGCACTATTTTTTTTGCTGATTTTTTTGTGCACTATTTTTTTCGTGGATTTTTTTTGTGCTTTTTTTTTGCTGATGAATTTTCTGCACTATTTTTTTTCGCGGTTTTTTTGTGCACCATTTTTTTTTGCGGATTTTTTTTCTGTGCACTTTTTGTTTTCGCGGATTTTTTTGTGCATTACTTTTTTTTGTTGATTTTTTTGTGCACTATTTTATTTTCGCGGATGAATTTTGTGCACTATATTTTTTCTTGAATTTTGTTTTGTGCACTATTTTGATTTCGCAGATATATTTTGTGCACTATTTTTTTCGCAGATTTTTCTTGGAGGTTCTACATTATTTATTTTCGTGCATTTTTTTTGTGCATTATTTTTTTTCACCGATGAATTTTGTGCATTTTTTTTCTTAATTTTTTTTTTTTGCATAATTTTTTTTCGACGATTTTTTTTGTGCTCTTTTTTTCGTGGATTTTTTTTTTTGTGCTTAATTTTTTTTCGCGGAAGAATGTTCTGCACAATTTTTTTCTTAATTTTTTTGTTCACTATTTTTTTTTGCGGTTGAATTTTGTGCATTATTTTTTTCGCGGTTTTTTTGTGCACCATTTTTTTTCGCGAATTTTTTTTTCTGTGCACTTTTTTTTTCACGGATTTTTTTTGTGCATTATTTTTTTTCGTTGATTTTTTCGTGCACTATTTTATTTTCGCAGAGGAATTTTGTGCACTATTTTTTTTCTTGAATTTTTTTTGTGCACTATTTTTTTTCGCAGATATATTTTGTGCATATTTTTTTCGCGGATTTTTTTCTGGAGGCCCTACATTATTTTTTTTCATGGATTTTTTGTGCACTATTTTTTTCGCGGATGAATTTTGTGCACTATTTTTTTTCGTTGATTTTTTCGTGCACTATTTTATTTTCGCAGATGAATTTTGTGCACTTTTTTTTTTTTACTGAAGAATTTTTTGCATTTTTTTTTCTCAAATTTTTTTTTTTGCATAATTTTGTTTCGTCGATTTTTTTTGTGCACTATTTTTTTTCGTGAATTTTTTTTGTGTCCTTTTTTACGGAAGAATGTTTTGCATTATTTTTTTCTTAAAATTTTTTTGTTCACTATTTTTTTTTGCGGATGAATTTTGTGCACTATTTTTTTCGCTGTTTTTTTGTGCACCATTTTTTTTCGCGAATTTTTTTTTCTGTGCACTTTTTTTTCGCGGATTTTTTGTGTGCTTTTTTTTTTTCGTTGATTTTTTGTGCCCTATTTTATTTTCGTGGATGAATTTTGTGCACTGTTTTTTTTTCTTGAATTTTTTTTGTGCACTTTTTTTTCGCAGATATATTTTGTGCACTATATTTTTTGCGGATTTTTTTTGTAGGCCCTACATTATTTTTTTTCGCGGATTTTTTTGTGCACTATTTTTTTTCGTTGATTTTTTTTGTGCACGATTTTTTTAGCGGATTTTTTTGCGCATTTTTTTTTTCGTGAATTTTTTTGTGCACAATTTTTTTTTCGCGGAGAAATTTTGTGGACTATTATTTTTTTCTTGATTTTTTTTGTGGACTATTTTTTTTGACAGATGAATTTTGCAAACTATTTTTTTGGCAAATTTATTTTTGTGCATTTTTTTTTTCGTAGATTTTTTTTGTGTATTATTTTTTTTTTGCGGATTGTTTTGTGCACTATTTTATTTTCGCAGATGAATTTTGTGCATAATTTTTTTTCTTAAATTCTTTTTTGTGCACTATTTTTTTTTGCAGATATAGTTTGTGCACTATATTTTTCGTGGGTTTTTCTTGTAGGCCCTACATTATTTCTTTTCGCGGATTTTTTTTTGTGCACTTTTTGTTTGTGGATTTTTCTGTGCACGATTTTTTTTAGCGAATTTTTTTTGCGCATTATTTTTTTTCGTAGATTTTTTTTGTGCAGAATTTTTTTTCGCGGATAAATTTTGTGGACTATTTTTAATCTAATTTTTTTTTGTGGACTATTTTTTTCTTGGATTTTTTTGAGCATTTTTTTTTTCGCTAATTTTTTTTGTGCATTTTTTTTTTTCGAAGATTTTTTTTTGTGCACCATGTTTTTTTTCGCGTAGAAATTTTGTGCACTATTATTTTTTCATGATTTTTTTTGTGCAGTATTTTTTTTTGGCGGATGAATTTTGTGCACTATTTTTTTGACAGATTTATTTTTGTGCATTATTTTTTTCGTGGATTTTTCTTGTAGGCCCTACATTATTTTTTTTCGCGGATTTTTTTTCATCCATTTTTTGTTTGTTGATTTTTTTGTGCACAATTTTTTTTAGCCAATTTTTTTTGCGCATTATTATTTTTCGTAGATTTTTTTGTGCAGAATTTTTTTTCGCAGATAAATTTTTTGCACTATTTTTAATCTAATTTTTTTTGTGCACTATTTTTTTCTTGAATTTTTTAAAACATTTTTTTTGCGTATTTTTTTGTGCACAATTTTTTTCGCGAATGAATTTTGTGCACTATTTTTTTTCATGATTTTTTTTGTGCACTATTTTTATCGCGGATTTTTTTTTGTGCACTATTTTTTTTTCGCGGATCAATTTTGTGCACTTTTTCTTTTGCAGATTTTTTTTGTGCACTATTTTTTTTGTACAGGATTTATTTTTGTGCATTATTTTAGTCACGGCTTTTTTTTGTGCACTATTTTTTTTCGCGGATTAATTTTGTGCACTTTTTTCTCGTAGATTTTTTTGTGCATTAGTTTTTTAACGGATTTTTTGTGCACTTTTTTTTCGCGAATTTTTTTTGGGCACTATTTTTTTCGCGGATTTTTTTTTGTGCACTATTTTTCTCGTGGATTTTTTTGTGCACTATTTATTTCAACTGATTTTTTTGTGCACTTTTTTTTTCGCGAGTTTTTTTTGAGCACTATTTTTTTTTCGTGGATGAATTTTTAAACTATTTTTTTCGCAGATTTTTTTTGTGCACCATTTTTTTTTCGTGAACGAATTTTGTGCACTTTTTTTTTGTTTCTATTTTTCGTACACTATTTTTTTCGCGGAATGTTTTTGTGCACAATTTTTTTTCGTGGATTTTTTGTGCACTATTTTTTTGTGGATTATTTTGTGCACAATTTTTTTAACGGATTAATTTTTGTGCATTATTTTTTTCGTTGATTTATTTTTGTGCATTATTTTTTTTTGCGGATTTTTTTGTGCACTATTTCACAGATTTTTTCGTGCACTATTTTTTTTTGCGGATGAATTTTGTGCACTATTTTTTTTGCTGATTTTTTTGTGCACTATTTTTTTCGTGGATTTTTTTTGTGCTTTTTTTTTGCTGATGAATTTTCTGCACTATTTTTTTTCGCGGTTTTTTTGTGCACCATTTTTTTTTGCGGATTTTTTTTCTGTGCACTTTTTGTTTTCGCGGATTTTTTTGTGCATTACTTTTTTTTGTTGATTTTTTTGTGCACTATTTTATTTTCGCGGATGAATTTTGTGCACTATATTTTTTCTTGAATTTTGTTTTGTGCACTATTTTGATTTCGCAGATATATTTTGTGCACTATTTTTTTCGCAGATTTTTCTTGGAGGTTCTACATTATTTATTTTCGTGCATTTTTTTTGTGCATTATTTTTTTTCACCGATGAATTTTGTGCATTTTTTTTCTTAATTTTTTTTTTTTGCATAATTTTTTTTCGACGATTTTTTTTGTGCTCTTTTTTTCGTGGATTTTTTTTTTTGTGCTTAATTTTTTTTCGCGGAAGAATGTTCTGCACAATTTTTTTCTTAATTTTTTTGTTCACTATTTTTTTTTGCGGTTGAATTTTGTGCATTATTTTTTTCGCGGTTTTTTTGTGCACCATTTTTTTTCGCGAATTTTTTTTTCTGTGCACTTTTTTTTTCACGGATTTTTTTTGTGCATTATTTTTTTTCGTTGATTTTTTCGTGCACTATTTTATTTTCGCAGAGGAATTTTGTGCACTATTTTTTTTCTTGAATTTTTTTTGTGCACTATTTTTTTTCGCAGATATATTTTGTGCATATTTTTTTCGCGGATTTTTTTCTGGAGGCCCTACATTATTTTTTTTCATGGATTTTTTGTGCACTATTTTTTTCGCGGATGAATTTTGTGCACTATTTTTTTTCGTTGATTTTTTCGTGCACTATTTTATTTTCGCAGATGAATTTTGTGCACTTTTTTTTTTTTACTGAAGAATTTTTTGCATTTTTTTTTCTCAAATTTTTTTTTTTGCATAATTTTGTTTCGTCGATTTTTTTTGTGCACTATTTTTTTTCGTGAATTTTTTTTGTGTCCTTTTTTACGGAAGAATGTTTTGCATTATTTTTTTCTTAAAATTTTTTTGTTCACTATTTTTTTTTGCGGATGAATTTTGTGCACTATTTTTTTCGCTGTTTTTTTGTGCACCATTTTTTTTCGCGAATTTTTTTTTCTGTGCACTTTTTTTTCGCGGATTTTTTGTGTGCTTTTTTTTTTTTCGTTGATTTTTTGTGCCCTATTTTATTTTCGTGGATGAATTTTGTGCACTGTTTTTTTTTCTTGAATTTTTTTTGTGCACTTTTTTTTCGCAGATATATTTTGTGCACTATATTTTTTGCGGATTTTTTTTGTAGGCCCTACATTATTTTTTTTCGCGGATTTTTTTGTGCACTATTTTTTTTCGTTGATTTTTTTTGTGCACGATTTTTTTAGCGGATTTTTTTGCGCATTTTTTTTTTCGTGAATTTTTTTGTGCACAATTTTTTTTTCGCGGAGAAATTTTGTGGACTATTATTTTTTTCTTGATTTTTTTTGTGGACTATTTTTTTTGACAGATGAATTTTGCAAACTATTTTTTTGGCAAATTTATTTTTGTGCATTTTTTTTTTCGTAGATTTTTTTTGTGTATTATTTTTTTTTTGCGGATTGTTTTGTGCACTATTTTATTTTCGCAGATGAATTTTGTGCATAATTTTTTTTCTTAAATTCTTTTTTGTGCACTATTTTTTTTTGCAGATATAGTTTGTGCACTATATTTTTCGTGGGTTTTTCTTGTAGGCCCTACATTATTTCTTTTCGCGGATTTTTTTTTGTGCACTTTTTGTTTGTGGATTTTTCTGTGCACGATTTTTTTTAGCGAATTTTTTTTGCGCATTATTTTTTTTCGTAGATTTTTTTTGTGCAGAATTTTTTTTCGCGGATAAATTTTGTGGACTATTTTTAATCTAATTTTTTTTTGTGGACTATTTTTTTCTTGGATTTTTTTGAGCATTTTTTTTTTCGCTAATTTTTTTTGTGCATTTTTTTTTTTCGAAGATTTTTTTTTGTGCACCATGTTTTTTTTCGCGTAGAAATTTTGTGCACTATTATTTTTTCTCGATTTTTTTTTGTGCAGTATTTTTTTTTGGCGGATGAATTTTGTGCACTATTTTTTTGACAGATTTATTTTTGTGCATTATTTTTTTCGTGGATTTTTTTTGTGGATTTTTTTTTGCGGATTTTGTTGTGCACTATTTTTTTTCGCGAATGAATTTTGTGCACTATTTTTTTTTAAGATTTTTTTTGTGCACTATTTTTTTTTGTTGATTTTTTTGGGCACTATTTTATTTTCGCGGATGAATTCTGTGCACTATTTTTTTTTCTTGATTTTTTTTGTGCATTATTTTTTTTTCGCAGATATATTTTGTGCACTATATTTTTCGCGGATTTTTCTTGTAGGCCCTACATTATTTTTTTCCGCGGTTTTTTTTGTGCACTATTTTTTTTGAGGATAAATTTTGTGCACTATTTTTTCAGAGATTTTTTTTGTCGTTTTTTTTTCGCGGATGAATTTCGTTCACTATTTTTTTTCACTGATTTTTTCTGGGCACTATTTTTTTAGCGGTTTTTTTTTTGTGCACTATTTTTTTCGTGAATTTTTTGTGCCCTATTTTTTTCGCGGATGAATTTTGTGCACTATTTTTTTCTTGAATTTTTTTTTTTGCGCTTTTTTTTTTTTTTTGCGGATGAATTTTCCTGTGCATTATTTTTTATGGGGACTTCTTTTGTGCACTATTTTTTTTAGCGGATTTTTTTTGTGCAATATTTTTTTGTGAATTTGTTGTGCACTATTTTTTTTTCTCGGATGAGTTTTATGCACTATTTTTTTTCTTGAATTTTTTTTCGTGCACTATTATTTTTCGCGAATGAATTTTGTGCTCCAATTTTTTTCGCGGATTTTTTTTCGTGCTCTATTTTTTCAAAGATTTTTATTTTTGTGCACAATTTTTTTCGCTGATAATTTTTGGGCACTATTTTTTTTCGCTGATTTTTTTTGTGCACTATTTTTTTCGCAATTTTTTTTTGTGAATTATTTTTTTTCAAATTTTTTTTTTCCATTATTTTTTTGCAGATTTTTTTTTGTGAATTTTTTTTTTTGGCAGATATTTTGTGCACTATTTTTTTAAGTAGATTTTTTTTGTGCACAAAGTTTTTTCGCGAATTTTTTTTTTGTGAATAATTTTTTACGCGAATTTTTTTGTGCTCTAATTTTTTAAGCGAATTTTTTTTGTGCATTGTTTTTTTCGTATATTTTTTTGTAAATTATTTTTTTAAAGGATGAAATTTGTGCACAATTTTTTTTCGTAGATTTTTTTTTTGTGTTCTTTTTTTTTCGCGGATGAATTTAGTGCATTATTGCTTTCGAGGATTTTTTTTGTGCACTATTTTTTTCGTGGATTTTTTTGAGAATTATTTTTTTAGAGGATGAAATTTGTGCATTATTTTTTTCGAGGATTTTTTTTTGTGCACTATTTTTTTCGTGGATTTTTTTGCCTATTATTTTTCTACGGGATGAAATTTTTTTTCGTAGATTTTTTTTTTGTGCACAATTTTTTTTGCAGATGAATTTTGTGCAAAACTTTTTTCGGAGATTTTTTTTGTGCACCATTTTTAAAGCGGATTTTTTTTTGTGCAGTTTTTTTTTCGCAGATGAATTTTGTGCACTAATTTTCTTCTTGATTTTTTTTTGTGCAATATTTTTTTCGTAGATGAATTTTGTGCACTATTTTTTTCGCGGATTTTTTTTTGTGGGTTTTTTTGTGCACTATTTTTTTTCGCTGATAAATTTTATGCATTTTTTTCTCGCTGATTTTTTTTTGTGCACTATTTTTTTCGCGGATTATTTTTTTGGCACTATTTTTTTCGCAATTTTTTTTTGTGAATTATTTTTTTTGCAGATTTTTTTTTGTGAATTATTTTTCTGGCAGATTTTTTTGTGCACTATTTTTTAAAGTAGATTTTTTTCGCGGATGAATTTTCCTGGGCATTATTTTTTATGGGGACTTTTTTTGTGCACTATTTTTTTTAGCGGATTTTTTTGTGCATTATTTTTTTGTGAATTTTTTGTGCACTATTTTTTTTTCGCGGATGAGTTTTATGCACTTTTTTTTTCTTGAATTTTTTTTTGTGCACTATTATTTTTCGCGAATGAATTTTGCGCTCCAATTTTTTCGCGGATTGTTTTTTGTGCCTTATTTTTTTTAAAGATTTTTATTTTTGTGCACAATTTTTTTCGCGGATGAATTTTGTGCACTATTTTTTTCGCTGATTTTTTTTGTGCACAATTTTTTTCGTGGATTTTTTTCTGGCACTATTTTTTTCGCAATTTTTTTTTGTGAATAATTTTTTTGCAAATTTTTTTTTTCCATTATTTTTTTGCAGATTTTTTTTTGTGAATTATTTTTTTTGGCAGATTTTTTAGTGCACTATTTTTTTAAGTAGATTTTTTTTGTGCACAAAGTTTTTTCGCGGATTTTTTTTTGTGCATGATTTTTTACGCGGATTTTTTTGTGCTCTAATTTTTTTAGCGGATTTTTTTTAAGCACTGTTTTTTTCGTGGATTTTTTTGTAAATTATTTTTTTAGAGGATGAAATTTGTGCACAATTTTTTTCGTAGATTTTTTTTTTGTGTACTTTTTTTTCGCAGATGAATTTAGTGCATTATTGTTTTCGAGGATTTTTTTGTGCACCATTTTTTTCGTGGATTTTTTTGAAAATTATTTTTTTAGAGGATGAAATTTGTGCATAATTTTTTTCGAGGATTTTTTTTTGTGCACTTTTTTTTCGTGAATTTTTTGTCTATTATTTTTTTAGAGGATGAAATTTGTGCATTATTTTTTTTCGAGGATTTTTTTTGTGCACTATTTTTTTCGTGAATTTTTTTGTGTTTTATTTTTTAAAAGATAAAATTTGTGCACAATTTTTTCTCGTAGATTTTTTTTTGTGCACTATTTTTTTTGCAGATGAATTTTGTGCAAAACTTTTTCCGGAGATTTTTTTGTGCACTATTTTTCAAGCGGATTCTTTTTTGTGCAGTTTTTTTTTCGCAGATGAATTTTGTGCACTAATTTTCTTCTTGATTTTTTTTGTGCAATATTTTTTTCGTAGATGAATTTTGTGCACTATTTTTTTCGCGGATTTTTTTTTGTGGGTTTTTTTGTGCACTATTTTTTTTCGCTGATAAATTTTTCGCATTTTTTTCTCGCTGATATTTTTTTGTGCACTATTGTTTTTGCGGATTTTTTTTCGGCACTATTTTTTTCCCAATTTTTTTTTGTGAATTATTTTTTTGCAAATTTTTTTTTTCCATTATTTTTTTTGCAGATTTTTTTTGTGAATTATTTTTTTGGCAGATTTTTTTGTGCACTATTTTTTTAAGTAGATTTTTTTGTGCACAAAGTTTTTTCGCGGATTTTTTTTGTGCATTGTTTTTTTCGTGGATTTTTTTGTAAATTATTTTTTTAGAGGATGAAATTTGTGCACAATTTTTTTTCGTAGATTTTTTTTTTGTGTCCTTTTTTTTCGCGGATGAATTTAGTGCATTATTGTTTTGGAGGATTTTTTTTGTGCACTATTTTCTTCGTGGATTTTTTTGACAATTATTCTTTTAGAGGATGAAATTTGTGCATTATTTTTTTAGAGGATTTTTTTTTGTGTACTATTTTTTTCGTGGATTTTTTTGTCTATTATTTTTTTAGAAGATGAAATTTGTGCATTATTTTTTTTTGAGGATTTTTTTTGTGCACTATTTTTTTCGTGAGTTTTTTTGTGTATTATTTTTTAAAAGATGAAATTTGTGCACAATTGTTTTTCGTAGATTTTTTTTTTGTGCACTATTTTTTTGCAGATGAATTTTGTGCAAAACTTTTTTCGGAGATTTTTTTTGTGCACTATTTTTCAAGCGGATTTTTTTTGTGCAGTTTTTTTTTAGCAGATGAATTTTGTGCACTAATTTTCTTCTTGATTTTTTTTTTGTGCAAAATTTTTCTCGTAGATGAATTTTGTGCACTATTTTTTTCGCGGATTTTTTTTGTGGGTTTTTTGTCCACTATTTTTTTTCGCTGATAAATTTTTCGCATTTTTTTCTCGCTGATTTTTTTTTGTGCACTATTTTTTTCGCGGATTTTTTTTTTGGCACTATTTTTTTCGCAATTTTTCTTTGTGAATTATTTTTTTTGCAGATTTTTTTTGTGAATTATTTTTTTGGCAGATTTTTTTGTGCACTATTTTTTTAAGTAGATTTTTTTCGCGGATGAATTTTCCTGGGCATTATTTTTTATGGGGACTTTTTTTGTGCACTATTTTTTTTAGCGGATTTTTTTGTGCATTATTTTTTGTGAATTTTTTGTGCACTATTTTTTTTCGCGGATGAGTTTTATGCACTATTTTTTTTCTTGAATTTTTTTTGGTGCACTTTTATTTTTCGCGAATGAATTTTGTGCTCCAATTTTTTTCGCGGATTTTTTTTCGTGCCTTATTTTTTTAAAGATTTTTATTTTTGTGCACAATTTTTTTCGCGGATGAATTTTGTGCACTATTTTTTTCGCTGATTTTTTTGTGCACAATTTTTTTCGTGGATTTTTTTCTGGCGCTATTTTTTTCGCAATTTTTTTTTGTGAATAATTTTTTTGCAAATTTTTTTTTTCCATTATTTTTTTGCAGATTTTTTTTTGTGAATTATTTTTTTTGGCAGATTTTTTTGTGCACTATTTTTTTAAGTAGATTTTTTTGTGCACAAAGTTTTTTCGCGGATTTTTTTTTGTGCATGATTTTTTATGCGGATTTTTTTGTGCTCTAATTTTTTTAGCGGATTTTTTTGTGCACTGTTTTTTCGTGGATTTTTTTGTAAATTATTTTTTTAGAGGATGAAATTTGTGCACAATTTTTTTCGTAGATTTTTTTTTTGTGTACTTTTTTTTTCGCGGATGAATTTAGTGCATTATTGTTTTCGAGGATTTTTTTGTGCACAATTTTTTTCGTGGATTTTTTTGAAAATTATTTTTTTAGAGGATGAAATTTGTGCATTATTTTTTTCGAGAATTTTTTTTTGTGCACTATTTTTTTCGTGGATTTTTTTGTCTATTATTTTCTTAGAGGATGAAATTTGTGCATTATTTTTTTTCGAGGATTTTTTTTGTGCACTATTTTTTTCGTGAATTTTTTTGTGTATTATTTTTTAGAAGATGAAATTTGTGCACAATTTTTTTTCGTAGATTTTTTTTTTGTGTACTTTTTTTTTCGCGGATGAATTTAGTGCATTATTGTTTTCGAGGATTTTTTTGTGCACAATTTTTTTCGTGGATTTTTTTGAAAATTATTTTTTTAGAGGATGAAATTTGTGCATTATTTTTTTCGAGAATTTTTTTTGTGCACTATTTTTTTCGTGGATTTTTTTGTCTATTATTTTCTTAGAGGATGAAATTTGTGCATTATTTTTTTTCGAGGATTTTTTTTGTGCACTATTTTTTTCGTGAATTTTTTTGTGTATTATTTTTTAGAAGATGAAATTTGTGCACAATTTTTTTTCGTAGATTTTTTTTTGTGCATAATTTTTTATGCGGATTTTTTTGTGCACTAATTTTTTTAGCACTATTTTTGTCTTGGATTTTTTTTACCTTTATTTTTTTCGAGGATGAATTTTGTGCACTATATTTTTCGTGGATTTTTCTTGTAGGCCCTACAATTTTTTTTTTCGCGGATTTTTTTTTGTGCATTTTTTGCTTGTGGATTTTTTGTGCACTATTTTTTTTAGAGAATTCTTTTGCGCATTATTATTTTTCGTAGATTTTTTTGTGCAGAATTTTTTTTCGCGGATAAATTTTGTGCACTATTTTTAATCTAATTTTTTTTTGTGCACTATTTTTTTCTTGAATTTTTTAGAGCATTTTTTTTTCGCAAATTTTTTTTGTGTATTTTTTGTTCGAGGATTTTTTTTGTACACTATGTTTTTTTTCGCGGAGAAATTTTGTGCACTATTATTTTTTCTTGATTTTTTTTGTGCAGTATTTTTTTTTGGCGGATGAATTTTGTGCACTATTTTTTTGACAGATTTATTTTTGTGCATTATTTTTTTCGTGTATTTTTTTTGTGTATTTTTTTTTTGCGGATTTTTTGTGCACTATTTTTTTCGCGAATGAATTTTGTGCACTATTTTTTTTCATGATTTTTTTTGTTCACTATTTTTATCGCGGATTTTTTTTGTGCACTATTTTTTTTTCGCGGATCAATTTTGTGCACTTTTTCTTCTGCAGATTTTTTTTGTGCACTATTTTTTTTGTAAAGGATTTTTTTTTGTGCATTATTTTTGTAACGGATTTTTTTGTGCACTATTTTTTTTCGCGGATAAATTTTGTGCACTTTTTTCTCGTAGATTTTTTTGTGCATTATTTTTTTTAACGGATTTTTCGTGCACTTTTTTCTTAGCGGATTTTTTTTGTGCATTGTTTTTTTTCGTGGATTTTTTGTAAATTCTTTTTTTAGAGGATGAAATTTGTGGACAATTTTTTCTCGTAGATTTTTTTTTGTGTTCTTTTTTTCGCGGATGAATTTAGTGCATTATTGTTTTCGAGGATTTTTTTTGTGCACTATTTTTTTCGTGGATTTTTTTGAGAATTATTCTTTTAGAGGATGAAATTTGTGCATAATTTTTTTCGAGCATTTTTTTTGTGCACTTTTTTTTCGTGGATTTTTTTGTCTATTATTTTTTTAGAGGATGAAATTTGTGCATTATTTTTTTTCGAGGATTTTTTTAGTGCACTATTTTTTTCGTGAATTTTTTTGTGTATTATTTTTTAAAAGATGAAATTTGTGCACAATTGTTTTTCGTAGATTTTTTTTTTGTGCACTATTTTTTTGCAGATGAATTTTGTGCAAAACTTTTTTCGGAGATTTTTTTTGTGCACTATTTTTCAAGCGGATTTTTTTTGTGCAGTTTTTTTTTAGCAGATGAATTTTGTGCACTAATTTTCTTCTTGATTTTTTTTTTGTGCAAAATTTTTCTCGTAGATGAATTTTGTGCACTATTTTTTTCGCGGATTTTTTTTGTGGGTTTTTTGTCCACTATTTTTTTTCGCTGATAAATTTTTCGCATTTTTTTCTCGCTGATTTTTTTTTGTGCACTATTTTTTTCGCGGATTTTTTTTTTGGCACTATTTTTTTCGCAATTTTTCTTTGTGAATTATTTTTTTTGCAGATTTTTTTTGTGAATTATTTTTTTGGCAGATTTTTTTGTGCACTATTTTTTTAAGTAGATTTTTTTCGCGGATGAATTTTCCTGGGCATTATTTTTTATGGGGACTTTTTTTGTGCACTATTTTTTTTAGCGGATTTTTTTGTGCATTATTTTTTTGTGAATTTTTTGTGCACTATTTTTTTTCGCGGATGAGTTTTATGCACTATTTTTTTTCTTGAATTTTTTTTGGTGCACTTTTATTTTTCGCGAATGAATTTTGTGCTCCAATTTTTTTCGCGGATTTTTTTTCGTGCCTTATTTTTTTAAAGATTTTTATTTTTGTGCACAATTTTTTTCGCGGATGAATTTTGTGCACTATTTTTTTCGCTGATTTTTTTGTGCACAATTTTTTTCGTGGATTTTTTTCTGGCACTATTTTTTTCGCAATTTTTTTTTGTGAATAATTTTTTTGCAAATTTTTTTTTTCCATTATTTTTTTGCAGATTTTTTTTTGTGAATTATTTTTTTTGGCAGATTTTTTTGTGCACTATTTTTTTAAGTAGATTTTTTTGTGCACAAAGTTTTTTCGCGGATTTTTTTTTGTGCATGATTTTTTATGCGGATTTTTTTGTGCTCTAATTTTTTTAGCGGATTTTTTTGTGCACTGTTTTTTCGTGGATTTTTTTGTAAATTATTTTTTTAGAGGATGAAATTTGTGCACAATTTTTTTCGTAGATTTTTTTTTTGTGTACTTTTTTTTTCGCGGATGAATTTAGTGCATTATTGTTTTCGAGGATTTTTTTGTGCACAATTTTTTTCGTGGATTTTTTTGAAAATTATTTTTTTAGAGGATGAAATTTGTGCATTATTTTTTTCGAGAATTTTTTTTTGTGCACTATTTTTTTCGTGGATTTTTTTGTCTATTATTTTCTTAGAGGATGAAATTTGTGCATTATTTTTTTTCGAGGATTTTTTTTGTGCACTATTTTTTTCGTGAATTTTTTTGTGTATTATTTTTTAGAAGATGAAATTTGTGCACAATTTTTTTTCGTAGATTTTTTTTTTGTGTACTTTTTTTTTCGCGGATGAATTTAGTGCATTATTGTTTTCGAGGATTTTTTTGTGCACAATTTTTTTCGTGGATTTTTTTGAAAATTATTTTTTTAGAGGATGAAATTTGTGCATTATTTTTTTCGAGAATTTTTTTTGTGCACTATTTTTTTCGTGGATTTTTTTGTCTATTATTTTCTTAGAGGATGAAATTTGTGCATTATTTTTTTTCGAGGATTTTTTTTGTGCACTATTTTTTTCGTGAATTTTTTTGTGTATTATTTTTTAGAAGATGAAATTTGTGCACAATTTTTTTTCGTAGATTTTTTTTTGTGCATAATTTTTTATGCGGATTTTTTTGTGCACTAATTTTTTTAGCACTATTTTTGTCTTGGATTTTTTTTACCTTTATTTTTTTCGAGGATGAATTTTGTGCACTATATTTTTCGTGGATTTTTCTTGTAGGCCCTACAATTTTTTTTTTCGCGGATTTTTTTTTGTGCATTTTTTGCTTGTGGATTTTTTGTGCACTATTTTTTTTAGAGAATTCTTTTGCGCATTATTATTTTTCGTAGATTTTTTTGTGCAGAATTTTTTTTCGCGGATAAATTTTGTGCACTATTTTTAATCTAATTTTTTTTTGTGCACTATTTTTTTCTTGAATTTTTTAGAGCATTTTTTTTTCGCAAATTTTTTTTGTGTATTTTTTGTTCGAGGATTTTTTTTGTACACTATGTTTTTTTTCGCGGAGAAATTTTGTGCACTATTATTTTTTCTTGATTTTTTTTGTGCAGTATTTTTTTTTGGCGGATGAATTTTGTGCACTATTTTTTTGACAGATTTATTTTTGTGCATTATTTTTTTCGTGTATTTTTTTTGTGTATTTTTTTTTTGCGGATTTTTTGTGCACTATTTTTTTCGCGAATGAATTTTGTGCACTATTTTTTTTCATGATTTTTTTTGTTCACTATTTTTATCGCGGATTTTTTTTGTGCACTATTTTTTTTTCGCGGATCAATTTTGTGCACTTTTTCTTCTGCAGATTTTTTTTGTGCACTATTTTTTTTGTAAAGGATTTTTTTTTGTGCATTATTTTTGTAACGGATTTTTTTGTGCACTATTTTTTTTCGCGGATAAATTTTGTGCACTTTTTTCTCGTAGATTTTTTTGTGCATTATTTTTTTTAACGGATTTTTCGTGCACTTTTTTTTTAGCGGATTTTTTTTGTGCATTGTTTTTTTTCGTGGATTTTTTGTAAATTCTTTTTTTAGAGGATGAAATTTGTGGACAATTTTTTCTCGTAGATTTTTTTTTGTGTTCTTTTTTTCGCGGATGAATTTAGTGCATTATTGTTTTCGAGGATTTTTTTTGTGCACTATTTTTTTCGTGGATTTTTTTGAGAATTATTCTTTTAGAGGATGAAATTTGTGCATAATTTTTTTCGAGCATTTTTTTTGTGCACTTTTTTTTCGTGGATTTTTTTGTCTATTATTTTTTTAGAGGATGAAATTTGTGCATTATTTTTTTTCGAGGATTTTTTTAGTGCACTATTTTTTTCGTGAATTTTTTTGTGTATTATTTTTTAAAAGATAAAATTTGTGCACAATTTTTTTTCGTAGATTTTTTTTTGTGCACTATTTTTTTTGCAGATGAATTTTGTGCAAAACTTTTTCCGGAGATTTTTTTTGTGCACTATTTTTCAAGCGGATTCTTTTTTGTGCAGTTTTTTTTTCGCAGATGAATTTTGTGCACTAATTTTCTTCTTGATTTTTTTTGTGCAATATTTTTTTGTGCACTATTATTTTTTCTTGATTTTTTTTGTGCAGTATTTTTTTTTGGCGGATGAATTTTGTGCACTATTTTTTTGACAGATTTATTTTTGTGCATTATTTTTTTCGTGTATTTTTTTTGTGTATTTTTTTTTTGCGGATTTTTTTGTGCACTATTTTTTTCGCGAATGAATTTTGTGCACTATTTTTTTTCATTATTTTTTTTGTTCACTATTTTTATCGCGGATTTTTTTTGTGCACTATTTTTTTTTCGCGGATCAATTTTGTGCACTTTTTCTTCTGCAGATTTTTTTTGTGCACTATTTTTTTTGTAAAGGATTTTTTTTTGTGCATTATTTTTGTAACGGATTTTTTTTGTGCACTATTTTTTTTCGCGGATAAATTTTGTGCACTTTTTTCTCGTAGATTTTTTTGTGCATTATTTTTTTTAACGGATTTTTTGTGCACTTTTTTTTTAGCGGATTTTTTTTGTGCATTGTTTTTTTCGTGGATTTTTTGTAAATTCTTTTTTTAGAGGATGAAATTTGTGGACAATTTTTTTTCGTAGATTTTTTTTTGTGTTCTTTTTTTCGCGGATGAATTTAGTGCATTATTGTTTTCGAGGATTTTTTTTGTGCACTATTTTTTTCGTGGATTTTTTTGAGAATTATTCTTTTAGAGGATGAAATTTGTGCATAATTTTTTTCGAGGATTTTTTTTTGTGCACTTTTTTTTTCGTGGATTTTTTTGTCTATTATTTTTTTAGAGGATGAAATTTGTGCATTATTTTTTTTTCGAGGATTTTTTTAGTGCACTATTTTTTTCGTGAATTTTTTTGTGTATTATTTTTTAAAAGATAAAATTTGTGCACAATTTTTTTTCGTAGATTTTTTTTTGTGCACTATTTTTTTTGCAGATGAATTTTGTGCAAAACTTTTTCCGGAGATTTTTTTTGTGCACTATTTTTCAAGCGGATTCTTTTTTGTGCAGTTTTTTTTTCGCAGATGAATTTTGTGCACTAATTTTCTTCTTGATTTTTTTTGTGCAATATTTTTTTCGTAGATGAATTTTGTGCACTATTTTTTTCGCGGATTTTTTTTTGTGGGTTTTTTTGTGCACTATTTTTTTTCGCTGATAAATTTTTTGCATTTTTTTCTCGCTGATTTTTTTTTGTGCTCTATTGTTTTCGCGGATTTTTTTTTCGGCACTATTTTTTTCGCAATTTTTTTTTGTGAATTATTTTTTGCAAATTTTTTTTTTCCATTTTTTTTTTTGCAGATTTTTTTTGTGAATTATTTTTTTGGCAGATTTTTTTGTGCACTATTTTTTTAAGTAGATTTTTTTTGTGCACAAAGTTTTTTCGCGGATTTTTTTTTGTGCACTGTTTTTTTCGTGGATTTTTTTGTAAATTATTTTTTTAGAGGATGAAATTTGTGCACAATTTTTTTTCGTAGATTTATTTTTGTGTTCTTTTTTATTCGCGGATGAATTTAGTGTATTATTGTTTTGGAGGATTTATTTTGTGCACTATTTTTTTCGTGGATTTTTTTGACAATCAATCTTTTAGAGGATGAAATTTGTGCATTATTTTTTTAGAGGATTTTTTTTGTGTACTATTTTTTTCGTGGATTTTTTTGTCTATTATTTTTTTAGAAGATGAAATTTGTGCATTATTTTTTTTTGAGGATTTTTTTGTGCACTATTTTTTTCGTGAGTTTTTTTGTGTATTATTTTTTAAAAGATGAAATTTGTGCACAATTGTTTTTCGTAGATTTTTTTTTGTGCACTTTTTTTGCAGATGAATTTTGTGCAAAACTTTTTTCGGAGATTTTTTTTGTGCACTATTTTTCAAGCGGATTTTTTTTGTGCAGTTTTTTTTTCGCAGATGAACTTTGTGCACTAATTTTCTTCTTGATTTTTTTTTTGTGCAAAATTTTTCTCGTAGATGAATTTTGTGCACTATTTTTTTCGCGGATTTTTTTTTTGGCACTTTTTTTTTCGCAATTTTTTTTTGTGAATTATTTTTTTTGCAGATTTTTTTTTGTGAATTATTTTTTGGCAGATTTTTTTGTGCACTATTTTTTCAGGTAGATTTTTTTCGCGGATGAATTTTCCTGGGCATTATTTTTTATAGGGACTTTTTTTGTGCACTATTTTTTTTAGCGGATTTTTTTGTGCATTATTTTTTTGTGAATTTTTTGTGCACTATTTTTTTTTCGCGGATGAGTTTTATGCACTATTTTTTTTCTTGAATTTTTTTTGTGCACTATTATTTTTCGCGAATGAATTTTGTGCTCCAATTTTTTTCGCGTATTTTTTTCGTGCCTTATTTTTTTAAAGATTTTTATTTTTGTGCACAATTTTTTTCGCGGATGAATTTTGTGCACCATTTTTTTCGCTGATTTTTTTTGTGCACAATTTTTTTCGTGGATTTTTTTCTGGCACTATATTTTTCGCAATTTTTTTTTGTGAATAATTTTTTTGCAAATTTTTTTTTTCCATTATTTTTTTGCAGTTTTTTTTTTGCACTATTTTTTTAAGTAGATTTTTTTTGTGCACAAAGTTTTTTCGCGGATTTTTTTTTGTGCATGATTTTTTACGCGGATTTTTTTGTGCTCTAATTTTTTTTAGCGAATTTTTTTTGTGCACTGTTTTTTTCGTGGATTTTTTTGTAAATTATTTTTTTAGAGGATGAAATTTGTGCACAATTTTTTTCGTAGATTTTTTTTTTGTGTACTTTTTTTCGCGGATGAATTTAGTGCATTATTGTTTTCGAGGATTTTTTTGTGCACTATTTTTTTCGTGGATTTTTTTGAAAATTATTTTTTTAGAGGATGAAATTTGTGCATTATTTGTTTCGAGAATTTTTTTTTGTGCACTATTTTTTTCGTTGATTTTTTTGTCTATTATTTTCTTAGAGGATGAAATTTGTGCATTATTTTTTTTCGAGGATTTTTTTTGTGCACTATTTTTTACGTGAATTTTTTTGTGTATTATTTTTTAGAAGATGAAATTTGTGCACAATTTTTTTTCGTAGATTTTTTTAGATGAATTTTGTGCAAAACTTTTTTCGGAGATTTTTTTGTGCACTATTTTTCAAGCGGATTTTTTTTTGTGCAGTTTTTTTTTCGCAGATGAATTTTGTGCACAAATTTTTTTCTTGATTTTTTTTGTGCAATATTTTTTTCGTAGATGAATTTTGTGCACTATTTTTTTCGCGGATTTTTTTTTTGTGCACTATTTTTTTTCGCTGATAAATTTTTTGCATTTTTTTCTCGCTGATTTTTTTTTCTTGCATAATTTTTTATGCGGATTTTTTTGTGCACTAATTTTTTTAGCGGATTTTTTTTTGCATTATTTTTGTCTTGGATTTTTTACCTTTATTTTTTCGAGGATGAATTTTGTGCACTATATTTTTCGTGGATTTTTCTTGTAGGCCCTACAATTTTTTTTTTCGCGGATTTTTTTTTGTGCATTTTTTGCTTGTGGATTTTTTGTGCACTATTTTTTTTAGCAAATTTTTTTGCGCATTATTATTTTTCGTAGATTTTTTTGTGCAGAATTTTTTTTCGCGGATAAATTTTGTGCACTTTTTTTAATCTAATTTTTTTTTGTGCACTATTTTTTTCTTGAATTTTTTAGAGCATTTTTTTTTCGCAAATTTTTTTTATGCATTTTTTTTTTGATGATTTTTTGTACACTATGTTTTTTTTCGCGGAGAAATTTTGTGCACTATTATTTTTTCTTGATTTTTTTTGTGCAGTATTTTTTTTTGGCGGATGAATTTTGTGCACTATTTTTTTGACAGATTTATTTTTGTGCATTATTTTTTTCGTGGATTTTTTTCGTGTATTTTTTTTTGCGGATTTTTTTGTGCACTATTTTTTTCGCGAATGAATTTTGTGCACTATTTTTTTTCATGATTTTTTTTGTGCACTATTTTTATCGCGGATTTTTTTTTGTGCACTATTTTTTTTTCGCGGATCAATTTTGTGCACTTTTTCTTCTGCAGATTTTTTTTGTGCACTATTTTTTTTGTAAAGGATTTTTTTTGTGCATTATTTTTGTAACGGATTTTTTTTGTGCACTATTTTTTTTCGCGGATAAATTTTGTGCACTTTTTTCTCGTAGATTTTTTTATGCATTATTTTTTTTAACGGATTTTTTGTGCACTTTTTTTTTTAGCGGATTTTTTTTGTGCATTGTTTTTTTCGTGGATTTTTTGTAAATTATTTTTTTAGAGGATGAAATTTGTGGACAATTCTTTTTCGTAGATTTTTTTTTGTGTTCTTTTTTTTTCGCGGATTAATTTGGTGCATTATTGTTTTCGAGGATTTTTTTTGTGCACTATTTTTTTCGTGGATTTTTTTGAGAATTATTCTTTTAGAGGATGAAATTTGTGCATAATTTTTTTCGAGGATTTTTTTTTGTGCACTTTTTTTTTTCGTGGATTTTTTTGTCTATTATTTTTTTAGAGGATGAGATTTGTGCATTATTTTTTTTCGAGGATTTTTTTTGTGCACTATTTTTTTCGTGAATTTTTTGTGTATTATTTTTTAAAAGATAAAATTTGTGCACAATTTTTTTTCGTAGATTTTTTTTGTGCACTATTTTTTTCTTGAATTTTTTAGAGCATTTTTTTTTTCGCAAATTTTTTTTATGCATTTTTTTTTGATGATTTTTTTTGTACACTATGTTTTTTTTCGCGGAGAAATTTTGTGCACTATTATTTTTTCTTGATTTTTTTTGTGCAGTATTTTTTTTTGGCGGATGAATTTTTTGCACTTTTTTTTTGACAGATTTATTTTTGTGCATTATTTTTTTCGTGGATTTTTTTCGTGTATTTTTTTTTGCGGATTTTCTTGTGCACTATTTTTTTCGCGAATGAATTTTGTGCACTATTTTTTTTCATGATTTTTTTTGTGCACTATTTTTATCGCGGATTTTTTTTTGTGCACTATTTTTTTTTCGCGGATCAATTTTGTGCACTTTTTCTTCTGCAGATTTTTTTTGTGCACTATTTTTTTTGTAAAGGATTTTTTTTTGTGCATTATTTTTGTAACGGATTTTTTTTGTGCACTATTTTTTTTCGCGGATAAATTGTGTGCACTTTTTTCTCGTAGATTTTTTTGTGCATTATTTTTTTTAACGGATTTTTTTAGAGGATTTTTTTGTGCAATATTTTTTTCGTAGATGAATTTTGTGCACTATTTTTTTCGTGGATTTTTTTTTGTGGGTTTTTTTGTGCACTATTTTTTTTCGCTGTTAATTTTTTTGCATTTTTTTCTCGCCGTTTTTTTTTTTCTTGCATAATTTTTTATGCGGATTTTTTTGTGCACTAATTTTTGTTTTGGATTTTTTTTACCTTTATTTTTTTCGAGGATGAATTTTGTGCAATATATTTTTCGTGGATTTTTCTTGTAGGCCCTACAATTTTTTTTTTCGCGGATTTTTTTTTGTGCATTTTTTGCTTGTGGATTTTTTGTGCACTATTTTTTTTAGCGAATTTTTTAGCGCATTATTATTTTTCGTAGATTTTTTTGTGCAGAATTTTTTTCGCGGATAAATTTTGTGCACTATTTTTAATCTAATTTTTTTTTGTGCACTATTTTTTTCTTGAATTTTTAAGAGCATTTTTTTTTCGCAAATTTTTTTTGTGCATTTTTTTTCGAGGATTTTTTTTGTACACTATGTTTTTTTCGCGGAGAAATTTTGTGCACTATTATTTTTTCTTGATTTTTTTTGTGCAGTATTTTTTTTTGGCGGATGAATTTTGTGCACTATTTTTTTGACAGATTTATTTTTGTGCATTATTTTTTTCGTGGATTTTTTTTGTGTATTTTTTTTGCGGATTTTTTTGTGCACTATTTTTTTCGCGAATGAATTTTGTGCACTATTTTTTTTCATGATTTTTTTTGTTCACTATTTTTATCGCGGATTTTTTTTTGTGCACTATTTTTTTTTCGCGGATCAATTTTGTGCACATTTTCTTCTGCTGATTTCTTTTGTGCACTATTTTTTTTGTAAAGGATTTTTTTTTGTGCATTATTTTTGTAACGGATTTTTTTTGTGCACTATTTTTTTTCGCGGATAAATTTTGTGCACTTTTTTCTCGTAGATTTTTTTTTGTGTTCTTTTTTTTCGCAGATGAATTTAGTGCATTATTGTTTTCGAGGATTTTTTTTGTGCACTATTTTTTTCGTGGATTTTTTTGGGAATTATTCTTTTAGAGGATGAAATTTGTGCATAATTTTTTTCGAGGATTTTTTTTTGTGCACTTTTTTTTTCGTGGATTTTTTTGTCTATTATTTTTTTAGAGGATGAAATTTGTGCATTATTTTTTTTCGAGGATTTTTTTGTGCACTATTTTTTTCGTGAATTTTTTTGTGTATTATTTTTTAAAAGATAAAATTTGTGCACAATTTTTTTTCGTAGATTTTTTTTTGTGCACTATTTTTTTTGCAGATGAATTTTGTGCAAAACTTTTTCCGGAGATTTTTTTTGTGCACTATTTTTCAAGCGGATTCTTTTTTGTGCAGTTTTTTTTTCGCAGATGAATTTTGTGCACTAATTTTTTTCTTGATTTTTTTTTTGTGAAATATTTTTTTCGTAGATGAATTTTGTGCACTATTTTTTTTCGCGGATTTTTTTGTGCACTATTTTTTTTCGCTGATAATTTTTTTGCATTTTTTTCTCGCGGATATTTTTTTCTTGCATAATTTTTTATGCGGATTTTTTGTGCACTAATTTTCTTAGCGGATTTTTTTTCCACTATTTTTGTCGTGGATTTTTTTTACCTTTATTTTTTTCGAGGATGAATTTTGTGCACTGTATTTTTCGTGGATTTTTCTTGTAGGCCCTACATTATTTTTTTTCGCTGATTTTTTTTGTGCATTTTTTGTTTTTGGATTTTTTTGTGCACTATTTTTAGCGAATTTTTTTTGCGCATTATTATTTTTCGTAGATTTTTTTGTGCAGAATTTTTTTTCGCGGATAAATTTTGTGCACTATTTTTAATTTAATTTTTTTTTGTGCGCTATTTTTTTCTTAAATTTTTTAGAGCATTTTTTTTTCGCAAATTTTTTTTGTGCATTTTTTTTTTTCGAGGATTTTTTTTGTGCACTATGTTTTTTTTCGCGGAGAAATTTTGTGCACTATTATTTTTTCGAGGATTTTTTTTGTGCAGTATTTTTTTTTGGCGGATGAATTTTGTGCACTTTTTTTTTTGACAGATTTATTTTTGTGCATTATTTTTTCCGTGGATTTTTTTTGTGTAGTTTTTTTTTGCGGATTTTTTTGTGCACTATTTTTTTCGCGAATGAATTTTGTGCACTTTTTTTTTTCATGCTTTTTTTGTGCACTATTTTTATCGCGGATTTTTTTTTGTGCACTATTTTTTTTTCGCGGATCAATTTTGTGCACTTTTTCTTCTGCAGATTTTTTTTGTTCACTATTTTTTTTGTAAAGGATTTTTTTTGTGCATTATTTTTGTAACGGATTTTTTTTGTGCACTATTTTTTTTCGCGGATAAATTTTGTGCCCTTTTTTCTCGTAGATTTTTTTGTGCATTATTTTTTTAACGGATTTTTTGTGCACTTTTTTTTTCGCGAATTTTTTTTGGGCACTATTTTTTTCGCGGATTTTTTTTTGTGCACTATTTTTCTCGTGGATTTTTTTGTGCACTATTTTTTTTAACTGACTTTTTTGTGCACTTTTTTTTCGCGAGTTTTTTTTTAACACTATTTTTTTTCGTGGATGAATTTTTAAACTATTTTTTTCGCAGATTTTTTTTGTGCACCATTTTTTTTTAGTGAACGAATTTTGTGCACTTTTTTTTATTTGTTTATATTTTTCGTACACTATTTTTTTCGCGGAATGTTTTTGTGCACAATTTTTTTTCGTAGATTTTTTTTGTGCACTATTTTTTTCGTTGATTTATTTTTGTGCATTATTTTTTTTTTGCGGATTTTTTTGTGCATTTTTTTTACCGGATTTTTTTGTGCACTATTTCACAGATTTTTTTGTGCACTATTTTTTTTGCGGATGAATTTTGTGCACTATTTTTTTGCTGATTTTTTTGTGCACTATTTTTTTTGCGGCTGAATTTTGTGCACTATTTTTTCGCGGTTTTTTTGTGCACCATTTCTTTCGCGAATTTTTTTTTTGTGCACTTTTTTTTTTACGGATTTTTTTTGTGCACTATTTTTTTTCGCAGATATATTTTGTGCACTATGTTTTTTTTCGCAGAGAAATTTTGTGCACTATTATTTTTTCTTAATTTTTTTTGTGCAGTATTTTTTTTTGGCGGATGAATTTTGTGCACTTTTTTTTTTGACAGATTTATTTTTGTGCATTATTTTTTTCGTGGATTTTTTTTGTGTAGTTTTTTTTTGCGGATTTTTTTGTGCACTATTTTTTTCGCGAATGAATTTTGTGCACTTTTTTTTTTCATGATTTTTTTGTGCACTATTTTTATCGCGGATTTTTTTTTGTGCACTATTTTTTTTTCGCGGATCAATTTTGTGCACTTTTTCTTCTGCAGATTTTTTTTGTTCACTATTTTTTTTGTAAAGGATTTTTTTTGTGCATTATTTTTGTAACGGATTTTTTTTGTGCACTATTTTTTTTCGCGGATAAATTTTGTGCACTTTTTTCTCGTAGATTTTTTTGTGCATTATTTTTTTAACGGATTTTTTGTGCACTTTTTTTTTCGCGAATTTTTTTTAGGCACTATTTTTTTAGCGGATTTTTATTTGTGCACTATTTTTCTCGTGGATTTTTTTGTGCACTATTCTTTTTAACTGACTTTTTTGTGCACTTTTTTTTCGCGAGTTTTTTTTGAGCACTATTTTTTTTCGTTGATGAATTTTTAAACTATTTTTTTCGCAGATTTTTTTTGTGCACCATTTTTTTTTAGTGAACGAATTTTGTGCACTTTTTTTTATTTGTTTATATTTTTCGTACACTATTTTTTTCGCGGAATGTTTTTGTGCACAATTTTTTTTCGTAGATTTTTTTTGTGCACTATTTTTTTCGTTGATTTATTTTTGTGCATTATTTTTTTTTTGCGGATTTTTTTGTGCATTTTTTTTACCGGATTTTTTTGTGCACTATTTCACAGATTTTTTTGTGCACTATTTTTTTTGCGGATGAATTTTGTGCACTATTTTTTTGCTGATTTTTTTGTGCCCTATTTTTTTTGCGGCTGAATTTTGTGCACTATTTTTTCGCGGTTTTTTTGTGCACCATTTCTTTCGCGAATTTTTTTTTTGTGCACTTTTTTTTTACGGATTTTTTTTGTGCACTATTTTTTTTCGCAGATATATTTTGTGCACTATTTTTTCGCGGATTTTTTTCTGGAGGCCCTACATTATTTTTTTTCATGGATTTTTTGTGCACTATTTTTTTCGCGGATTTATTTTGAGCATTTTTTTTTTCGTGGATTTTTTTGTGCATTATTTTTTCGAGGATTTTTTTTGTACACTATGTTTTTTTTCGCGGAGAAATTTTTGTGCACTATTATTTTTTCTTGATTTTTTTTGTGCAGTATTTTTTTTTGGCGGATGAATTTTGTGCACTATTTTTTTGACAGATTTATTTTTGTGCATTATTTTTTTCGTGGATTTTTTTTGTGCATTTTTTTTTTGCGGATTTTTTTGTGCACTATTTTTTTCGCGAATGAATTTTGTGCACTATTTTTTTCAAGATTTTTTTTGTGCACTATTTTTATCGCGGATTTTTTTTTGTGCACTTTTTTTTTCGCGGGTCGATTTTGTGCACTTTTTCTTCTGCAGATTTTTTTTGTGCACTATTTTTTTTGTAAAGGATTTTTTTTGTGCACTATTTTTTTTCGCGGATAAATTTTGTGCACTTTTTTCAGATAGATTATTTTGTGCATTATTTTTTTTAACGGATTTTTTGTGCACTTTTTTTTTTAGCGGATTTTTTTTGTGCATTGTTTTTTTCGTGGATTTTTTGGTAATTATTTTTTTAGAGGATAAAATTTGTGGACAATTTTTTTTCGTAGATTTTTTTTTGTGTTCTTTTTTTTCGCGGATGAATTTAGTGCATTATTTTTTTAGAGGATTTTTTTTGTGCACCATTTTTTTCGTGGATTTTTTTGAGAATTATTCATTTAGAGGATGAAATTTGTGCATTATTTTTTTCGAGGATTTTTTTTTTGTGCACTTTTTTTTTCGTGGATTTTTTTGTCTATTATTTTTTTAGAGGATGAAATTTGTGCCTTATTTTTTTTCGAGGATTTTTTTGTGCACTATTTTTTTCGTGAATTTTTCTGTGTATTATTTTTAAAAGATAAAATTTGTGCACAATTTTTTTCGTAGATTTTTTTTGGTGCACTATTTTTTTTGCAGATGAATTTTGTGCAAAACTTTTTCCGGAGATTTTTTTTGTGCACTATTTTTCAAGCGGATTCTTTTTTGTGCAGTTTTTTTTTCGCAGATGAATTTTGTGCACTAATTTTTTTTTGTGGGTTTTTTTGTGCACTATTTTTTTTCGCTGATAATTTTTTTGCATTTTTTTCTCGCTGATTTATTTTTGTGCACTATTGTTTTCGCGGATTTTTTTTTCGGCACTATTTTTTTCGCAATTTTTTTTTGTGAATTATTTTTTGCAATTTTTTTTTTCCATTATTTTTTTTGCAGATTTTTTTTTGTGAATTATTTTTTTGGCAGATTCTTTTGTGCACTATTTTTTTAAGTAGATTTTTTTTGTGCACAAAGTTTTTTCGCGGATTTTTTTTTGTGCACTGTTTTTTTCGTGGATTTTTTTGTAAATTATTTTTTTAGAGGATGAAATTTGTGCACAATTTTTTTTCGTAGATTTTTTTTTGTGTTCTTTTTTTTCGCGGATGAATTTAGTGCATTATTGTTTTGAGGATTTTTTTTGTGTACTATTTTTTTCGTGGATTTTTTTGACAATTATTCTTTTAGAGGATGAAATTTGTGCATTATTTTTTTAGAGGATTTTTTTTTGTGTACTATTTTTTTCGTGGATTTTTTTGTCTATTATTTTTTTAGAAGATGAAATTTGTGCATTATTTTTTTTTGAGGATTTTTTTTGTCCACTATTTTTTTTCGCTGATAAATTTTTCGCATTTTTTTCTCGCTGATTTTTTTTTGTGCACTTTTTTTTCGTGGATTTTTTTGTGCACTATTTTTTCTTCGCCCATAAATTTTGTGCACTATTTTTTCTTAATTTTTTTGTGCCCTATTTTTTTTTCGCGGATGAATTTTGTGCACTTTCTTTCTCGCGATTTTTTTTTTGGCATTATTTTTTTCGCAATTTTTTTTGTGAATTACTTTTTTCGCAAATTTTTTTTTCCATTATTTTTTTTGCAGATTTTTTTCTGTGAATTATTTTTTTCGGCAGATTTTTTTGTGCACTATTTTTTTAAGTAGATTTTTTTTGTGCACAAAATTTTTCGCGGATTTTTTTTTTGTACATGATTTTTTACGCGGATTTTTTTGTGCACTAATTTTTTACGCGGATTTTTTTTTGTGCAGTTTTTTTCGTTGTTTTTTTTGTAAATTATTTTTTTAGAGGATTAAATTTGTGCACAATTTTTTTTCGTAGATTTTTTTTGGTGCACTATTTTTTTGCAGATGAATTTTGTGCAAAACTTTTTCCGGAGATTTTTTTTGAGCACTATTTTTCAAGCGGATTCTTTTTTGTGCAGTTTTTTTTTCGCAGATGAATTTTGTGCACTAATTTTTTTTTGTGGGTTTTTTTGTGCACTATTTTTTTTCGCTGATAATTTTTTTGCATTTTTTTCTAGCTGATTTATTTTTGTGCATTATTTTTTTTTTGCGGATTTTTTTGTGCATTTTTTTTACCGGATTTTTTTGTGCACTATTTCACAGATTTTTTTGTGCACTATTTTTTTTGCGGATGAATTTTGTGCACTATTTTTTTGCTGATTTTTTTGTGCCCTATTTTTTTTGCGGCTGAATTTTGTGCACTATTTTTTCGCGGTTTTTTTGTGCACCATTTCTTTCGCGAATTTTTTTTTTGTGCACTTTTTTTTTACGGATTTTTTTTGTGCACTATTTTTTTCGCAGATATATTTTGTGCACTATTTTTTCGCGGATTTTTTTCTGGAGGCCCTACATTATTTTTTTTCATGGATTTTTTGTGCACTATTTTTTTCGCGGATTTATTTTGAGCATTTTTTTTTTCGTGGATTTTTTTGTGCATTATTTTTTCGAGGATTTTTTTTGTACACTATGTTTTTTTTCGCGGAGAAATTTTTGTGCACTATTATTTTTTCTTGATTTTTTTTGTGCAGTATTTTTTTTTGGCGGATGAATTTTGTGCACTATTTTTTTGACAGATTTATTTTTGTGCATTATTTTTTTCGTGGATTTTTTTTGTGCATTTTTTTTTTGCGGATTTTTTTGTGCACTATTTTTTTCGCGAATGAATTTTGTGCACTATTTTTTTCAAGATTTTTTTTGTGCACTATTTTTATCGCGGATTTTTTTTTGTGCACTTTTTTTTTCGCGGGTCGATTTTGTGCACTTTTTCTTCTGCAGATTTTTTTTGTGCACTATTTTTTTTGTAAAGGATTTTTTTTGTGCACTATTTTTTTTCGCGGATAAATTTTGTGCACTTTTTTCAGATAGATTATTTTGTGCATTATTTTTTTTAACGGATTTTTTGTGCACTTTTTTTTTTAGCGGATTTTTTTTGTGCATTGTTTTTTTCGTGGATTTTTTGGTAATTATTTTTTTAGAGGATAAAATTTGTGGACAATTTTTTTTCGTAGATTTTTTTTTGTGTTCTTTTTTTTCGCGGATGAATTTAGTGCATTATTTTTTTAGAGGATTTTTTTTGTGCACCATTTTTTTCGTGGATTTTTTTGAGAATTATTCATTTAGAGGATGAAATTTGTGCATTATTTTTTTCGAGGATTTTTTTTTTGTGCACTTTTTTTTTCGTGGATTTTTTTGTCTATTATTTTTTTAGAGGATGAAATTTGTGCCTTATTTTTTTTCGAGGATTTTTTTTGTGCACTATTTTTTTCGTGAATTTTTCTGTGTATTATTTTTAAAAGATAAAATTTGTGCACAATTTTTTTCGTAGATTTTTTTTGGTGCACTATTTTTTTTGCAGATGAATTTTGTGCAAAACTTTTTCCGGAGATTTTTTTTGTGCACTATTTTTCAAGCGGATTCTTTTTTGTGCAGTTTTTTTTTCGCAGATGAATTTTGTGCACTAATTTTTTTTTGTGGGTTTTTTTGTGCACTATTTTTTTTCGCTGATAATTTTTTTGCATTTTTTTCTCGCTGATTTATTTTTGTGCACTATTGTTTTCGCGGATTTTTTTTTCGGCACTATTTTTTTCGCAATTTTTTTTTGTGAATTATTTTTTGCAATTTTTTTTTTCCATTATTTTTTTTGCAGATTTTTTTTTGTGAATTATTTTTTTGGCAGATTCTTTTGTGCACTATTTTTTTAAGTAGATTTTTTTTGTGCACAAAGTTTTTTCGCGGATTTTTTTTTGTGCACTGTTTTTTTCGTGGATTTTTTTGTAAATTATTTTTTTAGAGGATGAAATTTGTGCACAATTTTTTTTCGTAGATTTTTTTTTGTGTTCTTTTTTTTTCGCGGATGAATTTAGTGCATTATTGTTTTGAGGATTTTTTTTGTGTACTATTTTTTTCGTGGATTTTTTTGACAATTATTCTTTTAGAGGATGAAATTTGTGCATTATTTTTTTAGAGGATTTTTTTTTGTGTACTATTTTTTTCGTGGATTTTTTTGTCTATTATTTTTTTAGAAGATGAAATTTGTGCATTATTTTTTTTTGAGGATTTTTTTTGTCCACTATTTTTTTTCGCTGATAAATTTTTCGCATTTTTTTCTCGCTGATTTTTTTTTGTGCACTTTTTTTTCGTGGATTTTTTTGTGCACTATTTTTTCTTCGCCCATAAATTTTGTGCACTATTTTTTCTTAATTTTTTTGTGCCCTATTTTTTTTTCGCGGATGAATTTTGTGCACTTTCTTTCTCGCGATTTTTTTTTTGGCATTATTTTTTTCGCAATTTTTTTTGTGAATTATTTTTTTCGCAAATTTTTTTTTCCATTATTTTTTTTGCAGATTTTTTTCTGTGAATTATTTTTTTCGGCAGATTTTTTTGTGCACTATTTTTTTAAGTAGATTTTTTTTGTGCACAAAATTTTTCGCGGATTTTTTTTTTGTACATGATTTTTTACGCGGATTTTTTTGTGCACTAATTTTTTACGCGGATTTTTTTTTGTGCAGTTTTTTTCGTTGTTTTTTTTGTAAATTATTTTTTTAGAGGATTAAATTTGTGCACAATTTTTTTTCGTAGATTTTTTTTGGTGCACTATTTTTTTGCAGATGAATTTTGTGCAAAACTTTTTCCGGAGATTTTTTTTGAGCACTATTTTTCAAGCGGATTCTTTTTTGTGCAGTTTTTTTTTCGCAGATGAATTTTGTGCACTAATTTTTTTTTGTGGGTTTTTTTGTGCACTATTTTTTTTCGCTGATAATTTTTTTGCATTTTTTTCTAGCTGATTTATTTTTGTGCACTATTGTTTTCGCGGATATTTTTTTCGGCACTATTTTTTTCGCAATTTTTTTTTGTGAATTATTTTTTGCAATTTTTTTTTCCATTATTTTTTTTGCAGATTTTTTTTTGTGAATTATTTTTTTGGCAGATTTTTTTGTGCACTATTTTTTTAAGTAGATTTTTTTTGTGCACAAAGTTTTTTCGCGGATTTTTTTTTGTGCACTGTTTTTTTCGTGGATTTTTTTGTAAATTATTTTTTTAGAGGATGAAATTTGTGCACAATTTTTTTTTGTAGATTTTTTTGTGTTCTTTTTTTTTCGCGGATGAATTTAGTGCATTATTGTTTTGCGGATTTTTTTCGTGGATTTTTTTGACAATTATTCTTTTAGAGGATGAAATTTGTGCATTATTTTTTTAGAGGATTTTTTTTTGTGTACTATTTTTTTCGTGGATTTTTTTGTCTATTATTTTTTTAGAAGATGAAATTTGTGCATTATTTTTTTTTGAGGATTTTTTTTGTGCACTATTTTTCTCGTGAGTTTTTTTTGTGTATTATTTTTTAAAAGATGAAATTTGTGCACAATTTTTTTTCGTAGATTTTTTTTTGTGCACTATTTTTTTGCAGATGAATTTTGTGCAAAACTTTTTTCGGAGATTTTTTTTGTGCACTTTTTTCCAAACGGATTTTTTTTGTGCAGTTTTTTACGCAGATGAATTTTGTGCACTAATTTTCATCTTTATTTTTTTTTTGTGCAAAATTTTTCTCGTAGATGAATTTTGTGCATTATTTTTTTCGCGGATTTTTTTTTGTGGGTTTTTTTGTCCACTATTTTTTTTCGCTGATAAATTTTTCGCATTTTTTTCTCGCTGATTTTTTTTTGTGCACTTTTTTTTCGTGGATTTTTTTGTGCACTATTTTTTCTTCGCACATAAATTTTGTGCACTATTTTTTCTTAATTTTTTGTGCCCTATTTTTTTTCGCGGATGAATTTTGTGCACTTTTTTTCTCGCGATTTTTTTTTTGGCATTATTTTTTTCGCAATTTTTTTTGTGAATTATTTTTTTCGCAAATTTTTTTTTTCCATTATTTTTTTTGCAGATTTTTTTCTGTGAATTATTTTTTTCGGCAGATTTTTTTGTGCACTATTTTTTTAAGTAGATTTTTTTTGTGCACAAAATTTTTTCGCGGATTTTTTTTTTGTACATGATTTTTTACGCGGATTTTTTTGTGCACTAATTTTTTACGCGGATTTTTTTTGTGCAATTTTTTTCGTTGTTTTTTATGTAAATTATTTTTTTAGAGGATTAAATTTGTGCACAATTTTTTTTCGTAGATTTTTTTTTTGTGTACTTCTTTTTTCGCGGATGAATTTAGTGCATCATTGTTTTCAAGGATTTTTTTTGTGCACTATTTTTTTCGTAGATTTTTTTGAAAATTATTTTTTTAGAGGATGAAATTTGTGCATTATTTTTTTCCAGAATTTTTTTTTGTGCACTATTTTTTTTGTGGATTTTTTTGTCTATTATTTTCTTAGAGGATGAAATTTGTGCATTATTTTTTTTCGAGAATTTTTTTTGTGCACTATTTTTTTTGCAGATGAATTTTGTGCAAAACTTTTTTCGGAGATTTTTTTTGTGCACTATTTTTCAAACGGATTTTTTTTGTGCAGTTTTTTTTTCGCAGATGAATTTTGTGCACTAATTTTTTTCTTGATTTTTTTTTGTGCAATATTTTTTTCGTAGATGAATTTTGTGCACTATTTTTTTCGCTGATTTTTTTGTGCACTATTTTTTTTCGCTGATAAATTTTTTGCATTTTTTTCTCTCGGTTTTTTTTTTCTTGCATAATTTTTTATGCGGATTTTTTTGTGCACTTATTTTTTTAGCGGATTATTTTTGCACTATTTTTGTCGTGGATTTTTTTTACCTTTATTTTTTTCGAGGATGAATTTTGTGCACTGTATTTTTCGTGGATTTTTCTTCTAGGCCCTACATTATTTTTTTTCGCTGATTTTTTTTGTGCATTTTTTGTTTGTGGATTTTTTTGTGCACTATTTTTTTCAGCGAATTTTTTTTGCGCATTATTATTTTTCGTAGATTTTTTTGTGCAGAATTTTTTTTCGCGGATAAATTTTGTGCACTATTTTTAATTTAATTTTTTTTTGTGCACTTTTTTTCGAATGAATTTTTTAGAGCATTTTTTTTTTCGCAAATTTTTTTTGTGCATTTTTTTTTTCGGGGATTTTTTTTGTGCACTATGTTTTTTTTCGCGGAGAAATTTTGTGCACTATTATTTTTTCTTGATTTTTTTTGTGCAGTATTTTTTTTTGGCGGATGAATTTTGTGCACTTTTTTTTTTGACAGATTTATTTTTGTGCAATATTTTTTTCGTGGATTTTTTTTGTGTATTTTTTTTTTGCCGATTTTTTTGTGCACTATTTTTTTCGCGAATGAATTTTGTGCACTATTTTTTTTCATGATTTTTTTTGTGCACTATTTTTATCGCGGATTTTTTTTTGTGCACTATTTTTTTTTTCGCGGATCAATTTTGTGCACTTTTTCTTCTGCAGATTTTTTTGTTCACTATTTTTTTTGTAAAGGATTTTTTTTTGTGCATTATTTTTGTAACGGATTTTTTTTGTGCACTATTTTTTTCGCGGATAAATTTTGTGCACTTTTTTCTCGTAGATTTTTTTGTGCATTATTTTTTTAACGGATTTTTTGTGCACTTTTTTTTTTCGCGAATTTTTTTTGGGCACTATTTTTTTCGCGGATTTTTTTTTGTGCACTATTTTTCTTGTGGATTTTTTTGTGCACTATTTTTTTTAACTGATTTTTTTGTGCACTTTTTTTTCGCGAGTTTTTTTTGAGCACTATTTTTTTTCGTGGATGAATTTTTAAACTATTTTTTTCGCAGATTTTTTTTGTGCACCATTTTTTTTCGTGAACGAATTTTGTGCACTTTTTTTTATTTGTTTATATTTTTCGTACACTATTTTTTTCGCGGAATTTTTTTGTGCACAATTTTTTTTCGTGGATTTTTTTTGTGCACTATTTTTTTCGCTGATTTATTTTTGTGCATTATTTTTTTTTGCGGATTTTTCTGTGCATTTTTTTTACCGGATTTTTTTGTGCACTATTTCACAGATTTTTTTGTGCACTATTTTTTTTTGCGGATGAATTTTGTGCACTATTTTTTTTGCTAATTTTTTTGTGCACTATTTTTTTTTGCGGTTGAATTTTGTGCACTATTTTTTCGCGGTTTTTTTGTGCACCATTTCTTTCGCGAATTTTTTTTTCTGTGCACTTTTTTTTTCACGGATTTTTTTTGTGCATTATTTTTTTTCGTTGATTTTTTTGTGCACTATTTTATTTTCGCGGATGAATTTTGTGCACTATTTTTTTTCTTGAATTTTTTTGTGCACTATGTTTTTTTTCGCGGAGAAATTTTGTGCACTATTTTTTTTTCTTGATTTTTTTTGTGCAGTATTTTTTTTTGGCGGATGAATTTTGTGCACTTTTTTTTGACAGATTTATTTTTGTGCATTATTTTTTTCGTGGATTTTTTTTGTGTATTTTTTTTTGCGGATTTTTTTGTGCACTATTTTTTTCGCGAATGAATTTTGTGCACTATTTTTTTTCATGATTTTTTTGTGCACTATTTTTATCGCGGATTTTTTTTTATGCACTATTTTTTTTCGCGGATCAATTTTGTGCACTTTTTCTTCTGCAGATTTTTTTTGTTCACTATTTTTTTTGTAAAGGATTTTTTTTGTGCATTATTTTTGTAACGGATTTTTTTTGTGCACTATTTTTTTTCGCGGATAAATTTTGTGCATTTTTTTCTCGTAGATTTTTTTGTGCATTATTTTTTTAACGGATTTTTTGTGCACTTTTTTTTTCGCGAATTTTTTTTGTGCACTATTTTTTTCGCGGATTTTTTTTTGTGCACTATTTTTCTCGTGGATTTTTTTGTGCACTATTTTTTTTAACTGATTTTTTTGTGCACTTTTTTTTCGCGAGTTTTTTTTGAGCACTATTTTTTTTCGTGGATGAGTTTTTAAACTATTTTTTGTGCATTATTTTTTTAACGGATTTTTTGTGCACTTTTTTTTTCGCGAATTTTTTTTGTGCACTATTTTTTTCGCGGATTTTTTTTTGTGCACTATTTTTCTCGTGGATTTTTTTGTGCACTATTTTTTTTAACTGATTTTTTTGTGCACTTTTTTTTCGCGAGTTTTTTTTGTGCACCATTTTTTTTTCGTGAACGAATTTTGTGCACTTTTTTTTATTTGTTTATCTTTTTCGTACACTATTTTTTTCGCGGAATGTTTTTGTGCACAATTTTTTTTCGTGGATTTTTTTGTGCACTATTTTTTTCGCTGATTTATTTTTGTGCATTATTTTTTTTTTGCGGATTTTTTTGTGCATTTTTTTTACCGGATTTTTTTGTGCACTATTTCACAGATTTTTTTGTGCACTATTTTTTTTTTGCGGATGGATTTTGTGCACTATTTTTTTTGCTGATTTTTTTGTGCACTATTTTTTTTTGCGGTTGAATTTTGTGCACTATTTTTTTGCGGTTTTTTTTGTGCACCATTTTTTTTCGCGATTTTTTTTTTCTGCGCACTTTTTTTTCACGGATTTTTTTTGTGCATTATTTTTTTCGTTGATTTTTTTGTGCACTATTTTTATTTTCGCGGATGAATTTTGTGCACAATTTTTTTTCTTGAATTTTTTTTCGTGCACTATTTTTTTTCGCAGATATATTTTGTGCACTTTATTTTTCGCGGATTTTTCTTGTAAGCCCTACATTATTTTTTTTCGCGGATTTTTTTTTTGTGCACTATTTTTTTTTCGTGGATTTTTTTTGTGAACGATTTTTTTTAGCGGATTTTTTTGCGCACTATTTTTTTTCGTGGATTTTTTTGTGCACAATTTTTTTTTCACGGATGAATTTTGTTCACTATTTTTTTCAATGATTTTTTTCTCGGCACTTTTTTTACGCGGATGAATTTTGGGCACTATTTTTTCGTAGATTTTTTTGTGCATTTTTTTTTTTGCGGATTTTTTTTTGGCACTATTTTTTTGTGGATGAATTTTGTGCAATATTTTTTCGCGAAATTTTTTTTGTGCAATGTTTTTTTTTCGCGGATGAATTTTGTGCAATATATTTTCGCGGAATTGTTGTGAACTTTTTTTTTCGTGGATTTTTTTGTGCATTATTTTTTTGCGGATGAATTTTGAGGACTATTTATTTCGCGGATTTTTTTTTGAGCACAATTTTTTTCGTGGATTTTTTTGGGCAGTTTTATTTTTCGCGGATGAATTTTTTGCACTATTTTTTTCCTTGAATTTTTTTGGACACTATTTTTTTTGTGGATGAATTTTGTGCAATATTTTTTCGCGAAATTTTTTTTGTGCAATGTTTTTTTTTCGCGGATGAATTTTGTGCAATATATTTTCGCGGAATTGTTGTGAACTTTTTTTTTCGTGGATTTTTTTGTGCATTATTTTTTTGCGGATGAATTTTGAGGACTATTTATTTCGCGGATTTTTTTTTGAGCACAATTTTTTTCGTGGATTTTTTTGGGCAGTTTTATTTTTCGCGGATGAATTTTTTGCACTATTTTTTTCCTTGAATTTTTTTGGACACTATTTTTTTTGTGGATGAATTTTGTGCAATATTTTTCGCTGAATTTTTTTTGTGTTTTTTTTTTCGTGGATTTTTTTGTGCACTTTTTTTTCTTGCTTAGGAACTTTGTGCAATATTTTTTTTCGCGGATTTTTTTTGTGCACTATTTTTTTCATGGATTTTTTTGTGCACTGTTTTTTTTTTGAGGATTAATTTTGTGGACTTTTTTTCCGCAGATTTTTTTGGCACAATTTTTTTTAGCGGATGATTTTTGTGCACTATTTTTTTCTTTGAATTTTTTTGTGCACTATTTTTTTTGTGGATGAATTTTGTGCAATTCGCGGAATTTTTATTGTACACTATTTTTTCCGCGGTTTTTTTTGTGCACTATTTTTTTTGCGGATAAATTTTGAGCACTATTTTTTTCAGAGATTTTTTTTGTGCATTTTTTTTTCGGGGATGAATTTCGTTCACTATTTTTTTTCACTGATTTTTTTTGGGCACTATTTTTTTAGCGTTTTTTTTTTGTGCACTATTTTTTTCGTGGATTTTTTTGTGCCCTATTTTTTTCGCGGATGAATTTTGTGCACTTTTTTTTTGCAGATTTTTTTTGTTCACTATTTTTTTCACGGATGAATTTTGTGCAAAATTATTTTTTGCGGATTTTTTTTGTGCACCATTTTTTTTCGCGGCTTAATTTCGTGCATATTTTTTTCATAAATATTTTTTGTGCACTATTTTTTTAGCGAATTTTTTTTGTGCAGTATTTTTTCGCATATGAATTTTGTGCACTAATTTTTTTCTTTATTTTTTTTGTGCACTATTTTTTTTTCGCAGATAAATTTGTGCACTTTTTTTCTCGCGGATTTTTTTTTGTGCAGTATTTTTTTTGTTCACTATTTTTTTCACGGATAAATTTTGTGCAAAATTATTTTTTGCGGATTTTTTTTGTGCACTATTTTTTTTCGCGGCTTAATTTTGTGCATATTTTTTTCATAGATATTTTTTGTGCACTATTTTTTTAGCGAATTTTTTTTTGTGCGGTATTTTTTCGCATATGAATTTTGTGCACTAATTTTTTTCTTTATTTTTTTTTGTGCACTATTTTTTTTTCGCAGATAAATTTTGTGCACTTTTTTTCTCGCGGATTTTTTTTTGTGCAGTATTTTTTTTGTTCACTATTTTTTTCACGGATGAATTTTGTGCAAAATTATTTTTTGCGGATTCTTTTTGTGCACTATTTTTTTTCGCGGCTTAATTTTGTGCATATTTTTTTCATAGATATTTTTTGTGCACTATTTTTTTAGCGAATTTTTTTTTGTGCAGTATTTTTTCGCATATGAATTTTCTGCACTAATTTTTTTCTTTATTTTTTTTGTGCACTATTTTTTTTTCGCAGATAAATTTTGTGCACTTTTTTTCTCGCGGATTTATTTTTGTGCAGTATTTTTTTCGCGGATTTTTTTTTTGCACTATTTTTTTCGCAGATTTTTTTTGGGGCACAATTTTTTTCGCGGATGATTTTTGTGCATTATTTTATTCGCTTATTTTTCTTTGTGCACATTGGCGGATTTTTTTTTTTGCATTATTTTTTTCGTAGTTTTTTTTGAGAATTATTTTTTTTGGCGGATTTTTTTGTGCACTATTTTTCTTAACGGATTTTTTTTTTGTGCACGCATTTTTTTCGCGGATTTTTTTTTGTGCATGATTTTTTTACGCGGATTTTTTGTGCTCTAATTTTTTTAACGGATTTTTTTTGTGCACTATTTTTTTCGTGGATATTTTTGTGCCCTATTTTTTTCGCGGATGAATTTTGTGCACTATTTTTTTTTTTTTTTTTTTTTTGGCACTATTTTTTTTTTTTCGCAGATGAATTTTGCGCAGAATTTTTTTTTACGGATTTTTTTTGTGCATTGTTTTTTTTTCGTGTATAAATTTTGTGCACTATTTTTTTCGCAGATTTTTTTTCGCGGATTTTTTTTTAAACTATTTTTTTAAGCGAATTTTTTTGTGCAGTATATTTTTTTGCGGATGAATTCTGTGCACTAATTTTTTTCATGAATTTTTTTGTGCACTATTTTTCTTAAATTTTTTTTGTGCAGTATTTTTTTCACGCTGATGAATTTCGTGTACATTTTTTGTTCCCCGAATTTTTTTTGTGCACTATTTTTTTTCGTGGATGAATTTTGTGCACTTTTTTTTCGCGGAAATTTTTTCGTGGGTTTTTTGTGCACTAATTTTTTTCATGATTTTTTTTGTGCCCTATTTTTTTTCGTGGATGAATTTTGTGCACTATTTTTTTCGCAAATTTTTTTTGTGCACTATATTTTTTTGCGAATGAATTCTGTGCACTAATTTTTTTCCCAAATTTTTTTTGTGCTTTATTTTTTTTCGTGGATGAATTTTGTGCACTTTTTTTCGCGGATTTTTTTTTGTGTGTTTTTAGTGCACTATTTTTTTTCGTGGATGAATTTTGTGCACAATTATTTTCGCGGATTTTTTTTTTGCACTATTTCTTTCGAAATTTTTTTTTTGTGAATTATTTTTTTCGGCTGATTTTTTTGTGAACTTTTTTTTTAGCGGATTTTTTTTTGTTTGGTATATTTTTTCGCGGATGAATTCTGTGCACTAATTTTTTCATGATTGTTTTGTGAACTATTTTTCTTAATTTTTCTATTTGTGCACTATTTTGTATACAATTTTTTTTTCGCGGATTTTTTTTCTTTGTGCACTATTTTTTTCGTGGATGAATTTTGTGCACTATTTTTTTTGCAGATTTTTTTGTGCACTTTTTTTTCGCGGATAAACTTTGTGCAAAATAATTTTTTTCGGATTTTTTTGTCCACTATTTTTTTTCGCGGCTGAATTTTGTGCAATTTTCTTTCTGAGATTTTTTTGTGCACTATTTTTTTAGCGAATTTTTTTTGTGCAGTATTTTTTCGCAGATGAATTTTGTGCACTAATTTTTTTCTTGATTTTCTTTGTGCACTATTTTTTTTTCGCGGATAAATTTTGTGCACTTTTTTTCTCGCCAATTTTTTTTTTCACTATTTTTTTTCGCAGATTTTTTTTGGGGCACTATTTTTTTTCGCAGATTTTTTTTGGGGCACAATTTTTTTCGCGGATGATTTTTGTGCATTTTTTTTTTCGCTAATTTTTTTTATGTGCACATTTTTTTTCGCGGATTTTTTTTTTTTGCATTATTTTTTTCGTAGTTTTTTTTGTGAATTATTTTTTTTGCGGATTTTTTTGTGCACTATTTTTCTTAACGGATTTTTTTTTTGCACTGTTTCTTTCAAAATTTTTTTTTTGAGAATTATTTTTTTTGGCTGATTTTTTTGTGAACTTTTTTTTTAGCGGATTTTTTTTGTGCACATTTTTTACGCAGATTTTTTTTCGTGCATAATTTTTTATGTTTTTGTGTTTTATTTTTTTGCGGATTTTTCTTGTGAACTATTTTTTTTAGCGGATTTTTTTTTGTTTGGTATATTTTTTCGCGGATGAATTCTGTGCACTAATTTTTTCATGATTTTTTTGTGAACTATTTTTCTTAATTTTTTCTATTTGTGCACTATTTTGTATACAATTTTTTTTTCGCGGATTTTTTTTCCTTGTGCACTATTTTTTTCGTGGATGAATTTTGTGCACTATTTTTTTTGCAGATTTTTTTGTGCACTTTTTTTTCGCGGATAAACTTTGTGCAAAATAATTTACGGCTGAATTTTGTGCAAATTTTTTTCTGAGATTTTTTTGTGCACTATTTTTTTAGCGAATTTTTTTTGTGCAGTATTTTTTCGCAGATGAATTTTGTGCACTAGTTTTTTTCTTGATTTTTTTTGTGCACTATTTTTTTTTTCGCGGATAAATTTTGTGCACTTTTTTTCTCGCCAATTTTTTATGTGCACTTTTTTTTCCGCGGATTTTTTTTTTGCACTATTTTTTTTCGCAGATATTTTTTGGGGCACAATTTTTTTCGCGGATGATTTTTGCGCATTTTTTTTTTCGCTAATTTTTTTTATGTGCACATTTTTTTTCGCGGATTTTTTTTTTTGCATTATTTTTTTCGTAGTTTTTTTTGTGAATTATTTTTTTGGCGGATTTTTTTGTGCACTATTTTTCTTAACGGATTTTTTTTTTGTGCATGATTTTTTTACGCGGATTTTTTGTGCACTAATTTTTTTAGCGGATTTTTTTTTGAGCACCATTTTTTTCGTGGATTTTTTTGTGTCCTATTTTTTCGAGGATGAATTTTGTGCACTATTTTTTTTTTTTTTTTTGCATAATTTTTTTTTTTTCGCAGATGAATGTGCACTATTTTTCAAGTGTGCATGATTTTTTTACGCGGATTTTTTGTACACTAATTTTTTTAACGGATTTTTTTTGTGCACTATTTTTCTCGTGGACTTTTTTGTGCCTTATTTTTTTCGCGGATGAATTTTGTGCACTATTTTTTTTTTTTTTTTTTTTTTGCACTATTTTTTTTTTTTCGCAGATGAATTTTGCGCAGAATTTTTTTTTACGGATTTTTTTTGTGCATTGTTTTTTTTTCGTGTATAAATTTTGTGCACTATTTTTTTCGCGGATTTTTTTTCGCGGATTTTTTTTCTAACTTTTTTTTTAGCGAATTTTTTTGTGCAGTATATTTATTTGCGGATGAATTCTGTGCACTAATTTTTTTCATGATTTTTTATGTGCACTATTTTGCTTGAATTTTTCATTTGTGCACTATTTTTTTACGCGGATGAATTTCGTGTACATTTTTTTTTTCCCGAATTTTTTTTGTGCACTATTTTTTTTCGTGGATGAATTTTGTGCAATTTTTTTCGCGGATTTTTTTTCGTGGGTTTTTTGTGCACTAATTTTTTTCATGATTTTTTTTGTGCACGATTTTTCTTAAATTTTTTTCTTGTGCACTATTTTTTTACGCGGATGAATTTTGTGTACATTTTTTTTTCGCGAATTTTTTTTGTGCACTATTTTTTTTCGTGGATGAATTTTGTGCACTATTTTTTCGCAGATTTTTTTTGTGCACTATTTTTTCCGCGGATGAATTTTGTGCAAAATTATTTTTCGCGGATTTTTTTTGTGCACTTTTTTTTTCGCGGCTGAATTTTGTGCAAATTTTTTTCGGAGATTTTTTTTGTGCAATATTTTTTCGCAGATGAATTTTGTGCACTAATTTTTTTCTTGATTTTTTTGTGCACTATTTTTTTTTCGCGGATGAATTTTGTGCACTTTTTTTCTCGCGGATTTTTTTTTGTGCACTTTTTTTTCGCGGATTTTTTTTTGCACTATTTTTTTCGAAATTTTTTTTTTGTGAATTATTTTTTTTTGGCTGATTTTTTTGTGAACTATTTTTTAAGCAGATTTTTTTTGCGCACATTTTTTACGCAGATTTTTTTTCGTGCATAATTTTTTATGCGGATTTTTTTGTGCACTAATTTTTTTAGCGGATTTTTTTTTGCACTATTTTTGTCGTGGATTTTTTTGACTATAATTTTTTTCGAGGATGAATTTTGTGCACAATTTTTTTTCGTAGATTTTTTTTTTGTGTACTATTTTTTTTCGCGGATGAATTTAGTGCATTATTTTTTTTCGAGGATTTTTTTTGTGCTCTACTTTTTTCGCGGTAGAATTTTGTGCACTATTTTTCTCGTGGATTTTGTTTTTGTGTTTTATTTTTTTGCGGATTTTTCTTGTGAACTATTTTTTTTAGCGGATTTTTTTTGTGTAGTATATTTTTTTGCGGATGAATTCTGTGCACTAATTTTTTCATGATTCTTTTGTGAACTATTTTTCTTAATTTTTTTATTTGTGCACTATTTTTTTTTTCGCGGATGAATTTTGTGTACTATTTTTTTTTCGCGGATTTTTTTTCTTTGTGCACTATTTTTTTTTGTGGATGAATTTTGTGCATTATTTTTTCTTCGCCCATGAATTTTGTGCACTATTTTTTCTTAATTTTTTGTGCCCTATTTTTTTTCGCGGATGAATTTTGTGCACTTTTTTTCTCGCGATTTTTTTTTTGGCATTATTTTTTTCGCAATTTTTTTTGTGAATTATTTTTTTCGCAAATTTTTTTTTTCCATTTTTTTTTGCAGATTTTTTTCTGTGAATTATTTTTTTTGGCAGATTTTTTTGTGCACTATTTTTTTAAGTAGATTTTTTTTGTGCACAAAATTTTTCGCGGATTTTTTTTTGTACATGATTTTTTACGCGGATTTTTTTTTGTGCAGTTTTTTTCGTGGATTTTTTTGTAAATTATTTTTTTAGAGGATGAAATTTGTGCACAATTTTTTTTCGTAGATTTTTTTTTTGTGTACTTTTTTTTTCGCGGATGAATTTAGTGCATTATTGTTTTCGAGGATTTTTTTTGTGCACTATTTTTTTCGTGGATTTTTTTGAAAATTATTTTTTTAGAGGATGAAATTTGTGCCTTTTTTTTTTCGAGAATTTTTTTTTGTGCACTATTTTTTTGTGTATTATTTTTTAGAAGATGAAATTTGTGCACAATTTTTTTTCGTAGATTTTTTTTTGTGCACTATTTTTTTTCATGATTTTTTTTGTGCACGATTTTTCTTAAATTTTTTTCTTGTGCACTATTTTTTTACGCGGATGAATTTTGTGTACATTTTTTTTTCGCGAATTTTTTTTGTGCACTATTTTTTTTCGTGAATGAATTTTGTGCACTATTTTTTCGCAGATTTTTTTTGTGCACTATTTTTTCCGCGGATGAGTTTTGTGCAAAATTATTTTTCGCGGATTTTTTTTGTGCACTTTTTTTTTCGCGGCTGAATTTTGTGCAAATTTTTTTCGGAGATTTTTTTTGTGCAATATTTTTTCGCAGATGAATTTTGTGCACTAATTTTTTTCTTGATTTTTTTGTGCACTATTTTTTTTTCGCGGATGAATTTTGTGCACTTTTTTTCTCGCGGATTTTTTTTTGTGCACTTTTTTTTCGCGGATTTTTTTTTGCACTATTTTTTTCGAAATTTTTTTTTTGTGAATTATTTTTTCTGGCTGATTTTTTAGTGAACTATTTTTTAAGCAGATTTTTTTTGCGCACATTTTTTACGCAGATTTTTTTTCGTGCATAATTTTTTATGCGGATTTTTTTGTGCACTAATTTTTTTAGCGGATTTTTTTTTTGCACTATTTTTGTCGTGGATTTTTTTGACTATAATTTTTTTCGAGGATGAATTTTGTGCACAATTTTTTTTCGTAGATTTTTTTTTTGTGTACTATTTTTTTTCGCAGATGAATTTAGTGCATTATTTTTTTTCGAGGATTTTTTTTGTGCTCTACTTTTTTCGCGGTAGAATTTTGTGCACTATTTTTCTCGTGGATTTTGTTTTTGTGTTTTATTTTTTTGCGGATTTTTCTTGTGAACTTTTTTTTTTAGCGGATTTTTTTTGTGTAGTATATTTTTTTGCGGATGAATTCTGTGCACTAATTTTTTCATGATTCTTTTGTGAACTATTTTTCATAATTTTTTTATTTGTGCACTATTTTTTTTTTCGCGGATTAATTTTGTGTACTATTTTTTTTTCGCGGATTTTTTTTCTTTGTGCACTATTTTTTTTTGTGGATGAATTTTGTGCATTATTTTTTCTTCGTCCATGAATTTTGTGCACTATTTTTTCTTAATTTTTTGTGCCCTATTTTTTTTTCGCGGATGAATTTTGTGCACTTTTTTTCTCGCGATTTTTTTTTTGACATTATTTTTTTCGCAATTTTTTTTGTGAATTATTTTTTTCGCAAATTTTTTTTTTCCATTTTTTTTTGCAGATTTTTTTCTGTGAATTATTTTTTTTGGCAGATTTTTTTGTGCACTATTTTTTTATGTAGATTTTTTTTGTGCACAAAATTTTTCGCGGATTTTTTTTTGTACATGATTTTTTACGCGGATTTTTTTTTGTGCAGTTTTTTTCGTGGATTTTTTTGTAAATTATTTTCTTAGAGGATGAAATTTGTGCACAATTTTTTTTCGTAGATTTTTTTTTTGTGTACTTTTTTTTTCGCGGATGAATTTAGTGCATTATTGTTTTCGAGGATTTTTTTTGTGCACTATTTTTTTCGTGGATTTTTTTGAAAATTATTTTTTTAGAGGATGAAATTTGTGCTTTTTTTTTTCGAGAATTTTTTTTTGTGCACTATTTTTTTTGTGTATTATTTTTTAGAAGATGAAATTTGTGCACAATTTTTTTTCGTAGATTTTTTTTTGTGCACTATTTTTTTTGCAGATGAATTTTGTGCAAAACTTTTTTCGGAGATTTTTTTTGTGCACTATTTTTCAAGCAGATTTTTTTTTGTGCAGTTTTTTTTTCGCAGATGAATTTTGTGCACTAATTTTTTTCTTGATTTTTTTTTTTGTGCAATATTTTTTTCGTAGATGAATTTTGTGCACTATTTTTTTCGCGGATTTTTTTTTGTGGGGTTTTTTGTGCACTATTTTTTTTCGCTGATAAATTTTTTGCATTTTTTTCTCGCGGATTTTTTTTTCTTGCATAATTTTTTATGCGGATTTATTTGTGCACTAATTTTTTTAGCGGGTTTTTTTTTTGCACTATTTTTGTCGTGGATTTTTTTTATCTTTATTTTTTTCGTAGAAGAATTTTGTGCACTATATTTTTCGTGGATTTTTCTTGTAGGCCCTACATTATTTTTTTTCGCTGATTTTTTTCGTGCATTTTTTGTTTGTGGATTTTTTTGTGCACTATTTGTTTTGGCGAATTTTTTTTGCGCATTATTATTTTTCGTAGATTTTTTTGTGCAGAATTTTTTTCGCGGATAAATTTTTTAGAGCACTTTTTTTTTCGCAATTTTTTTTTGTGCATTTTTTTTTTTCGATGATTTTTTTTGTGCACTATGTTTTTTTTCGCGGAGAAATTTTGTGCACTATTATTTTTTCTTGATTTTTTTGTGCAGTATTTTTTTTTGGCGGATGAATTTTGTGCACTATTTTTTTGACAGATTTATTTTTGTGCATTATTTTTTTCGTGGATTTTTTTTGTGTATTTTTTTTTTGCGGATTTTTTTGTGCACTATTTTTTTCGCGAATGAATTTTGTGCACCATTTTTTTTTATGATTTTTTTTGTGCACTATTTTTATCGCGGATTTTTTTTTGTGCACTATTTTTTTTCGCGGATCAATTTTGTGCACTTTTTCTTCTGCAGATTTTTTTTGTTCACTTTTTTTTTGTAAAGGATTTTTTTTTGTGCATTATTTTTGTAACGGATTTTTTTTGTGCACTATTTTTTTCGTTGATTTATTTTTGTGCATTATTTTTTTTTTGCGGATTTTTTTGTGCATTTTTTTTACCGGATTTTTTTGTGCACTATTTCAGAGATTTTTTTGTGCATTATTTTTTTTTTTGCGGATGAATTTTGTGCATTCTTTTTTTTGCTGATTTTTTTGTGCACTATTTTTTTTTGCAGTTGAATTTTGTGCACTATTTTTTCGCGTTTTTTTTGTGCACCATTTTTTTCGCGATTTTTTTTTTCTGTGCACTTTTTTTTTCACGGATTTTTTTTGTGCATTATTTTTTTCGTTGATTTTTTTGTGCACTATTTTATTTTCGCGGATTAATTTTGTGCACAATTTCTTTTCTTGAATTTTTTTTTGTGCACTTTTTTTTTTCGCAGATATATTTTGTGCACTATTTTTTTTGCGGATTTTTTTCTGGAGGCCCTACATTATTTTTTTCATGGATTTTTTGTGCACTATTTTTTTCGCTGATTTTATTTGTGCATTATTTTTTTTGGCTGATGTTTTTGTGAACTATTTTTTTAGCGGATTTTTTCGTGCACATTTTTCACGCAGATGTTTTTTTCTTGCATAATTTTTTATGCGGATTTTTTTGTGCACTAAATTTTTTAGCGAATTTTTTTTGCACTTTTTTTGTCGTGGATTTTTCTGACCTTTATTTTTTTCGAGGATGAATTTTGTGCACTATATTTTTCGTGGATTTTTCTTGTAGGCCCTACATTTTTTTTTTCGCGGATTTTTTTTGTGCATTTTTTGTTTGTGGATTTTTTTGTGCACTATTTTTTTTAGCGAATTTTTTTGCGCATTATTATTTTTCGTAGATTTTTTTGTGCAGAATTTTTTTTCGCGGATAAATTTTGCGCACTATTTTTAATTTAATTTTTTTTTGTGCACTATTTTTTTCTTGTTTTTTTTTTTTTCGAGGATTTTTTTCGTGCACTATGTTTTTTTTTCGCGGAGAAATTTGGTGCACTATTATTTTTTCTTGATTTTTTTTGTGCAGTATATTTTTTTAGCGGATGAATTTTGTGCACTATTTTTTTGACCGATTTATTTTTGTGCATTATTTTTTTCGTGGATTTTTTTGTGTATTTTTTTTTTGCGGATTTTTTAGTGCATTATTTTTTTTCGCGAATGAATTTTGTGCACTATTATTTTTTCTTGATTTTTTTTGTGCACTATTTTTTTTTCGCGGATCAATTTTGTGCACTTTTTCTTCTGCAGATTTTTTTGTGCACTATTTTTCTTAGCGAATTTTTTTTGCGCATTATTATTTTTCGTAGATTTTTTTGTGCAGAATTTTTTTTCGCGGATAAATTTTGTGCACTATTTTTAATTTAATTTTTTTTTGTGCACTATTTTTTTCTTGAATTTTTTAAAGCATTTTTTTTCGCAAATTTTTTTTGCGCATTTTTTTTTTTCGAGGAGTTTTTTTGTTCACTATGTTTTTTTTTCGCGGAGAAATTTGGTGCACTATTATTTTTTTTTGATTTTTTTTTGTGCAGTATAATTTTTTTAGCGGATGAATTTTGTGCACTATTTTTTTGACAGATTTATTTTTGTGCATTATTTTTTTCGTGGATTTTTTTTGTGTATTTTTTTTTTGCGGATTTTTTTGTGCATTATTTTTTTTCGCGAATGAATTTTGTGCACTATTATTTTTTCTTGATTTTTTTTGTGCACTATTTTTTTTCGCGGATCAATTTTGTGCACTTTTTCTTCTGCAGATTTTTTTGTGCACTATTTTTCTTAAAGGATTTATTTTTGTGCATTATTTTTGTCACGGATTTTTTTTGTGCACTATTTTTTTTCGCGGATAAATTTTGTGCACTTTTTTTTCGTAGATTTTTTTGTGCATTATTTTTTTAACGGGTTTTTGTGCACTTTTTTTTTCACGAATTTTTTTTGGGCACTATTTTTTTCGCGGATTTTTTTTGTGCACTATTTTTCTCGTGGATTTTTTTGTGCACTATTTTTTTTAACTGATTTTTTCGTGCACTTTTTTTTCGCGAGTTTTTTTTGAGCACTATTTTATTTTAGTGGATTAATTTTTGCACTTTTTTTTTCGCAGATTTTTTTTGTGCACACTTTTTTTTTCGTGAACGAATTTTGTGCACTTTTTTTTTTGTTTATATTTTTCGTGCACTATTTTTTTCGCGGAATTTTTTTGTGCACAATTTCTTTTCGTGGATTTTTTTGTGCACTACTTTTTTTGTGGATTATTTTGTGCACAATTTTTTTAACGGATTAATTTTTGTGCATTATTTTTTTTTGCGGATTTTTTTGTGAACTATTTTTTTCGTGGATTTTTTTGTGCTTTTCTTTTTGCTGATGAATTTTCTGCACTATTTTTTTCGCGGTTTTTTTGTGCACCATTTTTTTTGCGGATTTTTTTTCTGTGCACTTTTTTTTTTCGCGGATTTTTTTGTGCATAATTTTTTTTTGTTGATTTTTTTGTGCACTATTTTATTTTCGCGGATGAATTTTGTGCACTATTTTTTTTCTTGAATTTTGTTTTGTGCACTATTTTGATTTCGCAGATATATTTTGTGCACTATTTTTTTTCGCAGATTTTTCTTGGAGGTTCTACATTATTTTTTTTCATCGATTTTTTTGTGCACCATTTTTTTTTCGCGGATGAATTTTGTGCACTATTTTTTCTTGAATTTCTTTGTGCACTATTTTTTTCCGCTAATTTTTTCTTGTGCAATATTTTTTTCGTGGATTTTTTCTGTGCATTTTTTTTTTTCACCGATGAATTTTGTGCATTTTTTTTCTTAATTTTTTTTTTTTTTGCATAATTTTTTTCGACGATTTTTTTTGTGCTCTTTTTTTCGTGGATTTTTTTTTGTGCTTAATTTTTTTTCGCGGAAGAATGTTTTGCACTATTTTTTTCTTAATTTTTTTTGTTCACTATTTTTTTTTGCAGTTGAATTTTGTGCACTATTTTTTTCGCGGTTTTTTTTGTGCACCATTTTTTTTCGCGATTTTTTTTTTCTGCGCACTTTTTTTTCACGGATTTTTTTTGTGCATTATTTTTTTTCGTTGATTTTTTTGTGCACTATTTTATTTTCGCGGATGAATTTTTTGCACTATTTTTTTTTTTGAATTTTTTTTCGTGCACTATTTTTCTTGTAAGCCTTACATTATTTTTTTTCGCGGATTTTTTTTTTGTGCACTATTTTTTTTTCGTGGATTTTTTTTGTGAACGATTTTTTTTAGCGGATTTTTTTGCGCACTATTTTTTTTCGTGGATTTTTTTGTGCACAATTTTTTTTTAACGGATGAATTTCGTTCACTATTTTTTTCAATGATTTTTTTCTCGGCACTTTTTTTACGCGGATGAATTTTGGGCACTATTTTTTTCGTAGATTTTTTTGTGCATTTTTTTTTTGCGGATTTTTTTTTGGCACTATTTTTTTGTGGATGAATTTTGTGCAATATTTTTTCGCGAAATTTTTTTTGTGCAATGTTTTTTTTTCGCGGATGAATTTTGTGCAATATATTTTCGCGGAATTGTTGTGAACTTATTTTTTCGTGGATTTTTTTGTGCATTATTTTTTTTGCGGATGAATTTTGTGGACTATTTATTTCGCGGATTTTTTTTTTAGCACAATTTTTTTCGTGGATTTTTTTTGGGCAGTTTTATTTTTCGCGGATGAATTTTGTGCACTATTTATTTTCTTGAATTTTTTTAGACACTATTTTTTTTGTGAATGAATTTTGTGCAATATTTTTCGCAGAATTTTTTTTGTATTTTTTTTTTCGTGGATTTTTTTGTGCACTTTTTTTTCTTGCTTATGAACTTTGTGCAATATTTTTTTTCGCGGATTTTTTTTGTGCAATATTTTTTTCATGAATTTTTTTGTGCACTATTTTTTTTTTGAGGATGAATTTTGTGGACTTTTTTTCCGCAGATTTTTTTTTCTGCACTATTTTTTTCGTGGATTTTTTTTTGGCACAATTTTTTTTCGCGGATTTTTTTTGTGCAATATTTTTTTCATGGATTTTTTTGTGCACTATTTTTTTTTTTGAGGATGAATTTTGTGGACTTTTTTTCCGCAGATTTTTTTTTCTGCACTATTTTTTTCGTGGATTTTTTTTTGGCACAATTTTTTTTAGCGGATGATTTTTGTGCACTATTTTTTTCCTTGAATTTTTTTGTGCACTATTTTTTTTGTGGATGAATTTTGTGCAATTCGCGGAATTTTTATTGTACACTATTTTTTCCGCGGTTTTTTTTGTGCACTATTTTTTTTGCGGATAAATTTTGTGCACTATTTTTTTCAGAGATTTTTTTTGTGCACTTTTTTTTCGCGGATGAATTTCGCTCACTATTTTTTTTCACAGATTTTTTTATGGGCACTATTTTTTTAGCGTTTTTTTTTGTGCACTATTTTTTTCGTGGATTTTTTTGTGCCCTATTTTTTTCGCGGATGAATTTTGTGCACTATTTTTTTTGCAGATTTTTTTTGTTCACTATTTTTTTCACGGATGAATTTTGTGCAAAATTATTTTTTGCGGATTTTTTTTGTGCACTATTTTTTTTCGCGGCTTAATTTTGTGCATATTTTTTTCATAGATATTTTTTGTGCACTATTTTTTTAGCGAATTTTTTTTTGTGCAGTATTTTTTCGCATATGAATTTTGTGCACTAATTTTTTTCTTAATTTTTATTGTGCACTATTTTTTTTCGCAGATAAATTTGTGCACTTTTTTTCTCGCGGATTTTTTTTTGTGCAGTATTTTTTTTGTTCACTATTTTTTTCACGGATAAATTTTGTGCAAAATTATTTTTTGCGGATTTTTTTTGTGCACTATTTTTTTTTGCGGCTTAATTTTGTGCATATTTTTTTCATAGATATTTTTTGTGCACTATTTTTTTAGCGAATTTTTTTTTGTGCAGTATTTTTTCGCATATGAATTTTGTGCACTAATTTTTTTCTTTATTTTTTTTTGTGCGCTATTTTTTTTTTTTTGTGCACTATTTTTTTTTCGCAGATAAATTTTGTGCACTGTTTTTCTCGCGAATTTTTTTGTGCAGTATTTTTTTCGCGGATTTTTTTTGTTCACTATTTTTTTCACGGATGAATTTTGTGCAAAATTATTTTTTGTGGATTTTTTTTGTGCACTATTTTTTTTCGCGGCTTAATTTTGTGCATATTTTTTTCATAGATATTTTTTGTGCACTATTTTTTTAGCGAATTTTTTTTTGTGCAGTATTTTTTCGCATATGAATTTTGTGCACTAATTTTTTTCTTAATTTTTTTTGTGCACTATTTTTTTTCGCAGATAAATTTGTGCACTTTTTTTCTCGCGGATTTTTTTTTGTGCAGTATTTTTTTTGTTCACTATTTTTTTCACGGATAAATTTTGTGCAAAATTATTTTTTACGGATTTTTTTTGTGCACTATTTTTTTTTGCGGCTTAATTTTGTGCATATTTTTTTCACAGATATTTTTTGTGCACAATTTTTTTAGCGAATTTTTTTTTGTGCAGTATTTTTTCGCATATGAATTTTGTGCACTAATTTTTTTCTTTATTTTTTTTTGTGCGCTATTTTTTTTTCGCAGATAAATTTTGTGCACTTTTTTCTCGCGGATTTTTTTTGTGCAGTATTTTTTTTGTTCACTATTTTTTTCACGGATGAATTTTGTGCAAAACTATTTTTTGCGGATTTTTTTTGTGCACTATTTTTTTTCGCGGCTTAATTTTGTGCATATTTTTTTAATAGATATTTTTTGTGCACTATTTTTTTAGCGAATTTTTTTTTGTGCAGTATTTTTTCGCATATGAATTTTGTGCACTAATTTTTTTCTTTATTTTTTTTTGTGCACTATTTTTTTTTCGCAGATAAATTTTGTGCACTGTTTTTCTCGCGAATTTTTTTTGTGCAGTATTTTTTTCGCGGATTTTTTTTTTGCATTATTTTTTTCGCAGATTTTTTTTGGGGCACAATTTTTTTCGCGGATGATTTTTGTGCATTATTTTATTCGCTCATTTTTTTTGGCGGATTTTTTTTTTTTTCATTATTTTTTCCGTAGTTTTTTTTGTGAATTATATTTTTTGGCGGATTTTTTTGTGCACTATTTTTCTTAACGGATTTTTTTTTTGTGCACGCATTTTTTTCGCGGATTTTTTTTTGTGCATGATTTTTTTACGCGGATTTTTTGTGCACTAATTTTATTAACGGATTTTTTTTGTGCACTATTTTTTCGTGGATTTTTTTGTGCCCTATTTTTTTCGCGGATGAATTTTGTGCACTATTTTTTTTTTTTTTTTTTTTTTGGCACTATTTTTTTTTTTCGCAGATGAATTTTGCGCAGAATTTTTTTTTACGGATTTTTTTTGTGGATTGTTTTTTTTTCGTGTATAAATTTTGTGCACTATTTTTTTCGCAGATTTTTTTTCGCGGATTTTTTTGTGCAGTATATTTTTTTGCGGATAAATTCTGTGCACTAATTTTTTTCATGATTTTTTTTGTGCACTATTTTTCTTAAATTTTTTTTTGTGCAGTATTTTTTTCGCGCTGATAAATTTCGTGTACATTTTTTGTTCCCCGAATTTTTTTTGTGCACTATATTTTTTCGTGGATGAATTTTGTGCACTTTTTTTTCGCGGATTTTTTTTCGTGGGTTTTTTGTGCACTAATTTTTTTCATGATTTTTTTTGTGCCCTATTTTTTTTCGTTGATGAATTTTGTGCACTATTTTTTTCGCAGATTTTTTTTGTGCACTATATTTTTTTGCGTATGAATTCTGTGCACTAATTTTTTTCATGATTTTTTTTGTGCAATATTTTTCTTGAATTTTTTTTGTGCACTATTTTTTTCACGGTGATGAATTTCGTGTTCATTTTTTTTCCCAAATTTTTTTTGTGCTTTATTTTTTTTCGTGGATGAATTTTGTGCACTTTTTTTCCCGGATTTTTTTTTGTGTGTTTTTTGTGCACTATTTTTTTTCGTGGATGAATTTTGTGCACAATTTTTTTCGCGGATTTTTTTTTTGCACTATTTCTTTCGAAATTTTTTTTTTGTAAATTATTTTTTTGGCTCATTTTTTTGTGAACTTTTTTTTTAGCGGATTTTTTTTGTGCACATTTTTCACGCAGATTTTTTTTCGTGCATAATTTTTTATGTTTTTGTGTTTTATTTTTTTGCGGATTTTTCTTGTGAACTATTTTTTTTAGCGGATTTTTTTTTGTTTGGTATATTTTTTCGCGGATGAATTCTGTGCACTAATTTTTTCATGATTTTTTTGTGAACTATTTTTCTTAATTTTTCTATTTGTGCACTATTTTGTATACAATTTTTTTTCACGGATTTTTTTTCTTTGTGCACTATTTTTTTCGTGGATGAATTTTTTGCACTATTTTTTTTGCAGATTTTTTTGTGCACTTTTTTTTCGCGGATAAACTTTGTGCAAAATATTTTTTTTCGGATTTTTTTGTCCACTATTTTTTTTCGCGGCTGAATTTTGTGCAAATTTTTTTCTGAGATTTTTTTGTGCACTATTTTTTTAGCGAATTTTTTTTGTGCAGTATTATTTCGCAGATGAATTTTGTGCACTAATTTTTTTCTTGATTTTTTTTGTGCACTATTTTTTTTTTCGCGGATAAATTTTGTGCACTTTTTTTCTCGCCAATTTTTTATGTGCACTTTTTTTTCGCGGATTTTTTTTTGCACTATTTTTTTTCGCAGATTTTTTTGGGCACAATTTTTTTCGCGGATGATTTTTGTGCATTTTTTTTTTCGCTAATTTTTTTATGTGCACATTTTTTTTCGCGGATTTTTTTTTTTGCATTATTTTTTTCGTAGTTTTTTTTGTGAATTATTTTTTTGGCGGATTTCTTTGTGCACTATTTTTCCTAACGGATTTTTTTTTGTGCATGATTTTTTTACGCGGATTTTTTGTGCACTAATTTTTTTAGCGGATTTTTTTTTGTGCACTATTTTTTTCGTGGATTTTTTTGTGTCCTATTTTTTTCGAGGATGAATTTTGTGCACTATTTTTTTTTTTTTTTTGCATTTTTTTTTTTTTTTTTGCAGATGAATTTTGCGCAGAATTTTTTTTACGGATTTTTTTTGTGCATTGTTTTTTTTTCGTGTAGAAATTTTGTGCACTATTTTTTTCGCGGATTTTTCTTCGCGGATTTTTTTTCTAACTTTTTTTTTAGCGAATTTTTTTGTGTGCAGTATATTTTTTTGCAGATGAATTCTGTGCACTAATTTTTTCATGATTTTTTTTGTCCACTATTTTTCTTGAATTTTTTTTTGTGCACTATTTTTTTCACACTGATGAATTGCGTGTACATTTTTTTTTTCCCGAATTTTTTTTGTGCACTATTTTTTTCGTGGATGAATTTTGTGCACTTTTTTTCGCGGATTTTTTTTCGTGGGTTTTTTGTGCACTAATTTTTTTCATGATTTTTTTTGTGCCCTATTTTTTTTCGTGGATGAATTTTGTGCAAAATTATTTTTCGCGGATTTTTTTTGTGCACTTTTTTTTTATGCGGCTGAATTTTGTGCAAATTTTTTTCGGAGATTTTTTTTGTGCAATATTTTTTCGCAGATGAATTTTGTGCACTAATTTTTTTCTTGATTTTTTTTGTGCACTATTTTTTTTTCGCGGATGAATTTTGTGCACTTTTTTTCTCGCGGATTTTTTTTTTGTGCACTATTTTTTTCGCGGATTTTTTTTTGGACTATTTTCTTCGAAAATTTTTTTTGTGAATTATTTTTTCTGGCTGATTTTTTTGTGAACTATTTTTTAAGCGGATTTTTTTTGCGCACATTTTTTTTCGCAGATTTTTTTTGGGGCAGAATTTTTTTCGCGGATGATTTTTGTGCATTTTTTTTTTCGCTAATTTTTTTATGTGCACATTTTTTTTCGCGGATTTTTTTTTTTGCATCATTTTTTTCGTAGTTTTTTTTGTGAATTATTTTTTTGGCGGATTTTTTTGTGCACTATTTTTCTTAACGGATTTTTTTTGTGCATGATTTTTTTACGCGGATTTTTTGTGCACTAATTTTTTTAGCGGATTTTTTTTTGTGCACTATTTTTTTCGTGGATTTTTTTGTGTCTAATTTTTTTCGAAGATGAATTTTGTGCACTATTTTTTTTTTTTTTTTTTGCATTTTTTTTTTTTTTCGCAGATGAATTTTGCGCAGAATTTTTTTTTACGGATTTTTTTTGTGCATTGTTTTTTTTTCGTGTATAAATTTTGTGCACTATTTTTTTCGCGGATTTTTTTTCGCGGATTTTTTTTCTAACTTTTTTTAGCGAATTTTTTTGTGCAGTATATTTTTTTGCGAATGAATTCTGTGCACTAGTTTTTTCATGATTTTTTTTGTGCACTATTTTTCTTGAATTTTTTTTTGCGCACTATTTTTTTCACACTGATGAATTTCGTGTACATTTTTTTTTTCCCGAATATTTTTTGTGCACTATTTTTTTCGTGGATGAATTTTGTGCACTTTTTTTCGCGGATTTTTTTTCGTGGGTTTTTTGTGCACTAATTTTTTTCATGATTTTTTTTGTGCACGATTTTTCTTAAAATTTTTGTTTGTGCACTATTTTTTTACGCGGATGAATTTCGTGTAAAATTTTTTTTCGCGAATTTTTTTTGTGCACAATTTTTTTTCGTGGATGAATTTTGTGCACTATTTTTCTCGCAGATTTTTTTTGTGCACTATTTTTTTTGCGGATGAATTTTGTGCAAAATTTTTTTTCGCGGATTTTTTTTGTGCACTTTTTTTTCGCGGCTGAATTTTGTGCAAATTTTTTCCGGAGATTTTTTTTGTGCAATATTTTTTCGCAGATGAATTTTGTGCACTAATTTTTTCTTGATTTTTTTTGTGCAAAATTTTTTTCGTAGATGAATTTTGTGCACTATTTTTTTTGCGGATTTTTTTTTGTGGGTTTTTTTGTCCACTATTTTTTTTCGCTGATAAATTTTTCGCATTTTTTTCTCGCTGATTTTTTTTTGTGCACTTTTTTTCGTGGATTTTTTTGTGCACTATTTTTTCTTCGCCCATGAATTTTGTGCACTATTTTTTCTTAATTTTTTTGTGCCCTATTTTTTTTTCGCGGATGAATTTTGTGCACTTTTTTTCTCGCGATTTTTTTTTTGGCATTATTTTTTTCGTTTTTTTTTTTGTGAATTATTTTTTTCGCAAATTTTTTTTTCTCATTATTTTTTTTGCAGATTTTTTTCTGTAAATTATTTTTTTTGGCAGATTTTTTTGTGCACTATTTTTTTAAGTAGATTTTTTTTGTGCACAAAATTTTTTCGCGGATTTTTTTTTTGTACATGATTTTTTACGCGGATTTTTTTGTGCACTAATTTTTTACGCGGATTTTTTTTTGTGCAGTTTTTTTCTTGGATTTTTTTGTAAATAATTTTTTTAGAGGATGAAATTTGTGCACAATTTTTTTTCGTAGATTTTTTTTTTGTGTACTTTTTTTTTCGCGGATGAATTTAGTGCATTATTGTTTTCGAGGATTTTTTTTGTGCACTATTTTTTTTGTGGATTTTTTTGTGTATTATTTTTTAGAAGATGAAATTTGTGCACAATTTTTTTTCGTAGATTTTTTTTTGTGCACTATTTTTTTTGCAGATGAATTTTGTGCAAAACTTTTTTCGGAGATTTTTTTTGTGCACTATTTTTTAAGCGAATTTTTTTTTGTGCAGTTTTTTTTTCGCAGATGAATTTTGTGCACTAATTTTTTTCTTCCTTTTTTTTTGTGCAATATTTTTTTCGTAGAGGAATTTTGTGCACCATTTTTTTCGCGGATTTTTTTTGTGGGTTTTTTTTTTTTCGCAGATAAATTTTTTGCATTTTTTTCTCGCGGATTTTTTTTTCTTGCATAATTTTTTATGCGGATTTTTTTGTGCACTAAATTTTTTAGAGAATTTTTTTTTGCACTATTTTTGTCGTGGATTTTTTTTACCTTTATTTTTTTCAAGGATGAATTTTGTGCACTATATTTTTCGTGGATTTTTCTTGTAGGCCCTACATTTTTTTTTTTCGCGGATTTTTTTGTGCATTTTTTGTTTGTGGATTTTTTTGTGCACTATTTTTTTTAGCGAATTTTTTTGCGCATTATTATTTTTCGTAGATTTTTTTGTGCAGAATTTTTTTTCGCGGATAAATTTTGTGCACTATTTTTAATTTAATTTTTTTTTGTGCACTATTTTTTTCTTGAATTTTTTAAAGCATTTTTTTTTTCGCAAATTTTTTTGCGCATTTTTTTTTTTCGAGGATTTTTTTTGTGCACTATGTTTTTTTTTCGCGGAGAAATTTGGTGCACTATTATTTTTTCTTGATTTTTTTTTGTGCAGTATATTTTTTTAGCGGATGAATTTTGTGCACAATTTTTTTGACAGATTTATTTTTGTGCATTTTTTTTTTCGTTGATTTTTTTTGTGGATTTTTTTTTTGCGGATTTTTTTGTGCACTATTTTTTCTAGCGAATTTTTTTTGCGCATTATTATTTTTCGTAGATTTTTTTGTGCAGAATTTTTTTTCGCGGATAAATTTTGTGCACTATTTTTAATTTAATTTTTTTTTGTGCACTATTTTTTTCTTGAATTTTTTAAAGCATTTTTTTTTTCGCAAATTTTTTTTGCGCATTTTTTTTTCGAGGATTTTTTTGTGCACTATGTTTTTTTTTCGCGGAGAAATTTTGTGCACTAATATTTTTTCTTGATTTTTTTTGTGCAGTATATTTTTTTAGCGGATGAATTTTGTGCACAATTTTTTTGACAGATTTATTTTTGTGCATTATTTTTTTCGTGGATTTTTTTTGTGGATTTTTTTTTTGCGGATTTTTTTGTGCACTATTTTTTCTAGCGAATTTTTTTTGCGCATTATTATTTTTCGTAGATTTTTTTGTGCAGAATTTTTTTTCGCGGATAAATTTTGTGCACTATTTTTAATTTAATTTTTTTTTGTGCACTATTTTTTTCTTGAATTTTTTAAAGCATTTTTTTTTTCGCAAATTTTTTTGCGCATTTTTTTTTCGAGGATTTTTTTGTGCACTATGTTTTTTTTTCGCGGAGAAATTTTGTGCACTAATATTTTTTTTTTATTTTTTTTGTGCAGTATATTTTTTTAGCGGATGAATTTTGTGCACTATTTTTTTGACAGATTTATTTTTGTGCATTATTTTTTTCGTGGATTTTTTTTGTGTATTTTTTTTTTGCGGATTTTTTTGTGCATTATTTTTTTTCGCGAATGAATTTTGTGCACTATTATTTTTTCTTGATTTTTTTTGTGCACTATTTTTTTTTCGCGGATCAATTTTGTGCACTTTTTCTTCTGCAGATTTTATTTGTGCACTGTTTTTTTTAAAGGATTTATTTTTGTGCATTATTTTTGTCACGGATTTTTTTTGTGCACTATTTTTTTTCGCGGATAAATTTTGTGCACTTTTTTTCGTAGATTTTTTTGTGCATTATTTTTTTAACGGGTTTTTGTGCACTTTTTTTTTCGCGAATTTTTTTTGGGCACTATTTTTTTCGCAGATTTTTTTTTGTGCACTATTTTTCTCGTGGATTTTTTTGTGCACTATTTTTTTTAACTGATTTTTTCGTGCATTTTTTTTTCGCGAGTTTTTTTTGAGCACTATTTTATTTTCGTGGATGAATTTTTGCACTATTTTTTTCGCAGATTTTTTTTGTGCACCATTTTTTTTTCGTGAACGATTTTTGTGCACTTTTTTTTTTTGTTTATATTTTTCGTACACTATTTTTTTCGCGGAATGTTTTTGTGCACAGTTTTTTTTTGTGGATTTTTTTTGTGCACTACTTTTTTGTGGATTATTTTGTGCACAATTTTTTTAACGGATTAATTTTTGTTCATTATTTTTTTTTGCGGATTTTTTTGTGCACTTTTTTTTCAGCGGATTTTTTTGTGCATTTTTTTTAGCGGATTTTTTTGTGCACTATTTCACAGATTTTTTTGTGCACTTTTTTTTTTGCGGATGAATTTTGTGCACTATTTTTTTTGCTGATTTTTTTGTGAACTATTTTTTTCGTGGATTTTTTTATGCTTTTTTTTTTGCTGATGAATTTTCTGCACTATTTTTTTCGCGGTTTTTTTGTGCACCATTTTTTTTTGCGGATTTTTTTTCTGTGCACTTTTTTTTTTTGCGGATTTTTTTGTGCATTATTTTTTTTTGTTGATTTTTTTGTGCACTATTTTATTTTCGCGGATGAATTTTGTGCACTATTTTTTTTCTTGAATTTTGTTTTGTGCACTATTTTGATTTCGCAGATATATTTTGTGCACTATTTTTTTCGCAGATTTTTCTTGGAGGTTCTACATTATTTTTTTTAATGGATTTTTTTGTGCACCATTTTTTTTTCGCGGATGAATTTTGTGCACTGTTTTTTCTTGAATTTTTTTGTGCACTATTTTTTTCCGCTAATTTTTTCTTGTGCATTATTTTTTTCGTGGATTTTTTCTGTGCATTTTTTTTTTTTCACCGAATTTTTTTTTTTGCATAATTTTTTTTCGACGATTTTTTTTGTGCTCTTTTTTTCGTGGATTTTTTTTTGTGCTTAATTTTTTTTCGCGGAAGGATGTTCTGCACTATTTTTTTCTTAATTTTTTTGTTCACTATTTTTTTTTGCAGTTGAATTTTGTGCACTATTTTTTTCGCGGTTTTTTTTGTGCACCATTTTTTTCGCGATTTTTTTTTTCTGCGCACTTTTTTTTCACGGATTTTTTTTGTGCATTATTTTTTTTCGTTGATTTTTTTGTGCATTATTTTATTTTCGCGGATGAATTTTGTGCACTATTTTTTTTCTTGAATTTTTTTCGTGCACTATTTTTTTTCGCAGATATATTTTGTGCACTTTATTTTTCGCGGATTTTTTTTGTAGGCCCTACATTATTTTTTTTCGCGGATTTTTTTTTTGTGCACTATTTTCTTTTCGTGGATTTTTTTTGTGAACGATTTTTTTTAGCGGATTTTTTTGCGCAATATTTTTTTTCGTGGATTTTTTTGTGCACAATTTTTTTTTAACGGATGAATTTTGTTCACTATTTTTTTCAATGATTTTTTTCTCAGCACTTTTTTTACGCGGATGAATTTTGGGCACTATTTTTTTCGTAGATTTTTTTGTGCATTTTTTTTTTGCGGATTTTTTTTGGCACTATTTTTTTGTGGATGAATTTTGTGCAAAATTTTTTCGCGAATTTTTTTTTGTGCAATGTTTTTTTTTCGCGGATGAATTTTGTGCAATATATTTTCGCGGAATTGTTGTGAACTTTTTTTTTCGTGGATTTTTTTGTGCATTATTTTTTTTGCGGATGAATTTTGTGGACTATTTATTTCGCGGATTTTTTTTTGAGATCAATTTTTTTCGTGGATTTTTTTTGGGCACTTTTATTTTTTTTTTTTGATTTTTTTGTGCACTATTTTATTTTCGCGGATGAATTTTGTGCACTATTTTTTTTCTTCAATTTTGTTTTGTGCACTATTTTGATTTCGCAGATATATTTTGTGCACTATTTTTTTTCGCAGATTTTTCTTGGAGGTTCTACATTATTTTTTTTCATGGATTTTTTTGTGCACCATTTTTTTTTCGCGAATGAATTTTGTGCACTATTTTTTCTTGAATTTTTTGGTGCACTATTTTTTTCCGCTAATTTTTTCTTGTGCATTATTTTTTTCGTGGATTTTTTCTGTGCATTTTTTTTTTTCACCGAATTTTTTTTTTTGCATAATTTTTTTTCGACGATTTTTTTTGTGCTCTTTTTTTCGTGGATTTTTTTTTGTGCTTAATTTTTTTTCGCGGAAGGATGTTCTGCACTATTTTTTTCTTAATTTTTTTGTTCACTATTTTTTTTTGCAGTTGAATTTTGTGCACTATTTTTTTCGCGGTTTTTTTTGTGCACCATTTTTTTTCGCGATTTTTTTTTTCTGCGCACTTTTTTTTCACGGATTTTTTTTGTGCATTATTTTTTTTCGTTGATTTTTTTGTGCATTATTTTATTTTCGCGGATGAATTTTGTGCACTATTTTTTTTCTTGAATTTTTTTTCGTGCACTATGTTTTTTCGCAGATATATTTTGTGCACTTTATTTTTCGCGGATTTTTCTTGTAGGCCCTACATTATTTTTTTTCGCGGATTTTTTTTTTGTGCACTATTTTTTTTTCGTGGATTTTTTTGTGAACGATTTTTTTTAGCGGATTTTTTTGCGCAATATTTTTTTTCGTGGATTTTTTTGTGCACAATTTTTTTTTAACGGATGAATTTTGTTCACTATTTTTTTCAATGATTTTTTTCTCGGCACTTTTTTTACGCGGATGAATTTTGGGCACTATTTTTTTCGTAGATTTTTTTGTGCATTTTTTTTTGCGGATTTTTTTTGGCACTATTTTTTGGTGGATGAATTTTGTGCAAAATTTTTTCGCGAAATTTTTTTTGTGCAATGTTTTTTTTTCGCGGATGAATTTTGTGCAATATATTTTCGCGGAATTGTTGTGAACTTTTTCTTTCGTGGATTTTTTTGTGCATTATTTTTTTTGCGGATGAATTTTGTGGACTATTTATTTCGCGGATTTTTTTTTGAGCACAATTTTTTTCGTGGATTTTTTTTGGGCACTTTTATTTTTTTTTTTTGATTTTTTTGTGCACTATTTTATTTTCGCGGATGAATTTTGTGCACTATTTTTTTTCTTCAATTTTGTTTTGTGCACTATTTTGATTTCGCAGATATATTTTGTGCACTATTTTTTTTCGCAGATTTTTCTTGGAGGTTCTACATTATTTTTTTTCATGGATTTTTTTGTGCACCATTTTTTTTTCGCGGATGAATTTTGTGCACTATTTTTTCTTGAATTTTTTTGTGCACTATTTTTTTCGGCTAATTTTTTCTTGTGCATTATTTTTTTCGTGGATTTTTTTGTGCACTTTTTTTTCTTGCTGATGAACTTTGTGCAATATTTTTTTTCGCGGATTTTTTTTGTGCACTATTTTTTTCGTGGATTTTTATGTCTTTTATTTTTTTAGAGGATGAAATTTGTGCATTATTTTTTTTCGAGTATTTTTTTTGTGCACTATTTTTTTCGTGAATTTTTTCGTGTATTATTTTTAGAGGGTGAAATTTGTGCATAATTTTTTTTCGTAGATTTTTTTTTTGTGCACAATTTTTTTTGCAGATGAATTTTGTGCAAAACTTTTTTCGGAGATTTTTTTTGTGCACTATTTTTCAAGCGGATTTTTTATTTGTGCACTATTTCTTTTTTCGCGGATGAATTTTGTTTACAATTTTTTTTTCGCAAATTTTTTTTCTTTATGCACTACTTTTTTTCGTGGATGAATTTTGTGCAAAATTATTTTTTGCGGATTTTTTTTGTGCAGTATTTTTTTTCGCGGCTTAATTTTGTGCATATTTTTTTGATAGATATTTTTGTGCACTATTTTTTTGGCGAATTTTTTTTTGTGCAGTATTTTTTCGCATATGAATTTTGTGCACTAATTTTATTTTTATTTTTTTTTGTGCACTATTTTTTTTTCGCAGATAAATTTTGTGCAATTTTTTTCTCGCGGATTTTTTTTTGTGCAGTATTTTTTTTGTTCACTATTTTTTTCGCGGATGAATTTTGTGCAAAATTATTTTTTGCGGATTTTTTTTGTGCACTATTTTTTTTCGCGGCTTAATTTTGTGCATATTTTTTTCATAGATATTTTTTGTGCACTATTTTTTTAGCGAATTTTTTTTTGTGCAGTATTTTTTCGCATATGAATTTTGTGCACTAATTTTTTTCTTTATTTTTTTTTGTGCACTATTTTTTTTCGCAGATAAATTTTGTGCACTTTTTTTCTCGCGGATTTTTTTTTGTGCAGTATTTTTTTTCTTCACTATTTTTTTCACGGATGAATTTTGTGCAAAATTTTTTTTGCGGATTTTTTTTGTGCACTATTTTTTTTCGCGGCTTAATTTTGTGCATATTTTTTTCATAGATATTTTTTGTGCACTATTATTTTTGGCGGATTTTTTTTTTTTGCATTATTTTTTTCGTAGTTTTTTTTGTGAATTATTTTTTTTGGCGGATTTTTTTGTGCACTATTTTTTTAACGGATTTTTTTTGTGCACTATTTTTTTCGTGGATTTTTTTGTGCCCTGTTTTTTTCGCGAATGAATTTTGTGCACTAATTTTTTTTTTATTTTTTTTTGTGCACTATTTTTTTTTCGCAGATAAATTTTGTGCAATTTTTTTCTCGCGGATTTTTTTTTGTGCAGTATTTTTTTTGTTCACTATTTTTTTCGCGGATGAATTTTGTGCAAAATTATTTTTTGCGGATTTTTTTTGTGCACTATTTTTTTTCGCGGCTTAATTTTGTGCATATTTTTTTCATAGATATTTTTTGTGCACTATTTTTTTAGCGAATTTTTTTTTGTGCAGTATTTTTTCGCATATGAATTTTGTGCACTAATTTTTTTCTTTATTTTTTTTTGTGCACTATTTTTTTTCGCAGATAAATTTTGTGCACTTTTTTTCTCGCGGATTTTTTTTTGTGCAGTATTTTTTTTCTTCACTATTTTTTTCACGGATGAATTTTGTGCAAAATTTTTTTTGCGGATTTTTTTTGTGCACTATTTTTTTTCGCGGCTTAATTTTGTGCATATTTTTTTCATAGATATTTTTTGTGCACTATTATTTTTGGCGGATTTTTTTTTTTTGCATTTTTTTTTGTAGTTTTTTTTGTGAATTATTTTTTTTGGCGGATTTTTTTGTGCACTATTTTTTTAACGGATTTTTTTTGTGCACTATTTTTTTCGTGGATTTTTTTGTGCCCTGTTTTTTTCGCGAATGAATTTTGTGCACTATTTTTTTTTTTTTTTTTTTTTTTGGCACTATTTTTTTTTTTCGCAGATGAATTTTGCGCAGAATTTTTTTTACGGATTTTTTTTGTGCATTGTTTTTTTTTCGTGTATAAATTTTGTGCACTATATTTTTCGCAGATTTTTTTTCGCGGATTTTTTTTTTAACTATTTTTTTAAGCGAATTTTTTTGTGCAGTATATTTTTTTGCGGATGAATTCTGTGCACTAATTTTTTTCATGATTTTTTTTGTGCACTTTTTTTCTTAAATTTTTTTTTGTGCAGTATTTTTTTCACGCTGATGAATTTCGTGTACATTTTTTGTTCCCCGAATTTTTTTTGTGCACTATTTTTTTTCGTGGATGAATTTTGTGCACTTTTTTTCGCGGATTTTTTTTCGTGGGTTTTTTGTGCACTAATTTTTTTCATGATTTTTTTTGTGCCCTATTTTTTTTCGTGGATGAATTTTGTGCATTATTTTTTTCGCAGATTTTTTTTGTGCAGTATATTTTTTTGCGTATGAATTCTGTGCACTAATTTTTTTCATGATTTTTTTTGTGCACTATTTTTCTTGAATTTTTTTTGTGCACTATTTTTTTCACGGTGATGAATTTCGTGTTCATTTTTTTTCCCAAATTTTTTTTGTGCTTTATTTTTTTTCGTGGATGAATTTTGTGCACTTTTTTTCTCGCCAATTTTTTATGTGCACTTTTTTTTCGCGGATTTTTTTTTTGCACTATTTTTTTTCGCAGATTTTTTTTGGGGCACAATTTTTTTCGCGGATGATTTTTGTGCATTTTTTTTTTCGTTAATTTTTTTATGTGCACATTTTTTTTCGCGGATTTTTTTTTTTGCATTATTTTTTTCGTAGTTTTTTTTGTGAATTATTTTTTTGGCGGATTTCTTTGTGCACTATTTTTCTTAACGGATTTTTTTTTGTGCATGATTTTTTTACGCGGATTTTTTGTGCACTAATTTTTTTAGCGGATTTTTTTTTGTGCACTATTTTTTTCGTGGATTTTTTTGTGTCCTATTTTTTTCGAGGATGAATTTTGTGCACTATTTTTTTTTTTTTTTTTGCATTTTTTTTTTTTTTTTTGCAGATGAATTTTGCGCAGAATTTTTTTTACGGATTTTTTTTGTGCATTGTTTTTTTTTCGTGTATAAATTTTGTGCACTATTTTTTTCGCGGATTTTTCTTTTTTGCTGATGAATTCTGTGCACTAATTTTTTCATGATTTTTTTTGTCCACTATTTTTCTTGAATTTTTTTTTGTGCACTATTTTTTTCACACTGATGAATTGCGTGTACATTTTTTTTTTCCCGAATTTTTTTTGTGCACTATTTTTTTCGTGGATGAATTTTGTGCACTTTTTTTCGCGGATTTTTTTTCGTGGGTTTATTGTGCACTAATTTTTTTCATGATTTTTTTTGTGCCCTATTTTTTTTCGTGGATGAATTTTGTGCAAAATTATTTTTCGCGGATTTTTTTTGTGCACTTTTTTTTTATGCGGCTGAATTTTGTGCAAATTTTTTTCGGAGATTTTTTTTGTGCAATATTTTTTCGCAGATGAATTTTGTGCACTAATTTTTTTCTTGATTTTTTTTGTGCACTATTTTTTTTTCGCGGATGAATTTTGTGCACTTTTTTTCTCGCGGATTTTTTTTTGTGCACTATTTTTTTCGCGGATTTTTTTTTGGACTATTTTCTTCGAAAATTTTTTTTGTGTATTATTTTTTCTGGCTGATTTTTTTGTGAACTATTTTTTAAGCGGATTTTTTTTGCGCACATTTTTTTTCGCAGATTTTTTTTGGGGCAGAATTTTTTTCGCGGATGATTTTTGGGCATTTTTTTTTTCGCTAATTTTTTTATGTGCACATTTTTTTTCGCGGATTTTTTTTTTTGCATTATTTTTTTCGTAGTTTTTTTTGTGAATTATTTTTTTGGCGGATTTTTTTGTGCACTATTTTTCTTAACGGATTTTTTTTTGTGCATGATTTTTTTACGCGGATTTTTTGTGCACTAATTTTTTTAGCGGATTTTTTTTTGTGCACTATTTTTTTCGTGGATTTTTTTGTGTCTAATTTTTTTCGAAGATGAATTTTGTGCACTATTTTTTTTTTTTTTTTTTGCATTTTTTTTTTTTTTTTCGCAGATGAATTTTGCGCAGAATTTTTTTTTACGGATTTTTTTTGTGCATTGTTTTTTTTTCGTGTATAAATTTTGTGCACTATTTTTTTCGCGGATTTTTTTTCGCGGATTTTTTTTCTAACTTTTTTTTAGCGAATTTTTTTGTGCAGTATATTTTTTTGCGAATGAATTCTGTGCACTAATTTTTTTCATGATTTTTTTGTGCACTATTTTTCTTGAATTTTTTTTTGCGCACTATTTTTTTCACACTGATGAATTTCGTGTACATTTTTTTTTTCCCGAATATTTTTTGTGCACTATTTTTTTCGTGGATGAATTTTGTGCACTTTTTTTCGCGGATTTTTTTTCGTGGGTTTTTTGTGCACTAATTTTTTTCATGATTTTTTTTGTGCACGATTTTTCTTAAAATTTTTTTTTGTGCACTATTTTTTTACGCGGATGAATTTTGTGTAAAATTTTTTTTCGCGAATTTTTTTTGTGCACAATTTTTTTTCGTGGATGAATTTTGTGCACTATTTTTTTCGCAGATTTTTTTTGTGCGCTATTTTTTTCGCGGATGAATTTTGTGCAAAATTTTTTTTCGCGGATTTTTTTTGTGCACTTTTTTTTTCGCGGCTGAATTTTGTGCAAATTTTTTCCGGAGATTTTTTTTGTGCAATATTTTTTCGCAGATGAATTTTGTGCACTAATTTTTTCTTGATTTTTTTTGTGCAAAATTTTTTTCGTAGATGAATTTTGTGCACTATTTTTTTTGCGGATTTTTTTTTGTGGGTTTTTTGTCCACTATTTTTTTTCGCTGATAAATTTTTTGCATTTTTTTCTCGCTGATTTTTTTTTGTGCACTTTTTTTCGTGGATTTTTTTGTGCACTATTTTTTTTTCGCGGATGAATTTTGTGCACTTTTTTTCTCGTGATTTTTTTTTGGCATTATTTTTTTCGTTTTTTTTTTGTGAATTATTTTTTTCGCAAATTTTTTTTTCTCATTATTTTTTTTGCAGATTTTTTTCTGTGAATTATTTTTTTTGGCAGATTTTTTTGTGCACTATTTTTTTAAGTAGATTTTTTTTGTGCACAAAATTTTTTCGCGGATTTTTTTTTTGTACATGATTTTTTACGCGGATTTTTTTGTGCACTAATTTTTTACGCGGATTTTTTTTGTGCAGTTTTTTTCGTGGATTTTTTTGTAAATTATTTTTTTAGAGGATGAAATTTGTGCACAATTTTTTTTCGTAGATTTTTTTTTTGTGTACTTTTTTTTCGCGGATGAATTTAGTGCATTATTGTTTTCGAGGATTTTTTTTGTGCACTATTTTTTTTGTGGATTTTTTTGTGTATTATTTTTTAGAAGATGAAATTTGTGCACAATTTTTTTTCGTAGATTTTTTTTTGTGCACTATTTTTTTTGCAGATGAATTTTGTGCAAAACTTTTTTCGGAGATTTTTTTTGTGCACTATTTTTCAAGCGAATTTTTTTTTGTGCAGTTTTTTTTTTGCAGATGAATTTTGTGCACTAATTTTTTTCTTGCTTTTTTTTTGTGCAATATTTTTTTCGTAGATGAATTTTGTGCACCATTTTTTTCGCGGATTTTTTTTGTGGGTTTTTTTTTTTTTCGCTGATAAATTTTTTGCATTTTTTTCTCGCGGATTTTTTTTTCTTGCATAATTTTTTATGTGGATTTTTTTGTGCACTAAATTTTTTAGAGAATTTTTTTTTTGCACTATTTTTGTCGTGGATTTTTTTTACCTTTATTTTTTTCAAGGATGAATTTTGTGCACTATATTTTTCGTGGATTTTTCTTGTAGGCCCTACATTTTTTTTTTTCGCGGATTTTTTTGTGCATTTTTTGTTTGTGGATTTTTTTGTGCACTATTTTTTTTAGCGAATTTTTTTGCGCATTATTATTTTTCGTAGATTTTTTTGTGCAGAATTTTTTTTCGCGGATAAATTTTGTGCACTATTTTTAATTTAATTTTTTTTTGTGCACTATTTTTTTCTTGAATTTTTTAAAGCATTTTTTTTTTCGCAAATTTTTTTGCGCATTTTTTTTTTTCGAGGATTTTTTTTGTGCACTATGTTTTTTTTTCGCGGAGAAATTTGGTGCACTATCATTTTTTCTTGATTTTTTTTTGTGCAGTATATTTTTTTAGCGGATGAATTTTGTGCACAATTTTTTTGACAGATTTATTTTTGTGCATTATTTTTTTCGTGGATTTTTTTTGTGGATTTTTTTTTTGCGGATTTTTTTGTGCACTATCTTTTCTAGCGAATTTTTTTTGCGCATTATTATTTTTCGTAGATTTTTTTGTGCAGAATTTTTTTTCGCGGATAAATTTTGTGCACTATTTTTAATTTAATTTTTTTTTGTGCACTATTTTTTTCTTGAATTTTTTAAAGCATTTTTTTTTTCGCAAATTTTTTTTGCGCATTTTTTTTTCGAGGATTTTTTTGTGCACTATGTTTTTTTTTCGCGGAGAAATTTTGTGCACTAATATTTTTTTTTAATTTTTTTTGTGCAGTATATTTTTTTAGCGGATGAATTTTGTGCACTATTTTTTTGACAGATTTATTTTTGTGCATTATTTTTTTCGTGGATTTTTTTTGTGTATTTTTTTTTTGCGGATTTTTTTGTGCATTATTTTTTTTCGCGAATGAATTTTGTGCACTATTATTTTTTCTTGATTTTTTTTGTGCACTATTTTTTTTTCGCGGATCAATTTTGTGCACTTTTTCTTCTGCAGATTTTTTTTGTGCACTATTTTTTTTAAAGGATTTATTTTTGTGCATTATTTTTGTCACGGATTTTTTTTGTGCACTATTTTTTTTCGCGGATACATTTTGTGCACTTTTTTTTCGTAGATTTTTTTGTGCATTATTTTTTTAACGGGTTTTTGTGCACTTTTTTTTTCGCGAATTTTTTTTGGGCACTATTTTTTTCGCAGATTTTTTTTTGTGCACTATTTTTCTCGTGGATTTTTTTGTGCACTATTTTTTTTAACTGATTTTTTCGTGCATTTTTTTTTCGCGAGTTTTTTTTGAGCACTATTTTATTTTCGTGGATGAATTTTTGCACTATTTTTTTCGCAGATTTTTTTTGTGCACCATTTTTTTTTCGTGAACGAATTTTGTGCACTTTTTTTTTTGTTTATATTTTTCGTACACTATTTTTTTCGCGGAATGTTTTTGTGCACAGTTTTTTTTTGTGGATTTTTTTTGTGCACTACTTTTTTGTGGATTATTTTGTGCACAATTTTTTTAGCGGATTAATTTTTGTTCATTATTTTTTTTTTGCGGATTTTTTTGTGCACTTTTTTTTCAGCGGATTTTTTTGTGCATTTTTTTTAGCGGATTTTTTTGTGCACTATTCCACAGATTTTTTTGTGCACTTTTTTTTTTTGCGGATGAATTTTGTGCACTATTTTTTTTGCTGATTTTTTTGTGAACTATTTTTTTCGTGGATTTTTTTATGCTTTTTTTTTTGCTGATGAATTTTCTGCACTATTTTTTTCGCGGTTTTTTTGTGCACCATTTTTTTTTGCGGATTTTTTTTCTGTGCACTTTTTTTTTTTGCGGATTTTTTTGTGCATTATTTTTTTTTGTTGATTTTTTTGTGCTCTATTTTATTTTCGCGGATGAATTTTGTGCACTATTTTTTTTCTTGAATTTTGTTTTGTGCACTATTTTGATTTCGCAGATATATTTTGTGCACTATTTTTTTTCGCAGATTTTTCTTGGAGGTTCTACATTATTTTTTTTAATGGATTTTTTTGTGCACCATTTTTTTTTCGCGGATGAATTTTGTGCACTATTTTTTCTTGAATTTTTTTGTGCACTATTTTTTTTCCGCTAATTTTTTCTTGTGCATTATTTTTTTCGTGGATTTTTTCTGTGCATTTTTTTTTTTTCACCGAATTTTTTTTTTTGCATAATTTTTTTTCGACGATTTTTTTTGTGCTCTTTTTTTCGTGGATTTTTTTTTTGTGCTTAATTTTTTTTCGCGGAAGGATGTTCTGCACTATTTTTTTCTTAATTTTTTTGTTCACTATTTTTTTTTGCAGCTGAATTTTGTGCACTATTTTTTTCGCGGTTTTTTTTGTGCACCATTTTTTTTCGCGATTTTTTTTTTCTGCGCACTTTTTTTTCACGGATTTTTTTTGTGCATTGTTTTTTTTCGTTGATTTTTTTGTGCATTATTTTATTTTCGCGGATGAATTTTGTGCACTATTTTTTTTCTTGAATTTTTTTCGTGCACTATTTTTTTTCGCAGATATATTTTGTGCACTTTATTTTTCGCGGATTTTTCTTGTAGGCCCTACATTATTTTTTTTCGCGGATTTTTTTTTGTGCACTATTTTTTTTTCGTGGATTTTTTTTGTGAACGATTTTTTTCAGCGGATTTTTTTGCGCAATATTTTTTTTCGTGGATTTTTTTGTGCGCAATTTTTTTTTAACGGATGAATTTTGTTCACTATTTTTTTCAATGATTTTTTTCTCGGCACTTTTTTTACGCGGATGAATTTTGGGCACTATTTTTTTCGTAGATTTTTTTGTGCATTTTTTTTTTGCGGATTTTTTTTGGCACTATTTTTTTGTGGATGAATTTTGTGCAAAATTTTTTCGCGAAATTTTTTTTGTGCAATGTTTTTTTTTCGCGGATGAATTTTGTGCAATATATTTTCGCGGAATTGTTCTGAACTTTTTTTTTCGTGGATTTTTTTGTGCATTATTTTTTTTGCGGATGAATTTTGTGGACTATTTATTTCGCGGATTTTTTTTTGAGCACAATTTTTTTCGTGGATTTTTTTTGGGCACTTTTATTTTTTTTTTTTTGATTTTTTTGTGCACTATTTTATTTTCGCGGATGAATTTTGTGCACTATTTTTTTTCTTCAATTTTGTTTTGTGCACTATTTTGATTTCGCAGATATATTTTGTGTACTATTTTTTTTCGCAGATTTTTCTTGGAGGTTCTACATTATTTTTTTTAATGGATTTTTTTGTGCACCATTTTTTTCTCGCGGATGAATTTTGTGCACTATTTTTTCTTGAATTTTTTTGTGCACTATTTTTTTCCGCTAATTTTTTCTTGTGCATTATTTTTTTCGTGGATTTTTTCTGTGCATTTTTTTGTTTCACCGAATTTTTTTTTTTGCATAATTTTTTTTCGACGATTTTTTTCGTGCTCTTTTTTCGTGGATTTTTTTTTGTGCTTAATTTTTTTTCGCGGAAGGATGTTCTGCACTATTTTTTTCTTAATTTTTTTGTTCACTATTTTTTTTTGCAGTTGAATTTTGTGCACTATTTTTTTCGCGGTTTTTTTTGTGCACCATTTTTTTTCGCGATTTTTTTTTTCTGCGCACTTTTTTTCACGGATTTTTTTTGTGCATTATTTTTTTTCGTTGATTTTTTTGTGCATTATTTTATTTTCGCGGATGAATTTTGTGCACTATTTTTTTTCTTGAATTTTTTTTCGTGCACTATGTTTTTTCGCAGATATATTTTGTGCACTTTATTTTTCGCGGATTTTTCTTGTAGGCCCTACATTATTTCTTTTTGCGGATTTTTTTTTTGTGCACTATTTTTTTTTCGTGGATTTTTTTTGTGAACGATTTTTTTTAGCGGATTTTTTTGCGCAATATTTTTTTTCGTGGATTTTTTTGTGCACAATTTTTTTTTAACGGATGAATTTTGTTCACTATTTTTTTCAATGATTTTTTTCTCGGCACTTTTTTTACGCGGATGAATTTTGGGCACTATTTTTTTCGTAGATTTTTTTGTGCATTTTTTTTTTGCGGATTTTTTTTGGCACTATTTTTTGGTGGATGAATTTTGTGCAAAATTTTTTCGCGAAATTTTTTTTGTGCAATGTTTTTTTTTCGCGGATGAATTTTGTGCAATATATTTTCGCGGAATTGTTGTGAACTTTTTTTTTCGTGGATTTTTTTGTGCATTATTTTTTTTGCGGATGAATTTTGTGGACTATTTATTTCGCGGATTTTTTTTTTAGCACAATTTTTTTCGTGGATTTTTTTTGGGCACTACTTTTTTGTGGATTATTTTGTGCACAATTTTTTTAGCGGATTAATTTTTGTTCATTATTTTTTTTTTGCGGATTTTTTTGTGCACTTTTTTTTCAGCGGATTTTTTTGTGCATTTTTTTTAGCGGATTTTTTTGTGCACTATTCCACAGATTTTTTTGTGCACTTTTTTTTTTGCGGATGAATTTTGTGCACTATTTTTTTTGCTGATTTTTTTGTGAACTATTTTTTTCGTGGATTTTTTTATGCTTTTTTTTTTGCTGATGAATTTTCTGCACTATTTTTTTCGCGGTTTTTTTGTGCACCATTTTTTTTTGCGGATTTTTTTTCTGTGCACTTTTTTTTTTTGCGGATTTTTTTGTGCATTATTTTTTTTTTTTGATTTTTTTGTGCTCTATTTTATTTTCGCGGATGAATTTTGTGCACTATTTTTTTTCTTGAATTTTGTTTTGTGCACTATTTTGATTTCGCAGATATATTTTGTGCACTATTTTTTTTCGCAGATTTTTCTTGGAGGTTCTACATTATTTTTTTTAATGGATTTTTTTGTGCACCATTTTTTTTCGCGGATGAATTTTGTGCACTATTTTTTCTTGAATTTTTTTGTGCACTATTTTTTTTCCGCTAATTTTTTCTTGTGCATTATTTTTTTCGTGGATTTTTTCTGTGCATTTTTTTTTTTCACCGAATTTTTTTTTTTGCATAATTTTTTTTCGACGATTTTTTTTGTGTTTTTTTTTTCGTGGATTTTTTTTTGTGCTTAATTTTTTTTCGCGGAAGGATGTTCTGCACTATTTTTTTCCTAATTTTTTTGTTCACTATTTTTTTTTGCAGCTGAATTTTGTGCACTATTTTTTTCGCGGTTTTTTTTGTGCACCATTTTTTTTCGCGATTTTTTTTTTCTGCGCACTTTTTTTTCACGGATTTTTTTTGTGCATTATTTTTTTTCGTTGATTTTTTTGTGCATTATTTTATTTTCGCGGATGAATTTTGTGCACTATTTTTTTTCTTGAATTTTTTTCGTGCACTATTTTTTTTCGCAGATATATTTTGTGCACTTTATTTTTCGCGGATTTTTCTTGTAGGCCCTACATTATTTTTTTTCGCGGATTTTTTTTTGTGCACTATTTTTTTTTCGTGGATTTTTTTTGTGAACGATTTTTTTCAGCGGATTTTTTTGCGCAATATTTTTTTTCGTGGATTTTTTTGTGCGCAATTTTTTTTTAACGGATGAATTTTGTTCACTATTTTTTTCAATGATTTTTTTCTCGGCACTTTTTTTACGCGGATGAATTTTGGGCACTATTTTTTTCGTAGATTTTTTTGTGCATTTTTTTTTTGCGGATTTTTTTTGGCACTATTTTTTTGTGGATGAATTTTGTGCAAAATTTTTTCGCGAAATTTTTTTTGTGCAATGTTTTTTTTTCGCGGATGAATTTTGTGCAATATATTTTCGCGGAATTGTTCTGAACTTTTTTTTTCGTGGATTTTTTTGTGCATTATTTTTTTTGCGGATGAATTTTGTGGACTATTTATTTCGCGGATTTTTTTTTGAGCACAATTTTTTTCGTGGATTTTTTTTAGGCACTTTTATTTTTTTTTTTTGATTTTTTTGTGCACTATTTTATTTTCGCGGATGAATTTTGTGCACTATTTTTTTTCTTCAATTTTGTTTTGTGCACTATTTTGATTTCGCAGATATATTTTGTGTACTATTTTTTTTCGCAGATTTTTCTTGGAGGTTCTACATTATTTTTTTTAATGGATTTTTTTGTGCACCATTTTTTTTTCGCGGATGAATTTTGTGCACTATTTTTTCTTGAATTTTTTTGTGCACTATTTTTTTCCGCTAATTTTTTCTTGTGCATTATTTTTTTCGTGGATTTTTTCTGTGCATTTTTTTGTTTCACCGAATTTTTTTTTTTGCATAATTTTTTTTCGACGATTTTTTTTGTGCTCTTTTTTCGTGGATTTTTTTTTGTGCTTAATTTTTTTTCGCGGAAGGATGTTCTGCACTATTTTTTTCTTAATTTTTTTGTTCACTATTTTTTTTTGCAGTTGAATTTTGTGCACTACTTTTTTCGCGGTTTTTTTTGTGCACCATTTTTTTTCGCGATTTTTTTTTTCTGCGCACTTTTTTTCACGGATTTTTTTTGTGCATTATTTTTTTTCGTTGATTTTTTTGTGCATTATTTTATTTTCGCGGATGAATTTTGTGCACTATTTTTTTTCTTGAATTTTTTTTCGTGCACTATGTTTTTTCGCAGATATATTTTGTGCACTTTATTTTTCGCGGATTTTTCTTGTAGGCCCTACATTATTTTTTTTTGCGGATTTTTTTTTTGTGCACTATTTTTTTTTCGTGGATTTTTTTTGTGAACGATTTTTTTTAGCGGATTTTTTTGCGCAATATTTTTTTTCGTGGATTTTTTTGTGCACAATTTTTTTTTAACGGATGAATTTTGTTCACTATTTTTTTCAATGATTTTTTTCTCGGCACTTTTTTTACGCGGATGAATTTTGGGCACTATTTTTTTCGTAGATTTTTTTGTGCATTTTTTTTTTGCGGATTTTTTTTGGCACTATTTTTTGGTGGATGAATTTTGTGCAAAATTTTTTCGCGAAATTTTTTTTGTGCAATGTTTTTTTTTCGCGGATGAATTTTGTGCTATATATTTTCGCGGAATTGTTGTGAACTTTTTTTTTCGTGGATTTTTTTGTGCATTATTTTTTTTGCGGATGAATTTTGTGGACTATTTATTTCGCGGATTTTTTTTTTAAGCACAATTTTTTTCGTGGATTTTTTTTGGGCACTTTTATTTTTTTTTTTTGATTTTTTTGTGCACTATTTTATTTTCGCGGATGAATTTTGTGCACTATTTTTTTTCTTCAATTTTGTTTTGTGCACTATTTTGATTTCGCAGATATATTTTGTGCACTATTTTTTTTCGCAGATTTTTCTTGGAGGTTCTACATTATTTTTTTTCATGGATTTTTTTGTGCACCATTTTTTTTTCGCGGATGAATTTTGTGCACTATTTTTTCTTGAATTTTTTTGTGCACTATTTTTTTCCGCTAATTTTTTCTTGTGCATTATTTTTTTCGTGGATTTTTTTGCGCACTTTTTTTTCTTGCTGATGAACTTTGTGCAATATTTTTTTTCGCGGATTTTTTTTGTGCACTATTTTTTTCGTGGATTTTTATGTCTTTTATTTTTTTCGAGGATTTTTTTTGTGCATTATTTTTTTTCGAGGATTTTTTTTGTGCACTATTTTTTTCGTGAATTTTTTCGTGTATTATTTTTAGAGGGTGAAATTTGTGCACAATTTTTTTTCGTAGATTTTTTTTTTGTGCACAATTTTTTTTGCAGATGAATTTTGAGCAAAACTTTTTTCGGAGATTTTTTTTGTGCACTATTTTTCAAGCGGATTTTTTATTTGTGCACTATTTCTTTTTTCGCGGATGAATTTTGTTTACAATTTTTTTTTCGCAAATTTTTTTTCTTTATGCACTACTTTTTTTCGTGGATGAATTTTGTGCAAAATTATTTTTTGCGGATTTTTTTTGTGCACTATTTTTTTTCGCGGCTTAATTTTGTGCATATTTTTTTCATAGATATTTTTTGTGCACTATTTTTTTAGCGAATTTTTTTTTGTGCAGTATTTTTTTTGTTCACTATTTTTTTCGCGGATGAATTTTGTGCAAAATTATTTTTTGCGGATTTTTTTTGTGCACTATTTTTTTTCGCGGCTTAATTTTGTGCATATTTTTTTCATAGATATTTTTTGTGCACTATTTTTTTAGCGAATTTTTTTTTGTGCAGTATTTTTTCGCATATGAATTTTGTGCACTAATTTTTTTCTTTATTTTTTTTGTGCACTATTTTTTTTTCGCAGATAAATTTTGTGCACTTTTTTTCTCGCGGATTTTTTTTTGTGCAGTATTTTTTTTCTTCACTATTTTTTTCACGGATGAATTTTGTGCAAAATTTTTTTTGCGGATTTTTTTTGGGCACTATTTTTTTTCGCGGCTTAATTTTGTGCATATTTTTTTCATAGATATTTTTTGTGCACTATTATTTTTGGCGGATTTTTTTTTTTTGCATTATTTTTTTCGTAGTTTTTTTTGTGAATTATTTTTTTTGGCGGATTTTTTTGTGCACTATTTTTTTAACGGATTTTTTTTGTGCACTATTTTTTTCGTGGATTTTTTTTTGCCCTGTTTTTTTCGCGAATGAATTTTGTGCACTATTTTTTTTTTTTTTTTTTTTTTGGCACTATTTTTTTTTTTCGCAGATGAATTTTGCGCAGAATTTTTTTTACGGATTTTTTTTGTGCATTGTTTTTTTTTCGTGTATACATTTTGTGCACTATTTTTTTCGCAGATTTTTTTTCGCGGATTTTTTTTTTAACTATTTTTTTAAGCGAATTTTTTTGTGCAGTATATTTTTTTGCGGATGAATTCTGTGCACTAATTTTTTTCATGATTTTTTTGTGCACTTTTTTTCTTAAATTTTTTTTTGTGCAGTATTTTTTTCACGCTGATGAATTTCGTGTACATTTTTTGTTCCCCGAATTTTTTTTGTGCACTATTTTTTTTCGTGGATGAATTTTGTGCACTTTTTTTCGCGGATTTTTTTTCGTGGGTTTTTTGTGCACTAATTTTTTTCATGATTTTTTTTGTGCCCTATTTTTTTTCGTGGATGAATTTTGTGCATTATTTTTTTCGCAGATTTTTTTTGTGCAGTATATTTTTTTGCGTATGAATTCTGTGCACTAATTTTTTTCATGATTTTTTTTGTGCACTATTTTTCTTGAATTTTTTTTTGTGCACTATTTTTTTCACGCTGATGAATTTCGTGTACATTTTTTTTTCCCAAATTTTTTTTGTGCTTTATTTTTTTTCGTGGATAAATTTTGTGCACTTTTTTTCGCGGATTTTTTTTTGTGTGTTTTTTGTGTCCTATTTTTTTCGAGGATGAATTTTGTGCACTATTTTTTTTTTTTTTTTTGCATTATTTTTTTTTTTCGCAGATGAATTTTGTGCATCTTTTCTTTTTCGTGTATAAATTGTGTGCATTATTTTTTTCGCGGATTTTTTTTCGCGGATTTTTTTTCTTACTTTTTTTTAGCGAATTTTTTTGTGCAGTATGTTTTTTTGCGGATAAATTCTGTGCACTAATTTTTTTCATGATTTTTTTTGTGCACTATTTTTCTTGAATTTTTTTTTGTGCACTATTTTTTTCACGCTGATGAATTTCGTGTACATTTTTTTTTTCCCGAATATTTTTTGTGCACTATTTTTTTTCGTGGATGAATTTTGTGCACTTTTTTTCGCGGATTTTTTTTCGTGGGTTTTTTGTGCACTAATTTTTTTCATGATTTTTTTTGTGCACGATTTTTCTTAAATTTTTTTGTGCACTATTTTTTTCGCGGATGAATTTTGTGCAAAATTATTTTTTGCGGATTTTTTTTGTGCACTATTTTTTTTCGCGGCTTAATTTTGTGCATATTTTTTTCATAGATATTTTTTGTGCACTATTTTTTTAGCGAATTTTTTTTTGTGCAGTATTTTTTCGCATATGAATTTTGTGCACTAATTTTTTTCTTTATTTTTTTTTGTGCACTATTTTTTTTTCGCAGATAAATTTTGTGCACTTTTTTTCTCGCGGATTTTTTTTTGTGCAGTATTTTTTTTCTTCACTATTTTTTTCACGGATGAATTTTGTGCAAAATTTTTTTTGCGGATTTTTTTTGTGCACTATTTTTTTTCGCGGCTTAATTTTGTGCATATTTTTTTCATAGATATTTTTTGTGCACTATTTTTTTTGGCGGATTTTTTTTTTTTGCATTATTTTTTTCGTAGTTTTTTTTGTGAATTATTTTTTTTGGCGGATTTTTTTGTGCACTATTTTTCTTAACGGATTTTTTTTTTGTGCACGCATTTTTTTCGCGGATTTTTTTTTGTGCATGATTTTTTTACGCGGATTTTTTGTGCACTAATTTTTTTAACGGATTTTTTTTGTGCACTATTTTTTTCGTGGATTTTTTTGTGCCCTGTTTTTTTAACGGATGAATTTTGTGCACTATTTTTTTTTTTTTTTTTTTTTTGGCACTATTTTTTTTTTTCGCAGATGAATTTTGCGCAGAATTTTTTTTACGGATTTTTTTTGTGCATTGTTTTTTTTTCGTGTATAAATTTTGTGCACTATTTTTTTCGCAGATTTTTTTGTGCACTATTTTTCTTAACGGATTTTTTTTTGTGCACGCATTTTTTTCGCGGATTTTTTTTTGTGCATGATTTTTTTACGCGGATTTTTTGTGCACTAATTTTTTTAACGGATTTTTTTTGTGCACTATTTTTTTCGTGGATTTTTTTGTGCCCTGTTTTTTTCGCGGATGAATTTTGTGCACTATTTTTTTTTTTTTTTTTTTTTTGGCACTATTTTTTTTTTTCGCAGATGAATTTTGCGCAGAATTTTTTTTACGGATTTTTTTTGTGCATTGTTTTTTTTTCGTGTTTAAATTTTGTGCACTATTTTTTTCGCAGATTTTTTTTCGCGGATTTTTTTTTTAACTATTTTTTTAAGCGAATTTTTTTGTGCAGTATATTTTTTTGCGGATGAATTCTGTGCACTAATTTTTTTCATGATTTTTTTTGTGCACTATTTTTCTTAAAATTTTTTTTGTGCAGTATTTTTTTCACGCTGATGAATTTCGTGTACATTTTTTGTTCCCCGAATTTTTTTCATGATTTTTTTTGTGCACTATTTTTCTTGAATTTTTTTTGTGCACAATTTTTTTCACGCTGATGAATTTCGTGTACATTTTTTTTTTCCCGAATATTTTTTGTGCACTATTTTTTTTCGTGGATGAATTTTGTGCACTTTTTTTCGCGGATTTTTTTTCGTGGATTTTTTGTGCACTAATTTTTTTCATGATTTTTTTGTGCACGATTTTTCTTAAATTTTTTTTTGTGCACTATTTTTTTCGCGGATGAATTTTGTGCAAAAATATTTTTTTCGGATTTTTTTTGTGCACTATTTTTTTTCGCGGCTTAATTTTGTGCATATTTTTTTCATAGATATTTTTTGTGCACTATTTTTTTAGCGAATTTTTTTTTGTGCAGTATTTTTTCGCATATGAATTGTGTGCACTAATTTTTTTCTTTATTTTTTTTTGTGCACTATTGTTTTTTCGCAGATAAATTTTGTGCACTTTTTTTCTCGCGGATTTTTTTTTGTGCAGTATTTTTTTTCTTCACTATTTTTTTCACGGATGAATTTTGGGCAAAATTTTTTTTGCGGATTTTTTTTGTGCACTATTTTTTTTCGCGGCTTAATTTTGTGCATATTTTTTTCATAGATATTTTTTGTGCACTATTTTTTTTGGCGGATTTTTTTTTTTTGCATTATTTTTTTCGTAGTTTTTTTTGTGAATTATTTTTTTTGGCGGATTTTTTTGTGCACTATTTTTCTTAACGGATTTTTTTTTTGTGCACGCATTTTTTTCGCGGATTTTTTTTTGTGCATGATTTTTTTACGCGGATTTTTTGTGCACTAATTTTTTTAACGGATTTTTTTTGTGCACTATTTTTTTCGTGGATTTTTTTGTGCCCTGTTTTTTTAACGGATGAATTTTGTGCACTATTTTTTTTTTTTTTTTTTTTTTGGCACTATTTTTTTTTTTCGCAGATGAATTTTGCGCAGAATTTTTTTTACGGATTTTTTTTGTGCATTGTTTTTTTTTCGTGTATAAATTTTGTGCACTATTTTTTTCGCAGATTTTTTTGTGCACTATTTTTCTTAACGGATTTTTTTTTGTGCACGCATTTTTTTCGCGGATTTTTTTTTGTGCATGATTTTTTTACGCGGATTTTTTGTGCACTAATTTTTTTAACGGATTTTTTTTGTGCACTATTTTTTTCGTGGATTTTTTTGTGCCCTGTTTTTTTCGCGGATGAATTTTGTGCACTATTTTTTTTTTTTTTTTTTTTTTGGCACTATTTTTTTTTTTCGCAGATGAATTTTGCGCAGAATTTTTTTTACGGATTTTTTTTGTGCATTGTTTTTTTTCGTGTATAAATTTTGTGCACTATTTTTTTCGCAGATTTTTTTTCGCGGATTTTTTTTTTAACTATTTTCTTAAGCGAATTTTTTTGTGCAGTATATTTTTTTGCGGATGAATTCTGTGCACTAATTTTTTTCATGATTTTTTTTGTGCACTATTTTTCTTAAATTTTTTTTGTGCAGTATTTTTTTCACGCTGATGAATTTCGTGTACATTTTTTGTTCCCCGAATTTTTTTTGTGCACTATTTTTTTTCGTGGATGAATTTTGTGCACTTTTTTTCGCGGATTTTTTTTCGTGGGTTTTTTGTGCACTAATTTTTTTCATGATTTTTTTTGTGCCCTATTTTTTTTCGTGGATGAATTTTGTGCATTATTTTTTTCGCAGATTTTTTTGTGCAGTATATTTTTTTGCGTATGAATTCTGTGCACTAATTTTTTTCATGATTTTTTTTGTGCACTATTTTTCTTGAATTTTTTTTTGTGCACTATTTTTTTCACGCTGATGAATTTCGTGTACATTTTTTTTTCCCAAATTGTTTTTGTGCTTTATTTTTTTTCGTGGATGAATTTTGTGCACTTTTTTTCGCGGATTTTTTTTTGTGTGTTTTTTGTGTCCTATTTTTTTCGAGGATGAATTTTGTGCACTATTTTTTTTTTTTTTTTGCATTATTTTTTTTTTTTCGCAGATGAATTTTGTGCATCTTTTTTTTTCGTGTATAAATTTTGTGCACTATTTTTTTCGCGGATTTTTTTTCGCGGATTTTTTTTCTAACTTTTTTTTTAGCGATTTTTTTTGTGCAGTATGTTTTTTTGCGGATAAATTCTGTGCACTAATTTTTTTCATGATTTTTTTTGTGCACTATTTTTCTTGAATTTTCTTTTGTGCACTATTTTTTTCACGCTGATGAATTTCGTGTACATTTTTTTTTTCCCGAATATTTTTTGTGCACTATTTTTTTTCGTGGATGAATTTTGTGCACTTTTTTTCGCGGATTTTTTTTCGTGGGTTTTTTGTGCACTAATTTTTTTCATGATTTTTTTGTGCACGATTTTTCTAAAAAAACTTTTTTGTGCACTATTTTTTTACGCGGATGAATTTTGTGTACATTTTTTTTTCGCGAATTTTTTTTGTGCACTTTTTTTTTTCGTGGATGAATTTTGTGCACTATTTTTTTCGCAGATTTTTTTTGTGCACTATTTTTTTTTCGCGGCTGAATTTTGTGCAAATTTTTTTCGGAGATTTTTTTTGTGCAATATTTTTTCGCAGATGAATTTTGTGCACTAATTTTTTTCTTGATTTTTTTTGTGCACTATTTTTTTTTCGCGGATGAATTTTGTGCACTATTTTTTTCGCGGATTTTTTTTTGCACTATTTTTTTCGAAAATTTTTTTTTGTGAATTATTTTTTCTGGCTGATTTTTTTGTGAACTATTTTTTATGCTGATTTTTTTTGCGCACATTTTTTACGCTGATTTTTTTTTCGTGCATAATTTTTTATGCGGATTTTTTTGTGCACTAATTTTATTAGCGGATTTTTTTTGCACTATTTTTGTCGTGGATTTTTTTGACCATCATTTTTTTTGAGGATGAATTTTGTGCACAATTTTTTTTCGTAGATTTTTTTTTGTGTGCTATTTTTTTTTGCGGATGAATTTGGTGCATTTTTTTTTTTCGAGGATTTTTTTTGTGCTCTACTTTTTTCGCGGTAGAATTTTGTGCACTATTTTTTTCGTGGATTTTGTTTTTGTGTTTTATTTTTTTGCGGATTTTTCTTGTGAACAATTTTTTTAGCGGATTTTTTTTGTGTAGTATATTTTTTTGCGGATGAATTCTGTGCACTAATTTTTTCATGATTTTTTTGTGAACTATTTTTCTTAATTTTTTTAGTTGTGCACTATTTTTTTTTCGCAGATGAATTTTGTGTACTATTTTTTTTTCGCGGATTTTTTTTCTTTGTGCACTATTTTTTTTCGTGGATGAATTTTGTGCACTATTTTTTTTGCAGATTTTATTTGTGCATTTTTTTTTCGCGGATGAATTTTGTGCAAAATTATTTTTCGCGGATTTTTTTTGTGCACTTTTTTTTCGCAGCTGAATTTTGTGCACTAATTTTTTTCTAGATTTTTTTTGTGCAATATTTTTTCGCAGATGAATTTTGTGCACTAATTTTTTTCTTGATTTTTTTTGTGCACTATTTTTTTTCGCGGATGAATTTTGTGCACTTTTTTTCTCGCGGATTTTTTTTTGTGCACTATTTTTTTCGCGGTTTTTTTTTTGCACTATTTTTTCCGAGATTTTTTTTTGTGAATTATTTTTTTTGGCTGATTTTTTTGTGAACTATTTTTTAAGCGGATTTTTTTGCGCACATTTTTTACGCACATTTTTTTTTCGTGCATATCTTTTTATGCGGATTTTTTTGTGCACTAATTTTTTTGGCGGATTTTTTTTTTGCACTATTTTTGTCGTGGATTTTTTTGACCATTATTTTTTTCGAGGATGAATTTTGTGCACAATTTTTTTTCGAGGATTTTTTTTGCGCTCTACTTTTTTCGCGGTAGAATTTTGTGCACTTTTTTTTTCGTGGATTTTGTTTTTGTGTTTTATTTTTTTGCGGATTTTTCTTGTGAACTATTTTTTTTAGCGGATTTCTTTTGTGTAGTATATTTTTTCGCAGATGAATTTTGTGCACTAATTTTTTTCTTGATTTTTTTTGTGCACTATTTTTCTTGAATTTTTTTTTGTGCACTATTTTTTTCACGCTGATGAATTTCGTGTACATTTTTTTTTTCCCGAATATTTTTTGTGCACTATTTTTTTTCGTGGATGAATTTTGTGCATTTTCGTGTACATTTTTTGTTCCCCGAATTTTTTTCATGATTTTTTTTGTGCACTATTTTTCTTGAATTTTTTTTTGTGCACTATTTTTTTCACGCTGATGAATTTCGTGTACATTTTTTTTTTCCCGAATATTTTTTGTGCACTATTTTTTTTCGTGGATGAATTTTGTGCACTTTTTTTCGCGGATTTTTTTTCGTGGGTTTTTTGTGCACTAATTTTTTTCATGATTTTTTTTGTGCACGATTTTTCTTAAAATTTTTTTTGTGCACTATTTTTTTCGCGGATGAATTTTGTGCAAAATTATTTTTTGCGGATTTTTTTTGTGCACTATTTTTTTTCGCGGCTTAATTTTGTGCATATTTTTTTCATAGATATTTTTTGTGCACTATTTTTTTAGCGAATTTTTTTTTGTGCAGTATTTTTTCGCATATGAATTTTGTGCACTAATTTTTTTCTTTATTTTTTTTGTGCACTATTTTTTTTTCGCAGATAAATTTTGTGCACTTTTTTTCTCGCGGATTTTTTTTTGTGCAGTATTTTTTTTCTTCACTATTTTTTTCACGGATGAATTTTGTGCAAAATTTTTTTTGCGGATTTTTTTTGTGCACTATTTTTTTTCGCGGCTTAATTTTGTGCATATTTTTTTCATAGATATTTTTTGTGCACTATTTTTTTTGGCGGATTTTTTTTTTTTGCATTATTTTTTTCGTAGTTTTTTTTGTGAATTATTTTTTTTGGCGGATTTTTTTGTGCACTATTTTTCTTAACGGATTTTTTTTTTGTGCACGCATTTTTTTCGCGGATTTTTTTTTGTGCATGATTTTTTTACGCGGATTTTTTGTGCACTAATTTTTTTAACGGATTTTTTTTGTGCACTATTTTTTTCGTGGATTTTTTTGTGCCCTGTTTTTTTAACGGATGAATTTTGTGCACTATTTTTTTTTTTTTTTTTTTTTGGCACTATTTTTTTTTTTCGCAGATGAATTTTGCGCAGAATTTTTTTTACGGATTTTTTTTGTGCATTGTTTTTTTTTCGTGTATAAATTTTGTGCACTATTTTTTTCGCAGATTTTTTTGTGCACTATTTTTCTTAACGGATTTTTTTTTGTGCACGCATTTTTTTCGCGGATTTTTTTTTGTGCATGATTTTTTTACGCGGATTTTCTGTGCACTAATTTTTTTAACGGATTTTTTTTGTGCACTATTTTTTTCGTGGATTTTTCTGTGCCCTGTTTTTTTCGCGGATGAATTTTGTGCACTATTTTTTTTTTTTTTTTTTTTTTGGCACTATTTTTTTTTTTCGCAGATGAATTTTGCGCAGAATTTTTTTTACGGATTTTTTTTGTGCATTGTTTTTTTTTCGTGTATAAATTTTGTGCACTATTTTTTTCGCAGATTTTTTTTCGCAGATTTTTTTTTTAACTATTTTTTTAAGCGAATTTTTTTGTGCAGTATATTTTTTTGCGGATGAATTCTGTGCACTAATTTTTTTCATGATTTTTTTTGTGCACTATTTTTCTTAAAATTTTTTTTGTGCAGTATTTTTTTCACGCTGATGAATTTCGTGTACATTTTTTGTTCCCCGAATTTTTTTTGTGCACTATTTTTTTTCGTGGATGAATTTTGTGCACTTTTTTTCGCGGATTTTTTTTCGTGGGTTTTTTGTGCACTAATTTTTTTCATGATTTTTTTTGTGCCCTATTTTTTTTCGTGGATGAATTTTGTGCATTATTTTTTTCGCAGATTTTTTTGTGCAGTATATTTTTTTGCGTATGAATTCTGTGCACTAATTTTTTTCATGATTTTTTTTGTGCACTATTTTTCTTGAATTTTTTTTTGTGCACTATTTTTTTCACGCTGATGAATTTCGTGTACATTTTTTTTTCCCAAATTTTTTTTGTGCTTTATTTTTTTTCGTGGATGAATTTTGTGCACTTTTTTTCGCGGATTTTTTTTTGTGTGTTTTTTGTGTCCTATTTTTTTCGAGGATGAATTTTGTACACTATTTTTTTTTTTTTTTTGCATTATTTTTTTTTTTTCGCAGATGAATTTTGTGCATCTTTTTTTTTCGTGTATAAATTTTGTGCACTATTTTTTTCGCGGATTTTTTTTCGCGGATTTTTTTTCTAACTTTTTTTTTAGCGATTTTTTTTGTGCAGTATGTTTTTTTGCGGATAAATTCTGTGCACTAATTTTTTTCATGATTTTTTTTGTGCACTATTTTTCTTGAATTTTCTTTTGTGCACTATTTTTTTCACGCTGATGAATTTCGTGTACATTTTTTTTTTCCCGAATATTTTTTGTGCACTATTTTTTTTCGTGGATGAATTTTGTGCACTTTTTTTCGCGGATTTTTTTTCGTGGGTTTTTTGTGCACTAATTTTTTTCATGATTTTTTTGTGCACGATTTTTCTAAAAAAAACTTTTTTGTGCACTATTTTTTTACGCGGATGAATTTTGTGTACATTTTTTTTTCGCGAATTTTTTTTGTGCACTTTTTTTTTTCGTGGATGAATTTTGTGCACTATTTTTTTCGCAGATTTTTTTTGTGCACTATTTTTTTTTCGCGGCTGAATTTTGTGCAAATTTTTTTCGGAGATTTTTTTTGTGCAATATTTTTTCGCAGATGAATTTGGTGCACTAATTTTTTTCTTGATTTTTTTTGTGCACTATTTTTTTTTCGCGGATGAATTTTGTGCACTATTTTTTTCGCGGATTTTTTTTTGCACTATTTTTTTCGAAAATTTTTTTTTGTGAATTATTTTTTCTGGCTGATTTTTTTGTGAACTATTTTTTATGCTGATTTTTTTTGCGCACATTTTTTACGCTGATTTTTTTTTCGTGCATAATTTTTTATGCGGATTTTTTTGTGCACTAATTTTATTAGCGGATTTTTTTTTGCACTATTTTTGTCGTGGATTTTTTTGACCATCATTTTTTTTGAGGATGAATTTTGTGCACAATTTTTTTTCGCGGATTTTTTTTCTTTGTGCACTATTTTTTTTCGTGGATGAATTTTGTGCACTATTTTTTTTGCAGATTTTATTTGTGCATTTTTTTTTTCGCGGATGAATTTTGTGCAAAATTATTTTTCGCGGATTTTTTTTGTGCACTTTTTTTTCGCGGCTGAATTTTGTGCACTAATTTTTTTCTAGATTTTTTTTGTGCAATATTTTTTCGCAGATGAATTTTGTGCACTAATTTTTTTCTTGATTTTTTTTGTGCACTATTTTTTTTCGCGGATGAATTTTGTGCACTTTTTTTCTCGCGGATTTTTTTTTGTGCACTATTTTTTTCGCGGTTTTTTTTTTGCACTATTTTTTTCGAAATTTTTTTTTGTGAATTATTTTTTTTGGCTGATTTTTTTGTGAACTATTTTTTAAGCGGATTTTTTTGCGCACATTTTTCACGCAGATTTTTTTTTCGTGCATATCTTTTTATGCGGATTTTTTTGTGCACTAATTTTTTTGGCGGATTTTTTTTTTGCACTATTTTTGTCGTGGATTTTTTTGACCATTATTTTTTTCGAGGATGAATTTTGTGCACAATTTTTTTTCGTAGATTTTATTTTTGTGTACTATTTTTTTTCGCGGATGAATTTAGTGCATTATTTTTTTTCGAGGATTTTTTTTGTGCTCTACTTTTTTCGCGGTAGAATTTTGTGCACTTTTTTTTTCGTGGATTTTGTTTTTGTGTTTTATTTTTTTGCGGATTTTTCTTGTGAACTATTTTTTTTAGCGGATTTCTTTTGTGTAGTATATTTTTTCGCAGATGAATTTTGTGCACTAATTTTTTTCTTGATTTTTTTTGTGCACTATTTTTTTTTCGCGGATGAATTTTATGCATGAATTTCGTGTACATTTTTTGTTCCCCGAATTTTTTTCATGATTTTTTTTGTGCACTATTTTTCTTGAATTTTTTTTTGTGCACTATTTTTTTCACGCTGATGAATTTCGTGTACATTTTTTTTTTTTTCCCGAATATTTTTTGTGCACTATTTTTTTTCGTGGATGAATTTTGTGCACTTTTTTTCGCGGATTTTTTTTCGTGGGTTTTTTGTGCACTAATTTTTTTCATGATTTTTTTTGTGCACGATTTTTCTTAAATTTTTTTTTGTGCACTATTTTTTTCGCGGATGAATTTTGTGCAAAATTATTTTTTGCGGATTTTTTTTGTGCACTATTTTTTTTCGCGGCTTAATTTTGTGCATATTTTTTTCATAGATATTTTTTGTGCACTATTTTTTTAGCGAATTTTTTTTTGTGCAGTATTTTTTCGCATATGAATTTTGTGCACTAATTTTTTTCTTTATTTTTTTTTGTGCACTATTTTTTTTTCGCAGATAAATTTTGTGCACTTTTTTTCTCGTGGATTTTTTTTTGTGCAGTATTTTTTTTCTTCACTATTTTTTTCACGGATGAATTTTGTGCAAAATTTTTTTTGCGGATTTTTTTTGTGCACTATTTTTTTTCGCGGCTTAATTTTGTGCATATTTTTTTCATAGATATTTTTTGTGCACTATTTTTTTTGGCGGATTTTTTTTTTTTGCATTATTTTTTTCGTAGTTTTTTTTGTGAATTATTTTTTTTGGCGGATTTTTTTGTGCACTATTTCTCTTAACGGATTTTTTTTTTGTGCACGCATTTTTTTCGCGGATTTTTTTTTGTGCATGATTTTTTTACGCGGATTTTTTGTGCACTAATTTTTTTAACGGATTTTTTTTGTGCACTATTTTTTTCGTGGATTTTTTTGTGCCCTGTTTTTTTAACGGATGAATTTTGTGCACTATTTTTTTTTTTTTTTTTTTTTGGCACTATTTTTTTTTTTCGCAGATGAATTTTGCGCAGAATTTTTTTTACGGATTTTTTTTGTGCATTGTTTTTTTTTTCGTGTATAAATTTTGTGCACTATTTTTTTCGCAGATTTTTTTGTGCACTATTTTTCTTAACGGATTTTTTTTTGTGCACGCATTTTTTTCGCGGATTTTTTTTTGTGCATGATTTTTTTACGCGGATTTTCTGTGCACTAATTTTTTTAACGGATTTTTTTTGTGCACTATTTTTTTCGTGGATTTTTTTGTGCCCTGTTTTTTTTCGCGGATGAATTGTGTGCACTATTTTTTTTTTTTTTTTTTTTTTGGCACTATTTTTTTTTTCGCAGATGAATTTTGCGCAGAATTTTTTTTACGGATTTTTTTTGTGCATTGTTTTTTTTTCGTGTATAAATTTTGTGCACTATTTTTTTCGCAGATTTTTTTTCGCGGATTTTTTTTTTAACTATTTTTTTAAGCGAATTTTTTTGTGCAGTATATTTTTTTGCGGATGAATTCTGTGCACTAATTTTTTTCATGATTTTTTTTGTGCACTATTTTTCTTAAATTTTTTTTTGTGCAGTATTTTTTTCACGCTGATGAATTTCGTGTACATTTTTTGTTCCCCGAATTTTTTTTGTGCACTATTTTTTTTCGTGGATGAATTTTGTGCACTTTTTTTCGCGGATTTTTTTTCGTGGGTTTTTTGTGCACTAATTTTTTTCATGATTTTTTTTGTGCCCTATTTTTTTTCGTGGATGAATTTTGTGCATTATTTTTTTCGCAGATTTTTTTGTGCAGTATATTTTTTTGCGTATGAATTCTGTGCACTAATTTTTTTCATGATTTTTTTTGTGCACTATTTTTCTTGAATTTTTTTTTGTGCACTATTTTTTTCACGCTGATGAATTTCGTGTACATTTTTTTTTCCCAAATTTTTTTTGTGCTTTATTTTTTTTCGTGGATGAATTTTGTGCACTTTTTTTCGCGGATTTTTTTTTGTGTGTTTTTTGTGTCCTATTTTTTTCGAGGATGAATTTTGTGCACTATTTTTTTTTTTTTTTTGCATTATTTTTTTTTTTTCGCAGATGAATTTTGTGCATCTTTTTTTTTCGTGTATAAATTTTGTGCACTATTTTTTTCGCGGATTTTTTTTCGCGGATTTTTTTTCTAACTTTTTTTTTAGCGAATTTTTTTGTGCAGTATGTTTTTTTGCGGATAAATTCTGTGCACTAATTTTTTTCATGATTTTTTTTGTGCACTATTTTTCTTGAATTTTCTTTTGTGCACTATTTTTTTTCGTGGATGAATTTTGTGCACTTTTTTTTCGCGGCTGAATTTTGTGCACTAATTTTTTTCTAGATTTTTTTTGTGCAATATTTTTTCGCAGATGAATTTTGTGCACTAATTTTTTTCTTGATTTTTTTTGTGCACTATTTTTTTTCGCGGATGAATTTTGTGCACTTTTTTTCTCGCGGATTTTTTTTTGTGCACTATTTTTTTCGCGGTTTTTTTTTGCACTATTTTTTTCGAAATTTTTTTTTGTGAATTATTTTTTTTGGCTGATTTTTTTGTGAACTATTTTTTAAGCGGATTTTTTTGCGCACATTTTTTACGCAGATTTTTTTTTCGTGCATATCTTTTTATGCGGATTTTTTTGTGCACTAATTTTTTTGGCGGATTTTTTTTTTGCACTATTTTTGTCGTGGATTTTTTTGACCATTATTTTTTTCGAGGATGAATTTTGTGCACAATTTTTTTTCGTAGATTTTATTTTTGTGTACTATTTTTTTTCGCGGATGAATTTAGTGCATTATTTTTTTTCGAGGATTTTTTTTGTGCTCTACTTTTTTCGCGGTAGAATTTTGTGCACTTTTTTTTTCGTGGATTTTGTTTTTGTGTTTTATTTTTTTGCGGATTTTTCTTGTGAACTATTTTTTTTAGCGGATTTTTTTTGTGTAGTAAATTTTTTCGCAGATGAATTTTGTGCACTAATTTTTTTCTTGATTTTTTTTGTGCACTATTTTTTTTTCGCGGATGAATTTTATGCATGAATTTAGTGTACATTTTTTGTTCCCCGAATTTTTTTCATGATTTTTTTTGTGCACTATTTTTCTTGAATTTTTTTTTGTGCACTATTTTTTTCACGCTGATGAATTTCGTGTACATTTTTTTTTTCCCGAATATTTTTTGTGCACTATTTTTTTTCGTGGATGAATTTTGTGCACTTTTTTTCGCGGATTTTTTTTCGTGGGTTTTTTGTGCACTAATTTTTTTCATGATTTTTTTTGTGCACGATTTTTCTTAAATTTTTTTTTGTGCACTATTTTTTTCGCGGATGAATTTTGTGCAAAATTATTTTTTGCGGATTTTTTTTGTGCACTATTTTTTTTCGCGGCTTAATTTTGTGCATATTTTTTTCATAGATATTTTTTGTGCACTATTTTTTTAGCGAATTTTTTTTTGTGCAGTATTTTTTCGCATATGAATTTTGTGCACTAATTTTTTTCTTTATTTTTTTTTGTGCACTATTTTTTTTTCGCAGATAAATTTTGTGCACTTTTTTTCTCGCGGATTTTTTTTTGTGCAGTATTTTTTTTCTTCACTATTTTTTTCACGGATGAATTTTGTGCAAAATTTTTTTTGCGGATTTTTTTTGTGCACTATTTTTTTTCGCGGCTTAATTTTGTGCATATTTTTTTCATAGATATTTTTTGTGCACTATTTTTTTTGGCGGATTTTTTTTTTTTGCATTATTTTTTTCGTAGTTTTTTTTGTGAATTATTTTTTTTGGCGGATTTTTTTGTGCACTATTTTTCTTAACGGATTTTTTTTTTGTGCACGCATTTTTTTCGCGGATTTTTTTTTGTGCATGATTTTTTTACGCGGATTTTTTGTGCACTAATTTTTTTAACGGATTTTTTTTGTGCACTATTTTTTTCGTGGATTTTTTTGTGCCCTGTTTTTTTAACGGATGAATTTTGTGCACTATTTTTTTTTTTTTTTTTTTTTTGGCACTATTTTTTTTTTTTCGCAGATGAATTTTGCGCAGAATTTTTTTTACGGATTTTTTTTGTGCATTGTTTTTTTTCGTGTATAAATTTTGTGCACTATTTTTTTCGCAGATTTTTTTGTGCACTATTTTTCTTAACGGATTTTTTTTTGTGCACGCATTTTTTTCGCGGATTTTTTTTTGTGCATGATTTTTTTACGCGGATTTTTTGTGCACTAATTTTTTTAACGGATTTTTTTTGTGCACTATTTTTTTCGTGGATTTTTTTGTGCCCTGTTTTTTTCGCGGATGAATTTTGTGCACTTTTTTTTTTTTTTTTTTTTTTTGGCACTATTTTTTTTTTTCGCAGATGAATTTTGCGCAGAATTTTTTTTACGGATTTTTTTTGTGCATTGTTTTTTTTTCGTGTATAAATTTTGTGCACTATTTTTTTCGCAGATTTTTTTTCGCGGATTTTTTTTTTAACTATTTTTTTAAGCGAATTTTTTTGTGCAGTATATTTTTTTGCGGATGAATTCTGTGCACTAATTTTTTTCATGATTTTTTTTGTGCGCTATTTTTCTTAAATTTTTTTTTGTGCAGTTTTTTTTTCACGCTGATGAATTTCGTGTACATTTTTTGTTCCCCGAATTTTTTTTGTGCACTATTTTTTTTCGTGGATGAATTTTGTGCACTTTTTTTCGCGGATTTTTTTTCGTGGGTTTTTTGTGCACTAATTTTTTTCATGATTTTTTTTGTGCCCTATTTTTTTTCGTGGATGAATTTTGTGCATTATTTTTTTCGCAGATTTTTTTGTGCAGTATATTTTTTTGCGTATGAATTCTGTGCACTAATTTTTTTCATGATTTTTTTTGTGCACTATTTTTCTTGAATTTTTTTTTGTGCACTATTTTTTTCACGCTGATGAATTTCGTGTACATTTTTTTTTCCCAAATTTTTTTTGTGCTTTATTTTTTTTCGTGGATGAATTTTGTGCACTTTTTTTCGCGGATTTTTTTTTGTGTGTTTTTTGTGTCCTATTTTTTTCGAGGATGAATTTTGTGCACTATTTTTTTTTTTTTTTGCATTATTTTTTTTTTTTCGCAGATGAATTTTGTGCATCTTTTTTTTTCGTGTATAAATTTTGTGCACTATTTTTTTCGCGGATTTTTTTTCGCGGATTTTTTTTCTAACTTTTTTTTTAGCGAATTTTTTTGTGCAGTATGTTTTTTTGCGGATAAATTCTGTGCACTAATTTTTTTCATGATTTTTTTTGTGCACTATTTTTCTTGAATTTTCTTTTGTGCACTATTTTTTTCACGCTGATGAATTTCGTGTACATTTTTTTTCCCCCGAATATTTTTTGTGCACTATTTTTTTTCGTGGATGAATTTTGTGCACTTTTTTTTCGCGGCTGAATTTTGTGCACTAATTTTTTTCTAGATTTTTTTTGTGCAATATTTTTTCGCAGATGAATTTTGTGCACTAATTTTTTTCTTGATTTTTTTTGTGCACTATTTTTTTTCGCGGATGAATTTTGTGCACTTTTTTTCTCGCGGATTTTTTTTTGTGCACTATTTTTTTCGCGGTTTTTTTTTTGCACTATTTTTTTCGAAATTTTTTTTTGTGAATTATTTTTTTTGGCTGATTTTTTTGTGAACTATTTTTTAAGCGGATTTTTTTGCGCACATTTTTTACGCAGATTTTTTTTTCGTGCATATCTTTTTATGCGGATTTTTTTGTGCACTAATTTTTTTGGCGGATTTTTTTTTTGCACTATTTTTGTCGTGGATTTTTTTGACCATTATTTTTTTCGAGGATGAATTTTGTGCACAATTTTTTTTCGTAGATTTTATTTTTGTGTACTATTTTTTTTCGCGGATGAATTTAGTGCATTATTTTTTTTCAAGGATTTTTTTTGTGCTCTACTTTTTTCGCGGTAGAATTTTGTGCACTTTTTTTTTCGTGGATTTTGTTTTTGTGTTTTATTTTTTTGCGGATTTTTCTTGTGAACTATTTTTTTTAGCGGATTTTTTTTGTGTAGTATATTTTTTCGCAGATGAATTTTGTGCACTAATTTTTTTCTTGATTTTTTTTGTGCACTATTTTTTTTTCGCGGATGAATTTTATGCATGAATTTCGTGTACATTTTTTGTTCCCCGAATTTTTTTCATGATTTTTTTTGTGCACTATTTTTCTTGAATTTTTTTTTGTGCACTATTTTTTTCACGCTGATGAATTTCGTGTACATTTTTTTTTTCCCGAATATTTTTTGTGCACTATTTTTTTTCGTGGATGAATTTTGTGCACTTTTTTTCGCGGATTTTTTTTCGTGGGTTTTTTGTGCACTAATTTTTTTCATGATTTTTTTTGTGCACGATTTTTCTTAAATTTTTTTTTGTGCACTATTTTTTTCGCGGATGAATTTTGTGCAAAATTATTTTTTGCGGATTTTTTTTGTGAACTTTTTTTTTTCGCGGCTTAATTTTGTGCATATTTTTTTCATAGATATTTTTTGTGCACTATTTTTTTAGCGAATTTTTTTTTGTGCAGTATTTTTTCGCATATGAATTTTGTGCACTAATTTTTTTCTTTATTTTTTTTTGTGCACTATTTTTTTTTCGCAGATAAATTTTGTGCACTTTTTTTCTCGCGGATTTTTTTTTGTGCAGTATTTTTTTCTTCACTATTTTTTTCACGGATGAATTTTGTGCAAAATTTTTTTTGCGGATTTTTTTTGTGCACTATTTTTTTTCGCGGCTTAATTTTGTGCATATTTTTTTCATAGATATTTTTTGTGCACTATTTTTTTTGGCGGATTTTTTTTTTTTGCATTATTTTTTTCGTAGTTTTTTTTGTGAATTATTTTTTTTGGCGGATTTTTTTGTGCACTATTTTTCTTAACGGATTTTTTTTTTGTGCACGCATTTTTTTCGCGGATTTTTTTTTGTGCATGATTTTTTTACGCGGATTTTTTGTGCACTAATTTTTTTAACGGATTTTTTTTGTGCACTATTTTTTTTTTTTTTTTTTTTTGGCACTATTTTTTTTTTCGCAGATGAATTTTGCGCAGAATTTTTTTTACGGATTTTTTTTGTGCATTGTTTTTTTTTCGTGTATAAATTTTGTGCACTATTTTTTTCGCAGATTTTTTTGTGCACTATTTTTCTTAACGGATTTTTTTTTGTGCACGCATTTTTTTCGCGGATTTTTTTTTGTGCATGATTTTTTTACGCGGATTTCTTGTGCACTAATTTTTTTAACGGATTTTTTTTGTGCAATGTTTTTTTTTCGTGTATAAATTTTGTGCACTATTTTTTTCGCAGATTTTTTTTCGCGGATTTTTTTTTTAACTATTTTTTTTAACGAATTTTTTTGTGCAGTATATTTTTTTGCGGATGAATTCTGTGCACTAATTTTTTTCATGATTTTTTTTGTGCACTATTTTTCTTAAATTTTTTTTTGTGCAGTATTTTTTTCACGCTGGTGAATTTCGTGTACATTTTTTGTTCCCCGAATTTTTTTTGTGCACTATTTTTTTTCGTGGATGAATTTTGTGCACTTTTTTTCGCGGATTTTTTTTCGTGGGTTTTTTGTGCACTAATTTTTTTCATGATTTTTTTTGTGCCCTATTTTGTTTCGTGGATGAATTTTGTGCATTATTTTTTCGCAGATTTTTTTGTGCAGTATATTTTTTTGCGTATGAATTCTGTGCACTAATTTTTTTCATGATTTTTTTTGTGCACTATTTTTCTTGAATTTTTTTTGTGCACTATTTTTTTCACGCTGATGAATTTCGTGTACATTTTTTTTTCCCAAATTTTTTTTGTGCTTTATTTTTTTTCGTGGATGAATTTTGTGCACTTTTTTTCGCGGATTTTTTTTCGCGGATTTTTTTTCTAACTTTTTTTTTAGCGAATTTTTTTGTGCAGTATGTTTTTTTGCGGATAAATTCTGTGCACTAATTTTTTTCATGATTTTTTTTGTGCACTATTTTTCTTGAATTTTCTTTTGTGCACTATTTTTTTCACGCTGATGAATTTCGTGTACATTTTTTTTTTCCCGAATATTTTTTGTGCACTATTTTTTTTCGTGGATGAATTTTGTGCACTTTTTTTCGCGGATTTTTTTTCGTGGGTTTTTTGTGCACTAATTTTTTTCATGATTTTTTTGTGCACGATTTTTCTAAAAAAATTTTTTCGTGCACTATTTTTTTACGCGGATGAATTTTGTGTACATTTTTTTTTCGCGAATTTTTTTTGTGCACTTTTTTTTTTCGTGGATGAATTTTGTGCACTATTTTTTTCGCAGATTTTTTTTGTGCACTATTTTTTTTTCGCGGCTGAATTTTTTGCAAATTTTTTTCGGAGATTTTTTTTGTGCAATATTTTTTCGCAGATGAATTTTGTGCACTAATTTTTTTCTTGATTTTTTTTGTGCACTATTTTTTTTTCGCGGATGAATTTTGTGCACTATTTTTTTCGCGGATTTTTTTTTGCACTATTTTTTTCGAAATTTTTTTTTTGTGAATTATTTTTTCTGGCTGATTTTTTTGTGAACTATTTTTTATGCTGATTTTTTTTGCGCACATTTTTTACGCTGATTTTTTTTTCGTGCATAATTTTTTATGCGGATTTTTTTGTGCACTAATTTTATTAGCGGATTTTTTTTTGCACTATTTTTGTCGTGGATTTTTTTGACCATCATTTTTTTTGAGGATGAATTTTGTGCACAATTTTTTTTCGTAGATTTTTTTTTGTGTGCTATTTTTTTTTGCGGATGAATTTGGTGCATTTTTTTTTTTCGAGGATTTTTTTCGTGCTCTACTTTTTTCGCGGTAGAATTTTGTGCACTATTTTTTTTCGTGGATTTTGTTTTTGTGTTTTATTTTTTTGCGGATTTTTCTTGTGAACAATTTTTTTAGCGGATTTTTTTTGTGTAGTATATTTTTTTGCGGATGAATTCTGTGCACTAATTTTTTCATGATTTTTTTGTGAACTATTTTTCTTAATTTTTTTAGTTGTGCACTATTTTTTTTTCGCAGATGAATTTTGTGTACTATTTTTTTTTCGCGGATTTTTTTTCTTTGTGCACTATTTTTTTTCGTGGATGAATTTTGTGCACTATTTTTTTTGCAGATTTTATTTGTGCATTTTTTTTTTCGCGGATGAATTTTGTGCAAAATTATTTTTCGCGGATTTTTTTTGTGCACTTTTTTTTCGCGGCTGAATTTTGTGCACTAATTTTTTTCTAGATTTTTTTTGTGCAATATTTTTTCGCAGATGAATTTTGTGCACTAATTTTTTTCTTGATTTTTTTTGTGCACTATTTTTTTTTGCGGATGAATTTTGTGCACTTTTTTTCTCGCGGATTTTTTTTTGTGCACTATTTTTTTCGCGGTTTTTTTTTTGCACTATTTTTTTCGAAATTTTTTTTTGTGAATTATTTTTTTTGGCTGATTTTTTTGTGAACTATTTTTTAAGCGGATTTTTTTGCGCACATTTTTTACGCAGATTTTTTTTTCGTGCATATCTTTTTATGCGGATTTTTTTGTGCACTAATTTTTTTGGCGGATTTTTTTTTTGCACTATTTTTGTCGTGGATTTTTTTGACCATTATTTTTTTCGAGGATGAATTTTGTGCACAATTTTTTTTCGTAGATTTTATTTTTGTGTACTATTTTTTTTCGCGGATGAATTTAGTGCATTATTTTTTTTCGAGGATTTTTTTTGTGCTCTACTTTTTTCGCGGTAGAATTTTGTGCACTTTTTTTTTCGTGGATTTTGTTTTTGTGTTTTATTTTTTTGCGGATTTTTCTTGTGAACTATTTTTTTTAGCGGATTTTTTTTGTGTAGTATATTTTTTCGCAGATGAATTTTGTGCACTAATTTTTTTCTTGATTTTTTTTGTGCACTATTTTTTTTTCGCGGATGAATTTTATGCATGAATTTCGTGTACATTTTTTGTTCCCCGAATTTTTTTAATGATTTTTTTTGTGCACTATTTTTCTTGAATTTTTTTTTGTGCACTATTTTTTTCACGCTGATGAATTTCGTGTACATTTTTTTTTTCCCGAATATTTTTTGTGCACTATTTTTTTTCGTGGATGAATTTTGTGCACTTTTTTTCGCGGATTTTTTTTCGTGGGTTTTTTGTGCACTAATTTTTTTCATGATTTTTTTTGTGCACGATTTTTCTTAAATTTTTTTTTGTGCACTATTTTTTTCGCGGATGAATTTTGTGCAAAATTATTTTTTGCGGATTTTTTTTGTGCAAAATTTTTTTTCGCGGCTTAATTTTGTGCATATTTTTTTCATAGATATTTTTTGTGCACTATTTTTTTTCGCGGATGAATTTTGTGCACTTTTTTTCTCGCGGATTTTTTTTTGTGCACTATTTTTTTCGCGGTTTTTTTTTTGCACTACTTTTTTCGAAATTTTTTTTTGTGAATTATTTTTTTTGGCTGATTTTTTTGTGAACTATTTTTTAAGCGGATTTTTTTGCGCACATTTTTTACGCAGATTTTTTTTCGTGCATATCTTTTTATGCGGATTTTTTGTGCACTAATTTTTTTGGCGGATTTTTTTTTTGCACTATTTTTGTCGTGGATTTTTTTGACCATTATTTTTTTCGAGGATGAATTTTGTGCACAATTTTTTTTCGTAGATTTTATTTTTGTGTACTATTTTTTTTCGCGGATGAATTTAGTGCATTATTTTTTTTCGAGGATTTTTTTTGTGCTCTACTTTTTTCACGGTAGAATTTTGTGCACTTTTTTTTTCGTGGATTTTGTTTTTGTGTTTTATTTTTTTGCGGATTTTTCTTGTGAACTATTTTTTTTAGCGGATTTCTTTTGTGTAGTATATTTTTTCGCAGATGAATTTTGTGCACTAATTTTTTTCTTGATTTTTTTGTGCACTATTTTTTTTTCGCGGATGAATTTTATGCACTTTTTTTCTCGCGGATTTTTTTTTGTGCACTATTTTTTTCGCGGATTTTTTTTTGCACTATTTTTTTTGAAATTTTTTTTTGTGAATTATTTTTTTTGGCTGATTTTTTTGTGAATTATTTTTTAAGCGGATTTTTTTTGCGCACATTTTTTACGCAGATTTTTTATCGTGCATAACTTTTTATGCGGATTTTTTTGTGCACTAATTTTTTTGGCGGATTTTTTTTTTGCACTATTTTTGTCGTGGATTTTTTTGACCATTATTTTTTTCGAGGATGAATTTTGTGCACAATTTTTTTTCGTAGATTTTTTTTTGTGTACTATTTTTTTTGCGGATGAATTTAGTGCATTATTTTTTCTCGATGATTTTTTTGTGCTCTACTTTTTTCGCGGTAGAATTTTGTGCACTTTTTTTTTCGTGGATTTTGTTTTAGTGTTTTATTTTTTTTGCGGATTTTTCTTGTGAACTATTTTTTTCAGCGGATTTTTTTTGTGTAGTATATTTTTTTGCGGATGAATTCTGTGCACTAATTTTTCATGATTTTTTTGTGAACTATTTTTCTTAATTTTTTAATTTGTGCACTATTTTTTTTTCGCGGATGAATTTTGTGTACTTTTTTTTTTCGCGGATTTTTTTTCTTTGTGCACTATTTTTTTTCGTGGATGAATTTTGTGCACTATTTTCTTTGCAGATTTTTTTTGTGCATTTTTTTTTCGCGGATGAACTTTGTGCAAAATTATTTTTTGCGGATTTTTTTGTGCACTATTTTTTTTCGCGGCTGAATTTTGTGCAAATTTTTTTCGGTGATTTTTTTTGTGCACTATTTTTTTAGCGAATTTTTTTTTGTGCAGTATTTTTTCGCAGATGAATTTTTGTGCACTTTTTTTTTCGCGGATTTTTTTTTGCACTATTTTTTTTGACGGATTTTTTTTGTGCATTATTTTTTTGTGAATTTTTTGTGCACTATTTTTTTTTGCGGATGAGTTTTATGCACTATTTTTTTTCTTGAATTTTTTTTTGTGCACTATTATTTTTCGCGGATGAATTTTGTGCACTATTTTTTTCGCTGATTTTTTTTGTGCACTATTTTTTTCGCTATTTTTTTTTGTGAATTATTTTTTTCGCAAATTTTTTTTTTCCATCATTTTTTTGCAGATTTTTTTTGTGAATTATTTTTTTTGGCAAATTTTTTGGTGCACTATTTTTTAAAGAGAATTTTTTTTTGTGCACTAATTTTTTAAGCGGATTTTTTTTTGTGCACTGTTTTTTTCGTGAATTTTTTCGTAAATTATTTTTTTAGAGGATGAAATTTGTGCACAATTTTTTTTCGTAGATTTTTTTTTTGTGTACTTTTTTTTTGCGGATGAATTTAGTGCATTATTGTTTTCGAGGATTTTTTTGTGCACTATTTTTTTCGTGGATTTTTTTGACAATTATTTTTTTAGAAAATGAAATTTGTGCATAATTTTTTTTCCTGGATTTTTTTGTGCCTTATTTTTTTCGTGGATTTTTATGTCTATTATTTTTTTAGAGGATGAAATTTGTGCATTATTGTTTTTCGAGGATTTTTTGTGCACTATTTTTTTCGTGAATTTTTTCGTGTATTATTTTTTAGAGGGTGAAATTTGTGCACAATTTTTTTTCGTAGTTTTTTTGTGCACAATTTTTTTTGCAGATGAATTTTGTGCAAAACTTTTTTCAGAGATTTTTTTCGTGGATGAATTTTGTGCACTATTTTTTTTGCAGATTTTTTTTGTTTACTATTTTTTTTACGGATGAATTTTGTGCAAAATTATTTTTTGCGGATTTTTTTTTGCACTATTTTTTTCGAAATTTTTTTTTGTGAATTATTTTTTATGCGGATTTTTTTGTGCACTAATTTTTTTGGCGGATTTTTTTTTTGCACCATTTTTGTCGTGGATTTTTTTGACCATTATTTTTTTCGAGGATGAATTTTGTGCACAATTTTTTTCGTAGATTTTTTTTTTTGTGTACTATTTTTTTTCGCGGATGAATTTAGTGCATTATTTTTTTTCGAGGATTTTTTTTGTGCTCTACTTTTTTCGCCGTAGAATTTTGTGCACTTTTTTTTTTCGTGGATTTTGTTTTTGTGTTTTATTTTTTTGCGGATTTTTCTTGTGAACTATTTTTTTTAGCGGATTTTTTTTGTGTAGTATATTTTTTTGCGGATGAATTCTCTGCACTAATTTTTCATGATTTTTTTGTGAACTATTTTTCTTAATTTTTTTATTTGTGCACTATTTTTTTTTTCGCAGATGAATTTTGTGTACTTTTTTTTTTCGCGAATTTTTTTTCTTTGTGCTCTATTTTTTTTCGTGGATGAATTTTGTGCACTATATTTTTTGCAGATTTTTTTTGTGCATTTTTTTTTTCGCGGATGAACTTTGTGCAAAATTATTTTTTGCGGATTTTTTTGTGCAATATTTTTTCGCAGATGAATTTTGTGCACTAATTTTTTTCTTGATTTTTTTTGTGCACTATTTTTTTTTCGCGGATGAATTTTGTGCACTTTTTTTCTCGCGGATTTTTTTTTGTGCACTATTTTTTTCGCGGATTTTTTTTTGCACTATTTTTTTCGAAATTTTTTTTTGTGAATTATTTTTTTTGGCTGATTTTTTTGTGAACTATTTTTTAAGCGGATTTTTTGTTGCGCACATTTTTTACGCAGATTTTTTTTCGTGCATAACTTTTTATGCGGATTTTTTTGTGCACTAATTTTTTTGGCGGATTTTTTTTTTGCACTATTTTTGTCGTGGATTTTTTTGACCATTATTTTTTTCGAGGATGAATTTGTGCACAATTTTTTTTCGTGGATGAATTTTGTGCACTATTTTTTTTGCAGATTTTTTTTGTGCATTTTTTTTTTCGCGGATGAACTTTGTGCAAAATTATTTTTAGCGGATTTTTTTGTGCACTATTTTTTTTCGCGGCTGAATTTTGTGCAAATTTTTTTCGGAGATTTTTTTTGTGCACTATTTTTTTAGCGAATTTTTTTTGTGCAGTATTTTTTCGCAGATGAATTTTTGTGCACTTTTTTTTTCGCGGATTTTTTTTTGCACTATTTTTTTTAGCTGTTTTTTTTTGTGCATAATTTTTTTGTGAATTTTTTTTTTTGTGTACTATTTTTTTTCGCGGATGAATTTAGTGCATTATTTTTTTTCGAGGATTTTTTTTGTGCCCTACTTTTTTCGCGGTAGAATTTTGTGCACTTTTTTTTTTCGTGGATTTTGTTTTTGTGTTTTATTTTTTTGCGGATTTTTCTTGTGAACTATTTTTTTTAGCGGATTTTTTTTGTGTAGTATATTTTTTTGCGGATGAATTCTCTGCACTAATTTTTCATGATTTTTTTGTGAACTATTTTTCTTAATTTTTTTATTTGTGCACTATTTTTTTTTTCGCAGATGAATTTTGTGTACTTTTTTTTTTCGCGAATTTTTTTTCTTTGTGCTCTATTTTTTTTCGTGGATGAATTTTGTGCACTATATTTTTTGCAGATTTTTTTTGTGCATTTTTTTTTTCGCGGATGAACTTTGTGCAAAATTATTTTTTGCGGATTTTTTTGTGCAATATTTTTTCGCAGATGAATTTTGTGCACTAATTTTTTTCTTGATTTTTTTTGTGCACTATTTTTTTTTCGCGGATGAATTTTGTGCACTTTTTTTCTCGCGGATTTTTTTTTGTGCACTATTTTTTTCGCGGATTTTTTTTATATTTTTTCGCGGAATTTTTTTGCATTTTTTTTTTCGCAGATTTTTATTTTTGTGCATAATTTTTTTCACGGATTGATTTTGTGCACTATTTTTTTCGCTGATTTTTTTTGTGCACTATTTTTTTCGCAAATTTTTTTTTGTAAATTATTTTTTTTGGCGGATTTTTTTGTGCACTATTTTTTTTAGCGGATTTCTTTTGTGCACACCTTTTTTTCGCAGATTTTTTTTCGTGCATAATTTTTTTCGCGGAATTTTTTTTGCACTTTTTTTTTCGCAGATTTTTATTTTTATGCACAATTTTTTTCACGGATTGATTTTGTGCACTATTTTTTTCGCTGATTTTTTTGTGCACTATTTTTTTCGCAAATTTTTTTTGTAAATTAATGTTTTTGGCGGATTTTTTTGTGCACTATTTTTTTTAGCGGATTTCTTTTGTGCACACATTTTTTTCGCAGATTTTTTTTCGTGCATAATTTTTTGTGCGGATTTTTTTGTGCACTATTTTTTTCGTGGATTTTTATGTGCACTTTTTTTTCTTCGCCCATGAATTTTGTGCACTATTTTTTCTCGCGAATTTTTTTTTGTGCACAATTTTTTGGGGCGGATTTTTTCTGTGCATTATTTTTATGGGGACTTTTTCTGTGCACTATTTTTTTTTCCGCTGATTTTTTTTGTGCACTATTTTTTCGCGGAATTTTTTTTGCATTTTTTTTTCGCAGATTTTTATTTTTGTGCACAATTTTTTTCACGGATTGATTTTGTGCACTATTTTTTTCGCTGATTTTTTTGTGCACTATTTTTTTCGCAAATTTTTTTTGTAAATTAATTTTTCTGGCGGATTTTTTTGTGCACTATTTTTTTTTGCGGATTTCTTTTGTGCACACATTTTTTTCGCAGATTTTTTTTCGTGCATAATTTTTTTAGTGGATTTTTTTTTGCACTATTTTTGTCGTGGATTTATTTGTCCATTATTTTTTTCGAAGATGAATTTTGTGCACAATTTTTTTTCGTAGATTTTTTTTTGTGTACTATTTTTTCTCGCGGATGAATTCAGTGCATTATTTTTTTTCCAGAATTTATTTGTGCTCTACTTTTTTTCGTGGTAGAATTTTGTGCACTATTTTTTTTCGTGGATTTTTTTTGTGTATTATGTTTTTGCGGATTTTTTTTGTGAACTATTTTTTTTAGCGGATTTTTTTGTGTAGTACATTTTTTCGCGGATGAATTCTGTGCACTAATTTTTTCATGATTTTTTTTTGTGCTAATTTTCTCACTTTTTTTTATTTGTGCACTATTTTTTTTTTGGCGGATGAATTTTGTGTACAATTTTTTTTTCGCGGATTTTTTCTTTGTGCACTATTTTTTTCGTGGATGAATTTTGTGCACTATTTTTTTCGCAGATTTTTTTTGTGCACTATTTTTTTCGCGGAAAAAATTTGCAATTTGCAAGATTATTTTTTGTGGATTTTTTTTTGTGCACTATTTTTTTTTCGCGGCTGAATTTTGTGCAAATTTTTTTCGAAGATTTTCTTTGTGCACTATTTTTTAGCAAATTTTTTTTGTGCATGATTTTTTCGCAGATGAATTTTGTGCACTAATGTTTTTCTTGATTTTTTTTTGTGCATGTTTTTTTTCGCGGATTTTTTTTTTTGCACTTTTTTTTTCGCAGATTTTTTTTGTGCACTATTTTTTTCTGAGATTTTTTTTCGTGAATGTTTTTTTTTTGCGGATTTTTTTATGCACTATTTTTCTTAACGGATTTTTTTTTTGTGCACACATTTTTTTCGCGGATTTTTTTTTGTGCATGATTTTTTTACGCGGATTTTTTGTGCACTAATTTTTATAGCGGATTTTTTTTGTGCACTATTTTTTTCGTGGATTTTTTTGTGCATTTTTTTTCTTCGCCCATGAATTTTGTGCACTATTTTTTCTCGCGAATTTTTTTTTGTGCACAATTTTTTGGGGCGGATTTTTTCTGTGCATTATTTTTATGCGGACTTTTTCTGTGCACTATTTTTTTTTCCGCTAATTTTTTTTGTGCACTATTTTTTCGCGGAATTTTTTTTGCATTTTTTTTTTTCGCAGATTTTTATTTTTGTGCACAATTTTTTTCACGGATTGATTTTGTGCACTATTTTTTTCGCTGATTTTTTTTGTGCACTATTTTTTTCGCAAATTTTTTTTTGTAAATTATTTTTTTTGGCGGATTTTTTTGTGCACTATTTTTTTTAGCGGATTTCTTTTGTGCACACATTTTTTTCGCAGATTTTTTTTCGTGCATAATTTTTTTCGCGGAATTTTTTTTGCACTTTTTTTATGCAGATTTTTTTTTTTATGCACAATTTTTTTCACGGATTGATTTTGTGCACTATTTTTTTCGCTGATTTTTTTGTGCACTATTTTTTTCGCAAATTTTTTTTGTAGATTAATTTTTTTGGCGGATTTTTTTGTGCATTATTTTTTTTAGCGGATTTCTTTTGTGCACACATTTTTTTCGCAGATTTTTTTTCGTGCATAATTTTTTTAGTGAATTTTTTTTTGCACTATTTTTGTCGTGGATTTATTTGTCCATTATTTTTTTCGAAGATGAATTTTGTGCACAATTTTTTTTCGTAGATTTTTTTTTGTGTACTATTTTTTTTCGCGGATGAATTCAGTGCATTATTTTTTTTCCAGAATTTTTTTGTGCTCTACTTTTTTCGTGGTAGAATTTTGTGCAATATTTTTTTTTGTGTATTTTTTTTTTGTGTATTATTTTTTTGTGGATTTTTTTGTGAACTATTTTTTTCGCAAATTTTTTTTGTAAATTTTTTTTTTGGCGGATTTTTTTGTGCACTATTTTTTTTAGCGGATTTCTTTTGTGCACACATTTTTTTCGCAGATTTTTTTTTCGTGCATAATTTTTTGTGCGGATTTTTTTGTGCACTAATTTTTTAAGTGGATTTTTTGGCACTATTTTTGTCGTGGATTTTTTTGTCCATTTTTTTTTTGAGGATGAATTTTGTGCACAATTTTTTTTCGTAGATTTTTTTTGTGTACTATTTTTTTTCCCGGATGAATTCAGTGCATTATTTTTTTTCGAGGATTTTCTTGTGCTCTACTTTTTTTCGTGGTAGAATTTTGTGCACTATTTTTTTTCGTGGATTTTTTTTGTGTATTATGTTTTTGCGGATTTTTTTTGTGAACTATTTTTTTTAGCGGATTTTTTTGTGTAGTACATTTTTTCGCGGATGAATTCTGTGCACTAATTTTTTCATGATTTTTTTTTGCACTATTTTTCTTAATTTTTTTATTTGTGCACTATTTTTTTTTTGGCGGATGAATTTTGTGTACAATTTTTTTTTCGCGGATTTTTTTCTTTGTGCACTATTTTTTTTCGTGGATGAATTTTGTGCACTATTTTTTTCGCAGATTTTTTTTGTGCACTATTTTTTTCGCAGAAAAAATTTGCAATTTGCAAAATTATTTTTTGCGGATTTTTTTTTGTGTACTATTTTTTTTTCGCGGCTGAATTTTGTGCAAATTTTTTTCGAAGATTTTCTTTGTGCACTATTTTTTAGCGAATTTTTTTTGTGCAGTATTTTTTCGCAGATGAATTTTGTGCACTAATGTTTTTCTTGATTTTTTTTTGTGCATGTTTTTTTCGCGGATTTTTTTTTTTGCACTATTTTTTTCTTAGATTTTTTTTCGTGAATGTTTTTTTTTTGCGGATTTTTTTATGCACTATTTTTCTTAACGGATTTTTTTTTTGTGCACACATTTTTTTCGCGGATTTTTTTTTGTGCATGATTTTTTTACGCGGATTTTTTGTGCACTAATTTTTAGAGCAGATTTTTTTTGTGCACTATTTTTTTCGTGGATTTTTTTGTGCATTATTTTTTCTTCGCCCATGAATTTTGTTCACTATTTTTTCTCGCAAATTTTTTTTTGTGCACAATTTTTTGGGGCGGATTTTTTCTGTGCATTATTTTTATGGGGACTTTTTCTGTGCACTATTTTTTTTTCCGCTGATTTTTTTTGTGCACTATTTTTTCGCGGAATTTTTTTTGCATTTTTTTTTTCGCAGATTTTTATTTTTGTGCACAATTTTTTTCACGGATTGATTTTGTGCACTATTTTTTTCGCTGATTTTTTTCGTGCACTATTTTTTTCGCTGATTTTTTTCGTGCACTATTTTTTTCGCAAATTTTTTTTTTGTAAATTATTTTTTTGGCGGATTTTTTTGTGCACTATTTTTTTAGCGGATTTCTTTTGTGCACACATTTTTTTCGCAGATTTTTTTTCGTGCATAATTTTTTGTGCAGATTTTTTTGTGCACTAATTTTTTTAGTGGATTTTTTTTTGCACTATTTTTGTCGTGGATTTTTTTGTCCATTATTTTTTTCGAGGATGAATTTTGTGCACAATTTTTTTTCGTAGATTTTTTTGTCTATTATTTCCTTAGAGGATTAAATTTGTGCTTTTTTTTTTCGAAGATTTTTTTTTGTGCATTTTTTTTTTCGTTGATTTGTCTGTCTATTAGTTTTTTAGAGGATGAAATTTGTGCAGAATTTTTTTTCTTAGATTTTTTTTTGTGCACTTTTTTTTTGCGGATGAATTTTAAACAAAATTTTTTTCGGAGATTTTTTTTGTGCAGTTTTTTTTTCGCAGATGAATTTTGTGCACTTATTTTTTTTTTGAATTTTTTTTTGTGCACTATTTTTTTCGTGGATGAATTTTGTGCACTATTTTTTTTCGCGGATTTTTTTTGGTGGGTTTTTTTGTGCACTATTTTTTTTCGCTGATAAATTTTGTGCACTTTTTTCTCGCGAATTTTTTTGTGCACTAGTTTTCCTCGCCCATGAATTTTGTGCACTATTTTTTCTTAAATTTTTTTGTGCACTATTTTTTTTCGCGGATGAATTTTGTGCACTTTTTTTCTCGCGAATTTTTTTGTGCACTATTTTTTCTTCGCCCATGAATTTTGTGCACTATTTTTTCTTAATTTTTTTGTGCACTATTTTTTTTTGCTGATGAATTTTGTGCACTTTTCTTCTCGCGAATTTTTTTTGTGCACTATTTTTTTCGCGGATTTTTTCTGTGCATTATTTTTTACGCTGACTTTTTTTGTAAACTATTTTTTTTAGCGGATTTTTTTTGTGCCTTATTTTTTTTGTAAATTTTTTGTGCACTTTTTTTTTCACAGATTTTTATTTTTGTGCACAATTTTTTTCACGGATTGATTTTGTGCACTATTTTTTTCGCTGATTTTTTTTGTGCACTATTTTTTTCGCGAATTTTTTTTTTGCACTATTTTTTTCGCAAATTTTTTTTTGTAAATTATTTTTTCTGACGGATTTTTTTGTGCACTATTTTTTTTAGCGGATTTCTTTTGTGCACACATTTTTTTCGCAGATTTTTTTTCGTGCAAAATTTTTTGTGCGGATTTTTTTGTGCACTAATTTTTTTAGTGGATTTTTTTTTGCAGGATTTTTGTCGTGGATTTTTTGTGCACAATTTTTTTTCGTAGATTTTTTTTTGTGTAGAATTTTTTTCGCGGATGAATTCAGTGCATTATTTTTTTTCGAGGATTTTTTTGTGCTCTACTTTTTTTCGTGGTAGAATTTTGTGCACTATTTTTTTTCGTGGATTTTTTTTTTGTGTATTATTTTTTTGCGGATTTTTTTGTGAACTATTTTTTTTAGCGGATTTTTTTGTGTAGTACATTTTTTCGCGGATGAATTCTGTGCACTAATTTTTTCATGATTTTTTGTGCACTATTTTTCTTAATTTTTTTATTTGTGCATTATTTTTTTTTGGCGGATGAATTTTGTGTACAATTTTTTTTTATCTGATTTTTTTCTTTGTGCACTATTTTTTTTCGTGGATGAATTTTGTGCACTATTTTTTTTGCAGATTTTTTTTGTGCACTATTTTTTTCGCGTATGAATTTTGTGCAAAATTATTTTTTGCGGATTTTTTTTGTGCACTATTTTTTTTCGCGGCTGAATTTTGTGCAAATTTTTTTCGAAGATTTTTTTCGTGCACTATTTTTTTGGCAGATGAATTTTGTGCAATAATTTTTTTCTTGGTTTTTTTTTGTGCACAATTTTTTTTCGCGGATGAATTCTGTGCACTTTTTTTCCCGAGGATTTTTTTTTTGTGCACTTTTTTCTTTGCTTTTTTTTTTTTTGCATTATTTTATTTCGCAGATTTTTTTGGGGGCCCATTTTTTTTCGCGGATGAATTTTGTGCACTATTTTTTTTGTGGATGAATTTTGTGCACTATTTTTTAGCGAATTTTTTTTGTGCAGTATTTTTTCGCAGATGAATTTTGTGAACTAATTTTTTTCTTGATTTTTTTTTGTGCATTTTTTTTTCGCGGAATTTTTTTTTTTCACTTTTTTTTCGCAGATTTTTTGGGGGCCTATTTTTTTTCGCGGATGAATTTTGTGCACTATTTTTTTCGCGCATTTTTTTTTGCGCTATTTTTTTCTTAGATTTTTTTTCGTAAATGTTTTTTTTTTGCACTATTTTTTTTCGCGCATTTTTTCTGTGCATTATTTTTGATGGGGACTTTTTTTGTGCACTGTTTTTTCTAGCGGATTTTTTTTTGTGCATTATTTTTTTTGTGAATTTTTAGTTTTTTTTTTTTTCGCGGATGAATTTTGTGCACTATTTTTTTTCTTGAATTTTTTTTGTGCACTATTATTTTTCGCGGATAAATTTTGGGCACTATTTTTTTCGCGGATTTTTTTTGTGCATTATTTTTTTCGCAAATTTTTTTTTTGCACTATTTTTTTCGCAAATTCTTTTTTTGTGAATTATTTTTTTGGGCGTATTTTTTTGTGCACATTTTTTTCAGCGGATTTATTTTTTGTGCACACATTTTTTTTTAAATTTTTTTTGTGCATGATTTTTTTACGCGAATTTTTTGTGCACTAATTTAATTGCGGATTTTTTTTTGTGCACTATTTTTTTTGTGGATTTTTTTGTGCACATTTTTTTGAGGTGGACTTTTTCTGTGCATTATTTTTTATGGGGACTTTTTTGTGCACTATTTTTTTATGCTGATTTTTTTTTGTGCACTATTTTTTCGCGGAATTTTTTTTGCATTATTTTTTTTCGCAGTTTTTTTTTGTGCACAATTTTTTCCACGGATTGATTTTGTGCACTATTTTTTTCGCTGATTTTTGTTGTGCACTATTTTTTTCGCGAATTTTTTTTTTGCACTATTTTTTTCGCAAATTTTTTTTTGTAAATTTTTTTTTTTGGCGGATTTTCTTGTTGCACTATTTTTTTTAGCGGATTTTTTTTGTGCACACATTTTTTCGCAGATTTTTTTTCGTGCATAATTTTTTGTGCGGATTTTTTGGTGCACTAATTTTTTTAGTGGATTTTTTGCACTATTTTTGTCGTGGATTTTTTTGTCCATTATTTTTTTCGTAGATGAATTTTGTGCACAATTTTTTTTTGTAGATTTTTTTTTGTGTACTTTTTTTTTTGCGGATGAATTCAGTGCATTATTTTTTTTCGAGGATTTTTTTGTGCTCTACTTTTTATCGTGGTAGGATTTTGTGCACTATTTTTTTCGTGGATTTTTTTTGTGTATTATTTTTTTGCGGATTTTTTTTGTGAACTATTTTTTTTAGCGGATTTTTTTTTGTAGTACAATTTTTTCGCGGATGAATTCTGTGCACTAATTTTTTCATGATTTTTTTTTGCACTATTTTTCTTAATTTTTTTATTTGTGCACTATTTTTTTTGGCGGATGAATTTTGTGTACGATTTTTTTTTGTGCATGATTTTTTACGCGGATTTTTTTGTGCACCAATTTTTCTAGCGGATTTTTTTTTGTGCACTGTTTTTTTCGCAAATTTTTTTTTGTGAATTATTTTTCTTAAGGATGAAATTTGTGCACAATTTTTTTTCGTAGATTTGTTTTTGTGTACTTTTTTTTGCGCGGATGAATTTAGTGCATTATTTTTTTCGAGGATTTTTTTTTGTGCACTATTTTTTCCGTGGATTTTTTTGTCCATTACTTTTTTAGAGGATGAAATTTGTGCATATTTTTTTTCGCGGATTTTTTTTGTGCACTATTTTTTTCGTAGATTTTTTTGTCCATTTATTTTTTAGAGGATTAAATTTGTGCATTATTTTTTTCAAGAATTTTTTTTTGGTGCATTATTTTTTTCGTGGATTTTTTTGTCTATTAGTTTTTTAGAGGATGAAATTTGTGCAGAATTTTTTTTCTTAGATTTTTTTTTGTGCACTTTTTTTTTGCGGATGAATTTTAAGCAAAATTTTTTTCGGAGATTTTTTTGTGCAGTTTTTTTTTCGCAGATGAATTTTGTGCACTAATTTTTTTTTGATTTTTTTTTGTGCACTATTTTTTTCGTGTATGAATTTTGTGCACTATTTTTTTTCGCGGTTTTTTTTTGGTGGGTTTTTTGTGCACTATTTTTTTTCGCTGATAAATTTTGTGCACTTTTTTTCTCGCGAATTTTTTTGTGCACTATTTTTCCTTCGCCCATGAATTTTGTGCACTATTTTTTCTTAATTTTTTTGTGCACTATGTTTTTTGCGGATGAATTTTGCGCACTTTTTCTCTCGCGAATTTTTTTGTGCACTATTTTTTCTTCGCCCATGAATTTTGTGCACTATTTTTTCTTAATTTTTTTGTGCACTATTTTTTTTCGCTGATGAATTTTGTGCACTTTACTTTTCGCAAATTTTTTTTTGTGCACTATTTTTTTTCGCGGATTTTTTCTGTGCATTATTTTTTATGGGGACTTTTTTTGTAAACTATTTTTTTTAGCGGATTTTTTTTTTGCATTATTTTTTTCGCAGATTTTTATTTTTGTGCACAATTTTTTTCACGGATTGATTTTGTGCACTATTTTTTTCGCTGATTTTTTTGTGCACTATTTTTTTCGCGAATTTTTTTTTTTGCACTTTTTTTTCGCAAATTTATTTTTGTAAATTATTTTTTTTGGCGGATTTTTTTGTGCACTATTTTTTTTAGCGGATTTCTTTTGTGCACACATTTTTTTCGCAGATTTTTTTATCGTGCATAATTTTTTGTGCGGATTTTTTTGTGCACTAATTTTTTAAGTGGATTTTTTTGGCACTATTTTTGTCGTGGATTTTTTTGTCCATTTTTTTTTTCGAGGATGAATTTTGTGCACAATTTTTTTTCGTAGATTTTTTTTGTGTACTATTTTTTTCGCGGATGAATTCAGTGCATTATTTTTTTTCGAGGATTTTTTTTTTGTGCACACATTTTTTTGTAAATTTTTTTTGTGCATGATTTTTTTACGCGAATTTTTTGTGCACTAATTTTTATTGCGGATTTTTTTTTGTGCACTATTTTTTTCGTGGATTTTTTTGTGCACTATCTTTTCTTCGCCCATGAATTTTGTGCACTATTTTTTCTCGCAAATTCTTTTTTGTGCACATTTTTTTGAGGCGGATTTTTTCTGTGCATTATTTTTTATGGGGACTTTTTTTGTGCACTATTTTTTTATGCTGATTTTTTTTTGTGCTTTATTTTTTCGCGGAATTTTTTTTGCATTATTTTTTTTCGCAGATTTTTATTTTTGTGCACAATTTTTTCCACGGATTGATTTTGTGCACTATTTTTTTCGCTGATTTTTGTTGTGCACTATTTTTTTCGCGAATTTTTTTTTTGCACTATTTTTTTCGCAAATTTTTTTTTGTAAATTATTTTTTTTGGCGGATTTTCTTGTTGCACTATTTTTTTTAGCGGATTTTTCTTGTGCACACATTTTTTTCGCAGATTTTTTTTTCGTGCATAATTTTTTGTGCGGATTTTTTTGTGCACTAACTTTTTTAGTGGATTTTTTTGCACGATTTTTGTCGTGGATTTTTTTGTCCATTATTTTTTTCGAGGATGAATTTTGTGCACAATTTTTTTTTGTAGATTTTTTTTGGTGTCCTTTTTTTTTCGCGGATGAATTCAGTGCATTATTTTTTTTCGAGGAAATTTTTTTGTGCTCTACTTTTTTTCGTGGTAGGATTTTGTGCACAATTTTTTTTCGTGGATTTTTTTTTGTGTATTATTTTTTTGCGGATTTTTTCTGTGAACTATTTTTTTTAGCGGATTTTTTTGTGTAGTACAATTTTTTCGCGGATGAATTCTGTGCACTAATTTTTTCATGATTTTTTTATGCACTATTTTTCATAATTTTTTTATTTGTGCACTATTTTTTTTGGCGGATGAATTTTGTGTACAATTTTTTTTTCGCGGATTTTTTTCTTCCACTATTTTTTTTGCAGATTTTTTTTTGTGAATTATTTTTTTGGCAGATTTTTTTGCGCACTATTTTTTTTTGTAGATTTTTTTTTGTGCACAAAATTTTTTCGTGGATTTTTTTTTGTGCATGATTTTTTACGCGGATTTTTTTGTGCACCAATTTTTCTAGCGGATTTTTTTTTGTGCACTGTTTTTTTCGTGGATTTTTCTGTAAATTATTTTTTTAAGGATGAAATTTGTGCACAATTTTTTTTCGTAGATTTTTTTTTGTGTACTTTTTTTTTCGCGGATGAATTTAGTGCATTATTTTTTTCGAGGATTTTTTTTTGTGCACTATTTTTTCCGTGGATTTTTTTGTCCATTATTTTTTTAGAGGATGAAATTTGTGCATTTTTTTTTCGCGGATTTTTTTTGTGCACTATTTTTTTCGTAGATTTTTTTGTCCATTATTTTTTTAGAGGATTAAATTTGTGCATTATTTTTTTCGAGAATTTTTTTTTGGTGCATTATTTTTTTCGTGGATTTTTTTGTCTATTAGTTTTTTAGAGGATGAAATTTGTGCAGAATTTTTTTTTTTAGATTTTTTTTTGTGCACTTTTTTTTTTGCGGATGAATTTTAAGCAAAATTTTTTTCGGAGATTTTTTTGTGCAGTTTTTTTTCGCAGATGAATTTTGTGCACTAATTTTTTTTTGATTTTTTTTTGTGCACTATTTTTTTCGTGGATGAATTTTGTGCACTATTTTTTTTCGCGGTTTTTTTTGGTGGGTTTTTTTGTGCACTATTTTTTTTCGCTGATAAATTCTGTGCACTTTTTTACTCGCGAATTTTTTTGTGCACTATTTTTCCTTCGCCCATGAATTTTGTGCACTATTTTTTCTTAATTTTTTGTGCACTATGTTTTTTGCGGATGAATTTTGTGCACTTTTTCTCTCGCGAATTTTTTTGTGCACTATTTTTTCTTCGCCCATGAATTTTGTGCACTATTTTTTCTTAATTTTTTTGTGCACTATTTTTTTTCGCTGATGAATTTTGTGCACTTTACTTTTCGCGAATTTTTTTTTGTGCTCTATTTTTTTTCGCGGATTTTTTCTGTGCATTATTTTTTATGGGGACTTTTTTTGTAAACTATTTTTTTAGCGGATTTTTTTGTGCATTATTTTTTTTGTAAATTTTTTGTGCACTATTTTTTTCGCAGATTTTTATTTTTGTGCACAATTTTTTTCACGGATTGATTTTGTGCACTATTTTTTTCGCTGATTTTTTTCGTGCACTATTTTTTTCGCGAATTTTTTTTTTTGCACTTTTTTTTCGCAAATTTATTTTTGTAAATTATTTTTTTTGGTGGATTTTTTTGTGCACTATTTTTTTTAGCGGATTTCTTTTGTGCACCCATTTTTTTCCCAGATTTTTTTTTCGTGCATAATTTTTTGTGCGGATTTTTTTGTGCACTAATTTTTTAAGTGGATTTTTTGGCACTATTTTTGTCGTGGATTTTTTTGTCCATTTTTTTTTTCGAGGATGAATTTTGTGCACAATTTTTTTTCGTAGATTTTTTTTGTGTACTATTTTTTTTCGCGGATAAATTCAGTGCATTATTTTTTTTCGAGGATTTTCTTGTGCTCTACTTTTTTTCGTGGTAGAATTTTGTGCACTATTTTTTTTCGTGGATTTTTTTTGTGTATTATGTTTTTGCGGATTTTTTTTGTGAACTATTTTTTTTAGCGGATTTTTTTGTGTAGTACATTTTTTCGCGGATAAATTCTGTGCACTAATTTTTTAATGATTTTTTTTTGCACTAATTTTCTTAATTTTTTTATTTGTGCACTATTTTTTTTTTTTCGGATGAATTTTGTGTACAATTTTTTTTTCGCGGATTTCTTTCTTTGTGCACTATTTTTTTCGTGGATGAATTTTGTGCACTATTTTTTTGTGCACTATTTTTTTCGCGGAAAAAATTTGCAATTTGCAAAATTATTTTTTGCGGATTTTTTTTTGTGCACTATTTTTTTTTCGCGGCTGAATTTTGTGCAAATTTTTTTCGAAGATTTTATTTGTGCACTATTTTTTAGCGAATTTTTTTTCTGTGCAGTATTTTTTCGCAGATGAATTTTGTGCACTAATGTTTTTCTTGATTTTTTTGTGCATGTTTTTCTCGCGGATTTTTTTTTTGGCACTTTTTTTTTCGCAGATTTTTTTTTGTGCACTATTTTTTTCTTAGATTTTTTTTTCGTGAATGTTTTTTTTTTGCGGATTTTTTTATGCACTATTTTTCTTAACGGATTTTTTTTTTGTGCACACATTTTTTTCGCGGATTTTTTTTTGTGCATGATTTTTTTACGCGGATTTTTTGTGCACTAATTTTTATAGCGGATTTTTTTTGTGCACTATTTTTTTCGTGGATTTTTTTGTGCATTATTTTTTCTTCGCCCATGAATTTTGTGCACTATTTTTTCTCGCGAATTTTTTTTTGTGCACAATTTTTTGGGGCGGATTTTTTCTGTGCATTATTTTTATGGGGACTTTTTCTGTGCACTATTTTTTTTTCCGCTGATTTTTTTTGTGCACTATTTTTTCGCGGAATTTTTTTGCATTTTTTTTTTCGCAGATTTTTATTTTTGTGCATAATTTTTTTCACGGATTGATTTTGTGCACTATTTTTTTCGCTGATTTTTTTTGTGCACTATTTTTTTCGCAAATTTTTTTTTGTAAATTATTTTTTTTGGCGGATTTTTTTGTGCACTATTTTTTTTAGCGGATTTCTTTTGTGCACACCTTTTTTTCGCAGATTTTTTTTCGTGCATAATTTTTTTCGCGGAATTTTTTTTGCACTTTTTTTTTCGCAGATTTTTATTTTTATGCACAATTTTTTTCACGGATTGATTTTGTGCACTATTTTTTTCGCTGATTTTTTTGTGCACTATTTTTTTCGCAAATTTTTTTTGTAAATTAATGTTTTTGGCGGATTTTTTTGTGCACTATTTTTTTTAGCGGATTTCTTTTGTGCACACATTTTTTTCGCAGATTTTTTTTCGTGCATAATTTTTTGTGCGGATTTTTTTGTGTACTATTTTTTTCGTGGATTTTTATGTGCACTTTTTTTTCTTCGCCCATGAATTTTGTGCACTATTTTTTCTCGCGAATTTTTTTTTGTGCACAATTTTTTGGGGCGGATTTTTTCTGTGCATTATTTTTATGGGGACTTTTTCTGTGCACTATTTTTTTTCCGCTGATTTTTTTTGTGCACTATTTTTTCGCGGAATTTTTTTTGCATTTTTTTTTTCGCAGATTTTTATTTTTGTGCACAATTTTTTTCACGGATTGATTTTGTGCACTATTTTTTTCGCTGATTTTTTTGTGCACTATTTTTTTCGCAAATTTTTTTTGTAAATTAATTTTTCTGGCGGATTTTTTTGTGCACTATTTTTTTTTGCGGATTTCTTTTGTGCACACATTTTTTTCGCAGATTTTTTTTCGTGCATAATTTTTTTAGTGGATTTTTTTTTGCACTATTTTTGTCGTGGATTTATTTGTCCATTATTTTTTTCGAAGATGAATTTTGTGCACAATTTTTTTTCGTAGATTTTTTTTTGTGTACTATTTTTTTTCGCGGATGAATTCAGTGCATTATTTTTTTTCCAGAATTTTTTTGTGCTCTACTTTTTTTCGTGGTAGAATTTTGTGCACTATTTTTTTTCGTGGATTTTTTTTGTGTATTATGTTTTTGCGGATTTTTTTTGTGAACTATTTTTTTTAGCGGATTTTTTTGTGTAGTACATTTTTTCGCGGATGAATTCTGTGCACTAATTTTTTCATGATTTTTTTTTGTGCTAATTTTCTCACTTTTTTTTATTTGTGCACTATTTTTTTTTTGGCGGATGAATTTTGTGTACAATTTTTTTTTCGCGGATTTTTTTCTTTGTGCACTATTTTTTTCGTGGATGAATTTTGTGCACTATTTTTTTCGCAGATTTTTTTTGTGCACTATTTTTTTCGCGGAAAAAATTTGCAATTTGCAAGATTATTTTTTGCGGATTTTTTTTTGTGCACTATTTTTTTTTCGCGGCTGAATTTTGTGCAAATTTTTTTCGAAGATTTTCTTTGTGCACTATTTTTTAGCAAATTTTTTTTGTGCATGATTTTTTCGCAGATGAATTTTGTGCACTAATGTTTTTCTTGATTTTTTTTTGTGCATGTTTTTTTTCGCGGATTTTTTTTTTTGCACTTTTTTTTTCGCAGATTTTTTTTGTGCACTATTTTTTTCTTAGATTTTTTTTCGTGAATGTTTTTTTTTTGCGGATTTTTTTATGCACTATTTTTCTTAACGGATTTTTTTTTTGTGCACACATTTTTTTGGCGGATTTTTTTTTGTGCATGATTTTTTTACGCGGATTTTTTGTGCACTAATTTTTATAGCGGATTTTTTTTGTGCACTATTTTTTTCGTGGATTTTTTTGTGCATTTTTTTTCTTCGCCCATGAATTTTGTGCACTATTTTTTCTCGCGAATTTTTTTTTGTGCACAATTTTTTGGGGCGGATTTTTTCTGTGCATTATTTTTATGCGGACTTTTTCTGTGCACTATTTTTTTTCCGCTAATTTTTTTTGTGCACTATTTTTTCGCGGAATTTTTTTTGCATTTTTTTTTTTCGCAGATTTTTATTTTTGTGCACAATTTTTTTCACGGATTGATTTTGTGCACTATTTTTTTCGCTGATTTTTTTTGTGCACTATTTTTTTCGCAAATTTTTTTTTGTAAATTATTTTTTTTGGCGGATTTTTTTGTGCACTATTTTTTTTAGCGGATTTCTTTTGTGCACACATTTTTTTCGCAGATTTTTTTTCGTGCATAATTTTTTTCGCGGAATTTTTTTTGCACTTTTTTTTATGCAGATTTTTATTTTTATGCACAATTTTTTTCACGGATTGATTTTGTGCACTATTTTTTTCGCTGATTTTTTTGTGCACTATTTTTTTCGCAAATTTTTTTTGTAGATTAATTTTTTTGGCGGATTTTTTTGTGCATTATTTTTATTAGCGGATTTCTTTTGTGCACACATTTTTTTCGCAGATTTTTTTTCGTGCATAATTTTTTTAGTGAATTTTTTTTTGCACTATTTTTGTCGTGGATTTATTTGTCCATTATTTTTTTCGAAGATGAATTTTGTGCACAATTTTTTTTCGTAGATTTTTTTTTGTGTACTATTTTTTTGTGGATTTTTTTGTGAACTATTTTTTTCGCAAATTTTTTTTGTAAATTTTTTTTTTGGCGGATTTTTTTGTGCACTATTTTTTTTAGCGGATTTCTTTTGTGCACACATTTTTTTCGCAGATTTTTTTTTCGTGCATAATTTTTTGTGCGGATTTTTTTGTGCACTAATTTTTTAAGTGGATTTTTTGGCACTATTTTTGTCGTGGATTTTTTTGTCCATTTTTTTTTCGAGGATGAATTTTGTGCACAATTTTTTTTCGTAGATTTTTTTTGTGTACTATTTTTTTTCGCGGATGAATTCAGTGCATTATTTTTTTTCGAGGATTTTCTTGTGCTCTACTTTTTTTCGTGGTAGAATTTTGTGCACTATTTTTTTTCGTGGATTTTTTTGTGTATTTTGTTTTTGCGGATTTTTTTTGTGAACTATTTTTTTTAGCGGATTTTTTTGTGTAGTACATTTTTTCGCGGATGAATTCTGTGCACTAATTTTTTCATGATTTTTTTTTGCACTATTTTTCTTAATTTTTTTATTTGTGCACTATTTTTTTTTTGGCGGATGAATTTTGTGTACAATTTTTTTTTCGCGGATTTTTTTCTTTGTGCACTATTTTTTTTCGTGGATGAATTTTGTGCACTATTTTTTTCGCAGATTTTTTTTGTGCACTATTTTTTTCGCAGAAAAAATTTGCAATTTGCAAAATTATTTTTTGCGGATTTTTTTTTGTGTACTATTTTTTTTTCGCGGCTGAATTTTGTGCAAATTTTTTTCGAAGATTTTCTTTGTGCACTATTTTTTAGCGAATTTTTTTTTGTGCAGTATTTTTTCGCAGATGAATTTTGTGCACTAATGTTTTTCTTGATTTTTTTTTGTGCATGTTTTTTTCGCGGATTTTTTTTTTTGCACTATTTTTTTCTTAGATTTTTTTTCGTGAATGTTTTTTTTTTGCGGATTTTTTTATGCACTATTTTTCTTAACGGATTTTTTTTTTGTGCACACATTTTTTTCGCGGATTTTTTTTGTGCATGATTTTTTTACGCGGATTTTTTGTGCACTAATTTTTAGAGCAGATTTTTTTTGTGCACTATTTTTTTCGTGGATTTTTTTGTGCATTATTTTTTCTTCGCCCATGAATTTTGTTCACTATTTTTTCTCGCGAATTTTTTTTTGTGCACAATTTTTTGGGGCGGATTTTTTCTGTGCATTATTTTTATGGGGACTTTTTCTGTGCACTATTTTTTTTTCCGCTGATTTTTTTTGTGCACTATTTTTTCGCGGAATTTTTTTTGCATTTTTTTTTTCGCAGATTTTTATTTTTGTGCACAATTTTTTTCACGGATTGATTTTGTGCACTATTTTTTTCGCTGATTTTTTTCGTGCACTATTTTTTTCGCTGATTTTTTTCGTGCACTATTTTTTTCGCAAATTTTTTTTTTGTAAATTATTTTTTTGGCGGATTTTTTTGTGCACTATTTTTTTAGCGGATTTCTTTTGTGCACACATTTTTTTCGCAGATTTTTTTTCGTGCATCATTTTTTTCGCGGAATTTTTTTTGCACTTTTTTTTATGCAGATTTTTATTTTTATGCACAGTTTTTTTCAAGGATTGATTTTGTGCACTATTTTTTTCGCTGATTTTTTTGTGCACTATTTTTTTCGCAAATTTTTTTTGTAAATTAATTTTTTTGGCGGATTTTTTTGTGCACTATTTTTTTTAGCGGATTTCTTTTGTGCACACATTTTTTTCGCAGATTTTTTTTCGTGCATAATTTTTTGTGCGGATTTTTTTGTGCATTATTTTTTTCGTGGATTTTTATGTGCACTATTTTTTCTTCGCCCATGAATTTTGTGCACTATTTTTTCTCGCGAATTTTTTTTTGTGCACAATTTTTTGGGGCGGATCTTTTCTGTGCATTATTTTTATGGGGACTTTTTCTGTGCACTATTTTTTTTCCGCTGATTTTTTTTGTGCACTATTTTTTCGCGGAATTTTTTTTGCACTTTTTTTTTCGCAGATTTTTATTTTTGTGCACAATTTTTTTCACGGATTGATTTTGTGCACTATTTTTTTCGCTGATTTTTTTGTGCACTATTTTTTTCGCAAATTTTTTTTTGTAAATTATTTTTTTTGGCGGATTTTTTTGTGCACTATTTTTTTTAGCGGATTTCTTTTGTGCACACATTTTTTTCGCAGATTTTTTTTCGTGCATAATTTTTTTAGTGAATTTTTTTTTGCACTATTTTTGTCGTGGATTTTTTTGTCCATTATTTTTTTCGTGGATGAATTTTGTGCACAATTTATTTTCGTAGATTTTTTTTTGTGTACTATTATTTTTCGCGGATGAATTCAGTGGATTATTTTTTCCCAGAATTTTTTTGTGCTCTACTTTTTTTCGTGGTAGAATTTTGTGCAATATTTTTTTTTGTGGATTTTTTTTTTGTGTATTATTTTTTTGTGGATTTTTTTGTGAACCATTTTTTTCGCAAATTTTTTTTTGTAAATTTTTTTTTGGCGGATTTTTTTGTGCACTATTTTTTTTAGCGGATTTCTTTTGTGCACACATTTTTTTCGCAGATTTTTTTTTCGTGCATAATTTTTTGTGCGGATTTTTTTGTGCACTAATTTTTTAAGTGGATTTTTTTGGCACTATTTTTGTCGTGGATTTTTTGTCAATTTTTTTTTCGAGGATGAATTTTGTGCACAATTTTTTTTCGTAGATTTTTTTTGTGTACAATTTTTTTTCGCGGATGAATTCAGTGCATTATTTTTTTCGAGGATTTTCTTGTGCTCTACTTTTTTTCGTGGTAGAATTTTGTGCACTATTTTTTTTCGTGGATTTTTTTTGTGTATTATGTTTTTGCGGATTTTTTTTGTGAACTATTTTTTTTAGCGGATTTTTTTGTGTAGTACATTTTTTCGCGGATGAATTCTGTGCACTAATTTTTTCATGATTTTTTTTTGCACTATTTTTCTTAATTTTTTTATTTGTGCACTATTTTTTTTTTGGCGGATGAATTTTGTGTACAATTTTTTTTTCGCGGATTTTTTTCTTTGTGCACTATTTTTTTTCGTGGATGAATTTTGTGCACTATTTTTTTCGCAGATTTTTTTTGTGCACTATTTTTTTATTTTTTGCGGATTTTTTTTGTGCACTATTTTTTTTTCGCGGCTGAATTTTGTGCAACTTTTTTTCGAAGATTTTCTTTGTGCACTATTTTTCAGCGAATTTTTTTTGTGCAGTATTTTTTCGCAGATGAATTTTGTGCACTAATGTTTTTCTTGATTTTTTTTTGTGCATGTTTTTTCCGCGGATTTTTTTTTTTGCACTATTTTTTTCGCAGATTTTTTTTTTGCACTATTTTTTTCTTAGATTTTTTTTCTTGAATGTTTTTTTTTGCGGATTTTTTTATGCACTATTTTTCTTAACGGATTTTTTTTTTGTGCACACATTTTTTTCGCGGATTTTTTTTTGTGCATGATTTTTTTACGCGGATTTTTTGTGCACTAATTGTTATAGCGGATTTTTTTTGTGCACTATTTTTTTCGTGGATTTTTTTGTGCATTATTTTTTCTTCGCCCATGAATTTTGTGCACTATTTTTTCTCGCGAATTTTTTTTGTGCACAATTTTTTGGGGCGGATTTTTTCTGTGCATTATTTTTATGGGGACTTTTTCTGTGCACTATTTTTTTTCCGCTGATTTTTTTTGTGCACTATTTTTTCGCGGAATTTTTTTTTCCATCTTTTTTTTTCGCAGATTTTTATTTTTGTGCACAATTTTTTTCACGGATTGATTTTGTGCACTATTTTTTTCGCTGATTTTTCTTGTGCACTATTTTTTTCGCAATTTTTTTTTGTCAATTATTTTTTTTGGCGGATTTTTTTGTGCACTATTTTTTTAGCGGATTTCTTTTGTGCACACATTTTTTTCGCAGATTTTTTTTCGTACATAATTTTTTGTGCGGATTTTTTTGTGCCCTATTTTTTTCGTGGATTTTTATGTGCACTATTTTTTCTTCGCCCATGAATTTTGTGCACTATTTTTTCTCGCGAATTTTTTTTTGTGCACAATTTTTTGGGGCGGATTTTTTCTGTGCATTATTTTTATGGGGACTTTTTTTGTGCACTATTTTTTTTTCCGGTGATTTTTTTTGTGCACTATTTTTTCGCGGAATTTTTTTTGCACTTTTTTTTTCGCAGATTTTTATTTTTGTGCACAATTTTTTTCACGGATTGATTTTGTGCACTATTTTTTTCGCTGATTTTTTTGTGCACTATTTTTTTCGCAATTTTTTTTTTGTAAATTTTTTTTTTTGGCGGATTTTTTTGTGCACTATTTTTTTTAGCGGATTTCTTTTGTGCACACATTTTTTTCGCAGATTTTTTTTCGTGCATAATTTTTTTAGTGGATTTTTTTTGCACTATTTTTGTCGTGGATTTTTTTGTCCATTATTTTTTTCGAGGATGAATTTTGTGCACAATTTTTTTTCGTAGATTTTTTTTTGTGTACTATTTTTTTTTCGCGGATGAATTCAGTGCAATATTTTTTTTCCAGAATTTTTTTGTGCTCTACTTTTTTTCGTGGTAGAATTTTGTGCAATATTTTTTTTCGTGGATTTTTTTTTTGTGTATTATTTTTTTGTGGATTTTTTGGTGAATTTTTTTTTCGCAAATTTTTTTTTGTAAATTTTTTTTTTTTGGCGGATTTTTTTGTGCACTATTTTTTTTAGCGGATTTCTTTTGTGCACACATTTTTTTCGCAGATGTTTTTTTCGTGCATAATTTTTTGTGCAGATTTTTTTGTGCACTAATTTTTTTAGTGGATTTTTTTTTGCACTATTTTTGTCGTGGATTTTTTTGTCCATTATTTTTTTCGAGGATGAATTTTGTGCACAATTTTTTTTCGTAGATTTTTTTTTGTGTACTATTTTTTTTCGCGGATGAATTCAGAGCATTATTTTTTTTCGAGGATTTTTTTGTGCTGTACTTTTTATCGTGGTAGAATTTTGTGCACTATTTTTTTTCGTGGATTTTTTTTTGTGTATTATTTTTTTGCGGATTTTTTTGTGAACTATTTTTTTTAGCGGATTTTTTTGTGTAGTACATTTTTTCGCGGATGAATTCTGTGCACTAATTTTTTCATGATTTTTTGTGCACTATTTTTCTTAATTTTTTTATTTGTGCACTATTTTTTTTTTAACGGATGAATTTTGTGTACAAATTTTTTTTAGCGGATTTTTTTCTTTGTGCACTATTTTTTTTTTTCGTGGATGAATTTTGTGCACGTTTTTTTTGGAAGATGAATTTTGTGCACTAATTTTTTCGCGGATGAATTTTATGCAAAATTATTTTTTGCAGATTTTTTTTTGTGCACTATTTTTTTTTCGCGGCTGAATTTTGTGCAAATTTTTTTCGAAGATTTTTTTGTGCACTATTTTTTAGCGAATTTTTTTTGTGCAGTATTTTTTCGCAGATGAATTTTGTGCACTAATTTTTTTCCTGATTTTTTTTTGCGCATTTTTTTTTCAAGGATTTTTTTTTTTGCACTTTTTTTTCGCAGATTTTTTGGGGAGCCCATTTTTTTCGCGGATGAATTTTGTGCACTATTTTTTTCGCGCATTTTTTTTTTTCACTATTTTTTTCTTAGATTTTTTTTCGTGAATGTTTTTTTTTTGCGGATTTTTTTGTGCACTATTTTTCTTAACGGATTTTTTTTTGTGCACACATTTTTTTTGCAGATTTTTTTTGTGCATGATTTTTTTACGCGGATTTTTTGTGCACTAATTTTAATTGCGGATTTTTTTTTGTGCACTATTTTTTTCGTGGATTTTTTTGTGCACTATCTTTTCTTCGCCCACGAATTTTGTGCACTATTTTTTCTCGCGAATTTTTTTTGTGCACATTTTTTTGAGGCGGATTTTTTCTGTGCATTATTTTTTATGGGGATTTTTTTTGTGCACTATTTTTTTATGATGATTTTTTTTGTGCACTATTTTTTCGCGGAATTTTTTTTTCCATCTTTTTTTTCGCAGATTTTTATTTTTGTGCACAATTGTTTTCACGGATTGATTTTGTGCACTATTTTTTTCGCTGATTTTTCTTGTGCACTATTTTTTTCGCAATTTTTTTTTTGTCAATTATTTTTTTTGGCGGATTTTTTTGTGCACTATTTTTTTTAGCGGATTTCTTTTGTGCACACATTTTTTTCGCAGATTTTTTTTCGTGCATAATTTTTTTCGCGGAATTTTTTTTGCACTTTTTTTTCGCAGATTTTTATTTTTATGCACAATTTTTTTCACGGATTGATTTTGTGCACTATTTTTTGGCTGATTTTTTTGTGCACTATTTTTTTCGCAAATTTTTTTTGTAAATTAATTTTTTTGGCGGATTTTTTTGTGCACTATTTTTTTTAGCGGATTTCTTTTGTGCACACATTTTTTTCGCAGATTTTTTTTCGTGCATAATTTTTTGTGCGGATTTTTTTGTGCACTATTTTTTTCGTGGATTTTTATGTGCACTATTTTTTCTTCGCCCATGAATTTTGTGCACTATTTTTTCTCGCGAATTTTTTTTTTGCACAATTTTTTGGGGCGGATTTTTTCTGTGCATTATTTTTATGGGGACTTTTTTTGTGCACTATTTTTTTTTCCGCTGATTTTTTTTGTGCACTATTTTTTCGCGGAATTTTTTTTGCACTTTTTTTTCGCAGATTTTTATTTTTGTGCACAATTTTTTTCACGGATTGATTTTGTGCACTATTTTTTTCGCTGATTTTTTTGTGCACTATTTTTTTCGCAAATTTTTTTTTGTAAATTATTTTTTTGGCGGATTTTTTTGTGCACTATTTTTTTTAGCGGATTTCTTTTGTGCACACATTTTTTTCGCAGATTTTTTTTCGTGCATAATTTTTTTAGTGGATTTTTTTTGCACTATTTTTGTCGTGGATTTTTTTGTCCATTATTTTTTTCGAGGATGAATTTTGTGCACAATTTTTTTTCGTAGATTTTTTTTGTGTACTATTTTTTTTCGCGGATGAATTCAGTGCAATATTTTTTTTCCAGAATTTTTTTGTGCTCTATTTTTTTTCGTGGTGGAATTTTGTGCAATATTTTTTTTCGTGGATTTTTTTTTTGTGTATTATTTTTTTGTGGATTTTTTGGTGAACTATTTTTTTCGCAAATTTTTTTTTGTAAATTTTTTTTTTTGGCGGATTTTTTTGTGCACTATTTTTTTCAGCGAATTTCTTTTGTGCACACATTTTTTTCGCAGATTTTTTTTTCGTGCATAATTTTTTGTGCGGATTTTTTTGTGCACTAATTTTTTTAGTGGATTTTTTTTTGCACTATTTTTGTCGTGGATTTTTTTGTCCATTATTTTTTTCGAGGATGAATTTTGTGCACAATTTTTTTTCGTAGATTTTTTTTTGTGTACTATTTTTTTTCGCGGATGAATTCAGTGCATTATTTTTTTTCGAGGATTTTTTTGTGCTGTACTTTTTATCGTGGTAGAATTTTGTGCACTATTTTTTTTCGTGGATTTTTTTTTGTGTAATATTTTTTTGCGGATTTTTTTGTGAACTATTTTTTTTAGCGGATTTTTTTATGTAGTACATTTTTTCGCGGATGAATTCTGTGCACTAATTTTTTCATGATTTTTTGTGCACTATTTTTCTTAATTTTTTTATTTGTGCACTATTTTTTTTTTAACGGATGAATTTTGTGTACAATTTTTTTTTAGCGGATTTTTTTCTTTGTGCACTATTTTTTTTTTCGTGGATGAATTTTGTGCACTTTTTTTTTGGAAGATGAATTTTGTGCACTAATTTTTTCGCGGATGAATTTTGTGCAAAATTATTTTTTGCAGATTTTTTTTTGTGCACTATTTTTTTTTCGCGGCTGAATTTTGTGCAAATTTTTTTCGAAGATTTTTTTGTGCACTATTTTTTAGCGAATTTTTTTTGTGCAGTATTTTTTCGCAGATGAATTTTGTGCACTAATTTTTTTCCTGATTTTTTTTGCGCATTTTTTTTTCAAGGATTTTTTTTTTTGCACTTTTTTTTTCGCAGATTTTTTGGGGAGCCCATTTTTTTCGCGGATGAATTTTGTGCACTATTTTTTTCGCGCATTTTTTTTTTTTCACTATTTTTTTCTTAGATTTTTTTTCGTGAATGTTTTTTTTTTGCGGATTTTTTTGTGCACTATTTTTCTTAACGGATTTTTTTTTGTGCACTCATTTTTTTTGCAGATTTTTTTTGTGCATGATTTTTTTACGCGGATTTTTTGTGCACTAATTTTTATTGCGGATTTTTTTTGTGCACTATTTTTTTCGTGGATTTTTTTGTGCACTATCTTTTCTTCGCCCATGAATTTTGTGCACTATTTTTTCTCGCAAATTTTTTTTGTGCACATTTTTTTGAGGCGGATTTTTTCTGTGCATTATTTTTTATGGTGACTTTTTTTGTGCACTATTTTTTTATGCTGATTTTTTTTGTGTACTATTTTTTCGGAGAATTTTTTTGCATTATTTTTTTTCGCAGATTTTTATTTTTATGCACAATTTTTTCCAAGGATTGATTTTGTGCACTATTTTTTTCGCTGATTTTTGTTGTGCACTATTTTTTTCGCGAATTTTTTTTTTGCATTATTTTTTTCGCAAATTTTTTTTTGTAAATTATTTTTTTTGGCGGATTTTTTTGTTGCACTATTTTTTTAGCGGATTTCTTTTGTGCACACATTTTTTTCGCAGATTTTTTTTTCGTGCATAATTTTTTGTGCGGATTTTTTTGTGCACTAATTTTTTTAGTGGATTTTTTTGCACTATTTTTGTCGTGGATTTTTTTGTCCATGGTTTTTTTCGAGGATGAATTTTGTGCACAATTTTTTTTTGTAGATTTTTTTTTGTGTACTTTTTTTTTCGCTGATGAATTCAGTGCATTATTTTTTGTCGAGGATTTTTTTGTGCTCTACTTTTTTTCATGGTAGAATTTTGTGCACTATTTTTTTTCGTGGATTTTTTTTGTGTATTATTTTCTTGCGGATTTTTTTTGTGAACTATTTTTTTTAGCGGATTTTTTTGTGTAGTACATTTTTTCGCGGATGAATTCTGTGCACTAATTTTTTCATGATTTTTTGTGCACTATTTTTCTTAATTTTTTTATTTGTGCACTATTTTTTTTTTAACGGATGAATTTTGTGTACAATTTTTTTTTAGCGGATTTTTTTCTTTGTGCACTATTTTTTTTTTTCGTGGATGAATTTTGTGCACGTTTTTTTTGGAAGATGAATTTTGTGCACTAATTTTTTCGCGGATGAATTTTGTGCAAAATTATTTTTTGCAGATTTTTTTTTGTGCACTATTTTTTTTTCGCGGCTGAATTTTGTGCAAATTTTTTTCGAAGATTTTTTTGTGCACTATTTTTTAGCGAATTTTTTTTGTGCAGTATTTTTTCGCAGATGAATTTTGTGCACAAATTTTTTTCCTGATTTTTTTTTGCGCATTTTTTTTTCAAGGATTTTTTTTTTTGCACTTTTTTTTCGCAGATTTTTTGGGGAGCCCATTTTTTTCGCGGATGAATTTTGTGCACTATTTTTTTCGCGCATTTTTTTTTTTCACTATTTTTTTCTTAGATTTTTTTTCGTGAATGTTTTTTTTTTGCGGATTTTTTTGTGCACTATTTTTCTTAACGGATTTTTTTTTGTGCACACATTTTTTTTGCAGATTTTTTTTGTGCATGATTTTTTTACGCGGATTTTTTGTGCACTAATTTTAATTGCGGATTTTTTTTTGTGCACTATTTTTTTCGTGGATTTTTTTGTGCACTATCTTTTCTTCGCCCACGAATTTTGTGCACTATTTTTTCTCGCGAATTTTTTTTGTGCACATTTTTTTGAGGCGGATTTTTTCTGTGCATTATTTTTTATGGGGATTTTTTTTGTGCACTATTTTTTTATGCTGATTTTTTTTGTGCACTATTTTTTCGCGGAATTTTTTTTTCCATCTTTTTTTTCGCAGATTTTTATTTTTGTGCACAATTGTTTTCACGGATTGATTTTGTGCACTATTTTTTTCGCTGATTTTTCTTGTGCACTATTTTTTTCGCAATTTTTTTTTTGTCAATTATTTTTTTTGGCGGATTTTTTTGTGCACTATTTTTTTTAGCGGATTTCTTTTGTGCACACATTTTTTTCGCAGATTTTTTTTCGTGCATAATTTTTTTCGCGGAATTTTTTTTGCACTTTTTTTTCGCAGATTTTTATTTTTATGCACAATTTTTTTCACGGATTGATTTTGTGCACTATTTTTTGGCTGATTTTTTTGTGCACTATTTTTTTCGCAAATTTTTTTTGTAAATTAATTTTTTTGGCGGATTTTTTTGTGCACTATTTTTTTTAGCGGATTTCTTTTGTGCACACATTTTTTTCGCAGATTTTTTTTCGTGCATAATTTTTTGTGCGGATTTTTTTGTGCACTATTTTTTTCGTGGATTTTTATGTGCACTATTTTTTCTTCGCCCATGAATTTTGTGCACTATTTTTTCTCGCGAATTTTTTTTTTGCACAATTTTTTGGGGCGGATTTTTTCTGTGCATTATTTTTATGGGGACTTTTTTTGTGCACTATTTTTTTTTCCGCTGATTTTTTTTGTGCACTATTTTTTTGCGGAATTTTTTTTGCACTTTTTTTTCGCAGATTTTTATTTTTGTGCACAATTTTTTTCACGGATTGATTTTGTGCACTATTTTTTTCGCTGATTTTTTTGTGCACTATTTTTTTCGCAAATTTTTTTTTGTAAATTATTTTTTTTGGCGGATTTTTTTGTGCACTATTTTTTTTAGCGGATTTCTTTTGTGCACACATTTTTTTCGCAGATTTTTTTTCGTGCATAATTTTTTTAGTGGATTTTTTTTGCACTATTTTTGTCGTGGATTTTTTTGCCCATTATTTTTTTCGAGGATGAATTTTGTGCACAATTTTTTTTCGTAGATTTTTTTTGTGTACTATTTTTTTTCGCGGATGAATTCAGTGCAATATTTTTTTTCCAGAATTTTTTTGTGCTCTATTTTTTTTCGTGGTAGAATTTTGTGCAATATTTTTTTTCGTGGATTTTTTTTTTGTGTATTATTTTTTTGTGGATTTTTTGGTGAACTATTTTTTTCGCAAATTTTTTTTTGTAAATTTTTTTTTTTGGCGGATTTTTTTGTGCACTATTTTTTTCAGCGAATTTCTTTTGTGCACACATTTTTTTCGCAGATTTTTTTTTCGTGCATAATTTTTTGTGCGGATTTTTTTGTGCACTAATTTTTTTAGTGGATTTTTTTTTGCACTATTTTTGTCGTGGATTTTTTTGTCCATTATTTTTTTCGAGGATGAATTTTGTGCACAATTTTTTTTCGTAGATTTTTTTTTGTGTACTATTTTTTTTCGCGGATGAATTCAGTGCATTATTTTTTTTCGAGGATTTTTTTGTGCTGTACTTTTTATCGTGGTAGAATTTTGTGCACTATTTTTTTTCGTGGATTTTTTTTTGTGTAATATTTTTTTGCGGATTTTTTTGTGAACTATTTTTTTTAGCGGATTTTTTTATGTAGTACATTTTTTCGCGGATGAATTCTGTGCACTAATTTTTTCATGATTTTTTGTGCACTATTTTTCTTAATTTTTTTATTTGTGCACTATTTTTTTTTTAACGGATGAATTTTGTGTACAATTTTTTTTTAGCGGATTTTTTTCTTTGTGCACTATTTTTTTTTTCGTGGATGAATTTTGTGCACTTTTTTTTTGGAAGATGAATTTTGTGCACTAATTTTTTCGCGGATGAATTTTGTGCAAAATTATTTTTTGCAGATTTTTTTTTGTGCACTATTTTTTTTTCGCGGCTGAATTTTGTGCAAATTTTTTTCGAAGATTTTTTTGTGCACTATTTTTTAGCGAATTTTTTTTGTGCAGTATTTTTTCGCAGATGAATTTTGTGCACTAATTTTTTTCCTGATTTTTTTTTGCGCATTTTTTTTCAAGGATTTTTTTTTTTGCACTTTTTTTTTCGCAGATTTTTTGGGGAGCCCATTTTTTTCGCGGATGAATTTTGTGCACTATTTTTTTCGCGCATTTTTTTTTTTTCACTATTTTTTTCTTAGATTTTTTTTCGTGAATGTTTTTTTTTTGCGGATTTTTTTGTGCACTATTTTTCTTAACGGATTTTTTTTTGTGCACTCATTTTTTTTGCAGATTTTTTTTGTGCATGATTTTTTTACGCGGATTTTTTGTGCACTAATTTTTATTGCGGATTTTTTTTGTGCACTATTTTTTTCGTGGATTTTTTTGTGCACTATCTTTTCTTCGCCCATGAATTTTGTGCACTATTTTTTCTCGCAAATTTTGTTTGTGCACATTTTTTTGAGGCGGATTTTTTCTGTGCATTATTTTTTATGGTGACTTTTTTTGTGCACTATTTTTTTATGCTGATTTTTTTTGTGTACTATTTTTTCGGAGAATTTTTTTGCATTATTTTTTTCGCAAATTTTTTTTTGTAAATTATTTTTTTTGGCGGATTTTTTTGTTGCACTATTTTTTTAGCGGATTTCTTTTGTGCACACATTTTTTTCGCAGATTTTTTTTTCGTGCATAATTTTTTGTGCGGATTTTTTTGTGCACTAATTTTTTTAGTGGATTTTTTTTGCACTATTTTTGTCGTGGATTTTTTTGTCCATGGTTTTTTTCGAGAATGAATTTTGTGCACAATTTTTTTTTGTAGATTTTTTTTTGTGTACTTTTTTTTTCGCTGATGAATTCAGTGCATTATTTTTTGTCGAGGATTTTTTTGTGCTCTACTTTTTTTCATGGTAGAATTTTGTGCACTATTTTTTTTCGTGGATTTTTTTTGTGTATTATTTTCTTGCGGATTTTTTTTGTGAACTATTTTTTTTAGCGGATTTTTTGTGTAGTACATTTTTTCGCGGATGAATTCTGTGCACTAATTTTTTCGCGCATTTTTTTTTTTTCACTATTTTTTTCTTAGATTTTTTTTCGTGAATGTTTTTTTTTTGCGGATTTTTTTGTGCACTATTTTTCTTAACGGATTTTTTTTTGTGCACTCATTTTTTTTGCGGATTTTTTTTGTGCATGATTTTTTTACGCGGATTTTTTGTGCACTAATTTTTATTGCGGATTTTTTTTGTGCACTATTTTTTTCGTGGATTTTTTTGTGCACTATCTTTTCTTCGCCCATGAATTTTGTGCACTATTTTTTCTCGCAAATTTTTTTTGTGCACATTTTTTTGAGGCGGATTTTTTCTGTGCATTATTTTTTATGGTGACTTTTTTTGTGCACTATTTTTTTATGCTGATTTTTTTTGTGTACTATTTTTTCGGAGAATTTTTTTGCATTATTTTTTTTCGCAGATTTTTATTTTTATGCACAATTTTTTCCAAGGATTGATTTTGTGCACTATTTTTTTCGCTGATTTTTGTTGTGCACTATTTTTTTCGCGAATTTTTTTTTTGCATTATTTTTTTCGCAAATTTTTTTTTGTAAATTATTTTTTTTGGCGGATTTTTTTGTTGCACTATTTTTTTAGCGGATTTCTTTTGTGCACACATTTTTTTCGCAGATTTTTTTTTTCGTGCATAATTTTTTGTGCGGATTTTTTTGTGCACTAATTTTTTTAGTGGATTTTTTTTGCACTATTTTTGTCGTGGATTTTTTTGTCCATGGTTTTTTTCGAGCATGAATTTTGTGCACAATTTTTTTTTGTAGATTTTTTTTTGTGTACTTTTTTTTTCGCTGATGAATTCAGTGCATTATTTTTTGTCGAGGATTTTTTTGTGCTCTACTTTTTTTCATGGTAGAATTTTGTGCACTATTTTTTTTCGTGGATTTTTTTTGTGTATTATTTTCTTGCGGATTTTTTTTGTGAACTATTTTTTTTAGCGGATTTTTTGTGTAGTACATTTTTTCGCGGATGAATTCTGTGCACTAATTTTTTCATGATTTTTTTTTGGACTATTTTTCTTAATTTTTTTATTTGTGCACTATTTTTTTTTTGGCGGATGAATTTTGTGTACAATTTTTTTTTTGCGGATTTTTTTCTTCCACTATTTTTTTCGCAGATTTTTTTTTGTGAATTATTTTTTTTGGCAGATTTTTTTGCGCACTATTTTTTTTGGTGGATTTTTGTTGTGCACAAAATTTTTTCGGGGATTTTTTTTTGTGCATGATTTTTTACGCGGATTTTTTTGTGCACCAATTTTTCTAGCGGATTTTTTTTGTGCACTGTTTTTTTCGTGGATTTTTTTGTAAATTATTTTTTTAAAAGATGAAATTTGTGCACAATTTTTTTTCGTAGATTTTTTTTTGTGTCCTTTTTTTTCGCGGATGAATTTAGTGCATTATTTTTTTCAAGGATTTTTTTTGTGCACTATTTTTTCCGTGGATTTTTTTGTCCATTATTTTTTTAGAGGATGAAATTTGTGCATTATTTTTTTCGCGAATTTTTTTTGTGCACTATTTTTTTCGTAGATTTTCTTGTCCATTATTTTTTTAGAGGATTAAATTTGTGCATTATTTTTTTTCGAGGATTTTTTTTTTGTGCATTATTTTTTTCGTGGATTTTTTTGTCTATTAGTTTTTTAGAGGATGAAATTTGTGCAAAATTTTTTTTCTGAGATTTTTTTTTGTGCACTATTTTTTTTGTGGATGAATTTTGAGCAAAATTTTTTTCGGAGATTTTTTTTGTGCAGTTTTTTTTTCGCAGATGAATTTTGTGCACTAATTTTTTTTTTTTTTTTTTTGTGCACTATTTTTTTCGTAGATGAATTTTGTGCACTATTTTTTTTAGCGTTTTTTTTTTGGTGGGTATTTTTGTGCACTATTTTTTTTCGCTGATAAATTTAGTGCACTTTTTTTCTCGCGAATTTTTTTGTGCACTATTTTTCCTTCGCCCATGAATTTTGTGCACTATTTTTTCTTAATTTTTTTTTGCACTATTTTTGTCGTGGATTATTTTGTCCATTTTTTTTTTCGAGGATGAATTTTGTGCACAATTTTTTTTCGTATTTTTTTTTTCTGTACTATTTTTTTTCGCGGATGAATTCAGTGCATTATTTTTTTTCGAGGATTTTCTTGTGCTCTACTTTTTTTCGTGGTAGAATTTTGTGCACTATTTTTTTTCGTGGATTTTTTTTGTGTATTATTTTTTTGCGGATTTTTTTGTGAACAATTTTTTTTAGCGGATTTTTTTGTGCAGTACATTTTTTCGCGGATGAATTCTGTGCACTAATTTTTTCATGATTTTTTTGAGCACTATTTTTCTTAATTTTTTTATTTGTGCACTATTTTTTTTTTGGCGCATGAATTTTGTGTACAATTTTTTTTTCGCGGATTTTTTTCTTTGTGCACTATTTTTTTTCGTGGATGAATTTTGTGCACTATTTTTTTCGCAGATTTTTTTTGTGCACTATTTTTTTCGCGGATGAATTTTGTGCAAAATTATTTTTTGCGGATTTTTTTTTGTGCACTATTTTTTAGCGAATTTTTTTTTCGTGCAGTATTTTTTCGCAGATGAATTTTGTGCACTAATTTTTTTCTTGATTTTTTTTGTGCATTTTTTTTTCGCGGATTTTTTTTTTGCACTATTTTTTTCGCAGATTTTTTGGGGGGCCCATTTTTTTTCGCGGATTAATTTTGTGCACTATTTTTTTCGCTAATTTTTTTGTGCACTATTTTTTTCGCGCATTTTTTTTTTGCACTATTTTTGTCGTGGATTTTTTTGTCCATTATTTTTTTCGAGGATGAATTTTGTGCACAATTTTTTTTCGTAGATTTTTTTTTTGTGTACTATTTTTTTTCGTGGATGAATTTAGTGCATTATTTTTTTTCGTTGATTTTTTTGTGCTCTACTTTTTGTCGCGGTAGAATTTTGTGCACTATTTTTTTTCGTGGATTTTGTTTTTGTGTATTATTTTTTTGCAGATTTTTTTGTGAACTATTTTTTTTTAACGGATTTTTTTGTGCAGTACATTTTTTCGCGGATGAATTCTGTGCACTAATTTTTTCATGATTTTTTTGAGCACTAGTTTTCTTAATTTTTTTATTTGTGCACTATTTTTTTTTTTGGCGCATGAATTTTGTGTACAATTTTTTTTTCGCGGTTTTTTTTCTTTGTGCACTATTTTTTTTCGTGGATGAATTTTGTGCACTATTTTTTTCGCAGATTTTTTTTGTGCACTATTTTTTTCGCGGATGAATTTTGTGCAAAATTATTTTTTGCGGATTTTTTTTGTGCACTATTTTTTAGCGAATTTTTTTTTTCGTGCAGTATTTTTTCGCGGATTAATTTTGTGCACTATTTTTTTCGCTAATTTTTTTGTGCACTATTTTTTTCGCGCATTTTTTTTTTGCACTATTTTTGTCGTGGATTTTTTTGTTCATTATTTTTTTCGAGGATGAATTTTGTGCACAATTTTTTTTCGTAGATTTTTTTTTTGTGTACTATTTTTTTTCGTGGATGAATTTAGTGCATTATTTTTTTTCGTTGATTTTTTTTGTGCTCTACTTTTTGTCGCGGTAGAATTTTGTGCACTATTTTTTTTCGTGGATTTTGTTTCTGTGTATTATTTTTTTGCGGATTTTTTTGTAAACTATTTTTTTTAGCGGATTTTTTTTAGTAGTATTTTTTTTCGCGGATTAATTCTGTGCACTAATTTTTTCATGATTTTTTTGTGCACTATTTTTCTTAATTTTTTGATTTGTGCACTATTTTTTTTTCGCGGATGAATTTTGTGTACAATTTTTTTTCGCGGATTTTTTTCTTTGTGCACTATTTTTTTTTCGTGGATGAATTTTGTGCACTATTTTTTTCGCAGATTTTTTTTGTGCACTATTTTTTTCGCGGATCAATTTTGTGCAAAATTATTTTTTGCTGATTTTTTTTTGTGCTCTATTTTTTTTTCGCATCTGACTTTTGTGCAAATTTTTTTCGAAGATTTTTTTTGTGTACTATTTTTTTAGCGATTTTTTTTTGTGCAGTATTTTTTCGCCGATGAATTTTGTGCACTAATTTTATTCTTGATTTTTTTTGTGCACAATTTTTTTTCGCGGATGAATTTTTTGCACTTTTTTTCTCGCGAATTTTTTTTTTGTGCACTTTTTTTTTCGCAGATTTTTTTTTTCGCACTATTTTATTTCGCAGATTTTTTGGGGGGCCCATTTTTTTCGCGGATGAATTTTGTGCACTATTTTTTTCGCTAATTTTTTTTTTGTGCACTATTTTTTCGCGTATTTTTTTTTTTGCATTATTTTTTTCGTAGATTTTTTTTTTGGTTTATTTTTTTTGGCTGATTTTTTTGCGCACTATTTTTCTTAACGGTTTTTTGTTTTGTGCACACATTTTTTTCGCGCATTTTTTTTACGTGCATGATTTTTTACGTGGATTTTTTGTGTACTAATTTTTTTAGCGGATTTTTTTGTGCACTTTTTTTTCGTGGATTTTTTTGTGTCCTTTTTTTTTCGCGGATGAATTTTATGCACTATTTTCTTCTTAATTTTTTTTTTTTGCACTATTTTTTTTTTTTTTTGCGGATGAATTTTGCGCAGAATTTTTTTTCACGGATTTTTTTGTGCATTGTTTTTTTTCGTGTACAAATTTTGTGCACTATTTTTTTCGCGGATTTTTCTTCGCGGATTTTTTTTCTAACTTTTTTTTTAACGAATTTATGCACTATTTTTTCTTCGCCCATGAATTTTGTGCACTATTTTTTCCTAATTTTTTTGTGCATTATTTTTTTTCGCGGATGAATTTTATGCACTTTTTTTCTCGCAAATTTTTTTTGTGCACTATTTTTTTTCGCGGATTTTTTTTGTGCATTATTTTTAATAGGGACTTTTTTTGCGCACTTTTTTTTTAGCGGATTTTTTTTGTGCATTTTTTTTTTTTGTGAAATTTCTGTGCACTATTTTTTTTTCGTGGATGAATTTTATGCACTATTTTTTTTCCTGATTTTTTTTTGTGCACTATTATTTTTCTCGAATGAATTTTGTGCACTTTTTTTTTGCGGATGTTTTTTTTGTGAACTATTTTTTTCGCGAATAAATTTTGTGTTTCAATTTTTTTCGTGGATTTTTTTTTTGTGCCCTATTTTTTCGCAGATTTTTATTTTCGTGCACATTTTTTTTCGCGGATGAATTTTTTCATGATTTTTTTGTGCACTATTTTTCTTAATTTTTTTATTTGTGCACTATTTTTTTTTTGGCGGATGAATTTTGTGTACAATTTTTTTTTCGCGGATTTTTTTCTTTGTGCACTATTTTTTTTCGTGGATGAATTTTGTGCACTATTTTTTTCGCAGATTTTTTTTGTGCACTATTTTTTTCGCGGATGAATTTTGTGCAAAATTAATTTTTTGCGGATTTTTTTTGTGCACTATTTTTTAGCGAATTTTTTTTGTGCAGTATTTTTTCGCAGATGAATTTTGTGCACTAATTTTTTTCTTAATTTTTTTTTGTGCATTTTTTTTTCGCGGATTTTTTTTTTGCACTATTTTTTTCGAAGATTTTTTGGGGGGCCCATTTTTTTTCGCGGATTAATTTTGTGCACTATTTTTTTCGCTAATTTTTTTTGTGCACTTTTTTTATTCGCGCATTTTTTTTTTGCACTATTTTTGTCGTGGATTTTTTTGTCCATTATTTTTTTCGAGGATGAATTTTGTGCACAATTTTTTTTCGTAGATTTTTTTTTTGTGTACTATTTTTTTTCGTGGATGAATTTAGTGCATTATTTTTTTTCGTTGATTTTTTTTGTGCTCTACTTTTTGTCGCGGTAGAATTTTGTGCACTATTTTTTTTCGTGGATTTTGTTTTTGTGTATTATTTTTTTGCGGATTTTTTTTGTAAACTATTTTTTTTAGCGGATTTTTTTGTGTAGTATATTTTTTCGCGGATGAATTCTGTGCACTAATTTTTTCATGATTTTTTTGTGCACTATTTTTCTGTATTTTTTTGATTTGTGCACTATTTTTTTTTCGCGGATGAATTTTGTGTACAATTTTTTTTCGCGGATTTTTTTCTTTGTGCACTATTTTTTTTTCGTGGATGAATTTTGTGCACTATTTTTTTCGCAGATTTTTTTTGTGCACTGTTTTTTTCGCGGATCAATTTTGTGCAAAATTATTTTTTGCTGATTTTTTTTTGTGCACTATTTTTTTTTCGCGGCTGACTTTTGTGCAAATTTTTTTCGCAGATTTTTTTTGTGCACTATTTTTTTAGCGATTTTTTTTTGTGCAGTATTTTTTCGCCGATGAATTTTGTGCACTAATTTTATTCATGATTTTTTTTGTGCACAATTTTTTTTAGCGGATGAATTTTTCGCACTTTTTTTCTCGCAAATTTTTTTTTTGTGCACTTTTTTTTTCGCAGATTTTTTTTTTTGCACTATTTTATTTCGCAGATTTTTTTTGGAGCCCATTTTTTTCGCGGATGAATTTTGTGCACTATTTTTTTCGCTAATTTTTTTTTGTGCACTATTTTTTCGCGTATTTTTTTTTTTGCATTATTTTTTTTCGTAGATTTTTTTTTTTGTTTATTTTTTTTGGCTGATTTTTTTGCGCACTATTTTTCTTAACGGTTTTTTATTTTGTGCACACATTTTTTTCGCGCATTTTTTTTACGTGCATGATTTTTTACGCGGATTTTTTGTGCACTAATTTTTTTAGCGGATTTTTTTGTGCACTTTTTTTTCGTGGATTTTTTTGTGCCCTATTTTTTTCGCGGATGAATTTTATGCACTATTTTCTTCTTAATTTTTTTTTTTGCACTATTTTTTTTTTTTTTGCGGATGAATTTTGCGCAGAATTTTTTTTCACGGATTTTTTTGTGCATTGTTTTTTTTCGTGTAAAAATTTTGTGCACTATTTTTTTCGCGGATTTTTTTTCGCGGATTTTTTTTCTAACTATTTTTTTTAACGAGTTTATGCACTATTTTTTCTTCGCCCATAAATTTTGTGCACTATTTTTTCCTAATTTTTTTGTGCATTATTTTTTTTCGCGGATGAATTTTATGCACTATTTTCTTCTTAATTTTTTTTTTTTGCACTATTTTTTTTTTTTGCGGATGAATTTTGCGCAGAATTTTTTTTCACAGATTTTTTTGTGCATTGTTTTTTTTCGTGTACAAATTTTGTGCACTATATTTTTCGCGGATTTTTTTTCGCGGATTTTTTTTCTAACTATTTTTTTTAACGAGTTTATGCACTATTTTTTCTCCGCCCATAAATTTTGTGCTCTATTTTTTCCTAATTTTTTTGTGCATTATTTTTTTTCGCGGATGAATTTTATGCACTATTTTCTTCTTAATTTTTTTTTTTTGCACTATTTTTTTTTTTTGCGGATGAATTTTGCGCAGAATTTTTTTTCACGGATTTTTTTGTGCATTGTTTTTTTTCGTGTAAAAATTTTGTGCACTATTTTTTTCGCGGATTTTTTTTCGCGGATTTTTTTTCTAACTATTTTTTTTAACGAATTTATGCACTATTTTTTATTCGCCCATGAATTTTGTGCACTATTTTTTCCTAATTTTTTTGTGCATTAATTTTTTTCGCGGATGAATTTTGTGCACTTTTTTCTCGCAAATTTTTTTTGTGCACTATTTTTTTTCGCGGATTTTTTCTGTGCATTATTTTTAATAGGGACTTTTTTTGCGCACTTTTTTTTTAGTGGATTTTTTTTTGTGCATTTTTTTTTTTGTGAAATTTTTGTGCACTATTTTTTTTTCGTGGATGAATTTTATGCACTATTTTTTTTCCTGAATTTTTTTGTGCACTATTATTTTTCTCGAATGAATTTTGTGCACTTTTTTTTGCGGATGTTTTTTTTGTGAACTATTTTTTTCGCGAATAAATTTTGTGTTTCAATTTTTTTCGTGGATTTTTTTTTGTGCCCTATTTTTTCGCAGATTTTTATTTTCGTGCACAATTTTTTTCGCGGATGAATTTTGTGCACTATTTTTTTCGCCGCTTTTTTTATGCACTATTTTTTTCGCGGCTTTTTTTTTGGCACTAATTTTTTCAAAACAAATTTTTTGTGAATTATTTTTTACGCGAATTTCCTTTTTCCACTATTTTTTTGCAGATTTTTTTTTGTAAATTATTTTTTTTGCAGATATTTTTTTTTAATTATTTTTTTTGGCAGATTTTTTTGTGCATTTTTTTTTTTTGTGGATTTTTTTTGTGCCAAAATTTTTTCGGGGATTTTTTTTTTGTGCATGATTTTTTACGCGGATTTTTTTGTGCACTAATTTTTCTAGCGGACTTTTTTTGTGCACTGTTTTTTTCGTGAATTTTTTTGTAAATTATTTTTTTAGAGGATGAAATTTGTGCATTATTTTTTTTCGCAGATTTTTTTTGTGCACTATTTTTTTCGTAGATTTTTTGTCTATTATTTCTTTAGAGGATTAAATTTGTGCATTATTTTTTTTCGAAGATTTTTTTTTGTGCATTTTTTTTTCGTGGATTTTTTTTGTCTATTAGTTTTTTAGAGGATGAAATTTGTGCAGAATTTTTTTTTCGTAGATTTTTTATTGTGCGCTATTTTTTTTGCGGAGGAATATTGTGCCAAATTTTTTTCGGAAAACTTTTTTGTGCAGTTTTTTTTTCGCAGATGAATTTTGTGCACTAATTATTTTTTTGAATTTTTTTTGTGCACTGTTTTTTTCGTGGATGAATTTTATGCACTATTATTTCTTCGCCCATGAATTTTGTGCACTATTGTTTCTTAATTTTTGTGTGCACTTTTTTTTTCGCGAATTTTTTCTGTGCATTATTTTTTCTGGGGACTTTTTTTGTGCACAATTTTTTTTAGCGGCTTTTTTTTGTGCATTTTTTTTTTCGTGGATTTTTTGTCTATTAGTTTTTTAGAGGATGAAATTTGTGCAGAATTTTTTTTTCGTAGATTTTTCATTGTGCACTATTTTTTTTTGCGGTGGAATTTTGTGCAAAATTTTTTTCGGAGATTTTTTTTGTGCAGTTTTTTTTTCGCAGATGAATTTTGTGCACTAATTATTTTTTTGAATTTTTTTTGTGCACTATTTTTTTCGTGGATGAATTTTGTGCACTATTTTTTTTCGCGGATTTTTTTTGGTGGGTTTTTTTGTGCACTATTTTTTTTCGCTGATAAATTTTGTGCACTTTTTTTTCGCGAATTTTTTTGTGCACTATTTTTCCTTCGCCCATGAATTTTGTGGACTATTTTTTCTTAACTTTTTTTGTGCACTATTTTTTTTCGCGGATGAATTTTGTGCACTTTTTTTCTCGCGAATTTTTTTGTGCACTATTTTTTCTTTGCCCATGAATTTTGTGCACTATTTTTTCTTAATTTTTTTGTGCACTATTTTTTTTTGCTGATGAATTTTGTGCACTTTTCTTCTCGCGAATTTTTTTTTGTGCACTATTTTTTTTCGCGGATTTTTTCTGTGCATTATTTTTTATGGGGACATTTTTGTAAACTATTTTTTTTAGCGGATTTTTTTTGTGCCTTATTTTTTTTGTAAATTTTTTGTGCACTATTTTTTTTACAGATTTTTATTTTTGTGCACAATTTTTTTCACGGATTGATTTTGTGCACTATTTTTTTTCGTGGATTTTTTTTTGTGTATTATTTTTTTGCGGATTTTTTTTGTGAACTATTTTTTTTAGCGGATTTTTTTGTGTAGTACATTTTTTCGCGGATGAATTCTGTGCACTAATTTTTTCATGATTTTTTTTTGCACTATTTTTCTTAATTTTTTTATTTGTGCACTATTTTTTTTTTGGCGGATGAATTTTGTGTACAATTTTTTTTTGCGGATTTTTTTCTTCCACTATTTTTTTCGCAGATTTTTTTTTGTGAATTATTTTTTTTTAGGATTTTTTTGCGCACTATTTTTTTTGGTGGATTTTTTTTGTGCACAAAATTTTTTCGGGGATTTTTTTTTTGTGCATGATTTTTTACGCGGATTTTTTTGTGCACCAATTTTTCTAGCGGATTTCTTTTTGTGCACTGTTTTTTTCGTGGATTTTTTTGTAAATTATTTTTTTTAAAGATGAAATTTGTGCACAATTTTTTTTCGTAGATTTTTTTTTGTGTACTTTTTTTTCGCGGATGAATTTAGTGCATTATTTTTTTCAAGGATTTTTTTTTGTGCACTATTTTTTCCGTGGATTTTTTTGTCCATTATTTTTTTAGAGGATGAAATTTGTGCATTATTTTTTTTCGCGGATTTTTTTTGTGCACTATTTTTTTCGTAGATTTTTTTGTCCATTATTTTTTTAGAGGATTAAATTTGTGCATTATTTTTTTTCGAGGATTTTTTTTTTGTGCATTATTTTTTTTCGCGGATGAATTTTATGCACTTTTTTTCTCGCAAATTTTTTTTGTGCACTATTTTTTTTCGCGGATTTTTTTTGTGCATTATTTTTAATAGGGACTTTTTTTGCCCACTTTTTTTTTAGCGGATTTTTTTTTGTGCATTTTTTTTTTTTGTGAAATTTCTGTGCACTATTTTTTTTTCGTGGATGAATTTTATGCACTATTTTTTTTCCTGATTTTTTTTTGTGCACTATTATTTTTCTCGAATGAATTTTGTGCACCTTTTTTTTGCGGATGTTTTTTTTGTGAACTATTTTTTTCGCGAATAAATTTTGTGTTTCAATTTTTTTCGTGGATTTTTTTTTTGTGCCCTATTTTTTCGCAGATTTTTATTTTCGTGCACAATTTTTTTCGCGGATGAATTTTTTCATGATTTTTTTGTGCACTATTTTTCTTAATTTTTTTATGTGTGCACTATTTTTTTTTTGGCGGATGAATTTTGTGTACAATTTTTTTTTCGCGGATTTTTTTCTTTGTGCACTATTTTTTTCGTGGATGAATTTTGTGCACTATTTTTTTCGCAGATTTTTTTTGTGCACTATTTTTTTCGCGGATGAATTTTGTGCAAAATTATTTTTTGCGGATTTTTTTTGTGCACTATTTTTTAGCGAATTTTTTTTGTGCAGTATTTTTTCGCAGATGAATTTTGTGCACTAATTTTTTTCTTAATTTTTTTTTGTGCATTTTTTTCGCGGATTTTTTTTTTGCACTATTTTTTTCGAAGATTTTTTGGGGGGCCCATTTTTTTTCGCGGATTAATTTTGTGCACTATTTTTTTCGCTAATTTTTTTTGTGCACTTTTTTTATTCGCGCATTTTTTTTTTTGCACTATTTTTGTCGTGGATTTTTTTGTCCATTATTTTTTTCGTGGATAAATTTTGTGCACAATTTTTTTTCGTAGATTTTTTTTTTGTGTACTATTTTTTTTCGTGGATGAATTTAGTGCATTATTTTTTTTCGTTGATTTTTTTTGTGCTCTACTTTTTGTCGCGGTAGAATTTAATGCACAATTTTTTTTCGTGGATTTTGTTTTTGTGTATTATTTTTTTGCGGATTTTTTTTGTAAACTATTTTTTTTAGCGGATTTTTTTGTGTAGTATATTTTTTCGCGGATGAATTCTGTGCACTAATTTTTTCATGATTTTTTTGTGCACTATTTTTCTGTATTTTTTTGATTTGTGCACTATTTTTTTTTCGCGGATGAATTTTGTGTACAATTTTTTTTCGCGGATTTTTTTCTTTGTGCACTATTTTTTTTCGTGGATGAATTTTGTGCACTATTTTTTTCGCAGATTTTTTTTGTGCACTGTTTTTTTCGCGGATCAATTTTGTGCAAAATTATTTTTTGCTGATTTTTTTTTGTGCACTATTTTTTTTTCGCGGCTGACTTTTGTGCAAATTTTTTTCGAAGATTTTTTTGTGCACTATTTTTTTAGCGATTTTTTTTTGTGCAGTATTTTTTCGCCGATGAATTTTGTGCACTAATTTTATTCATGATTTTTTTTGTGCACAATTTTTTTTCGCGGATGAATTTTTTGCACTTTTTTTCTCGCGAATTTTTTTTTTGTGCACTTTTTTTTTCGCAGATTTTTTTTTTTGCACTATTTTATTTCGCAGATTTTTTTTGGGGCCCATTTTTTTCGCGGATGAATTTTGTGCACTATTTTTTTCGCTAATTTTTTTTTTGTGCACTATTTTTTCGCGTATTTTTTTTTTTGCATTATTTTTTTTCGTAGATTTTTTTTTTGGTTTATTTTTTTTGGCTGATTTTTTTGCGCACTATTTTTCTTAACGGTTTTTTATTTTGTGCACACATTTTTTTCGCGCATTTTTTTTACGTGCATGATTTTTTACGCGGATTTTTTGTGCACTAATTTTTTTAGCGGATTTTTTTGTGCACTTTTTTTTCGTGGATTTTTTTGTGCCCTATTTTTTTCGCGGATGAATTTTATGCACTATTTTCTTCTTAATTTTTTTTTTTGCACTATTTTTTTTTTTTTTGCGGATGAATTTTGCGCAGAATTTTTTTTCACGGATTTTTTTGTGCATTGTTTTTTTTCGTGTAAAAATTTTGTGCACTATTTTTTTCGCGGATTTTTTTTCGCGGATTTTTTTTCTAACTATTTTTTTTAACGAGTTTATGCACTATTTTTTCTTCGCCCATAAATTTTGTGCACTATTTTTTCCTAATTTTTTTGTGCATTATTTTTTTTCGCGGATGAATTTTATGCACTATTTTCTTCTTAATTTTTTTTTTTTGCACTATTTTTTTTTTTTGCGGATGAATTTTGCGCAGAATTTTTTTTCACAGATTTTTTTGTGCATTGTTTTTTTTCGTGTACAAATTTTGTGCACTATATTTTTCACGGATTTTTTTTCGCGGATTTTTTTTCTAACTATTTTTTTTAACGAGTTTATGCACTATTTTTTCTTCGCCCATAAATTTTGTGCTCTATTTTTTCCTAATTTTTTTGTGCATTATTTTTTTTCGCGGATGAATTTTATGCACTATTTTCTTCTTAATTTTTTTTTTTTGCACTATTTTTTTTTTTTGCGGATGAATTTTGCGCAGAATTTTTTTTCACGGATTTTTTTGTGCATTGTTTTTTTTCGTGTAAAAATTTTGTGCACTATTTTTTTCGCGGATTTTTTTTCGCGGATTTTTTTTCTAACTATTTTTTTTAACGAATTTATGCACTATTTTTTATTCGCCCATGAATTTTGTGCACTATTTTTTCCTAATTTTTTTGTGCATTATTTTTTTCCGCGGATGAATTTTGTGCACTTTTTTCTCGCAAATTTTTTTTGTGCACTATTTTTTTTCGCGGATTTTTTCTGTGCATTATTTTTAATAGGGACTTTTATTGCGCACTTTTTTTTTAGCGGATTTTTTTTTGTGCATTTTTTTTTTTGTGAAATTTTTGTGCACTATTTTTTTTTCGTGGATGAATTTTATGCACTATTTTTTTTCCTGAATTTTTTTTGTGCACTATTATTTTTCTCGAATGAATTTTGTGCACTTTTTTTTTGCGGATGTTTTTTTTGTGAACTATTTTTTTCGCGAATAAATTTTGTGTTTCAATTTTTTTCGTGGATTTTTTTTTGTGCCCTATTTTTTCGCAGATTTTTATTTTCGTGCACAATTTTTTTCGCGGATGAATTTTGTGCACTATTTTTTTCGCCGCTTTTTTTATGCACTATTTTTTTCGCGGCTTTTTTTTTGGCACTAATTTTTTCAAAACAAATTTTTTGTGAATTATTTTTTTCGCGAATTTCCTTTTTCCACTATTTTTTTGCAGATTTTTTTTTGTAAATTATTTTTTTTGCAGATATTTTTTTTTAATTATTTTTTTTGGCAGATTTTTTTGTGCACTTTTTTTTTTGGTGGATTTTTTTTGTGCCAAAATTTTTTCGGGGATTTTTTTTTTGTGCATGATTTTTTACGCGGATTTTTTTGTGCACTAATTTTTCTAGCGGACTTTTTTTGTGCACTGTTTTTTTCGTGAATTTTTTTGTAAATTATTTTTTTAGAGGATGAAATTTGTGCATTATTTTTTTTCGCAGATTTTTTTTGTGCACTATTTTTTTCGTAGATTTTTTGTCTATTATTTCTTTAGAGGATTAAATTTGTGCATTATTTTTTTTCGAAGATTTTTTTTTGTGCATTTTTTTTCGTGGATTTTTTTGTCTATTAGTTTTTTAGAGGATGAAATTTGTGCAGAATTTTTTTTTCGTAGATTTTTTATTGTGCGCTATTTTTTTTGCGGAGGAATATTGTGCCAAATTTTTTTCGGAAAACTTTTTTGTGCAGTTTTTTTTTCGCAGATGAATTTTGTGCACTAATTATTTTTTTGAATTTTTTTTGTGCACTGTTTTTTTCGTGGATGAATTTTATGCACTATTTTTTCTTCGCCCATGAATTTTGTGCACTATTGTTTCTTAATTTTTGTGTGCACTTTTTTTTTTCGCGAATTTTTTCTGTGCATTATTTTTTCTGGGGACTTTTTTTGTGCACAATTTTTTTTAGCGGCTTTTTTTTGTGCATTTTTTTTTTTCGTGGATTTTTTGTCTATTAGTTTTTTAGAGGATGAAATTTGTGCAGAATTTTTTTTTCGTAGATTTTTTATTGTGCACTATTTTTTTTTGCGGTGGAATTTTGTGCAAAATTTTTTTCGGAGATTTTTTTTGTGCAGTTTTTTTTTCGCAGATGAATTTTGTGCACTAATTATTTTTTTGAATTTTTTTTTGTGCACTATTTTTTTCGTGGATGAATTTTGTGCACTATTTTTTTTCGCGGATTTTTTTTGGTGGGTTTTTTTGTGCACTATTTTTTTTCGCTGATAAATTTTGTGCACTTTTTTTTCGCGAATTTTTTTGTGCACTATTTTTCCTTCGCCCATGAATTTTGTGGACTATTTTTTCTTAAATTTTTTTGTGCACTATTTTTTTTCGCGGATGAATTTTGTGCACTTTTTTTCTCGCGAATTTTTTTGTGCACTATTTTTTCTTCGCCCATGAATTTTGTGCACTATTTTTTCTTAATTTTTTTGTGCACTATTTTTTTTTGCTGATGAATTTTGTGCACTTTTCTTCTCGCGAATTTTTTTTTGTGCACTATTTTTTTTCGCGGATTTTTTCTGTGCATTATTTTTTATGGGGACATTTTTGTAAACTATTTTTTTTAGCGGATTTTTTTTGTGCCTTATTTTTTTTGTAAATTTTTTGTGCACTATTTTTTTCACAGATTTTTATTTTTGTGCACAATTTTTTTCACGGATTGATTTTGTGCACTATTTTTTTTCGTGGATTTTTTTTTGTGTATTATTTTTTTGCGGATTTTTTTTGTGAACTATTTTTTTTAGCGGATTTTTTTGTGTAGTACATTTTTTCGCGGATGAATTCTGTGCACTAATTTTCTCATGATTTTTTTTAGCACTATTTTTCTTAATTTTTTTATTTGTGCACTATTTTTTTTTTGGCGGATGAATTTTGTGTACAATTTTTTTTTGCGGATTTTTTTCTTCCACTATTTTTTTCGCAGATTTTTTTTTGTGAATTATTTTTTTTGGCAGATTTTTTTGCGCACTATTTTTTTTGGTGGATTTTTTTTGTGACAAAATTTTTTCGGGGATTTTTTTTTTGTGCATGATTTTTTACGCGGATTTTTTTGTGCACTAATTTTTCTAGCGGACTTTTTTTGTGCACTGTTTTTTTCGTGAATTTTTTTGTAAATTATTTTTTTTAAAGATGAAATTTGTGCACAATTTTTTTTCGTAGATTTTTTTTTGTGTACTTTTTTTTCGCGGATGAATTTAGTGCATTATTTTTTTCAAGGATTTTTTTTTGTGCACTATTTTTTCCGTGGATTTTTTTGTCCATTATTTTTTTAGAGGATGAAATTTGTGCATTATTTTTTTTCGCGGATTTTTTTTGTGCACTATTTTTTTCGTAGATTTTTTTGTCCATTATTTTTTTAGAGGATTAAATTTGTGCATTATTTTTTTTCGAGGATTTTTTTTTTGTGCATTATTTTTTTCGTGGATTTTTTTGTCTATTAGTTTTTTAGAGGATGAAATTTGTGCAAAATTTTTCTTAGATTTTTTTTGTGCACTATTTTTTTTGCGGATGAATTTTGAGCAAAAATTTTTTCGGAGATTTTTTTTGTGCAGTTTTTTTTCGCAGATGAATTTTGTGCACTAATTTTTTTTTTTTTTTTTTTGTGCACTATTTTTTTCGTGGATGAATTTTGTGCACTATTTTTTTTCGCGGTTTTTTTTTGGGGGGGTTTTTTGTGCACTATTTTTTTTCGCTGATAAATTTAGTGCACTTTTCTTCTCGCGAATTTTTTTGTGCACTATTTTTCCTTCGCCCATGAATTTTGTGCACTATTTTTTCTTAATTTTTTTGTGCACTTTGTTTTTCGCGGATGAATTTTGTGCACTTTTTTTCTCGCGAATTTTTTTGAGCACTATTTTTTCTTCGCCCATGAATTTTGTGCACTATTTTTTCTTAATTTTTTGTGCACTATTTTTTTTTGCTGATGAATTTTGTGCACTTTTCTTTTCGCGAATTTTTTTTTGTGCACTATTTTTTTTCGCGGATTTTTTCTGTGCATTATTTTTTATGGGGACATTTTTGTAAACTATTTTTTTTAGCAGATTTTTTTTGTGCCTTATTTTTTTTGTAAATTTTTTGTGCACTATTTTTTTCACAGATTTTTATTTTTGTGCACAATTTTTTTCACGGATTGATTTTGTGCACTATTTTTTTTCGTGGATTTTTTTTGTGTATTATTTTTTTGCGGATTTTTTTTGTGAACTATTTTTTTTAGCGGATTTTTTTGTGTAGTACATTTTTTCGCGGATGAATTCTGTGCACTAATTTTTTAATGATTTTTTTTTGCACTATTTTTCTTAATTTTTTATATTTGTGCACTATTTTTTTTTGGGCGGATGAATTTTGTGTACAATTTTTTTTTGCGGATTTTTTTCTTCCACTATTTTTTTCGCAGATTTTTTTTTGTGAATTATTTTTTTTGGCAGATTTTTTTGCGCACTATTTTTTTTGGTGGATTTTTTTTGTGCACAAAATTTTTTCGGGGATTTTTTTTTTGTGCATGATTTTTTACGCGGATTTTTTTGTGCACCAATTTTTCTAGCGGATTTCTTTTTGTGCACTGTTTTTTTCGTGGATTTTTTTGTAAATTATTTTTTTTAAAGATGAAATTTGTGCACAATTTTTTTTCGTAGATTTTTTTTTGTGTACTTTTTTTTCGCGGATGAATTTAGTGCATTATTTTTTTCAAGGATTTTTTTTTGTGCACTATTTTTTCCGTGGATTTTTTTGTCCATTATTTTTTTAGAGGATGAAATTTGTGCATTATTTTTTTTCGCGGATTTTTTTTGTGCACTATTTTTTTCGTAGATTTTTTTGTCCATTATTTTTTTAGAGGATTAAATTTGTGCATTATTTTTTTTCAAGGATTTTTTTTTTGTGCATTATTTTTTTCATGGATTTTTTTGTCTATTAGTTTTTTAGAGGATGAAATTTGTGCAAAATTTTTCTTAGATTTTTTTTGTGCACTATTTTTTTTGCGGATGAATTTTGAGAAAAAATTTTTTCGGAGATTTTTTTTGTGCAGTTTTTTTTCGCAGATGAATTTTGTGCACTAATTTTTTTTTTTTTTTTTTTTGCGCACTATTTTTTTCGTGGATGAATTTTGTGCACTATTTTTTTTCGCGGTTTTTTTTGGGGGGGTTTTTTTGTGCACTATTTTTTTTCGCTGATAAATTTAGTGCACTTTTCTTCTCGCGAATTTTTTTCTGCACTATTTTTCCTTCGCCCATGAATTTTGTGCACTATTTTTTCTTAATTTTTTTGTGCACTATTTTTTTTCGCTGATGAATTTTGTGAACTTTTCTTCTCGCGAATTTTTTTTTGTGCACAATTTTTTTCACGGATTGATTTTGTGCACTATTTTTTTTCGCTGATTTTTTTGTGCACTATTTTTTTCGCAAATTTTTTTTTGTAAATTATTTTTTTTGGCGGATTTTTTTGTGCACTATTTTTTTTAGCGGATTTCTTTTGTGCACACATTATTTTCGCAGATTTTTTTTTCGTGCATAATTTTTGTGCGGATTTTTTTTTGCACTATTTTTGTCGTGGATTTTTTTGTCCATTTTTTTTTTCGAGGATGAATTTTGTCCACAATTTTTTTTCGTATTTTTTTTTGTGTACTATTTTTTTTCGCGGATAAATTCAGTGCATTATTTTTTTCGAGGATTTTCTTGTGCTCTACTTTTTTTCGTGGTAGAATTTTGTGCACTATTTTTTTCGTGGATTTTTTTTTGTGTATTATTTTTTTGCGGATTTTTTTGTAAACTATTTTTTTTAGCGGATTTTTTTGTGTAGTACATTTTTTCGCGGATGAATTCTGTGCACTAATTTTTTCATGATTTTTTTGTGCACTATTTTTCTTAATTTTTTTATTTGTGCACTATTTTTTTTTTCGCGGATGAATTTTGTGCACAATTTTTTTTTCGCGGATTTTTTTCTTCGTGCACAATTTTTTTTCGTGGATGAATTTTGTGCACTATTTTTTTCGCAGATTTTTTTTGTGCACTATTTTTTTCGCGGATGAATTTTGTGCAAAATTATTTTTTGCGGATTTTTTTTGTGCACTATTTTTTAGCGAATTTTTTTTGTGCAGTATTTTTTCGCAGATGAATTTTGTGCACTAATTTTTTTCTTGATTTTTTTTTGTGCATTTTTTTTTCGCGGATTTTTTTTTTTGCACTATTTTTTCGCAGATTTTTTGGGGGGGCCCATTTTTTTTCGCGGATTAATTTTGTGCACTATTTTTTTCGCTAATTTTTTTTTGTGCACTATTTTTTTCGCGCATTTTTTTTTTGCACTATTTTTGTCGTGGATTTTTTTGTCCATTATTTTTTTCGAGAATGAATTTTGTGCACAATTTTTTTTCGTAGATTTTTTTTTTGTGTACTATTTTTTTTCGTGGATGAATTTAGTGCATTATTTTTTTTCGTTGATTTTTTTTGTGCTCTCCTTTTTTTCGCGGTAGAATTTTGTGCACTATTTTTTTCGTGGATTTTGTTTTTGTGTATTATTTTTTTGCGGATTTTTTTTGTAAACTATTTTTTTTAGCGGATTTTTTTGTGTAGTATATTTTTTCGCGGATGAATTCTGTGCACTAATTTTTTCATGATTTTTTTGTGCACTATTTTTCTCAATTTTTTGATTTGTGCACTATTTTTTTTTCGCGGATGAATTTTGTGTACAATTTTTTTTCGCGGATTTTTTTCTTTGTGCACTATTTTTTTTTCGTGGATGAATTTTGTGCACTATTTTTTTCGCAGATTTTTTTTGTGCACTATTTTTTTCGCGGATCAATTTTGTGCAAAATAATTTTTTGCTCATTTTTTTTTGTGCACTATTTTTTCCGCGGCTGACTTTTTTGCAAATTTTTTTCGAAGATTTTTTTTGTGCACTATTTTTTTAGCGAATTTTTTTTGTGCACTATTTTTTCGCCGATGAATTTTGTGCACTAATTGTTTTCTTGATTTTTTTTGTGCACAATTTTTTTTCGCGGATGAATTTTTTACACTTTTTTTCTCGCGAATTTTTTTTTTGTGCACTTTTTTTTTCGCAGATTTTTTTTTTTGCATTATTTTATTTCGCAGATTTTTTGGGGGCCTATTTTTTTCGCGGATAAATTTTGTGCACTATTTTTTTCGCAATTTTTTTTTTTGTGCACTATTTTTTCGCGTATTTTTTTTTTGCATTATTTTTTTCGTAGATTTTTTTTTTGGTTTATTTTTTTGGCTGATTTTTTTGCGCACTATTTTTCTTAACGGTTTTTTGTTTTGTGCACACATTTTTTTCGCGCATTTTTTCTACGTGCATGATTTTTTACGCGGATTTTTTGTGCACTAATTTTTTTAGCGGATTTTTTTGTGCACTTTTTTTTTGTGGATTTTTTTGTGCATTGTTTTTTTTCGTGTACATATTTTGTGCACTATTTTTTTCGCGGATTTTTTTTCTAACTATTTTTTTCTAACTATTTTTTTTAACGAATTTATGCACTATTTTTTCTTCGCCCATGAATTTTGTGCACTATTTTTTCCTAATTTTTTTGTGCATTATTTTTTTTCGCGGATGAATTTTATGCACTATTTTCTTCTTAATTTTTTTTTTTGCACTATTTTTTTTTTTTTTTGCGGATGAATTTTGCGCTGAATTTTTTTTCACAGATTTTTTTGTGCATTGTTTTTTTTCGTGTACAAATTTTGTGCACTATTTTTTTCGCGGATTTTTTTTCGCGGATTTTTTTTCTAACTATTTTTTTTAACGAATTTATGCACTATTTTTTCTTCGCCCATGAATTTTGTGCACTATTTTTTCCTAATTTTTTTGTGCATTATTTTTTTCGCGGATGAATTTTGTGCACTTTTTTTCTCGCAAATTTTTTTTGTGCACTATTTTTTTTCGCGGATTTTTTCTGTGCATTATTTTTAATAGGGACTTTTTTTGCGCACTTTTTTTTTAGCGGATTTTTTTTTGTGCATTTTTTTTTTTGTGAAATTTTTGTGCACTATTTTTTTTTCGTGGATGAATTTTATGCACTATTTTTTTTCCTAAATTTTTTTTGTGCACTATTATTTTTCTCGAATGAATTTTGTGCACTTTTGTTTTGCGGATGTTTTTTTGTGAACTATTTTTTTCGCGAATAAATTTTGTGTTTCAATTTTTTTCGTGGATTTTTTTTTTGTGCCCTATTTTTTCGCAGATTTTTATTTTCGTGCACAATTTTTTTCGCGGATGAATTTTGTGCACTATTTTTTTTGCCGCTTTTTTTATGCACTATTTTTTTCGCGGCTTTTTTTTTGGCACAAATTTTTTCAAAAAAAAATTTTTGTGAATTATTTTTTTCGCGAATTTCCTTTTTCCACTATTTTTTTTGCAGATTTTTTTTTGTAAATTATTTTTTTTGCAGATATTTTTTTTGAATTATTTTTTTTGGCAGATTTTTTTGTGCACTATTTTTTTTGGTGGATTTTTTTTGTGACAAAATTTTTTCGAAGATTTTTTTTTTGTGCATGTTTTTTTACGCGGATTTTTTTGTGCACTAATTTTTCTAGCGGACTTTTTTTGTGCACTGTTTTTTTCGTGAATTTTTTTGTAAATTATTTTTTTAAAGGATGAAATTTGTGCATCATTTGTTTTCGCAGATTTTTTTTGTGCACTATTTTTCTCGTAGATTTTTTTGTCTATTATTTCTTTAGAGGATTAAATTTGTGCATTATTTTTTTCGAAGATTTTTTTTTGTGCATTTTTTTTTCGTGGATTTTTTTGTCTATTAGTTTTTCAGAGGATGAAATTTGTGCAGAATTTTTTTTTCGTAGATTTTTTATTGTGCACTATTTTTTTTGCGGAGGAATTTTGTGCAAAATTTTTTTCGGAGATTTTTTTTGTGCAGTTTTTTTTTCGCAGATTAATTTTGTGCACTAATTATTTTTTTGAATTTTTTTTTGTGCACTATTTTTTTCGTGGATGAATTTTATGCACTATTTTTTCTTCGCCCATGAATTTTGTGCACTATTGTTTCTTAATTTTGGTGTGCACTATTTTTTTTCGCGGTTGAATTTTGTGCACTTTTTTCTCGCAAATTTTTTTTGTGCACTTTTTTTTTTCGCAAATTTTTTCTGTGCATTATTTTTTATGGGGACTTTTTTTTGTGCACAATTTTTTTAGCAAATTTTTTTTTGTGCATTTTTTTTTCGTGGATTTTTTGTCTATTAGTTTTTTAGAGGATGAAATTTGTGCAGAATTTTTTTTTCGTAGATTTTTTATTGTGCACTATTTTTTTTGCGGAGGAATTTTGTGCAAAATTTTTTTCGGAGATTTTTTTTGTGCAGTTTTTTTTCGCAGATGAATTTTGTGCACTAATTATTTTTTTGAATTTTTTTTTGTGCACTATTTTTTTCGTGGATGAATTTTGTGCACTATTTTTTTTCGCGGATTTTTTTTGGTGGGTTTTTTTGTGCACTATTTTTTTCGCTGATAAATTTTGTGCACTTTTTTTTCGCGAATTTTTTTGTGCACTATTTTTCCTTCGCCCATGAATTTTGTGCACTATTTTTTCTTAATTTTTTGTGCACTATTTTTTTTCGCTGATGAATATTGTGCACTTTTCTTCTCGCGAATTTTTTTTTGTGCACTATTTTTTTTCGCGGATTTTTTCTGTGCATTATTTTTTATGGGGACTTTTTTTGTAAACTATTTTTTTTAGCGGATTTTTTTTGTGCATTATTTTTTTTGTAAATTTTTTGTGCACTATTTTTTTCGCAGATTTTTATTTTTGTGCACAATTTTTTTCATGGATTAATTTTGTGCACTATTTTTTTCGCTGATTTTTTTTGTGCACTATTTTTTTCGCGATTTTTTTTTTTTGCACTTTTTTTTTCGCAAATTTTTTTTGTAAATTATTTTTTTTGGCGGATTTTTTTGTGCACTATTGTTTTTAGCGGATTTCTTTTGTGCACACATTTTTTTCGCAGATTTTTTTTTCGTGAATAATTTTTTGTGCGGATTTTTTTGCGCACTAATTTTTTAAGTAGATTTTTTTTGCACTATTTTTGTCGTGGATTTTTTTGTCCATTATTTTTTTCGAGGATGTATTTTGTGCACAATTTTTTTTCGTAGATTTTTTTTGTGTACTATTTTTTTCGCGGATGACTTCAGTGCATTATTTTTTTTCGAGGATTTTCTTGTGCTCTACTTTTTTTCGTGGTAGAATTTTGTGCACTATTTTTTTTCGTGGATTTTTTTTTTGTGTATTATTTTTTTGCGGATTTTTTTGTGAACTATTTTTTTTAGCGGATTTTTTTGTGTAGTACATTTTTTCGCGGATGAATTCTGTGCACTAATTTTTTCATGATTTTTTTGTGCACTATTTTTCTTAATTTTTTTATTTGTGCATTATTTTTTTTTTGGCGGATGAATTTTGTGTACAATTTTTTTTTATCGGATTTTTTTCTTTGTGCACTATTTTTTTTCGTGGATGAATTTTGTGCACTATTTTTTTTGCAGATTTTTTTTGTGCACTATTTTTTCCGCGGATGAATTTTGTGCAAAATTATTTTTTGCGGATTTTTTTTGTGCACTATTTTTTTTTTGCGGCTGAATTTTGTGCAAATTTTTTTCGAAGATTTTTTCGCGCACTATTTTTTTGGCAGATGAATTTTGTGCACTAATTTTTTTCTTGATTTTTTTTGTGCACAATTTTTTTTTCGCGGATGAATTCTGTGCACTTTTTTTCCGCGGATTTTTTTTTTGTGCACTTTTTTCTTTGCTGATTTTTTTTTTTGCATTATTTTATTTCGCAGATTTTTTTGGGGGCTCATTTTTTTTCGCGGATGAATTTTGTGCACTATTTTTTTTGTGGATAAATTTTGTGCACTCTTTTTTAGCGAATTTTTTTTGTGCAGTATTTTTTCGCAGATGAATTTTGTGAACTAATTTTTTTCTTGATTTTTTTTTGTGCATTTTTTTTTCGCGGATTTTTTTTTTTGCACTTTTTTTTTCGCAGATTTTTTGGGGGGCCCATTTTTTTTCGCGGATGAATTTTGTGCACTATTTTTTTCGCGCATTTTTTTTTGCCTTATTTTTTTCTTAGATTTTTTTTCGTAAATGTTTTTTTTTTGCACTATTTTTTTTCGCGGATTTTTTCTGTGCATTATTTTTGATGGGGACTTTTTTTGTGCACTATTTTTTCTAGCGGATTTTTTTTTGTGCATTAATTTTTTTGTGAATTTTTAGTGCACTATTTTTTTTTCGCGGATGAATTTTGTGCACTATTTTTTTTCTTGAATTTTTTTTGTGCACTATTAATTTTCGCGGATAAATTTTGGGCACTATTTTTTTCGCGGATTTTTTTTGTGCATTATTTTTTTCGCAAATTTTTTTTCCTGCACTATTTTTTTCGCAAATTTTTTTTTGTGAATTATTTTTTTGGGCGTATTTTTTTGTGCACATTTTTTTCAGCGGATTTTTTTTTTGTGCACACATTTTTTTTGCGAATTTTTTTTGTGCATGATTTTTTTACGCGGATTTTTTGTGCACTAATTTTTATTGCGGATTTTTTTTTGTGCACTTTTTTTTCGTGGATTTTTTTGTGCACTATCTTTTCTTCGCCCATGAATTTTGTGCACTATTTTTTCTCGCGAATTCTTTTTTGTGCACATTTTTTTGAGGCGGATTTTTTCTGTGCATTATTTTTTATAGGGACTTTTTTTGTGCACTATTTTTTTATGCTGATTTTTTTTTGTGCACTATTTTTTCGCGGAATGTTTTTTGCATTATTTTTTTTCCCAGATTTTTATTTTTGTGCACAATTTTTTCCACGGATTGATTTTGTGCACTATTTTTTTCGCTGATTTTTGTTGTGCACTATTTTTTTCGCGAATTTTTTTTTTGCACTATTTTTTTCGCAAATTTTTTTTTGTAAATTATTTTTTTTGGCGGATTTTTTTGTTGCACTATTTTTTTTAGCGGATTTTTTTTGTGCACACATTTTTTTCGCAGATTTTTTTTTCGTGCAAAATTTTTTGTGCGGATTTTTTTGTGCACTAATTTTTTCAGTGGATTTTTTCGCACTATTTTTGTCGTGGATTTTTTTGTCCATTATTTTTTTCGAGGATGAATTTTGTGCACAATTTTTTTTTGTAGATTTTTTTTTGTGTACTTTTTTTTGCGGATGAATTCAGTGCATTATTTTTTTTGAGGATTTTTTTGTGCTCTACTTTTTTTCGTGGTAGAATTTTGTGCACTATTTTTTTTCGTGGATTTTTTTTTGTGTATTATTTTTTGGCGGATTTTTTTGTGTACTATTTTTTTTAGCGGATTTTTTTGTGTAGTACAATTTTTTCGCGGATGAATTCTGTGCACTAATTTTTTCATGATTTTTTTTTGCACTATTTTTCTTAATTTTTTTTATTTGTGCACTATTTTTTTTGGCGGATGAATTTTGTGTACAATTTTTTTTTCGCGGATTTTTTTCTTCCACTATTTTTTTTGCAGATTTTTTTTTTGTGAATTATTTTTTTTGGCAGATTTTTTTGCGCACTATTTTTTTTGGTAGATTTTTTTTTGTGCACAAAATTTTTTCGGTGATTTTTTTTTTGTGCATGATTTTTTACGCGGATTTTTTTGTGCACCAATTTTTCTAGCGGATTTTTTTTTGTGCACTGCTTTTTTCGTGGATTTTTTTGTAAATTATTTTTTTAAAGGATGAAATTTGTGCACAATTTTTTTTCGTAGATTTTTTTTTGTGTACTTTTTTTTTCGCGGATGAATTTAGTGCATTATTTTTTTCGAGGATTTTTTTTTGTGCACTATTTTTTCCGTGGATTTTTTTGTCCATTATTTTTTTAGAGGATGAAATTTGCGCATTATTTTTTTTCGAGGATTTTTTTTGTGCACTATTTTTTTCGTAGATTTTTTTGTTCATTATTTTTTTAGAGGATTAAATTTGTGCATTATTTTTTTTCGAGAATTTTTTTTTGGTGCATAATTTTTTTCGTGGATTTTTTTGTCTATTAGTTTTTTAGAGGATGAAATTTGTGCAGAATTTTTTTTCTCAGATTTTTTTTTGTGCACTTTTTTTTTTGCGGATGAATTTTAAGCAAAATTTTTTTCGGAGATTTTTTTTGTGCAGTTTTTTTTTCGCAGATGAATTTTGTGCACTAATTTTTTTTTAATTTTTTTTTGTGCACTATTTTTTTCGTGGATGAATTTTGTGCACTATTTTTTTTGCGGTTTTTTTTGGTGGGTTTTTTTGTGCACTATTTTTTTTCGCTGATAAATTTTGTGCACTTTTTTTCTCGCGAATTTTTTTGTGCACTATTTTTCCTTCGCCCATGAATTTTGTGCACTATTTTTTCTTAATTATTTTGTGCACTATGTTTTTTGCGGATGAATTTTGTGCACTTTTTTTCTCGCGAATATTTTTGTGCACTACTTTTTCTTCGCCCATGAATTTTGTGCACTATTTTTTCTTAATTTTTTTGTGCACTATTTTTTTTCGCTGATGAATTTTGTGCACTTTTCTTCTCGCGAATTTTTTTTTGTGCACTATTTTTTTAGCGGATTTTTTTTGTGCACACATTTTTTTCGCAGATTTTTTTTTCGTGCATAATTTTTTGTGCGGATTTTTTTGTGCACTAATTTTTTTAGTGGATTTTTTTTGCACTATTTTTGTCGTGGATTTTTTTGTCCATTATTTTTTTCGAGGATGAATTTTGTGCACAATTTTTTTTTGTAGATTTTTTTTTGTGTACTTTTTTTTGCGGATGAATTCAGTGCATTATTTTTTTTCGAGGATTTTTTTGTGCTCTACTTTTTTTCGTGGTAGAATTGTGTGCACTATTTTTTTTCGTGGATTTTTTTTGTGTATTATTTTTTTGCGGATTTTTTTGTGAACTATTTTTTTTAGCGGATTTTTTTGTGTAGTAGAATTTTTTCGCGGATGAATTCTGTGCACTAATTTTTTCATGATTTTTTTTGCACTATTTTTCTTAATTTTTTTATTTGTGCACTATTTTTTTGGCAGATGAATTTTGTGTACAATTTTTTTTTCGCGGATTTTTTTCTTCCACTATTTTTTTGCAGATTTTTTTTTTGTGAATTATTTTTTTTGGCAGATTTTTTTGCGCACTATTTTTTTTGGTGGATTTTTTTTGTGCACAAAATTTTTTCGGAGATTTTTTTTTTGTGCATGATTTTTTACGCGGATTTTTTTGTGCACCAATTTTTCCAGCGGATTTTTTTTTGTGCACTATTTTTTTCGTAGATTTTTTGTCCATTATTTTTTTAGAGGATGAAATTTGTGCATTATTTTTTTTCGCGGATTTTTTTTGTGCACTATTTTTTTCGTAGATTTTTTTGTTCATTATTTTTTTAGAGGATTAAATTTGTGCATTATTTTTTTTCGAGAATTTTTTTTTGGTGCATTATTTTTTTCGTGGATTTTTTTGTCTATTAATTTTTTAGACGATGAAATTTGTGCAGAATTTTTTTTCTTAGATTTTGTTTTGTGCACTTTTTTTTTTGCGGATGAATTTTAAGCAAAATTTTTTTCGGAGATTTTTTTTGTGCAGTTTTTTTCGCAGATGAATTTTGTGCACTAATTGTTTTTTGATTTTTTTTTGTGCACTATTTTTTTCGTGGATGAATTTTGTGCACTTTTTTTTTCGCGGTTTTTTTTTGGTGGGTTTTTTTGTGCACTATTTTTTTTCGCTGATAAATTTTGTGCACTTTTTTTCTCGCGATTTTTTTTGTGCACTATTTTTCCTTCGCCCATGAATTTTGTGCACTATTTTTTCTTAATTTTTTTGTGCACTATGTTTTATGCGGATGAATTTTGTGCACTTTTTTCTCGCGAATTTTTTTGTGCACTATTGTTTCTTCGCCCATGAATTTTGTGCACTATTTTTTCTTAATTTTTTTGTGCACTATTTTTTTTCGCTGATGAATTTTGTGCACTTTTCTTCTCGCGAATTTTTTTTTGTGCACAATTTTTTTTCGCGGATTTTTTCTGTGCATTATTTTTTATGGGGACTTTTTTTGTAAACTATTTTTTTTAGCGGATTTTTTTTGTGCATTTTTTTTTTGTAAATTTTTTGTGCACTATTTTTTTCGCAGATTTTTATTTTTGTGCACAATTTTTTTCACAGATTGATTTTGTGCACTATTTTTTTCGCTGATTTTTTTTGTGCACTATTTTTTTCGCGATTTTTTTTTTTGCACTTTTTTTTTCGCAAATTTTTTTTTGTAAATTATTTTTTTTGGCGGATTTTTTTGTGCACTATTTTTTTTAGCGGATTTTTTTGTGTAGTACAATTTTTTCGCGGATGAATTCTGTGCACTAATTTTTTCATGATTTTTTTTTGCACTATTTTTCTTAATTTTTTTATTTGTGCACTATTTTTTTTGGCGGATGAATTTTGTGTACAATTTTTTTTTCGCGGATTTTTTTCATCCACTATTTTTTTTGCAGATTTTTTTTTTGTGAATTATTTTTTTTGGCAGATTTTTTTGCGCACTATTTTTTTTGGTGGATTTTTTTTGTGCACAAATTTTTTTCGGGGATTTTTTTTTGTGCATGATTTTTTACGCGGATTTTTTTGTGCACCAATTTTTCTAGCGGATTTTTTTTTGTGCACTGCTTTATTCGTGGATTTTTTTGTAAATTTTTTTTTTAAAGGATGAAATTTGTGCACAATTTTTTATCGTAGATTTTTTTTTGTGTACTTTTTTTTTCGCGGATGAATTTAGTGCATTATTTTTTTCGAGGATTTTTTTTTGTGCACTATTTTCTCCGTTGATTTTTTTGTGAATTATTTTTTTAGAGGATGAAATTTGTGCATAATTTTTTTTCGAAGATTTTTTTTGTGCAATATTTTTTCCGAGGATTTTTTTGTCCCTTATTTTTTTAGAGGATGAAATTTGTACTTTATTTTTTTTCGCGGATTTTTTTTGTGCACTATTTTTTTCGTAGATTTTTTTGTTCATTATTTTTTTAGAGGATTAAATTTGTGCATTATTTTTTTTCTAAAATTTTTTTTTGGTGCATTATTTTTTTCGTGGATTTTTTTGTCTATTAGTTTTTTAGAGGATGAAATTTGTGCAGAATTTTTTTTCTTAGATTTTTTTTTGTGGACTTTTTTTTTTGCGGATGAATTTTAAGCAAAATTTTTTTCGGAGATTTTTTTTGTGCAGTTTTTTTTTTTGCAGATGAATTTTGTGCACTAATTTTTTTTTGATTTTTTTTTGTGCACTATTTTTTTCGTGGATGAATTTTGTGCACTATTTTTTTTCGCGGTTTTTTTTGGTGGGTTTTTTTGTGCAGTATTTTTTTTCGCTGATAAATTTTGTGCACTTTTTTTCTCGCGAATTTTTTTGTGCACTATTTTTCCTTCGCCCATGAATTTTGTGCACTATTTTTTCTTAATTTTTTTGTGCACTATGTTTTTTGCGGATGAATTTTGTGCACTTTTTTCTCGCGAATTTTTTTGTGCACTATTTTTTCTTCGCCCATGAATTTTGTGCACTATTTTTTCTTAATTTTTTTGTGCACTATTTTTTTTCGCTGATGAATTTTGTGCACTTTTCTTCTCGCGAATTTTTTTTTGTGCACTATTTTTTTTAGCGGATTTTTTCTGTGCATTATTTTTTATGGGGACTTTTTTTGTAAACTATTTTTTTTAGCGGATTTTTTTTGTGCATTATTTTTTTTGTAAATTTTTTGTGCACTTTTTTTTTCGCAGATTTTTATTTTTGTGCACAATTTTTTTCACGGATTGATTTTGTGCACTATTTTTTTCGCTGATTTTTTTTGTGCACTATTTTTTTCGCGATTTTTTTTTTTGCACTTTTTTTTTCGCAAATTTTTTTTTGTAAATTATTTTTTTTGGCGGATTTTTTTGTGCACTATTTTTTTTAGCGGATTTTTTTGTGTAGTACAATTTTTTCGCGGATGAATTCTGTGCACTAATTTTTTCATGATTTTTTTTTGCACTATTTTTCTTAATTTTTTTATTTGTGCACTATTTTTTTTGGCGGATGAATTTTGTGTACAATTTTTTTTTCGCGGATTTTTTTCATCCACTATTTTTTTTGCAGATTTTTTTTTTGTGAATTATTTTTTTTGGCAGATTTTTTTGCGCACTATTTTTTTTGGTGGATTTTTTTTGTGCACAAATTTTTTTCGGGGATTTTTTTTTGTGCATGATTTTTTACGCGGATTTTTTTGTGCACCAATTTTTCTAGCGGATTTTTTTTTGTGCACTGCTTTATTCGTGGATTTTTTTGTAAATTTTTTTTTTAAAGGATGAAATTTGTGCACAATTTTTTTTCGTAGATTTTTTTTTGTGTACTTTTTTTTTCGCGGATGAATTTAGTGCATTATTTTTTTCGAGGATTTTTTTTTGTGCACTATTTTCTCCGTTGATTTTTTTGTGAATTATTTTTTTAGAGGATGAAATTTGTGCATAATTTTTTTTCGAAGATTTTTTTTGTGCAATATTTTTTCCGAGGATTTTTTTGTCCCTTATTTTTTTAGAGGATGAAATTTGTACTTTATTTTTTTTCGCGGATTTTTTTTGTGCACTATTTTTTTCGTAGATTTTTTTGTTCATTATTTTTTTAGAGGATTAAATTTGTGCATTATTTTTTTTCTAAAATTTTTTTTTGGTGCATTATTTTTTTCGTGCACTATTTTTTTCGTAGATTTTTTTGTTCATTATTTTTTTAGAGGATTAAATTTGTGCATTATTTTTTTTCGGGAATTTTTTTTTGGTGCATTATTTTTTTCGTGGATTTTTTTGTCTATTAGTTTTTTAGAGGATGAAATTTGTGCAGAATTTTTTTTCTTAGATTTTTTTTTGTGCACTTTTTTTTTGCGGATGAATTTTAAGCAAAATTTTTTTCGGAGATTTTTTTTGTGCAGTTTTTTTTTCGCAGATGAATTTTGTGCACTAATTTTTTTTTGATTTTTTTTTGTGCACTATTTTTTTCGTGGATGAATTTTGTGCACTATTTTTTTTCGCGGTTTTTTTTGGTGGGTTTTTTTGTGCACTATTTTTTTTTGTTGATAAATTTTGTGCACTTTTTTTCTCGCGAATTTTTTTGTGCACTATTTTTCCTCCGCCCATGAATTTTGTGCACTATTTTTTCTTAATTTTTTTGTGCACTATGTTTTTTGCGGATGAATTTTGTGCACTTTTTTCTCGCGAATTTTTTTGTGCACTATTTTTTCTTCGCCCATGAATTTTGTGCACTATTTTTTCTTAATTTTTTTGTGCACTATTTTTTTCGCTGATGAATTTTGTGCACTTTTCTTCTCGCGAATTTTTTTTTGTGCACTATTTTTTTTCGCGGATTTTTTCTGTGCATTATTTTTTATGGGGACTTTTTTTGTAAACTATTTTTTTAGCGGATTTTTTTTGTGCATTATTTTTTTTGTCAATTTTTTGTGCACTATTTTTTTCGCAGATTTTTATTTTTGTGCACAATTTTTTTCACGGATTGATTTTGTGCACTATTTTTTTCGCTGATTTTTTTTGTGCACTATTTTTTTCGCGATTTTTTTTTTTGCACTTTTTTTCCGCAAATTTTTTTTTGTAAATTATTTTTTTTGGCGGATTTTTTTGTGCACTATTTTTTTGAGCGGATTTCTTTTGTGCACACATTTTTTTCGCAGATTTTTTTTGCACTATTTTTGTCGTGTATTTTTTTGTCCATTATTTTTTTCGAGGATGAATTTTGTGCACAATCTTTTTTCGTAGATTTTTTTTTGTGTACTATTTTTTTTCGCGGATGAATTCAGTGCATTATTTTTTTTCAAGGATTTTTTTGTGCTCCACTTTTTTTCGTGGTAGAATTTTGTGCACTATTTTTTTTCGTGGATTTTTTTTTTGTGTATTTTTTTTTGCGGATTTTTTTGTGAACTATTTTTTTTAGCGGATTTTTTTGTGTAGTACATTTTTTCGCGGATGAATTCTGTGCACTAATTTTTTCATGATTTTTTGTGCACTATTTTTCTTAATTTTTTTATTTGTGCACTATTTTTTTTTTAACGGATGAATTTTGTGTACAATTTTTTTTTAGCGGATTTTTTTTTTGTGCACTATTTTTTTTCGGGGATGAATTTTGTGCACTTTTTTTTTCGAAGATGAATTTTGTGCACTATTTTTTTCGCGGAATAATTTTGTGCAAAATTATTTTTTGCGGATTTTTTTTTGTGCACTATTTTTTTTTCGCGGCTGAATTTTGTGCAAATTTTTTTCGAAGATTTTCTTTGTGCACTATTTTTTAGCGAATTTTTTTTGTGCACTATTTTTTTTCGCGGATTTTTTCTGTTCATTATTTTTTATGGGGACTTTTTTTGTAAAATATTTTTTTTAGCGGATTTTTTTTGTGCATTATTTTTTTTGTAAATTTTTTGTGCACTATTTTTTTCGCAGATTTTTATTTTTGTGCACCATTTTTTTCACGGATTGATTTTGTGCACTTTTTTTTTCGCTGATTTTTTTGTGCACTATTTTTTTCGCGATTTTTTTTTTTGCACTTTTTTTATCGCAAATTTTTTTTTGTAAATTATTTTTTTTGGCGGATTTTTTGTGCACTATTTTTTTTAGCGGATTTTTTTGTGTAGTACAATTTTTTCGCGGATGAATTCTGTGCACTAATTTTTCCATGATTTTTTTTGCACTATTTTTCTTAATTTTTTTATTTGTGCACTATTTTTTTTGGCGGATGAATTTTGTGTACAATTTTTTTTCGCGGATTTTTTTCTTCCACTATTTTTTTTGCAGATTTTTTTTTTGTGAATTATTTTTTTTGGCAGATTTTTTTGCGCACTATTTTTTTTGGTGGATTTTTTTTGTGCACAAAATTTTTTCGGGGATTTTTTTTTGTGCATGATTTTTTACGCGGATTTTTTTGTGCACCAATTTTTCTAGCGGATTTTTTTTTGTGCACCGCTTTTTTCGTGGATATTTTTGTAAATTATTTTTTTAAAGGATGAAATTTGTGCACAATTTTTTTTCGTAGATTTTTTTTGTGTACTTTTTTTTTCGCAGATGAATTTAGTGCATTATTTTTTTCGAGGATTTTTTTTTGTGCACTATTTTTTCCGTGGATTTTCTTGTCCATTATTTTTTTAGAGGATAAAATTTTTGCATTTTTTTTTTTCGCGGATTTTTTTTGTGCACTATTTTTTTCGTAGATTTTTTTGTTCATTATTTTTTTAGAGGATTAAATTTGTGCATTATTTTTTTTCGAGAATTTTTTTTTGGTGCATTATTTTTTTTGTGGATTTTTTTGTCTATTAGTTTTTTAGAGGATGAAATTTGCGCAGAATTTTTTTTCTTAGATTTTTTTTTGTGCACTTTTTTTTTTGCGGATGAATTTTAAGCAAAATTTTTTTCGGAGATTTTTTTTGTGCAGTTTTTTTTTCGCAGATGAATTTTGTGCACTAATTTTTTTTAAATTTTTTTTTGTGCACTATTTTTTTCGTGGATGAATTTTGTGCACTATTTTTTTTCGCGGTTTTTTTTTGGTGGATTTTTTTGTGCACTATTTTTTATCGCTGATAAATTTTGTGCACTTTTTTTCTCGCGAATTTTTTTGTGCACTATTTTTCCTTCGCCCATGAATTTTGTGCACTATTTTTTCTTAATTTTTTTGTGCACTATGTTTTTTGCGGATGAATTTTGTGCACTTTTTTTCTCGCGAATTTTTTTGTGCACTATTTTTCCTTCGCCCATGAATTTTGTGCACTATTTTTTCTTAATTTTTTTGTGCACTATGTTTTTTGCGGATGAATTTTGTGCACTTTTTTTCTCGCGAATTTTTTTGTGCACTATTTTTTCTTCGCACATGAATTTTGTGCACTATTTTTTCTTAATTTTTTTTGTGCACTATTTTTTTTCGCTGATGAATTTTGTGCACTTTTCTTCTCGCGAATTTTGTTTTGTGCACTAATTTTTTTAGTGGATTTTTTTTGCACTATTTTTGTCGTGGATTTTTTTGTCCATTTTTTTTTTCGAGGATGAATTTTGTGCACAATTTTTTTTTGTAGATTTTTTTTTGTGTACTTTTTTTTTGCGGATGAATTCAGTGCATTATTTTTTTTTCGAGGATTTTTTTGTGCTCTACTTTTTTTCGTGGTAGAATTTTGTGCACTATTTTTTTCGTGGATTTTTTTTTGTGTATTTTTTTGCGGATTTTTTTTGTGAATTAGTTTTTTTAGCGGATTTTTTTGTGTAGAACAATTTTTTCGCGGATGAATTCTGTGCACTAATTTTTTCATGATTTTTTTTAGCACTATTTTTCTTAATTTTTTTATTTGTGCACTATTTTTTTTGGCGGATGAATTTTGTGTACAATTTTTTTTTCGCGGATTTTTTTCTTCCACTATTTTTTTTGCAGATTTTTTTTTTGTGAATTATTTTTTTTGGCAGATTTTTTTGCGCACTATTTTTTTTGGTGGATTTTTTTTTGTGCACAACATTTTTTCGGGGATTTTTTTTTTGTGCATGATTTTTTACGCGGATTTTTTTGTGCACCAATTTTTCTAGCGGATTTTTTTTGTGCACTGTTTTTTTCGTGGATTTTTTTGTAAATTCTTTTTTTAAAGGATGAAATTTGTGCACAATTTTTTTTCGTAGATTTTTTTTTGTGTACTTTTTTTTTCGCGGATGAATTTAGTGCATTATTTTTTTCGAGGATTTTTTTTTGTGCACTATTTTTTCCGTTGATTTTTTTGTCCCTTATTTTTTTAGAGGATGAAATTTGTGCATTATTTTTTTTCGCGGATTTTTTTTGTGCACTATTTTTTTCGTAGATTTTTTTGTTCATTATTTTTTTAGAGGATTAAATTTGTGCATTATTTTTTTTCGGGAATTTTTTTTGGTGCATTATTTTTTTCGTGGATTTTTTTGTCTATTAGTTTTTTAGAGGATGAAATTTGTGCAGAATTTTTTTTCTTAGATTTTTTTTGTGCACTTTTTTTTTTGCGGATAAATTTTAAGCAAAATTTTTTTCGGAGATTTTTTTTGTGCAGTTTTTTTTTCGCAGATGAATTTTGTGCACTAATTTTTTTTTGATTTTTTTTTATGCACTATTTTTTTCGTGGATGAATTTTGTGCACTATTTTTTTTCGCGGTTTTTTTTGGTGGGTTTTTTTGTGCACTATTTTTTTTTGTTGATAAATTTTGTGCACTTTTTTCTCACGAATTTTTTTGTGCACTATTTTTCCTCCGCCCATGAATTTTGTGCACTATTTTTTCTTAATTTTTTTGTGCACTATGTTTTTTGCGGATGAATTTTGTGCACTTTTTTCTCGCGAATTTTTTTGTGCATTATTTTTTCTTCGCCCATGAATTTTGTGCACTATTTTTTCTTAATTTTTTTGTGCACAATTTTTTTCGCTGATGAATTTTGTGCACCTTTCTTCTCGCGAATTTTTTTTTGTGCACTATTTTTTTTCGCGGATTTTTTCTGTGCATTATTTTTTATGGGGACTTTTTTTGTAAACTATTTTTTTTAGCGGATTTTTTTTGTGCATTATTTTTTTTGTCAATTTTTTGTGCACTATTTTTTTCGCAGATTTTTATTTTTGTGCACAATTTTTTTCACGAATTGATTTTGTGCACTATTTTTTTCGCTGATTTTTTTTGTGCACTGTTTTTTTCGCGATTTTTTTTTTTTGCACTTTTTGTTCGCAAATTTTTTTTTTTAAATTATTTTTTTTGGCGGATTTTTTTGTGCACTATTTTTTTTAGCGGATTTCTTTTGTGCACACATTTTTTTCGCAGATTTTTTTTGCACTATTTTTGTCGTGTATTTTTTTGTCCATTATTTTTTTCGAGGATGAATTTTTTGCACAATCTTTTTTCGTAGATTTTTTTTTGTGTACTATTTTTTTTCGCGGATGAATTCAGTGCATTATTTTTTTTCAAGGATTTTTTTGTGCTCTACTTTTTTTCGTGGTAGAATTTTGTGCACTATTTTTTTTCGTGGATTTTTTTTTTGTGTATTTTTTTTTGCGGATTTTTTTGTGAACTATTTTTTTTAGCGGATTTTTTTGTGTAGTACATTTTTTCGCGGATGAATTCTGTGCACTAATTTTTTCATGATTTTTTGTGCACTATTTTTCTTAATTTTTTTATTTGTGCACTATTTTTTTTTTAACGGATGAATTTTGTGTACAATTTTTTTTTAGCGGATTTTTTTTTTTGTGCACTATTTTTTTTCGGGGATGAATTTTGTGCACTTTTTTTTTCGAAGATGAATTTTGTGCACTATTTTTTTCGCGGAATAATTTTGTGCAAAATTATTTTTTGCGGATTTTTTTTTGTGCACTATTTTTTTTTCGCGGCTGAATTTTGTGCAAATTTTTTTCGAAGATTTTCTTTGTGCACTATTTTTTAGCGAATTTTTTTTGTGCAGTATTTTTTCGCTGATGAATTTTGTGCACTAATTTTTTTTTTGATTTTTTTTGTGCATGTTTTTTTCGCAGATTTTCTTTTTTGCACTATTTTTTTCGCAGATTTTTTGGGGGGCCCATTTTTTTTCGAGGATGAATTTTGTGCACTATTTTTTTCGCTAATTTTTTTTTGTGCACTATTTTTTTCGCGCATTTTTTTTTTGCACTATTTTTTTCTTAGATTTTTTTTCGTGAATGTTTTTTTTTTGCGGATTTTTTTATGCACTATTTTTCTTAACGGATTTTTTTTTTGTGCACACATTTTTTTCGCGGATTTTTTTTTGTGCATGATTTTTTTACGCGGATTTTTTGTGCACTAATTTTTATAGCGGATTTTTTTTGTGCACTATTTTTTTCGTGGATTTTTTTGTGCACTATTTTTTCTTTGCCCATGAATTTTGTGCACTATTTTTTCTCGCGAATTTTTTTTTGTGCACAATTTTTTGGGGCGGATTTTTTCTGTGCATTATTTTTATGGGGACTTTTTCTGTGCACTATTTTTTTTTCCGCTGATTTTTTTTGTGCACTATTTTTTTGCGGAATTTTTTTTGCACTTTTTTTTCGCAGATTTTTATTTTTGTGCACAATTTTTTTCACGGATTGATTTTGTGCACTATTTTTTTCGCTGATTTGTTTGTGCACTATTTTTTTCGCAAATTTTTTTTGTAAATTATTTTTTTTGGCGGATTTTTTTGTGCACAATTTTTTTTAGCGGATTTCTTTTGTGCACACATTTTTTTCGCAGATTTTTTTTCGTGCATAATTTTTTGTGCGGATTTTTTTGTGCACTATTTTTTTCGTGGATTTTTTTGTGCACTATTTTTTCTTCGCCCATGAATTTTGTGCACTATTTTTTCTCGCGAATTTTTTTTTGTGCACAATTTTTTGGGGCGGATTTTTTCTGTGCATTATTTTTATGGGGACTTTTTTTGTGCACTATTTTTTTTCCGCTGATTTTTTTTGTGCACTATTTTTTCGCGGAATTTTTTTTGCACTTTTTTTTTCGCAGATTTTTTATTTTTGTGCACAATTTTTTTCACGGATTGATTTTGTGCACTATTTTTTTCGCTGATTTTTTGTGCACTATTTTTTTCGCAAATTTTTTTTTGTAAATTATTTTTTTTGGCGGATTTTTTTGTGCATTATTTTTTTTAGCGGATTTCTTTTGTGTACACATTTTTTTCGTAGATTTTTTTTTGTGTACTATTTTTTTTGTGGATGAATTTTGTGCACTATTTTTTTTCGCGGTTTTTTTTTGGTGGGTTTTTTTGTGCACTATTTTTTTTCGCTGATAAATTTTGTGCACTTTTTTTCTCGCGAATTTTTTTGTGCACTATTTTTCCTTCGCCCATGAATTTTGTGCACTATTTTTTCTTAATTTTTTTGTGCACTATGTTTTTTGCGGATGAATTTTGTGCACTTTTTTCTCGCGAATTTTTTTGTGCACTATTTTTTCTTCGCCCATGAATTTTGTGCACTATTTTTTCTTAATTTTTTTGTGCACTATTTTTTTTCGCTGATGAATTTTGTGCACTTTTCTTCTCGCGAATTTTTTATTGTGCACTATTTTTTTTAGCGGATTTTTTTTGTGCACACATTTTTTTCGCAGATTTTTTTTCGTGCATAATTTTTTGTGCGGATTCTTTTGTTCACTAATTTTTTTAGTGGATTTTTTTTGCACTATTTTTGTCGTGGATTTTTTTGTCCATTATTTTTTTCGAGGATGAATTTTGTGCACAATCTTTTTTCGTAGATTTTTTTTTGTGTACTATTTTTTTTCGCGGATGAATTCAGTGCATTATTTTTTTTCAAGGATTTTTTTGTGCTCTACTTTTTTTCTTGGTAGAATTTTGTGCACTATTTTTTTTCGTGGATTTTTTTTTTGTGTATTTTTTTTTTGCGGATTTTTTTGTAAACTATTTTTTTTAGCGGATTTTTTTGTGTAGTACATTTTTTCGCGGATGAATTCTGTACACTAATTTTTTCATGATTTTTTGTGCACTATTTTTCTTAATTTTTTTATTTGTGCACTATTTTTTTTTAACGGATGAATTTTGTGTACAATTTTTTTTTAGCGGATTTTTTTATTTGTGCACTATTTTTTTTCGTGGATGAATTTTGTGCACTTTTTTTTTCGAAGATGAATTTTGTGCACTATTTTTTTCGCGGAATAATTTTGTGCAAAATTATTTTTTGCGGATTTTTTTTGTGCACTATTTTTTTTTCGCGGCTGAATTTTGTGCAAATTTTTTTCGAAGATTTCTTTGTGCACTATTTTTTAGCGAATTTTTTTTGTGCTGTATTTTTTCGCAGATGAATTTTGTGCACTAATTTTTTTCCTGATTTTTTTTTTTGCACTTTTTTTTTCGCAGATTTTTTGTGGGGCCCATTTTTTTCGCAAATGAATTTTGTGCACTATTTTTTTCGCGCATTTTTTTTTTTGCACTATTTTTTTCTTAGATTTTTTTTCGTGAATGTTTTTTTTTTGCGGATTTTTTTGTGCACTATTTTTCTTAACGGATTTTTTCTTTGTGCACACATTTTTTTTGCGGATTTTTTTTGTGCATGATTTTTTCACGCGGATTTTTTGTGCACTAATTTTTATTGCGGATTTTTTTTGTGCACTATTTTTTTCGTGGATTTTTTTGTGCACTATCTTTTCTTCGCCCATGAAGTTTGTGCACTATTTTTTCTCGCGAATTTTTTTTTGTGCACATTTTTTTGAGGCGGATTTTTTCTGTGCATTATTTTTTATGGGGACTTTTTTTGTGCACTATTTTTTTATGCTGATTTTTTTTGTGCACTATTTTTTCGCGGAATTTTTTTTGCATTATTTTTTTTCGCAGATTTCTATTTTTGTGCACAATTTTTTCCACGGATTGATTTTGTGCACTATTTTTTTCGCTGATTTTTGTTGTGCACTATTTTTTTCGCGAATTTTTTATTTGCACTATTTTTTTCGCAAATTTTTTTTGTAAATTTTTTTTTTTGGCGGATTTTTTTGTTGCACTATTTTTTTAGCGGATTTCTTTTGTGCACACATTTTTTTCGCATATTTTTTTTTCGTGCATAATTTTTTGCGCGGATTTTTTTGTGCACTAATTTTTTTAGTGGATTTTTTTTGCACCATTTTTTTCGTGGATTTTTTTGTCCATTATTTTTTTCGAGGATGAATTTTGTGCACAATTTTTTTTTGTAGATTTTTTTTTGTGTACTTTTTTTTTCGCGGATGAATTCAGTGCATTATTTTTTTTCGAGAATTTTTTTGTGCTCTACTTTTTTACGTGGTAGAATTTTGTGCACTATTTTTTTTCGTGGATTTTTTTTTGAGTATTATTTTTTTGCGGATTTTTTTTGTGAACTATTTTTTTTTAGCGGATTTTTTCGTGTAGTACATTTTTTCGCGGATGAATTCTGTGCACTAATTTTTTCATGATTTTTTTTGCACTATTTTTTTTAATTTTTTTATTTGTGCACTATTTTTTTTTTGGCGGATGAATTTTGTGTACAATTTTTTTTTCGCGGATTTTTTTTTCCACTTTTTTTTTCGCAGATTTTTTTTTGTGAATTATTTTTTTTGGCAGTTTTTTTTGAGCACTATTTTTTTTGGGGGATTTTTTTTGTGCACAAAATTTTTTCGGGGATTTTTATTTTGTGCATGATTTTTTACGCGGATTTTTTTGTGCACTAATTTTTCTAGCGGATTTTTTTTTGTGCACTGTTTTTTTCGTGGATTTTTTTGTAAATTATTTTTTTAAAAGATGAAATTTGTGCACAATTTTTTTTCGTAGATTTTTTTTTGTGTACTTTTTTTTTCGCGGATGAATTTAGCGCATTATTTTTTTCAAGGTTTTTTTTTTGTGCACTATTTTTTCCGTGGATTTTTTTGTCCATTATTTTTTTAGAGGATGAAATTTGTGCATTATTTTTTTTCGCGGATTTTTTTTGTGCACTATTTTTTTCGTAGATTTTTTTGTCCATTATTTTTTTAGAGGATTAAATTTGTGCATTATTTTTTTCGAGGATTTTTTTTTTGTGCATTATTTTTTTTGTGGATTTTTCTGTCTATTAGTTTTTTAGAGGATGAAATTTGTGCAGAATTTTTTTTCTTAGATTTTTTTTGTGCACTATTTTTTTGCGGATGAATTTTGAGCAAAATTTTTTTCGGAAATTTTTTTTGTGCAGTTTTTTTTCGCAGATGAATTTTGTGCACTAATTTTTTTTTTTTTTGTGTGCACTATTTTTTTCGTGGATGAATTTTGTGCACTATTTTTTTTCGCGGTTTTTTTTGGTGGGTTTTTTTGTGCACTATTTTTTTTCGCTGATAAATTTTGTGCACTTTTTTTCTCGCGAATTTTTTTGTGCACTATTTTTCCTTCGCCCATGAATTTTGTGCACTATTTTTTCTTAATTTTTTTGTGCACTATGTTTTTCGCGGATGAATTTTGTGCACTTTTTTTCTCGCGAATTTTTTCTGTGCACTATTTTTTTCTTCGCCCATGAATTTTGTGCACTATTTTTTCTTAATTTTTTTGTGCACTATTTTTTTTCGCTGATGAATTTTGTGCACTTTTCTTCTCGTGAATTTTTTTTTGTGCACTATTTTTTTCGCAGATTTTTATTTTTGTGCACAATTTTTTTCACGGATTGATTTTGTGCACTATTTTTTTCGCTGATTTTTTTTGTGCACTATTTTTTTCGCGAATTTTTTTTTTTTCATTTTTTTTTTGCAAATTTTTTTTTGTAAATTATTTTTTTTGGCGGATTTTTTTGTGCACTATTTTTTTTAGCGGATTTCTTTTGTGCACACATTTTTTTCGCAGATTTTTTTTTTTTCACTTTTTTTTTTGCAAATTTTTTTTTGTAAATTATTTTTTTTGGCGGATTTTTTTTTGCACTATTTTTGTCGTGGATTTTTTTGTCCAATATTTTTTTCGAGGATGAATTTTGTGCACAATTTTTTTTCGTAGATTTTTTTTGTGTACTATTTTTTTCGCTGATGAATTCAGTGCATTATTTTTTTTGGAGGATTTTCTTGTGCTCTACTTTTTTTCGTGGTAGAATTTTGTGCACTATTTTTTTCGTGGATTTTTTTTTTGTGTATTATTTTTTTGCGGATTTTTTTGTGAACTATATTTTTAGCGGATTTTTTGTGTAGTACATTTTTTCGCGGATGAATTCTGTGCACTAATTTTTTCATGATTTTTTTGGGCACTATTTTTCTTAATTTTTTTATTTGTGCACTATTTTTTTTTTGGCGGATGAATTTTGTGTACAATTTTTTTTCGCGGATTTTTTTCTTTATGCACTATTTTTTTTCGTGGATGAATTTTGTGCACTATTTTTTTCGCAGATTTTTTTGTGCACTATTTTTTTCGCGGATGAATTTTGTGCAAAATTATTTTTTGCGGATTTTTTTTTGTGCACTATTTTTTTTTCGCGGCTGAATTTTGTGCAATTTTTTTTCGAAGATTTTTTTTGTGCACTATTTTTTAGAGAATTTTTTTTGTGCAGTATTTTTTCGCAGATGAATTTTGTGCACTAATTTTTTTCTTGATTTTTTTTTGTGCATTTTTTTCTCGCGGATTTTTTTTTTTGCACTATTTTTTTCGCAGATTTTTTGGGGGGCCCATTTTTTTTCGCGGATTAATTTTGTGCACTTTTTTTTCGCTAATTTTTTTTTTGTGCACTATTTTTTTCGCGCATTTTTTTTTTGCACTATTTTTTTCTTAGATTTTTTTTCGTGAATGTTTTTTTTTGCAAATTTTTTTATGCACTTTTTTTCTTAACGGATTTTTTTTTTGTGCACACTTTTTTTCTCGCGAATTTTTTTTTGTGCATAATTTTTTTACGCGGATTTTTTGTGCACTAATTTTTATAGCGGATTTTTTTTTGTGCACTATTTTTTTCGTGGATTTTTTGTGCACTATTTTTTCTTCGCCCATGAATTTTGTGCACTATTTTTTCTCGCGAATTTTTTTTTGTGCACAATTTTTTGGGGCGGATTTTTTCTGTGCATTATTTTTTATGGGGACTTTTTTTGTGCACTATTTTATTTTCCGCTGATTTTTTTTGTGCACTATTTTTTCGCGGAATTTTTTTTGCACTATTTTTTTTCGCAGATTTTTTTTGTGAATTTTTTTTTTTTGACGGAGTTTTTTTGTGCACTATTTGTTAGCGGACATTATTTTGTGCACACATTTTTTTCGCGGATTTTTTATTGTGCATGATTTTTTTAAGCAGATTTTTTTGTGCACAATTTTTTTCAGCGGATTTTTTTTGTGCAAATATTTTTTCGTAGATTTTTTTGTCTACAATTTTTTTCGCGGATGAATTTTGTGCGCAATTTTTCTTCGTAGAATTTTTTTGTGTACTATTTTTTTTGCAGATGAATTTTGTGCACTATTTTTTTTCGCGGATTTTTTTTGGTGGGTTTTTTTGTGCACTATTTTTTTTCGCTGATAAATTTTGTGCGCATTTTTTTTTCGTAGATTTTTTTTTGTGTACTATTTTTTTTGCGTATGAATTTTGTGCACTATTTTTTTTCGCGGATTTTTTTTGGTGAGTTTTTTTGTGCATTATTTTTTTTCCTGGATGAATTTTGTGCACGATTTTTTTCGCAGATTTTTTTTGTGCACTATTTTTTTCACGGATGAATTTTGTGCAAAATTATTTTTTGCGAATTTTTTTTGTGCACTATTTTTTTTTCGCGGCTGAATTTTGTGCAAATTTTTTTCGAAGATTTTTTTTGGGCACTACTTTTAAGCGAATTTTTTTTGTGCAGTATTTTTTCGCAGATGAATTTTGTGCACTAATTTTTTTCTTGATTTTTATTTGCGCATTTTTTTTTTCGCGGATTTTTTTTTGCACTATTTTATTTCGCAGATTTTTTGGGGGGCCCATTTTTTTCGCGAATGAATTTTGTGCACTATCTTTTTCGCTAATTTTTTGTGTGCATTATTTTTTTCGCGCGATTTTTTTTTGCACTATTTTTTTCGTAGATTTTTTTTCGTGAATGTTTTTTTTTTGCGGATTTTTTTGTGCACTATTTTTCTTAACGAATTTTTTTTTTGTGCATACATTTTTTTCGCGGATTTTTTTTTGTGCATGATTTTTTTACGCGGATTTTTTGTGCACTAATTTTTATAGCGGATTTTTTTTTGTGCACTATTTTTTTCGTGGATTTTTTGTGCACTATTTTTTCTTCGCCCATGAATTTTGTGCACTATTTTTTCTCGCGAATTTTTTTTGTGCACAATTTTTTGGGGCGGATTTTTTCTGTGCATTATTTTTATGGGGACTTTTTTTGTGCACTATTTTATTTTCCGCTGATTTTTTTTGTGCAATATTTTTTCGCGAAATTTTTTTTGCACTATTTTTTTTCGCAAATTTTTTTTTGTGATTTTTTTTTTTTGGCGGAGTTTTTTTGTGCACTATTTTTTAGCGGACATTATTTTGTGCACATATTTTTTTCGCGGATTTTTTATTGTGCATGATTCTTTTACGCAGATTTTTTTGTGCACTATTTTTCCAGCGGATTTTTTTGTGCACTATTTTTTTTCGTAAATTTTTTTGTCTACAATTTTTTTCGCGGATGAATTTTTTGCGCAATTTTTTTTCGTAGATTTTTTTTTGTGTACTATTTTTTTGCGGATGAATTTTGTGCATTATTTTTTTCGCGGATTTTTTTTGGTGGGTTTTTTTGTGCACTATTTTTTTTCGCTGATAAATTTTGTGCGCAATTTTTTTTCGTAGATTTTTTTTTGTGTACTATTTTTTTTGTGAATGAATTTTGTGCACTATTTTTTTTCACGGATTTTTTTTGGTGAGTTTTTTTGTGCACTATTTTTTTTCGTGGATGAATTTTGTGCACTATTTTTTTAGCAGATTTTTTTGTGCACTATTTTTTTCGCGGATGAATTTTGTGCAAAATTATTTTTTGCAGATTTTTTTACACTATTTTATTTTGCAGATTTTTTGGGGGGCTTATTTTTTTTCGCGGATGAATTTTGTGCACTATTTTTTTTGCTAATTTTTTTTTGTGCACTATTTTTTTCGCGCATTTTTTTTTTTGCACTATTTTTTTCTTAGATTTTTTTTCGTGAATGTTTTTTTTTGCAGATTTTTTTATGCACTATTTTTCTTAACGGATTTTTTTTGTGCACACTTTTTTTCTCGCGAATTTTTTTTTGTGCATAATTTTTTTACGCGGATTTTTTGTGCACTAATTTTTATAGCGGATTTTTTTTTGTGCACAATTTTTTGGGGCGGATTTTTTCTGTGCATTATTTTTCATGGGGACTTTTTTTGTGCACTTTTTTATTTTCCGCTGATTTTTTTTGTGCACTATTTTTTCGCGGAATTTTTTTTGCACTATTTTTTTTCGCAGATTTTTTTTGTGAGTTTTTTTGTGCACTATTTGTTAGCGGACATTATTTTGTGCACACATTTTTTTCGCGGATTTTTTATTGTGCATGATTTTTTTACGCAGATTTTTTTGTGCACTATTTTTTTCAGCGGATTTTTTTTGTGCAAATTTTTTTTCGTAGATTTTTTTGTCTACAATTTTTTTCGCGGATGAATTTTGTGCGCAATTTTTTTTTGTAGAATTTTTTTGTGTACTATTTTTTTTGCAGATGAATTTTGTGCACTATTTTTTTTCGCTGATAAATTTTGTGCGCAGTTTTTTTTCGTAGATTTTTTTTTGTGTACTATTTTTTTTGCGGATGAATTTTGTGCACTATTTTTTTTCGCGGATTTTTTTTGGTGAGTTTTTTTGTGCACTATTTTTTTTCGTGGATGAATTTTGTGCACTATTTTTTTCGCAGATTTTTTTTGTGCACTATTTTTTTCACGGATGAATTTTGTGCAAAATTATTTTTTGCAAATTTTTTTTGTGCACTATTTTTTTTTCGCGGCTGAATTTTGTGCAAATTTTTTTCGAAGATTTTTTTTGGCCACTACTTTTAAGCGAATTTTTTTTGTGCAGTATTTTTTCGCAGATGAATTTTGTGCACTAATTTTTTTCTTGATTTTTATTTGCGCATTTTTTTTTTCGCAGATTTTTTTTTTGCACTATTTTATTTCGCAGATTTTTTGGGGGGCCCATTTTTTTCGCGAATGAATTTTGTGCACTATTTTTTTCGCTAATTTTTTTTTGTGCATTATTTTTTTTGCGCATTTTTTTTTTGCACTATTTTTTTCGTAGATTTTTTTTCGTGAATGTTTTTTTTTTGCGGATTTTTTTGTGCACTATTTTTCTTAACGAATTTTTTTTTTGTGCATACATTTTTTTCGCGGATTTTTTTTTGTGCATGATTTTTTTACGCGGATTTTTTGTGCACTAATTTTTATAGCGAATTTTTTTTTGTGCACTATTTTTTTCGTGGATTTTTTGTGCACTATTTTTTCTTCGCCCATGAATTTTGTGCACTATTTTTTCTCGCGAATTTTTTTTGTGCCCAATTTTTTGGGGCGGATTTTTTCTGTGCATTATTTTTATGGGGACTTTTTTTGTGCACTATTTTATTTTCCGCTGATTTTTTTTGTGCAATATTTTTTCGCGGAATTTTTTTTGCACTATTTTTTTGTGAATTTTTTTTTTTTGGCGGAGTTTTTTTGTGCACTATTTGTTAGCGGACATTATTTTGTGCACACATTTTTTTCGCGGATTTTTTATTGTGCATGATTTTTTTACGCAGATTTTTTTGTGCACTATTTTTTTCAGCGGATTTTTTTTGTACAAATTTTTTTTCGTAGATTTTTTTGTCTACAATTTTTTTCGCGGATGAATTTTGTGCGCAATTTTTTTTCGTAGAATATTTTTGTGTACTATTTTTTTTGCAGATGAATTTTGTGCACTATTTTTTTTCGCGGATTTTTTTTGGTGGGTTTTTTCGTGCACTATTTTTTTTCGCTGATAAATTTTGTGCGCAGTTTTTTTTCGTAGATTTTTTTTGGTGTACTATTTTTTTTGCGGATGAATTTTGTGCACTATTTTTTTTCGCGGATTTTTTCTGGTGAGTTTTTTTGTGCACTATTTTTTTTCGTGGATGAATTTTGTGCACTATTTTTTTCGCAGATTTTTTTTGTGCACTATTTTTTTCACGGATGAATTTTGTGCAAAATTATTTTTTGCAAATTTTTTTTGTGCACTATTTTTTTTTCGCGGCTGAATTTTGTGCAAATTTTTTTCGAAGATTTTTTTTGGGCACTACTTTTAAGCGAATTTTTTTTGTGCAGTATTTTTTCGCAGATGAATTTTGTGCACTAATTTTTTTCTTGATATTTATTTGCGCATTTTTTTTTTCGCGGATTTTTTTTTTGCACTATTTTATTTCGCAGATTTTTTGGGGGGCCCATTTTTTTCGCGAATGAATTTTGTGCACTATTTTTTTCGCTAATTTTTTTTTGTGCATTATTTTTTTTGCGCATTTTTTTTTTGCACTATTTTTTTCGTAGATTTTTTTTCGTGAATGTTTTTTTTTGCGGATTTTTTTGTGCACTATTTTTCTTAACGAATTTTTTTTTTGTGCATACATTTTTTTCGCGGATTTTTTTTGTGCATGATTTTTTTACGCGGATTTTTTGTGCACTAATTTTTATAGCGGATTTTTTTTTGTGCACTATTTTTTTCGTGGATTTTTTGTGCACTATTTTTTCTTCGCCCATGAATTTTGTGCACTATTTTTTCTCGCGAATTTTTTTTTGTGCCCAATTTTTTGGGGCGGATTTTTTCTGTGCATTATTTTTATGGGGACTTTTTATGTGCACTATTTTATTTTCCGCTGATTTTTTTTGTGCAATATTTTTTCGCGGAATTTTTTTTGCACAATTTTTTTGTGAATTTTTTTTTTTTGGCGGAGTTTTTTTGTGCACTATTTGTTAGCGGATATTATTTTGTGCACACATTTTTTTCGCGGATTTTTTATTGTGCATGATTTTTTTACGCAGATTTTTTTGTGCACTATTTTTTTCAGCGGGTTTTTTTTGTACAATTTTTTTTTCGTAGATTTTTTTGTCTACAATTTTTTTCGCGGATGAATTTTGTGCGCAATTTTTTTTCGTAGAATATTTTTGTGTACTATTTTTTTTGCAGATGAATTTTGTGCACTATTTTTTTTCGCGGATTTTTTTTGGCGGGTTTTTTTGTGCACTATTTTTTTTCGCTGATAAATTTTGTGCGCAGTTTTTTTTCGTAGATTTTTTTTTGTGTACTATTTTTTTTGCGGATGAATTTTGTGCACTATTTTTTTTCGCGGATTTTTTTTGGTGAGTTTTTTTGTGCATTATTTTTTTTCCTGGATGAATTTTGTGCACTATTTTTTTCGCAGATTTTTTTTGTGCACTATTTTTTTCACGGATGAATTTTGTGCAAAATTATTTTTTGCGAATTTTTTTTGTGCACTATCTTTTTTTCGAGGCTGAATTTTGTGCAAATTTTTTTCGAAGATTTTTTTTGGGCACTACTTTTAAGCGAATTTTTTTTGTGCAGTATTTTTTCGCAGATGAATTTTGTGCACTAATTTTTTTCTTGATTTTTATTTGCGCATTTTTTTTTTTCGCGGATTTTTTTTTTGCACTATTTTATTTCGCAGATTTTTTGGGGGGCCCATTTTTTTCGCGAATTAATTTTGTGCACTATTTTTTTCGCTAATTTTTTTTTGTGCATTATTTTTTTCGCGCATTTTTTTTGTGCACTATTTTTTTCGTAGATTTTTTTTCGTGAATGTTTTTTTTGCGGATTTTTTTGTGCACTATTTTTCTTAACGAATTTTTTTTTTGTGCATACATTTTTTTCGCGGATTTTTTTTTGTGCATGATTTTTTTACGCGGATTTTTTGTGCACTAATTTTTATAGCGGATTTTTTTTTTGTGCACTATTTTTTTCGTGGATTTTTTGTGCACTATTTTTTCTTCGCCCATGAATTTTGTGCACTATTTTTTCTCGCGAATTTTTTTTTGTGCACAATTTTTTGGGGCGGATTTTTTCTGTGCATTATTTTTATGGGGACTTTTTTGGTGCACTATTTTATTTTCCGCTGATTTTTTTTGTGCAATATTTTTCCGCGGAATTTTTTTTGCACTATTTTTTTTCGCAGATTTTTTTTTTTGGCGGAGTTTTTTTGTGCACTATTTTTTAGCGGACAATATTTTGTGCACACATTTTTTTCGCGGATTTTTTATTGTGCATGATTCTTTTACGCGTATTTTTTTGTGCACTATTTTTTCAGCGGATTTTTTTGTGCACTATTTTTTTTCGTGAATTTTTTTGTCTACAATTCTTTTGGCGGATGAATTTTTTGCGCAATTTTTTTTCGTAGATTTTTTTTGTGTACTATTTTTTTTGCGGATGAATTTTGTGCACTATTTTTTTCGCTAATTTTTTTTTGTGCACTATTTTTTTCGCGCATTTTTTTTTTGCACTATTCTTTTCTAAGATTTTTTTTCGTGAATGTTTTTTTTTGCAGATTTTTTTATGCACTATTTTTCTTAACGGATTTTTTTTTGTGCACACTTTTTTTCTCGCGAATTTTTTTTTGTGCATAATTTTTTTACGCGGATTTTTTGTGCACTAATTTTTATAGCGGATTTTTTTTTGTGCACTATTTTTTTCGTGGATTTTTTGTGCACTATTTTTTCTTCGCCCATGAATTTTGTGCACTATTTTTTCTCTCGAATTTTTTTTTGTGCACAATTTTTTGGGGCGGATTTTATCTGTGCATTATTTTTTATGGGGACTTTTTTTGTGCACTATTTTATTTTCCGCTGACTTTTTTTGTGCACTATTTTTTCGCGGAATTTTTTTTGCACTATTTTTTTTCGCAGATTTTTTTTGTGAATTTTTTTTTTTTGGCGGAGTTTTTTTGTGCACTATTTGTTAGCGGACATTATTTTGTGCACACATTTTTTTCGCGGATTTTTTAATGTGCCTGATTTTTTTACGCAGATTTTTTTGTGCACTATTTTTTTCAGCGGATTTTTTTTGTGCAAATATTTTTTCGTAGATTTTTTTGTCTACAATTTTTTCCGCGGATGAATTTTGTGCGCAATTTTTTTTCGTAGAATTTTTTGTGTACTATTTTTTTTGCAGATGAATTTTGTGCACTATTTTTTTTCGCGGATTTTTTTTGGTGGGTTTTTTTGTGCGCTATTTTTTTTCGCTGATAAATTTTGTGCGCAGTTTTTTTTCGTAGATTTTTTTTTGTGTACTATTTTTTTTGCGGATGAATTTTGTGCACTATTTTTTTTCGCGGATTTTTTTTGGTGAGTTTTTTTGTGCATTATTTTTTTTCGTGGATGAATTTTGTGCACTATTTTTTTCGCAGATTTTTTTTGTGCACTATTTTTTACACGGATGAATTTTGTGCAAAATTATTTTTTGCGAATTTTTTTTGTGCACTATTTTTTTTTCGCGGCTGAATTTTGTGCAAATTTTTTTCGAAGATTTTTTTTGGGCACTACTTTTAAGCGAATTTTTTTTGTGCAGTATTTTTTCGCAGATAAATTTTGTGCACTAATTTTTTTCTTGATTTTTATTTGCGCATTTTTTTTTTCGCGGATTTTTTTTTTGCACTATTTTATTTCGCAGATTTTTTGGGGGGCCCATTTTTTTCGCGAATGAATTTTGTGCACTATTTTTTTCGCTAATTTTTTTTTGTGCATTATTTTTTTCGCGCATTTTTTTTTGCACTATTTTTTTCGTAGATTTTTTTTCGTGAATGTTTTTTTTTGCGGATTTTTTTGTGCACTATTTTTCTTAACGAATTTTTTTTTGTGCATACATTTTTTTCGCGGATTTTTTTTTGTGCACTATTTTTTTCGTGGATTTTTTGTGCACTATTTTTTCTTCGCCCATGAATTTTGTGCACTATTTTTTCTCGCGAAGTTTTTTTTGTGCACAATTTTTTGGGGCGGATTTTTTCTGTGCATTATTTTTATGGGGACTTTTTTGGTGCACTATTTTATTTTCCGCTGATTTTTCTTGTGCAATATTTTTTCGCGGAATTTTTTTTGCACTATTTTTTTTCGCAGATTTTTTTTGTGAATTTTTTTTTTTTGGCGGAGTTTTTTTGTGCACTATTTGTTAGCGGACATTATTTTGTGCACACATTTTTTTCGCGGATTTTTTAATGTGCCTGATTTTTTTACGCAGATTTTTTTGTGCACTATTTTTTTCAGCGGATTTTTTTTGTGCAAATATTTTTTCGTAGATTTTTTTGTCTACAATTTTTTCCGCGGATGAATTTTGTGCGCAATTTTTTTTCGTAGAATTTTTTTGTGTACTATTTTTTTTGCAGATGAATTTTGTGCACTATTTTTTTTCGCGGATTTTTTTTGGTGGGTTTTTTTGTGCGCTATTTTTTTTCGCTGATAAATTTTGTGCGCAGTTTTTTTTCGTAGATTTTTTTTTGTGTACTATTTTTTTTGCGGATGAATTTTGTGCACTATTTTTTTTCGCGGATTTTTTTTGGTGAGTTTTTTTGTGCATTATTTTTTTTCGTGGATGAATTTTGTGCACTATTTTTTTCGCAGATTTTTTTTGTGCACTATTTTTTACACGGATGAATTTTGTGCAAAATTATTTTTTGCGAATTTTTTTTGTGCACTATTTTTTTTTCGCGGCTGAATTTTGTGCAAATTTTTTTCGAAGATTTTTTTTGGGCACTACTTTTAAGCGAATTTTTTTTGTGCAGTATTTTTTCGCAGATAAATTTTGTGCACTAATTTTTTTCTTGATTTTTATTTGCGCATTTTTTTTTTCGCGGATTTTTTTTTTGCACTATTTTATTTCGCAGATTTTTTGGGGGGCCCATTTTTTTCGCGAATGAATTTTGTGCACTATTTTTTTCGCTAATTTTTTTTTGTGCATTATTTTTTTCGCGCATTTTTTTTTTGCACTATTTTTTTCGTAGATTTTTTTTCGTGAATGTTTTTTTTTGCGGATTTTTTTGTGCACTATTTTTCTTAACGAATTTTTTTTCGTGCATACATTTTTTTCGCGGATTTTTTTTTGTGCACTATTTTTTTCGTGGATTTTTTGTGCACTATTTTTTCTTCGCCCATGAATTTTGTGCACTATTTTTTCTCGCGAAGTTTTTTTTGTGCACAATTTTTTGGGGCGGATTTTTTCTGTGCATTATTTTTATGGGGACTTTTTTGGTGCACTATTTTATTTTCCGCTGATTTTTCTTGTGCAATATTTTTTCGCGGAATTTTTTTTGCACTATTTTTTTTCGCAGATTTTTTTTGTGAATTTTTTTTTTTGGCGGAGTTTTTTTGTGCACTATTTGTTAGCGGACATTATTTTGTGCACACATTTTTTTCGCGGATTTTTTAATGTGCCTGATTTTTTTACGCAGATTTTTTTGTGCACTATTTTTTTCAGCGGATTTTTTTTGTGCAAATATTTTTTCGTAGATTTTTTTGTCTACAATTTTTTCCGCGGATGAATTTTGTGCGCAATTTTTTTTCGTAGAATTTTTTTGTGTACTATTTTTTTTGCAGATGAATTTTGTGCACTATTTTTTTTCGCGGATTTTTTTTGGTGGGTTTTTTTGTGCGCTATTTTTTTTCGCTGATTAATTTTGTGCGCAGTTTTTTTTCGTAGATTTTTTTTGTGTACTATTTTTTTTGCGGATGAATTTTGTGCACTATTTTTTTTCGCGGATTTTTTTTGGTGAGTTTTTTTGTGCATTATTTTTTTTCGTGGATGAATTTTGTGCACTATTTTTTTCGCAGATTTTTTTTGTGCACTATTTTTTACACGGATGAATTTTGTGCAAAATTATTTTTTGCGAATTTTTTTTGTGCACTATTTTTTTTTCGCGGCTGAATTTTGTGCAAATTTTTTTCGAAGATTTTTTTTGGGCACTACTTTTAAGCGAATTTTTTTTGTGCAGTATTTTTTCGCAGATAAATTTTGTGCACTAATTTTTTTCTTGATTTTTATTTGCGCATTTTTTTTTTCGCGGATTTTTTTTTTGCACTATTTTATTTCGCAGATTTTTTGGGGGGCCCATTTTTTTCGCGAATGAATTTTGTGCACTATTTTTTTCGCTAATTTTTTTTTGTGCATTATTTTTTTCGCGCATTTTTTTTTTGCACTATTTTTTTCGTAGATTTTTTTTCGTGAATGTTTTTTTTTGCGGATTTTTTTGTGCACTATTTTTCTTAACGAATTTTTTTTTGTGCATACATTTTTTTCGCGGATTTTTTTTTGTGCACTATTTTTTTCGTGGATTTTTTGTGCACTATTTTTTCTTCGCCCATGAATTTTGTGCACTATTTTTTCTCGCGAAGTTTTTTTTGTGCACAATTTTTTGGGGCGGATTTTTTCTGTGCATTATTTTTATGGGGACTTTTTTGGTGCACTATTTTATTTTCCGCTGATTTTTCTTGTGCTATATTTTTTCGCGGAATTTTTTTTGCACTATTTTTTTTTCGCAGATTTTTTTTTTTTGGCGGAGTTTTTTTGTGCACTATTTTTTAGCGGACATTATTTTGTGCACACATTTTTTTCGCGGATTTTTTTGTGCACTTTTTTTTTTCGTGAATTTTTTTGTCTACAATTTTTTTGGCGGATGAATTTTTTGCGCAATTTTTTTTCGTAGATTTTTTTTTGTGTACTATTTTTTTTGCGGATTAATTTTGTGCATTATTTTTTTCGAGGATTTTTTTTGGTGGGTTTTTTTGTGCACTATTTTTTCGCTGATAAATTTTGTGCGCAATTTTTTTTCGTAGATTTTTTTTTGTGTACTATTTTTTTTGTGAATGAATTTTGTGCACTATTTTTTTTCACGGATTTTTTTTGGTGAGTTTTTTTGTGCACTATTTTTTTCGTAGATTTTCTTTCGTGAATGTTTTTTTTGCGGATTTTTTTGTGCACTATTTTTCTTAACGAATTTTTTTTTTGTGCATACACTTTTTTCGCGGATTTTTTTTTGTGCATGATTTTTTTACGCGGATTTTTTGTGCACTAATTTTTATAGCGGATTTTTTTTTTGTGCACTATTTTTTTCGTGGATTTTTTGTGCACTATTTTTTCTTCGCCCATGAATTTTGTGCACTATTTTTTCTCGCGAATTTTTTTTTGTGCACAATTTTTTGGGGCGGATTTTTTCTGTGCATTATTTTTATGTGGACTTTTTTGGTGCACTATTTTATTTTCCGCTGATTTTTTTTGTGCAATATTTTTTCGCGGAATTTTTTTTGCACTATTTTTTTTCGCAGATTTTTTTTTTTTGGCGGAGTTTTTTTGTGCACTATTTTTTAGCGGACAATATTTTGTGCACACATTTTTTTCGCGGATTTTTTATTGTGCATGATTCTTTTACGCGTATTTTTTTGTGCACTATTTTTTCAGCGGATTTTTTTGTGCACTATTTTTTTTCGTGAATTTTTTTGTCTACAATTTTTTTAGCGGATGAATTTTTTGCGTAATTTTTTTTCGTAGATTTTTTTTGTGTACTATTTTTTTTGCGGATGAATTTTGTGCACTATTTTTTTCGCTAATTTTTTTTGTGCACTATTTTTTTCGCGCATTTTTTTTTTGCACTATTTTTTTCTTAGATTTTTTTTCGTGAATGTTTTTTTTTGCAGATTTTTTTATGCACTATTTTTCTTAACGGATTTTTTTTTGTGCACACTTTTTTTCTTGCGAATTTTTTTTTGTGCATAATTTTTTTACGCGGATTTTTTGTGCACTAATTTTTATAGCGGATTTTTTTTTGTGCACTATTTTTTTCGTGGATTTTTTGTGCACTATTTTTTCTTCGCCCATGAATTTTGTGCACTATTTTTTCTCGCGAATTTTTTTTTGTGCACAATTTTTTGGGGCGGATTTTTTCTGTGCATTATTTTTTATGGGGACTTTTTTTGTGCACTATTTTATTTTCCGCTGATATTTTTTGTGCACTATTTTTTCGCGGAATTTTTTTGCACTTTTTTTTTTCGCAGATTTTTTTTGTGAATTTTTTTTTTTTGGCGGAGTTTTTTTGTGCACTATTTGTTAGCGGACATTATTTTGTGCACACATTTTTTTCGCGGATTTCTTAATGTGCCTGATTTTTTTACGCAGATTTTTTTGTGCACTATTTTTTTCAGCGGATTTTTTTTGTGCAAATATTTTTTCGTAGATTTTTTTGTCTACAATTTTTTTCGCGGATGAATTTTGTGCGCAATTTTTTTTCGTAGAATTTTTTTGTGTACTATTTTTTTTGCAGATGAATTTTGTGCACAATTTTTTTTCGCGGATTTTTTTTGGTGGGTTTTTTTGTGCGCTATTTTTTTTCGCTGATAAATTTTGTGCGCAGTTTTTTTTCGTAGATTTTTTTTTGTGTACTATTTTTTTTGCGGATGAATTTTGTGCACTATTTTTTTTCGCGGATTTTTTTTGGTGAGTTTTTTTGTGCATTATTTTTTTTCGTGGATGAATTTTGTGCACTATTTTTTTCGCAGATTTTTTTTGTGCACTATTTTTTACACGGATGAATTTTGTGCAAAATTATTTTTTGCGAATTTTTTTTGTGCACTATTTTTTTTTCGCGGCTGAATTTTGTGCAAATTTTTTTCGAAGATTTTTTTTGGGCACTACTTTTAAGCGAATTTTTTTTGTGCAGTATTTTTTCGCAGATAAATTTTGTGCACTAATTTTTTTCTTGATTTTTATTTGCGCATTTTTTTTTCGCGGATTTTTTTTTTGCACTATTTTATTTCGCAGATTTTTTGGGGGGCCCATTTTTTTCGCGAATGAATTTTGTGCACTATTTTTTTCGCTAATTTTTTTTTGTGCATTATTTTTTTCGCGCATTTTTTTTTTGCACTATTTTTTTCGTAGATTTTTTTTCGTGAATGTTTTTTTTTGCGGATTTTTTTGTGCACTATTTTTCTTAACGAATTTTTTTTTGTGCACTATTTTTTTCGTGGATTTTTTGTGCACTATTTTTTCTTCGCCCATGAATTTTGTGCACTATTTTTTCTCGCGAATTATTTTTTGTGCACAATTTTTTGGGGCGGATTTTTTCTGTGCATTATTTTTATGGGGACTTTTTTGGTGCACTATTTTATTTTCCGCTGATTTTTTTTGTGCAATATTTTTTCGCGGAATTTTTTTTGCACTATTTTTTTTCGCACATTTTTTTTTTTGGCGGAGTTTTTTTGTGCACTATTTTTTAGCGGACATTATTTTGTGCACACATTTTTTTCGCGGATTTTTTATTGTGCATGATTCTTTTACGCGTATTTTTTTGTGCACTATTTTTTCAGCGGATTTTTTTGTGCACTATTTTTTTTCGTGAATTTTTTTGTCTACAATTTTTTTGGCGGATGAATTTTTTGCGCAATTTTTTTTCGTAGATTTTTTTTGTGTACTATTTTTTTTGCGGATGAATTTTGTGCACTATTTTTTTCGCGGATTTTTTTTGGTGGGTTTTTTTGTGCACTATTTTTTTTCGCTGATAAATTTTGTGCGCAATTTTTTTTCGTAGATTTTTTTTTGTGTACTATTTTTTTTGTGAATGAATTTTGTGCACTATTTTTTTTCGTGTATGCATTTTGTGCACTATTTTTTTAGCAGATTTTTTTTGTGCACTATTTTTTTCGCGGATGAATTTTGTGCAAAATTATTTTTTGCAGATTTTTTTGCACTATTTTATTTTGCAGATTTTTTGGGGGGCTTATTTTTTTTCGCGGATGAATTTTGTGCACTATTTTTTTCGCTAATTTTTTTTTGTGCACTATTTTTTTGGCGCATTTTTTTTTTGCACAATTTTTTTCTTAGATTTTTTTTCGTGAATTTTTTTTTTGCAGATTTTTTTATGCACTATTTTTCTTAACGGATTTTTTTTTGTGCACACTTTTTTTCTCGCGAATTTTTTTTTGTGCATAATTTTTTTACGCGGATTTTTTGTGCACTAATTTTTATAGCGGATTTTTTTTTGTGCACTATTTTTTTCGTGGATTTTTTGTGCACTATTTTTTCTTCGCCCATGAATTTTGTGCACTATTTTTTCTCGCGAATTTTTTTTTGTGCACAATTTTTTAGGGCGGATTTTTTCTGTGCATAATTTTTTATGGGGACTTTTTTTGTGCACTATTTTATTTTCCGCTGACTTTTTTTGTGCACTATTTTTTTTCGCAGATTTTTTTTGTGAATTTTTTTTTTTTGGCGGAGTTTTTTTGTGCACTATTTGTTAGCGGACATTATTTTGTGCACACATTTTTTTCGCGGATTTTTTATTGTGAATGATTTTTTTACGCAGATTTTTTTTTGTGCACTATTTTTTTCGTGGATTTTTTGTGCACTATTTTTTCTTCGCCCATGAATTTTGTGCACTATTTTTTCTCGCGAATTTTTTTTTGTGCACAATTTTTTGGGGCGGATTTTTTCTGTGCACTATTTTTATGGGGACTTTTTTGGTGCACTATTTTATTTTCCGCTGATTTTTTTTGTGCAATATTTTTTCGCGGAATTTTTTTTGCACTATTTTTTTTCGCAGATTTTTTTTTTTTGGCGGAGTTTTCTTGTGCACTATTTTTTAGCGGACATTATTTTGTGCACACATTTTTTTCGCGGATTTTTTATTGTGCATGATTCTTTTACGCAGATTTTTTTGTGCACTATTTTTTCAGCGGATTTTTTTGTGCACTATTTTTTTTCGTGAATTTTTTTGTCTACAATTTTTTTGGCGGATGAATTTCTTGCGCAATTTTTTTTCGTAGATTTTTTTTTGTGTACTATTTTTTTTGCGGATGAATTTTGTGCATTATTTTTTTCGCGGATTTTTTTTGGTGGGTTTTTTTGTGCACTATTTTTTTTCGCTGATAAATTTTGTGCGCAATTTTTTTTCGTAGATTTTTTTTTGTGTACTATTTTTTTTGTGAATGAATTTTGTGCACTATTTTTTTTCGTGTATGAATTTTGTGCACTATTTTTTTAGCAGATTTTTTTTGTGCACTATTTTTTTCGCGGATGAATTTTGTGCAAAATTATTTTTTGCAGATTTTTTTGCACTATTTTATTTTGCAGATTTTTTGGGGGGCTTATTTTTTTTCGCGGATGAATTTTGTGCACTATTTTTTTCGCTAATTTTTTTTTGTGCACTATTTTTTTCGCGCATTTTTTTTTTGCACAATTTTTTTCTTAGATTTTTTTTCGTGAATGTTTTTTTTTGCAGATTTTTTTATGCACTATTTTTCTTAACGGATTTTTTTTTGTGCACACTTTTTTTCTCGCGAATTTTTTTTTGTGCATAATTTTTTTACGCGGATTTTTTGTGCACTAATTTTTATAGCGGATTTTTTTTTGTGCACTATTTTTTTCGTGGATTTTTTGTGCACTATTTTTTCTTCGCCCATGAATTTTGTGCACTATTTTTTCTCGCGAATTTTTTTTTGTGCACAATTTTTTAGGGCGGATTTTTTCTGTGCATAATTTTTTATGGGGACTTTTTTTGTGCACTATTTTATTTTCCGCTGACTTTTTTTGTGCACTATTTTTTTTCGCAGATTTTTTTTGTGAATTTTTTTTTTTTGGCGGAGTTTTTTTGTGCACTATTTGTTAGCGGACATTATTTTGTGCACACATTTTTTTCGCGGATTTTTTATTGTGAATGATTTTTTTACGCAGATTTTTTTTTGTGCACTATTTTTTTCGTGGATTTTTTGTGCACTATTTTTTCTTCGCCCATGAATTTTGTGCACTATTTTTTCTCGCGAATTTTTTTTTGTGCACAATTTTTTGGGGCGGATTTTTTCTGTGCACTATTTTTATGGGGACTTTTTTGGTGCACTATTTTATTTTCCGCTGATTTTTTTTGTGCAATATTTTTTCGCGGAATTTTTTTTGCACTATTTTTTTTCGCAGATTTTTTTTTTTTGGCGGAGTTTTCTTGTGCACTATTTTTTAGCGGACATTATTTTGTGCACACATTTTTTTCGCGGATTTTTTATTGTGCATGATTCTTTTACGCAGATTTTTTTGTGCACTATTTTTTCAGCGGATTTTTTTGTGCACTATTTTTTTTCGTGAATTTTTTTGTCTACAATTTTTTTGGCGGATGAATTTCTTGCGCAATTTTTTTTCGTAGATTTTTTTTTGTGTACTATTTTTTTTGCGGATGAATTTTGTGCATTATTTTTTTCGCGGATTTTTTTTGGTGGGTTTTTTTGTGCACTATTTTTTTTCGCTGATAAATTTTGTGCGCAATTTTTTTTCGTAGATTTTTTTTTGTGTACTATTTTTTTTGTGAATGAATTTTGTGCACTATTTTTTTTCGTGTATGAATTTTGTGCACTATTTTTTTAGCAGATTTTTTTTGTGCACTATTTTTTTCGCGGATGAATTTTGTGCAAAATTATTTTTTGCAGATTTTTTTGCACTATTTTATTTTGCAGATTTTTTGGGGGGCTTATTTTTTTTCGCGGATGAATTTTGTGCACTATTTTTTTCGCTAATTTTTTTTTGTGCACTATTTTTTTCGCGTATTTTTTTTTTGCACAATTTTTTTCTTAGATTTTTTTTCGTGAATGTTTTTTTTTGCAGATTTTTTTATGCACTTTTTTTCTTAACGGATTTTTTTTTGTGCACACTTTTTTTCTCGCGAATTTTTTTTTGTGCATAATTTTTTTACGCGGATTTTTTGTGCACTAATTTTTATAGCGGATTTTTTTTTGTGCACTATTTTTTCGTGGATTTTTTGTGCACTATTTTTTCTTCGCCCATGAATTTTGTGCACTATTTTTTCTCGCGAATTTTTTTTTGTGCATAATTTTTTAGGGCGGATTTTTTCTGTGCATAATTTTTTATGGGGACTTTTTTTGTGCACTATTTTATTTTCCGCTGACTTTTTTTTTGCACTATTTTTTTCGCAGATTTTTTTTGTGAATTTTTTTTTTTTGGCGGAGTTTTTTTGTGCACTATTTGTTAGCGGACATTATTTTGTGCACACATTTTTTTCGCGGATTTTTTATTGTGCATGATTTTTTTACGCAGATTTTTTTGTGCACTATTTTTTTCAGCGGATTTTTTTTGTGCAAATATTTTTTCGAAGATTTTTTTTTGTGTACTATTTTTTTTGCGGATGAATTTTGTGCACTATTTTTTTTCGCGGATTTTTCTTGGTGAGTTTTTTTGTGCATTATTTTTTTTCGTGGATGAATTTTGTGCACTATTTTTTTCGCAGATTTTTTTTGTGCACTATTTTTTACACGGATGAATTTTGTGCAAAATTATTTTTTGCGAATTTTTTTTGTGCACTATTTTTTTTTCGCGGCTGAATTTTGTGCAAATTTTTTTCGAAGATTTTTTTTGGGCACTACTTTTAAGCGAATTTTTTTTGTGCAGTATTTTTTCGCAGATAAATTTTGTGCACTAATTTTTTTCTTGATTTTTATTTGCGCATTTTTTTTTTCGCGGATTTTTTTTTTGCACTATTTTATTTCGCAGATTTTTTGGGGGGCCCATTTTTTTCGCGAATGAATTTTGTGCACTATTTTTTTCGCTAATTTTTTTTTGTGCATTATTTTTTTCGCGCATTTTTTTTTTGCACTATTTTTTTCGTAGATTTTTTTTCGTGAATGTTTTTTTTTGCGGATTTTTTTGTGCACTATTTTTCTTAACGAATTTTTTTTCGTGCATACATTTTTTTCGCGGATTTTTTTTTGTGCACTATTTTTTTCGTGGATTTTTTGTGCACTATTTTTTCTTCGCCCATGAATTTTGTGCACTATTTTTTCTCGCGAAGTTTTTTTTGTGCACAATTTTTTGGGGCGGATTTTTTCTGTGCATTATTTTTATGGGGACTTTTTTGGTGCACTATTTTATTTTCCGCTGATTTTTCTTGTGCAATATTTTTTTGCGGAATTTTTTTTGCACTATTTTTTTTCGCAGATTTTTTTTGTGAATTTTTTTTTTTGGCGGAGTTTTTTTGTGCACTATTTGTTAGCGGACATTATTTTGTGCACACATTTTTTTCGCGGATTTTTTAATGTGCCTGATTTTTTTACGCAGATTTTTTTGTGCACTATTTTTTTCAGCGGATTTTTTTTGTGCAAATATTTTTTCGTAGATTTTTTTGTCTACAATTTTTTCCGCGGATGAATTTTGTGCGCAATTTTTTTTCGTAGAATTTTTTTGTGTACTATTTTTTTTGCAGATGAATTTTGTGCACTATTTTTTTTCGCGGATTTTTTTTGGTGGGTTTTTTTGTGCGCTATTTTTTTTCGCTGATAAATTTTGTGCGCAGTTTTTTTTCGTAGATTTTTTTTTGTGTACTATTTTTTTTGCGGATGAATTTTGTGCACTATTTTTTTTCGCGGATTTTTTTTGGTGAGTTTTTTTGTGCATTATTTTTTTTCGTGGATGAATTTTGTGCACTATTTTTTTCGCAGATTTTTTTTGTGCACTATTTTTTTCGCTAATTTTTTTTTGTGCACTATTTTTTTCGCGCATTTTTTTTTTGCACAATTTTTTTCTTAGATTTTTTTTCGTGAATGTTTTTTTTTGCAGATTTTTTTATGCACTTTTTTTCTTAACGGATTTTTTTTTGTGCACACTTTTTTTCTCGCGAATTTTTTTTTGTGCATAATTTTTTTACGCGGATTTTTTGTGCACTAATTTTTATAGCGGATTTTTTTTTGTGCACTATTTTTTCGTGGATTTTTTGTGCACTATTTTTTCTTCGCCCATGAATTTTGTGCACTATTTTTTCTCGCGAATTTTTTTTTGTGCATAATTTTTTGGGGCGGATTTTTTCTGTGCATAATTTTTTATGGGGACTTTTTTTGTGCACTATTTTATTTTCCGCTGACTTTTTTTTTGCACTATTTTTTTTCGCAGATTTTTTTTGTGAATTTTTTTTTTTTGGCGGAGTTTTTTTGTGCACTATTTGTTAGCGGACATTATTTTGTGCACACATTTTTTTCGCGGATTTTTTATTGTGCATGATTTTTTTACGCAGATTTTTTTGTGCACAATTTTTTTCAGCGGATTTTTTTTGTGCAAATATTTTTTCGAAGATTTTTTTGTCTACAATTTTTTTCGCGGATGAATTTTGTGCGCAATTTTTTTTCGTAAAATTTTTTTGTGTACTATTTTTTTTGCAGATGAATTTTGTGCACTATTTTTTTTCGCGGATTTTTTTTGGTGGGTTTTTTTGTGCACTATTTTTTTTCGCTGATAAATTTTGTGCGCAGTTTTTTTTCGTAGATTTTTTTTTGTGTACTATTTTTTTTGCGGATGAATTTTGTGCACTATTTTTTTTCGCGGATTTTTCTTGGTGAGTTTTTTTGTGCATTATTTTTTTTCGTGGATTTTTTGTGCACTATTTTTTCTTCGCCCATGAATTTTGTGCACTATTTTTTCTCGCGAATTTTTTTTTGTGCACAATTTTTCGGGGCGGATTTTTTCTGTGCATAATTTTTTATGGGGACTTTTTTTGTGCACTATTTTATTTTCCGCTGACTTTTTTTTTGCACTATTTTTTTTCGCAGATTTTTTTTGTGAATTTTTTTTTTTTGGCGGAGTTTTTTTGTGCACTATTTGTTAGCGGACATTATTTTGTGCACACATTTTTTTCGCGGATTTTTTATTGTGCACTATTTTTTTCACGGATGAATTTTGTGCAAAATTATTTTTTGCGAATTTTTTTTGTGCACTATTTTTTTTTCGCGGCTGAATTTTGTGCAAATTTTTTTCGAAGATTTTTTTTGGGCACTACTTTTAAGCGAATTTTTTTTGTGCAGTATTTTTTCGCAGATAAATTTTTTGCACTAATTTTTTTCTTGATTTTTATTTGCGCATTTTTTTTTCGCGGATTTTTTTTTTGCACTATTTTTTTTTGCAGATTTTTTGGGGGGCCCATTTTTTTCGCGAATGAATTTTGTGCACTATTTTTTTCACTAATTTTTTTTTGTGCATTATTTTTTTCGCGCATTTTTTTTTTGCACTATTTTTTTGGTAGATTTTTTTTCGTGAATGTTTTTTTTTTGCGGATTTTTTTGTGCACTATTTTTCTTAACGAATTTTTTTTTGTGCACTATTTTTTTCGCGCATTTTTTTTTTGCACTTTTTTTTTCTTAGATTTTTTTTCGTGAATGTTTTTTTTTGCAGATTTTTTATGCACTATTTTTCTTAACGGATTTTTTTTTTGTGCACACTTTTTTTCTCGCGAATTTTTTTTTGTGCATAATTTTTTTACGCGGATTTTTTGTGCACTAATTTTTATAGCGGATTTTTTTTGTGCACTATTTTTTTCGTGGATTTTTTGTGCACTATTTTTTCTTCGCCCATGAATTTTGTGCACTATTTTTTCTCGCGAATTTTTTTTTGTGCACAATTTTTTGAGGCGGATTTTTTCTGTGCATTATTTTTTATGGGGACTTTTTTTGTGCACGATTTTATTTTCCGCTGATTTTTTTTGTGCACTATTTTTTCGCGGAATTTTTTTTGCACTATTTTTTTTCGCAGATTTTTTTGGTGAATTTTTTTTTTTTGGCGGAGTTTTTTTGTGCACTATTTGCTAGCGGACATTATTTTGTGCACACATTTTTTTCGCGGATTTTTTATTGTGCATGATTTTTTTACGCAGATTTTTTTGTGCACTATTTTTTTCAGCGGATTTTTTTTGTGCAAATATTTTTTCGTAGATTTTTTTGTCTACAATTTTTTTCGCGGATGAATTTTGTGCGCAATTTTTTTTCGTAGAATTTTTTTGTGTACTATTTTTTTTGCAGATGAATTTTGTGCACTATTTTTTTTCGCGGATTTTTTTTGGTGGGTTTTTTTGTGCACTATTTTTTTTCGCTAATTTTTTTTTGTGCACTATTTTTTTCGCGCATTTTTTTGGGGGGATTATTTTTTTCGTAGATTCTTTTCTCTGAATGTTTTTTTTTTGCGGATATTTTTGTGCACTATTTTTCTTAACGGATTTTTTTTTGTGCACACTTTTTTTCTCGCGAATTTTTTTTTGTGCATAATTTTTTTACGCGGATTTTTTGTGCACTAATTTTTATAGCGGATTTTTTTTTGTGCACTATTTTTTTCGTGGATTTTTTGTGCACTATTTTTTCTTCGCCCATGAATTTTGTGCACTATTTTTTCTCGCGAATTTTTTTTTGTGCACAATTTTTTGGGGCGGATTTTTTCTGTGCATTATTTTTTATGGGGACTTTTTTTGTGCACGATTTTATTTTCCGCTGATTTTTTTTGTGCACTATTTTTTCGCGGAATTTTTTTTGCACTATTTTTTTTCGCAGATTTTTTTTGTGAATTTTTTTTTTTTGGCGGAGTTTTTTGTGCACTATTTGCTAGCGGACATTATTTTGTGCACACATTTTTTTCGCGGATTTTTTAATGTGCATGATTTTTTTACGCAGATTTTTTTGTGCACTATTTTTTTCAGCGGATTTTTTTTGTGCAAATATTTTTTCGTAGATTTTTTTGTCTACAATTTTTTTCGCGGATGAATTTTGTGCGCAATTTTTTTTCGTAGAATTTTTTTGTGTACTATTTTTTTTGCAGATGAATTTTGTGCACTATTTTTTTTCGCGGATTTTTTTTGGTGGGTTTTTTTGTGCACTATTTTTTTTCGCTAATTTTTTTTTGTGCACTATTTTTTTCGCGCATTTTTTTGGGGGGATGATTTTTTTCGTAGATTTTTTTCTCTGAATGTTTTTTTTTTGCGGATATTTTTGTGCACTATTTTTCTTGACGGATTTTTTTTTGTGCACACATTTTTTTCGCGGATTTTTTTTTGTGCATGATTTTTCAACGCGGATTTTTTGTGCACTAATTTTTATAGCGGATTTTTTTTGTGCATTATTTTTTTCGTGGATTTTTTTGTGCACTATTTTTTCTTCGCCCATGAATTTTGTGCACTATTTTTTCTCGCGAATTTTTTTTGTGCACAATTTTTTGGGGCGGATTTTTTCTGTGCATTATTTTTATGGGGACTTTTTTTGTGCACTATTTTATTTTCCGCTGATTTTTTTTGTGCACTATTTTTTCGCGAAATTTTTTTTGCACTATTTTTTTTCGCAGATTTTTTTTTGTGAATTTTTTTTTTTGCGGAGTTTTTTTGTGCACTATTTTTTAGCGGACATTATTTTGTGCACACATTTTTTTCGCGGATTTTTTATTGTGCATGATTCTTTTACGCAGATTTTTTTGTGCACTTTTTTTTCAGCGGATTTTTTTTTGCACTATTTTTTTTCGTGAATTTTTTTGTCTACAATTTTTTTCGCGGATGAATTTTTTGCGCAATTTTTTTTCGTAGATTTTTTTTTGTGTATTATTTTTTTTGAGGATGAATTTTGTGCATTATTTTTTTCGCGGATTTTTTTTGGTGCGTTTTTTTGTGCACTATTTTTTTTCGCTGATAAATTTTGTGCGCAGTTTTTTTTCGTAGATTTTTTTTTGTGTACTATTTTTTTTGTGAATGAATTTTGTGCACTATTTTTTTTCGCGGATTTTTTTTGGTGAGTTTTTTGTGCACTATTTTTTTTCGTGGATGAATTTTGTGCACTATTTTTTTAGCAGATTTTTTTTGGTGGGTTTTTTTGTGCACTATTTTTTTTCGCTGATAAATTTTGTGCGCAGTTTTTTTTCGTAGATTTTTTTTTGTGTACTATTTTTTTTGTGAATGAATTTTGTGCACTATTTTTTTTCGCGGATTTTTTTTAGTGAGTTTTTTTGTGCACTATTTTTTTTCGTGGATGAATTTTGTGCACTATTTTTTCAGCAGATTTTTTTTGTGCACTATTTTTTTCGCGGATGAATTTTGTGCAAAATTATTTTTTGCGGATTTTTTTGCACTATTTTATTTTGCAGATTTTTTGGGGGGCTTATTTTTTTTCGCGGATGATTTTTCTGCACTATTTTTTTTGGCTAATTTTTTTTTGTGCACTATTTTTTTCGCGCATTTTTTTGGGGATTATTTTTTTCATAGATTTTTTTCCCTGAATGTTTTTTTTTGTGCATGATTTTTGTACGCGGATTTTTTGTGCACTAATTTTTATAGGGGATTTTTTTGTGCATTATTTTTTTCGTGGATTTTTTTGTGCACTATTTTTTCTTCGCCCATGAATTTTGTGCACTATTTTTTCTCGCAAATTTTTTTTTGTGCACAATTTTTTGGGGCGGATTTTTTCTGTGCATTATTTTTGATGGGGACTTTTTTTGTGCACTATTTTTTTTCCGCTGATTTTTATTTGTGCACTATTTTTCGTGGAATTTTTTTTGCACTATTTTTTGCGCAGATTTTTTTTTGTGCACTATTTTAAGTGTCAAGTGTCAAGTGTCAAGTGTCAAGTGTCAAGTGTCACATGTCGAGTGTCAAGTGTCAAGTGTCAAGTGTCAAGTGTCAAGTGTCACGTGTCACGTGTCACGTGTCACGTGTCACGTGTCAAGTGTCAAGTGTCAAGTGTCAAGTGTCAAGTGTCAAGTGTCAAGTGTCACGTGTCACGTGTCACGTGTCAAGTGTCAAGTGTCAAGTGTCAAGTGTCAAGTGTCAAGTGTCAAGTGTCACGTGTCACGTGTCACGTGTCAAGTGTCAAGTTTCAAGTGTCGAGTGTCGAGTGTTGTGTGTTGAGTGTCAAGTGTCAAGTGTCAAGTGTCAAGTGTCAAGTGTCAAGTGTCCAGTGTCAAGTGTCAAGTGTCAAGTGTCAAGTGTCACGTGTCACATGTCACGTGTCACATGTCACATGTCACGTGTCAAGTGTCACGTGTCCAGTGTCAAGTGTCAAGTGTCAAGTGTCACGTGTCAAGTGTCACGTGTAAAGTGTCAAGTGTCAAGTGTCAAGTGTCACGTGTCACGTGTCAAGTGTCACGTGTCAAGTGTCAAGTGTCAAGTGTCAAGTGTCAAGTTTCATGTGTCAAGTGTCAAGTGTCACGTGTCACGTGTCACGTGTCACGTGTCACGTGTCAAGTGTCAAGTGTCAAGTGTCAAGTGTCAAGTGTCAAGTGTCGAGTGTCGAGTGTCGAGTATCCAGTGTCGAGTGTCGAATGTCAAGTGTCAAGTGTCAAGTGTCGAATGTCAAGTGTCAAGTGTCACGTGTCAAGTGTCAAGTGTCACGTGTCAAGTGTCAAGTGTCAAGTCTCAAGTGTCAAGTGGCAAGTGGCACGTGTCACGTGTCAAGTGTCAAGTGTCAAGTGTCAAGTGTCAAGTGTCAAGTGTCATGTGTCACGTGTCAAGTGTCACGTGTCAAGTGTCAAGTGTCAAGTGTCGAGTGTTAAGTGTCAAGTGTCAAGTGTCAAGTGTCAAATGTCAAGTATCAAGTATCAAGTGTCACGTGTCACGTGTCACGTGTCAAGTGTCACGTGTCAAGTGTCAAGTGTCAAGTGTCAAGTGTCAAGTGTCAAGTGTTAAGTGTCAAGTGTCAAGTGTCAAGTGTCAAATGTCAAGTATCAAGTGTCAAGTGTCAAGTGTCACGTGTCAAGTGTCAAGTGTCAAGTGTCAAGTGTCAAGTGTCAAGTGTCGAGTGTCGAGTGTCACGGCTCGAGTGTCACGTGTCACGTGTCACGTGTCAAGTGTCAAGTGTCAAGTGTCAAGTGTCAAGTGTCAAGTGTCAAGTGTCAAGTGTCAAGTGTCAAGTGTCAAGTGTCACGTGTCACGTGTCAAGTGTCAAGTGTCACGTGTCAAGTGTCAAGTGTCACGTGTCACGTGTCAAGTGTCACGTGTCACGTGTCAAGTGTCACGTGTCACGTGTCAAGTGTCAAGTGTCAAGTGTCAAGTGTCAAGTGTCAAGTGTCAAGTGTCACGTGTCACGTGTCACGTGTCAAGTGTCAAGTGTCAAGTGTCAAGTGTCAAGTGTCACGTGTCAAGTGTCAAGTGTCACGTGTCACGTGTCAAGTGTTACGTGTCACGTGTCAAGTGTCAAGTGTCAAGTGTCACGTGTCACGTGTCACGTGTCAAGTGTCAAGTGTCAAGTGTCAAGTGTCAAGTGTCAATTGTCACGTGTCAAGTGTCAAGTGTCAAGTGTCACGTGTCACGTGTCACGTGTCAAGTGTCAAGTGTCACGTGTCAAGTGTCACGTGTCAAGTGTCAAGTGTCACGTGTCAAGTGTCAAGTGTCAAGTTTCAAGTGTCAAGTGTCAAGTGTCAAGTGTCACGTGTCAAGTGTCAAGTGTCAAGTGTCAAGTGGCACGTGTCAAGTGTCACGTGTCAAGTGTCACGTGTCACGTGTCAAGTGTCACGTGTCACGTGTCACGTGTCACGTGTCAAGTGTCACGTGTCAAGTGTCACGTGTCACGTGTCAAGTGTCAAGTGTCACGTGTCAAGTGTCAAGTGTCAAGTGTCAAGTGTCAAGTGTCAAGTGTCACGTGTCAAGTGTCACGTGTCACGTGTCAAGTGTCACGTGTCACGTGTCAAGTGTCACGTGTCAAGTGTCAAGTGTCAAGTGTCACGTGTCACGTGTCAAGTGTCAAGTGTCAAGTGTCAAGTGTCAAGTGTCAAGTGTCGAGTGTCAAGTGTCAAGTGTCACGTGTCAAGTGTCAAGTGTCAAGTGTCAAGTGTCAAGTGTCACGTGTCACGTGTCAAGTGTCAAGTGTCACGTGTCAAGTGTCAAGTGTCACGTGTCACGTGTCAAGTGTCAAGTGTCAAGTGTCAAGTGTCACGTGTCAAGTGTCAAGTGTCAAGTGTCAAGTGTCAAGTGTCAAGTGTCACGTGTCACGTGTCACGTGTCACGTGTCACGTGTCAAGTGTCAAGTGTCAAGTGTCAAGTGTCAAGTGTCAAGTGTCAAGTGTCACGTGTCACGTGTCAAGTGTCACGTGTCAAGTGTCAAGTGTCAAGTGTCAAGTGTCAAGTGTCAAGTGTCAAGTGTCAAGTGTCAAGTGTCAAGTGTCACGTGTCAAGTGTCAAGTGTCAAGTGTCAAGTGTCACGTGTCAAGTGTCAAGTGTCAAGTGTCAAGTGTCAAGTGTCAAGTGTCACGTGTCAAGTGTCAAGTGTCAAGTGTCAAGTGTCAAGTGTCGAGTGTCACGTGTCGAGTGTCAAGTGTCAAGTGTCAAGTGTTAAGTGTCAAGTGTCAAGTGTCAAGTGTCAAGTGTCAAGTGTCAAGTGTCAAGTGTCAAGTGTCAAGTGTCACGTGTCGAGTGTCACGTGTCACGTGTCAAGTGTCAAGTGTCAAGTGTCAAGTGTCAAGTGTCAAGTGTCAAGTGTCAAGTGTCAAGTGTCAAGTTTCAAGTGTCAAGTGTCAAGTGTCAAGTGTCAAGTGTCAAGTGTCAAGTGTCAAGTGTCAAGTGTCACGTGTCAAGTGTCATCAAGTGTCAAGTGTCAAGTGTCAAGTGTCACGTGTCACGTGTCACGTGTCACGTGTCACGTGTCACGTGTCACGTGTCAAGTGTCAAGTGTCAAGTGTCAAGTGTCAAGTGTCAAGTGTCACGTGTCACGTGTCACGTGTCAAGTGTCAAGTGTCAAGTGTCAAGTGTCAAGTTTCAAGTGTCAAGTGTCAAGTGTCAAGTGTCAAGTGTCAAGTGTCAAGTGTCAAGTGTCAAGTGTCACGTGTCAAGTGTCATCAAGTGTCAAGTGTCAAGTGTCAAGTGTCACGTGTCACGTGTCAAGTGTCACGTGTCAAGTGTCAAGTGTCAAGTGTCAAGTGTCAAGTGTCAAGTGTCAAGTGTCAAGTGTCAAGTGTCAAGTGTCACGTGTCAAGTGTCAAGTGTCAAGTGTCAAGTGTCACGTGTCAAGTGTCAAGTGTCAAGTGTCAAGTGTCAAGTGTCAAGTGTCACGTGTCAAGTGTCAAGTGTCAAGTGTCAAGTGTCAAGTGTCGAGTGTCACGTGTCGAGTGTCAAGTGTCAAGTGTCAAGTGTTAAGTGTCAAGTGTCAAGTGTCAAGTGTCAAGTGTCAAGTGTCAAGTGTCAAGTGTCAAGTGTCAAGTGTCACGTGTCGAGTGTCACGTGTCACGTGTCAAGTGTCAAGTGTCAAGTGTCAAGTGTCAAGTGTCAAGTGTCAAGTGTCAAGTGTCAAGTGTCAAGTTTCAAGTGTCAAGTGTCAAGTGTCAAGTGTCAAGTGTCAAGTGTCAAGTGTCAAGTGTCAAGTGTCACGTGTCAAGTGTCATCAAGTGTCAAGTGTCAAGTGTCAAGTGTCACGTGTCACGTGTCACGTGTCACGTGTCACGTGTCACGTGTCACGTGTCAAGTGTCAAGTGTCAAGTGTCAAGTGTCAAGTGTCAAGTGTCACGTGTCACGTGTCACGTGTCAAGTGTCAAGTGTCAAGTGTCAAGTGTCACGTGTCAAGTGTCAAGTGTCAAGTGTCAAGTGTCAAGTGTCAAGTGTCAAGTGTCAAGTGTCAAGTGTCACGTGCCACGTGTCAAGTGTCAAGTGTCAAGTGTCACGTGTCAAGTGTCAAGTGTCAAGTGTCACGTGTCAAGTGTCACGTGTCAAGTGTCAAGTGTCAAGTGTCAAGTGTCAAGTGTCAAGTGTCAAGTGTCACGTGTCAAGTGTCAAGTGTCACGTGTCAAGTGTCAAGTGTCAAGTGTCAAGTGTCAAGTGTCAAGTGTCAAGTGTCACGTGTCAAGTGTCACGTGTCACGTGTCAAGTGTCAAGTGTCAAGTGTCAAGTGTCAAGTGTCAAGTGTCAAATGTCAAGTGTCACGTGTCAAGTGTCAAGTGTCAAGTGTCAAGTGTCAAGTGTCAAGTGTCACGTGTCACGTGTGAAGTGTCAAGTGTCAAGTGTCAAGTGTCACGTGTCGAGTGTCACGTGTCACGTGTCACGTGTCAAGTGTCAAGTGTCAAGTGTCAAGTGTCAAGTGTCAAGTGTCGAGTGTCAAGTGTCAAGTGTCACGTGTCAAGTGTCAAGTGTCAAGTGTCAAGTGTCAAGTGTCACGTGTCACGTGTCAAGTGTCAAGTGTCACGTGTCAAGTGTCAAGTGTCACGTGTCACGTGTCAAGTGTCAAGTGTCAAGTGTCACGTGTCAAGTGTCAAGTGTCAAGTGTCAAGTGTCAAGTGTCAAGTGTCACGTGTCACGTGTCACGTGTCACGTGTCACGTGTCAAGTGTCAAGTGTCAAGTGTCAAGTGTCAAGTGTCAAGTGTCAAGTGTCAAGTGTCAAGTGTCACGTGTCACGTGTCAAGTGTCACGTGTCAAGTGTCAAGTGTCAAGTGTCAAGTGTCAAGTGTCAAGTGTCAAGTGTCAAGTGTCAAGTGTCAAGTGTCACGTGTCAAGTGTCAAGTGTCAAGTGTCAAGTGTCACGTGTCAAGTGTCAAGTGTCAAGTGTCAAGTGTCAAGTGTCAAGTGTCAAGTGTCACGTGTCAAGTGTCAAGTGTCAAGTGTCAAGTGTCAAGTGTCGAGTGTCACGTGTCGAGTGTCAAGTGTCAAGTGTCAAGTGTCAAGTGTCAAGTGTCAAGTGTCAAGTGTCAAGTGTCAAGTGTCAAGTGTCAAGTGTCAAGTGTCAAGTGTCACGTGTCGAGTGTCACGTGTCACGTGTCAAGTGTCAAGTGTCAAGTGTCAAGTGTCAAGTGTCAAGTGTCAAGTGTCAAGTGTCAAGTGTCAAGTTTCAAGTGTCAAGTGTCAAGTGTCAAGTGTCAAGTGTCAAGTGTCAAGTGTCAAGTGTCACGTGTCAAGTGTCATCAAGTGTCAAGTGTCAAGTGTCAAGTGTCACGTGTCACGTGTCACGTGTCACGTGTCACGTGTCACGTGTCACGTGTCAAGTGTCAAGTGTCAAGTGTCAAGTGTCAAGTGTCACGTGTCACGTGTCACGTGTCAAGTGTCAAGTGTCAAGTGTCAAGTGTCACGTGTCAAGTGTCAAGTGTCAAGTGTCAAGTGTCAAGTGTCAAGTGTCAAGTGTCAAGTGTCAAGTGTCACGTGCCACGTGTCAAGTGTCAAGTGTCAAGTGTCACGTGTCAAGTGTCAAGTGTCAAGTGTCACGTGTCAAGTGTCACGTGTCAAGTGTCAAGTGTCAAGTGTCAAGTGTCAAGTGTCAAGTGTCAAGTGTCACGTGTCAAGTGTCAAGTGTCACGTGTCAAGTGTCAAGTGTCAAGTGTCAAGTGTCAAGTGTCAAGTGTCAAGTGTCACGTGTCAAGTGTCACGTGTCACGTGTCAAGTGTCAAGTGTCAAGTGTCAAGTGTCAAGTGTCAAGTGTCAAATGTCAAGTGTCACGTGTCAAGTGTCAAGTGTCAAGTGTCAAGTGTCAAGTGTCAAGTGTCACGTGTCACGTGTGAAGTGTCAAGTGTCAAGTGTCAAGTGTCACGTGTCAAGTGTCACGTGTCACGTGTCACGTGTCACGTGTCAAGTGTCACGTGTCAAGTGTCAAGTGTCACGTGTCACGTGTCACGTGTCAAGTGTCAAGTGTCAAGTGTCAAGTGTCAAGTGTCAAGTGTCAAGTGTCAAGTGTCAAGTGTCAAGTGTCAAGTGTCAAGTGTCACGTGTCAAGTGTCAAGTGTCACGTGTCACGTGTCACGTGTCAAGTGTCAAGTTTCAAGTGTCGAGTGTCGAGTGTTGTGTGTTGAGTGTCAAGTGTCAAGTGTCACGTGTCAAGTGTCAAGTGTCACGTGTCACGTGTCACGTGTCAAGTGTCAAGTGTCAAGTGTCAAGTGTCAAGTGTCAAGTGTCAAGTGTCAAGTGTCAAGTGTCAAGTGTCAAGTGTCAAGTGTCAAGTGTCAAGTGTCAAGTGTCAAGTGTCAAGTGTCACGTGTCACGTGTCACGTGTCAAGTGTCAAGTTTCAAGTGTCGAGTGTCGAGTGTTGTGTGTTGAGTGTCAAGTGTCAAGTGTCAAGTGTCAAGTGTCAAGTGTCAAGTGTCCAGTGTCAAGTGTCAAGTGTCAAGTGTCAAGTGTCACGTGTCACATGTCACGTGTCACATGTCACATGTCACGTGTCAAGTGTCACGTGTCCAGTGTCAAGTGTCAAGTGTCAAGTGTCACGTGTCAAGTGTCACGTGTAAAGTGTCAAGTGTCAAGTGTCAAGTGTCACGTGTCACGTGTCAAGTGTCACGTGTCAAGTGTCAAGTGTCAAGTGTCAAGTGTCAAGTTTCATGTGTCAAGTGTCAAGTGTCACGTGTCACGTGTCACGTGTCACGTGTCACGTGTCAAGTGTCAAGTGTCAAGTGTCAAGTGTCAAGTGTCAAGTGTCGAGTGTCGAGTGTCGAGTATCCAGTGTCGAGTGTCGAATGTCAAGTGTCAAGTGTCAAGTGTCGAATGTCAAGTGTCAAGTGTCACGTGTCAAGTGTCAAGTGTCACGTGTCAAGTGTCAAGTGTCAAGTCTCAAGTGTCAAGTGGCAAGTGGCACGTGTCACGTGTCAAGTGTCAAGTGTCAAGTGTCAAGTGTCAAGTGTCAAGTGTCATGTGTCACGTGTCAAGTGTCACGTGTCAAGTGTCAAGTGTCAAGTGTCGAGTGTTAAGTGTCAAGTGTCAAGTGTCAAGTGTCAAATGTCAAGTATCAAGTATCAAGTGTCACGTGTCACGTGTCACGTGTCAAGTGTCACGTGTCAAGTGTCAAGTGTCAAGTGTCAAGTGTCAAGTGTCAAGTGTCAAGTGTTAAGTGTCAAGTGTCAAGTGTCAAGTGTCAAATGTCAAGTATCAAGTGTCAAGTGTCAAGTGTCACGTGTCAAGTGTCAAGTGTCAAGTGTCAAGTGTCAAGTGTCAAGTGTCGAGTGTCGAGTGTCACGGCTCGAGTGTCACGTGTCACGTGTCACGTGTCAAGTGTCAAGTGTCAAGTGTCAAGTGTCAAGTGTCAAGTGTCAAGTGTCAAGTGTCAAGTGTCAAGTGTCAAGTGTCAAGTGTCACGTGTCACGTGTCAAGTGTCAAGTGTCACGTGTCAAGTGTCAAGTGTCACGTGTCACGTGTCAAGTGTCACGTGTCACGTGTCAAGTGTCACGTGTCACGTGTCAAGTGTCAAGTGTCAAGTGTCAAGTGTCAAGTGTCAAGTGTCAAGTGTCACGTGTCACGTGTCACGTGTCAAGTGTCAAGTGTCAAGTGTCAAGTGTCAAGTGTCACGTGTCAAGTGTCAAGTGTCACGTGTCACGTGTCAAGTGTTACGTGTCACGTGTCAAGTGTCAAGTGTCAAGTGTCACGTGTCACGTGTCACGTGTCAAGTGTCAAGTGTCAATTGTCACGTGTCAAGTGTCAAGTTTCAAGTGTCACGTGTCACGTGTCACGTGTCAAGTGTCAAGTGTCACGTGTCAAGTGTCACGTGTCAAGTGTCAAGTGTCACGTGTCAAGTGTCAAGTGTCAAGTTTCAAGTGTCAAGTGTCAAGTGTCAAGTGTCACGTGTCAAGTGTCAAGTGTCAAGTGTCAAGTGGCACGTGTCAAGTGTCACGTGTCAAGTGTCACGTGTCACGTGTCAAGTGTCACGTGTCACGTGTCACGTGTCACGTGTCAAGTGTCACGTGTCAAGTGTCACGTGTCACGTGTCAAGTGTCAAGTGTCACGTGTCAAGTGTCAAGTGTCAAGTGTCAAGTGTCAAGTGTCAAGTGTCACGTGTCAAGTGTCACGTGTCACGTGTCAAGTGTCACGTGTCACGTGTCAAGTGTCACGTGTCAAGTGTCAAGTGTCAAGTGTCACGTGTCACGTGTCAAGTGTCAAGTGTCAAGTGTCAAGTGTCAAGTGTCAAGTGTCGAGTGTCAAGTGTCAAGTGTCACGTGTCAAGTGTCAAGTGTCAAGTGTCAAGTGTCAAGTGTCACGTGTCACGTGTCAAGTGTCAAGTGTCACGTGTCAAGTGTCAAGTGTCACGTGTCACGTGTCAAGTGTCAAGTGTCAAGTGTCAAGTGTCACGTGTCAAGTGTCAAGTGTCAAGTGTCAAGTGTCAAGTGTCAAGTGTCACGTGTCACGTGTCACGTGTCACGTGTCACGTGTCAAGTGTCAAGTGTCAAGTGTCAAGTGTCAAGTGTCAAGTGTCAAGTGTCACGTGTCACGTGTCAAGTGTCACGTGTCAAGTGTCAAGTGTCAAGTGTCAAGTGTCAAGTGTCAAGTGTCAAGTGTCAAGTGTCAAGTGTCAAGTGTCACGTGTCAAGTGTCAAGTGTCAAGTGTCAAGTGTCACGTGTCAAGTGTCAAGTGTCAAGTGTCAAGTGTCAAGTGTCAAGTGTCACGTGTCAAGTGTCAAGTGTCAAGTGTCAAGTGTCAAGTGTCGAGTGTCACGTGTCGAGTGTCAAGTGTCAAGTGTCAAGTGTTAAGTGTCAAGTGTCAAGTGTCAAGTGTCAAGTGTCAAGTGTCAAGTGTCAAGTGTCAAGTGTCAAGTGTCACGTGTCGAGTGTCACGTGTCACGTGTCAAGTGTCAAGTGTCAAGTGTCAAGTGTCAAGTGTCAAGTGTCAAGTGTCAAGTGTCAAGTGTCAAGTTTCAAGTGTCAAGTGTCAAGTGTCAAGTGTCAAGTGTCACGTGTCAAGTGTCAAGTGTCAAGTGTCACGTGTCAAGTGTCATCAAGTGTCAAGTGTCAAGTGTCAAGTGTCACGTGTCACGTGTCACGTGTCACGTGTCACGTGTCACGTGTCACGTGTCAAGTGTCAAGTGTCAAGTGTCAAGTGTCAAGTGTCAAGTGTCACGTGTCACGTGTCACGTGTCAAGTGTCAAGTGTCAAGTGTCAAGTGTCAAGTTTCAAGTGTCAAGTGTCAAGTGTCAAGTGTCAAGTGTCAAGTGTCAAGTGTCAAGTGTCAAGTGTCACGTGTCAAGTGTCATCAAGTGTCAAGTGTCAAGTGTCAAGTGTCACGTGTCACGTGTCAAGTGTCACGTGTCAAGTGTCAAGTGTCAAGTGTCAAGTGTCAAGTGTCAAGTGTCAAGTGTCAAGTGTCAAGTGTCAAGTGTCACGTGTCAAGTGTCAAGTGTCAAGTGTCAAGTGTCACGTGTCAAGTGTCAAGTGTCAAGTGTCAAGTGTCAAGTGTCAAGTGTCACGTGTCAAGTGTCAAGTGTCAAGTGTCAAGTGTCAAGTGTCGAGTGTCACGTGTCGAGTGTCAAGTGTCAAGTGTCAAGTGTTAAGTGTCAAGTGTCAAGTGTCAAGTGTCAAGTGTCAAGTGTCAAGTGTCAAGTGTCAAGTGTCAAGTGTCACGTGTCGAGTGTCACGTGTCACGTGTCAAGTGTCAAGTGTCAAGTGTCAAGTGTCAAGTGTCAAGTGTCAAGTGTCAAGTGTCAAGTGTCAAGTTTCAAGTGTCAAGTGTCAAGTGTCAAGTGTCAAGTGTCAAGTGTCAAGTGTCAAGTGTCAAGTGTCACGTGTCAAGTGTCATCAAGTGTCAAGTGTCAAGTGTCAAGTGTCACGTGTCACGTGTCACGTGTCACGTGTCACGTGTCACGTGTCACGTGTCAAGTGTCAAGTGTCAAGTGTCAAGTGTCAAGTGTCAAGTGTCACGTGTCACGTGTCACGTGTCAAGTGTCAAGTGTCAAGTGTCAAGTGTCACGTGTCAAGTGTCAAGTGTCAAGTGTCAAGTGTCAAGTGTCAAGTGTCAAGTGTCAAGTGTCAAGTGTCACGTGCCACGTGTCAAGTGTCAAGTGTCAAGTGTCACGTGTCAAGTGTCAAGTGTCAAGTGTCACGTGTCAAGTGTCACGTGTCAAGTGTCAAGTGTCAAGTGTCAAGTGTCAAGTGTCAAGTGTCAAGTGTCACGTGTCAAGTGTCAAGTGTCACGTGTCAAGTGTCAAGTGTCAAGTGTCAAGTGTCAAGTGTCAAGTGTCAAGTGTCACGTGTCAAGTGTCACGTGTCACGTGTCAAGTGTCAAGTGTCAAGTGTCAAGTGTCAAGTGTCAAATGTCAAGTGTCACGTGTCAAGTGTCAAGTGTCAAGTGTCAAGTGTCAAGTGTCAAGTGTCACGTGTCACGTGTGAAGTGTCAAGTGTCAAGTGTCAAGTGTCACGTGTCAAGTGTCACGTGTCACGTGTCACGTGTCAAGTGTCAAGTGTCAAGTGTCAAGTGTCAAGTGTCAAGTGTCGAGTGTCAAGTGTCAAGTGTCACGTGTCAAGTGTCAAGTGTCAAGTGTCAAGTGTCAAGTGTCAAGTGTCACGTGTCACGTGTCAAGTGTCACGTGTCACGTGTCAAGTGTCAAGTGTCACGTGTCACGTGTCAAGTGTCAAGTGTCAAGTGTCAAGTGTCACGTGTCAAGTGTCAAGTGTCAAGTGTCAAGTGTCAAGTGTCAAGTGTCACGTGTCACGTGTCACGTGTCACGTGTCACGTGTCAAGTGTCAAGTGTCAAGTGTCAAGTGTCAAGTGTCAAGTGTCAAGTGTCAAGTGTCAAGTGTCACGTGTCAAGTGTCACGTGTCAAGTGTCAAGTGTCAAGTGTCAAGTGTCAAGTGTCAAGTGTCAAGTGTCAAGTGTCAAGTGTCAAGTGTCAAGTGTCACGTGTCAAGTGTCAAGTGTCAAGTGTCAAGTGTCACGTGTCAAGTGTCAAGTGTCAAGTGTCAAGTGTCAAGTGTCAAGTGTCACGTGTCAAGTGTCAAGTGTCAAGTGTCAAGTGTCAAGTGTCGAGTGTCACGTGTCGAGTGTCAAGTGTCAAGTGTCAAGTGTCAAGTGTCAAGTGTCAAGTGTCAAGTGTCAAGTGTCAAGTGTCAAGTGTCAAGTGTCAAGTGTCAAGTGTCACGTGTCGAGTGTCACGTGTCACGTGTCAAGTGTCAAGTGTCAAGTGTCAAGTGTCAAGTGTCAAGTGTCAAGTGTCAAGTGTCAAGTGTCAAGTTTCAAGTGTCAAGTGTCAAGTGTCAAGTGTCAAGTGTCAAGTGTCAAGTGTCAAGTGTCACGTGTCAAGTGTCATCAAGTGTCAAGTGTCAAGTGTCAAGTGTCACGTGTCACGTGTCACGTGTCACGTGTCACGTGTCACGTGTCACGTGTCAAGTGTCAAGTGTCAAGTGTCAAGTGTCAAGTGTCACGTGTCACGTGTCACGTGTCAAGTGTCAAGTGTCAAGTGTCAAGTGTCACGTGTCAAGTGTCAAGTGTCAAGTGTCAAGTGTCAAGTGTCAAGTGTCAAGTGTCAAGTGTCACGTGCCACGTGTCAAGTGTCAAGTGTCAAGTGTCACGTGTCAAGTGTCAAGTGTCAAGTGTCACGTGTCAAGTGTCACGTGTCAAGTGTCAAGTGTCAAGTGTCAAGTGTCAAGTGTCAAGTGTCAAGTGTCACGTGTCAAGTGTCAAGTGTCACGTGTCAAGTGTCAAGTGTCAAGTGTCAAGTGTCAAGTGTCAAGTGTCAAGTGTCACGTGTCAAGTGTCACGTGTCACGTGTCAAGTGTCAAGTGTCAAGTGTCAAGTGTCAAGTGTCAAGTGTCAAATGTCAAGTGTCACGTGTCAAGTGTCAAGTGTCAAGTGTCAAGTGTCAAGTGTCAAGTGTCACGTGTCACGTGTGAAGTGTCAAGTGTCAAGTGTCAAGTGTCACGTGTCAAGTGTCACGTGTCACGTGTCACGTGTCACGTGTCAAGTGTCACGTGTCAAGTGTCAAGTGTCACGTGTCACGTGTCACGTGTCAAGTGTCAAGTGTCAAGTGTCAAGTGTCAAGTGTCAAGTGTCAAGTGTCAAGTGTCAAGTGTCAAGTGTCAAGTGTCAAGTGTCAAGTGTCACGTGTCAAGTGTCAAGTGTCAAGTGTCAAGTGTCAAGTGTCAAGTGTCACGTGTCACTTGTCAAGTGTCAAGTGTCAAGTGTCAAGTGTCAAGTGTCACGTGTCAAGTGTCACGTGTCACGTGTCACGTGTCACGTGTCAAGTGTCAAGTGTCAAGTGTCAAGTGTCAAGTGTCACGTGTCACGTGTCAAGTGTCAAGTGTCACGTGTCACGTGTCAAGTGTCAAGTGTCAAGTGTCAAGTGTCAAGTGTCAAGTGTCAAGTGTCAAGTGTCAAGTGTCAAGTGTCACGTGTCACGTGTCAAGTGTCAAGTGTCAAGTGTCAAGTGTCAAGTGTCAAGTGTCAAGTGTCACGTGTCACTTGTCAAGTGTCAAGTGTCAAGTGTCAAGTGTCAAGTGTCACGTGTCACGTGTCACGTGTCACGTGTCACGTGTCAAGTGTCAAGTGTCAAGTGTCACGTGTCACGTGTCACGTGTCAAGTGTCACGTGTCAAGTGTCAAGTGTCAAGTGTCAAGTGTCAAGTGTCAAGTGTCAAGTGTCACGTGTCGAGTATCACGTGTCACGTGTCAAGTGTCACGTGTCAAGTGTCAAGTGTCAAGTGTCACGTGTCACGTGTCAAGTGTCAAGTGTCAAGTGTCAAGTGTCAAGTGTCGAGTGTCAAGTGTCGAGTGTCAAGTGTCAAGTGTCACGTGTCAAGTGTCAAGTGTCAAGTGTCAAGTGTCACGTGTCAAGTGTCAAGTGTCACGTGTCAAGTGTCACGTGTCACGTGTCACGTGTCAAGTGTCAAGTGTCAAGTGTCAAGTGTCAAGTGTCACGTGTCAAGTGTCAAGTGTCAAGTGTCAAGTGTCAAGTGTCAAGTGTCAAGTGTCAAGTGTCACATGTCGAGTGTCAAGTGTCAAGTGTCAAGTGTCAAGTGTCAAGTGTCACGTGTCACGTGTCACGTGTCACGTGTCACGTGTCAAGTGTCAAGTGTCAAGTGTCAAGTGTCAAGTGTCAAGTGTCAAGTGTCACGTGTCACGTGTCACGTGTCAAGTGTCAAGTGTCAAGTGTCAAGTGTCAAGTGTCAAGTGTCAAGTGTCACGTGTCACGTGTCACGTGTCAAGTGTCAAGTTTCAAGTGTCGAGTGTCGAGTGTTGTGTGTTGAGTGTCAAGTGTCAAGTGTCAAGTGTCAAGTGTCAAGTGTCAAGTGTCCAGTGTCAAGTGTCAAGTGTCAAGTGTCAAGTGTCACGTGTCACATGTCACGTGTCACATGTCACATGTCACGTGTCAAGTGTCACGTGTCCAGTGTCAAGTGTCAAGTGTCAAGTGTCACGTGTCAAGTGTCACGTGTAAAGTGTCAAGTGTCAAGTGTCAAGTGTCACGTGTCACGTGTCAAGTGTCACGTGTCAAGTGTCAAGTGTCAAGTGTCAAGTGTCAAGTTTCATGTGTCAAGTGTCAAGTGTCACGTGTCACGTGTCACGTGTCACGTGTCACGTGTCAAGTGTCAAGTGTCAAGTGTCAAGTGTCAAGTGTCAAGTGTCGAGTGTCGAGTGTCGAGTATCCAGTGTCGAGTGTCGAATGTCAAGTGTCAAGTGTCAAGTGTCGAATGTCAAGTGTCAAGTGTCACGTGTCAAGTGTCAAGTGTCACGTGTCAAGTGTCAAGTGTCAAGTCTCAAGTGTCAAGTGGCAAGTGGCACGTGTCACGTGTCAAGTGTCAAGTGTCAAGTGTCAAGTGTCAAGTGTCGAGTGTCATGTGTCACGTGTCAAGTGTCACGTGTCAAGTGTCAAGTGTCAAGTGTCGAGTGTTAAGTGTCAAGTGTCAAGTGTCAAGTGTCAAATGTCAAGTATCAAGTATCAAGTGTCACGTGTCACGTGTCACGTGTCAAGTGTCACGTGTCAAGTGTCAAGTGTCAAGTGTCAAGTGTCAAGTGTCAAGTGTTAAGTGTCAAGTGTCAAGTGTCAAGTGTCAAATGTCAAGTATCAAGTGTCAAGTGTCAAGTGTCACGTGTCAAGTGTCAAGTGTCAAGTGTCAAGTGTCAAGTGTCAAGTGTCAAGTGTCGAGTGTCGAGTGTCACGGCTCGAGTGTCACGTGTCACGTGTCACGTGTCAAGTGTCAAGTGTCAAGTGTCAAGTGTCAAGTGTCAAGTGTCAAGTGTCAAGTGTCAAGTGTCAAGTGTCAAGTGTCAAGTGTCACGTGTCACGTGTCAAGTGTCAAGTGTCACGTGTCAAGTGTCAAGTGTCACGTGTCACGTGTCAAGTGTCACGTGTCACGTGTCAAGTGTCACGTGTCACGTGTCAAGTGTCAAGTGTCAAGTGTCAAGTGTCAAGTGTCAAGTGTCACGTGTCACGTGTCACGTGTCAAGTGTCAAGTGTCAAGTGTCAAGTGTCAAGTGTCACGTGTCAAGTGTCAAGTGTCACGTGTCACGTGTCAAGTGTTACGTGTCACGTGTCAAGTGTCAAGTGTCAAGTGTCACGTGTCACGTGTCACGTGTCAAGTGTCAAGTGTCAAGTGTCAAGTGTCAAGTGTCAATTGTCACGTGTCAAGTGTCAAGTGTCAAGTGTCACGTGTCACGTGTCACGTGTCAAGTGTCAAGTGTCACGTGTCAAGTGTCACGTGTCAAGTGTCAAGTGTCACGTGTCAAGTGTCAAGTGTCAAGTTTCAAGTGTCAAGTGTCAAGTGTCAAGTGTCACGTGTCAAGTGTCAAGTGTCAAGTGTCAAGTGGCACGTGTCAAGTGTCACGTGTCAAGTGTCACGTGTCACGTGTCAAGTGTCACGTGTCACGTGTCACGTGTCACGTGTCAAGTGTCACGTGTCAAGTGTCACGTGTCACGTGTCAAGTGTCAAGTGTCACGTGTCAAGTGTCAAGTGTCAAGTGTCAAGTGTCAAGTGTCAAGTGTCACGTGTCAAGTGTCACGTGTCACGTGTCAAGTGTCACGTGTCACGTGTCAAGTGTCACGTGTCAAGTGTCAAGTGTCAAGTGTCACGTGTCACGTGTCAAGTGTCAAGTGTCAAGTGTCAAGTGTCAAGTGTCAAGTGTCGAGTGTCAAGTGTCAAGTGTCACGTGTCAAGTGTCAAGTGTCAAGTGTCAAGTGTCAAGTGTCACGTGTCACGTGTCAAGTGTCAAGTGTCACGTGTCAAGTGTCAAGTGTCACGTGTCACGTGTCAAGTGTCAAGTGTCAAGTGTCAAGTGTCACGTGTCAAGTGTCAAGTGTCAAGTGTCAAGTGTCAAGTGTCAAGTGTCACGTGTCACGTGTCACGTGTCACGTGTCACGTGTCAAGTGTCAAGTGTCAAGTGTCAAGTGTCAAGTGTCAAGTGTCAAGTGTCACGTGTCACGTGTCAAGTGTCACGTGTCAAGTGTCAAGTGTCAAGTGTCAAGTGTCAAGTGTCAAGTGTCAAGTGTCAAGTGTCAAGTGTCAAGTGTCACGTGTCAAGTGTCAAGTGTCAAGTGTCAAGTGTCACGTGTCAAGTGTCAAGTGTCAAGTGTCAAGTGTCAAGTGTCAAGTGTCACGTGTCAAGTGTCAAGTGTCAAGTGTCAAGTGTCAAGTGTCGAGTGTCACGTGTCGAGTGTCAAGTGTCAAGTGTCAAGTGTTAAGTGTCAAGTGTCAAGTGTCAAGTGTCAAGTGTCAAGTGTCAAGTGTCAAGTGTCAAGTGTCAAGTGTCACGTGTCGAGTGTCACGTGTCACGTGTCAAGTGTCAAGTGTCAAGTGTCAAGTGTCAAGTGTCAAGTGTCAAGTGTCAAGTGTCAAGTGTCAAGTTTCAAGTGTCAAGTGTCAAGTGTCAAGTGTCAAGTGTCAAGTGTCAAGTGTCAAGTGTCAAGTGTCACGTGTCAAGTGTCATCAAGTGTCAAGTGTCAAGTGTCAAGTGTCACGTGTCACGTGTCACGTGTCACGTGTCACGTGTCACGTGTCAAGTGTCAAGTGTCAAGTGTCAAGTGTCAAGTGTCAAGTGTCACGTGTCACGTGTCACGTGTCAAGTGTCAAGTGTCAAGTGTCAAGTGTCAAGTTTCAAGTGTCAAGTGTCAAGTGTCAAGTGTCAAGTGTCAAGTGTCAAGTGTCAAGTGTCAAGTGTCACGTGTCAAGTGTCATCAAGTGTCAAGTGTCAAGTGTCAAGTGTCACGTGTCACGTGTCAAGTGTCACGTGTCAAGTGTCAAGTGTCAAGTGTCAAGTGTCAAGTGTCAAGTGTCAAGTGTCAAGTGTCAAGTGTCAAGTGTCACGTGTCAAGTGTCAAGTGTCAAGTGTCAAGTGTCACGTGTCAAGTGTCAAGTGTCAAGTGTCAAGTGTCAAGTGTCAAGTGTCAAGTGTCACGTGTCAAGTGTCAAGTGTCAAGTGTCAAGTGTCAAGTGTCGAGTGTCACGTGTCGAGTGTCAAGTGTCAAGTGTCAAGTGTTAAGTGTCAAGTGTCAAGTGTCAAGTGTCAAGTGTCAAGTGTCAAG